>OX424572.1:189336099-190041099 GCA_949152435.1 Gastracanthus pulcherrimus | reverse complement strand
TATAAAAACAATCTAGTAATGGATGTTTATCACATTTTTTTTATTTCTGTCAAGGTGTTCTAGTATTACAAAATTCTTTTCTGCAACAAATAAGTATTTTTAGCAAAGCTGATAAAAATTATGAAGAAAACCCATTTTCTTCTAACAGGGTATTTATAAACCCTGTAATACTGCTTTTCAATACATATTTTGGAATTAGGTTTTTCGCAAAAAATCTCGCATCGGGTGGCGTACCGATCGTTGGTAAAAAAATGGCAGCACCAACGAATAATTCTAGATATTGATATCGATGAAAATTGTGAAAGGACATGTCACGGAGGTGCCATTTTGATCATTATAGTCTACAACTTTTATGATAAATAGTTTATGATCAATCTATGTAATGTAAAGACTTATTTAATTTTTATCTCGTATGTAGATTATCGAAGACACGAAATTTGACAGCTCACTGAAAATCACCCATGTTTGCTACTTATGTGTATTCACTGTAGAAACAAAATATGCAGTCTCTCCATAACTATAGGCATATTGTTTTGCATATTTTGTTTTGTGTTCAATGATACGCACACGTATACACACACATAGTATGTACGCATTGATCCTGCCACCTGACAGGAGATTTCTTTGCGAGACATGTTAATGGAAGAAAAACATATTCCTCGATGTATAATAATCAACTGTACCAAACATTCAAACGTTACGAATAAGCTTCCCTTGCCACTTTAATTCTGAATGTTTTTAATTTCTCTTACCACATTCTCATCGTTCTCTTTGTTTTCCGAATACCATTACACGCATTGATTTACAAAAGCGCCAATTACGCGCCAGAAGGTCCCAAGACGAGCGAAGGTGGAGACGCGATCCTCTATATACGCGGATCCCGCGCGCAAAGTCGTGACGAATAAATGTCTATCGTGAATCACGAGCCGCTGCGCCTAACGAACCGGGACGCGAGCTACTATACAAAGTTGAATGCAGGGCCGATGTACGTTGCGACCACCAATCTTCCGAAAATTTTTTTTAACTCCTCCTTGCGCTGCGTTCTCTCCCTGCGCAGGGGACTATATACTATTGAGTCACTGCCGCCTGCGCGGCTTTTCGAGTAAATTGTACTTTGTGAGGATCGACGAGTCAAGAGAGAAAGAGAGGGTATCAATCATGGACGTTTTATTCTCTTGAGGATGGAGCCTGCAGCAATTAATCTTACCCGAGCTCGAGAGAAATAAGAATTTGAATGAAATTCGATTAACTGAATCTTCTGTTCGAAATGTGGATAGCACTCAGGGTATTGTTTTGTTCTAACGAGTAGAAAGTAATTACAGAAGTATTTTGTTTTATTGCGTAATTAAAGGTAGTTCTTGCATCGATGCTAACCAAAAGAACAACTTCTGGAAAAAATGTTGTATAACAATAATATTTAATTTAAATCAATGTAGAGCATATTATTTGATAAATCATATTTTTATACGTACAACACTCGAATATTCTTCATTTAAATGAACTATGAAGCTTTTATTTTAGTTATTGGTTTGTTTCTAACTTAACATATTATATTTAACATTTTTATTGTATTCAATTGAACCGCTAGATGCAATAACGGTATTAGCACCTTCTTGGTGATTTTTATCTGAAATAATAATGCTCAGATAAAGTGACAAAAAATATAATGTTTTCAAAATGAGCGAGTTTGACAATACTACCTATATTTTTTGTTTCATCGTTAACTTTAATTAAATTAAATTAATTTAATTAAATTGTTTAAGCATTATTATTTGAGATAAAGACATTTTTTTAAAGTGCTAATACCGTTATTGCAGCTGGCCCTTCAATTATTAATCTAATTTTGAAACAGTCAATAGTCAGAGATAGTCAGTGGATACGTTTCATATCAAAGGTAATATATGTAAAGAAAATACACTCTCCACCCTCCGTATATGTCCGAACAACTTGAATTGGCTTTCAAATTCAACATATAAGATACATCTATCTATATATGTATTATATAATTTAAAGATTAAATTAAACTGTTAATTCACGTTATTTAAGTAGATATGGAGAGTGACGAGTGTACATTTACAAAAGCTAAGAAATTTATAATAAATGCATAATAAATAAATCCAAGTTTAGCTAGTTGCTATTAAAAAAGCTTAAATAATAAATTATTGGAATGTACGTAAGATGTTTATACGAACATTCGTTAATTAAAAAATGACTCTAACGTCTAACTTTGATAAATTTTAAATGATTGCTTCTAACAGCAATTTGTAGACGGAATTGTTTTAATTTATATGAATATGTTGACAACGTTTCGGGTGTCTCTTACACCCTTCTTCAGGTCAAAGAAGAATTAATTCTATAATAAGCTTAAATCTAGGTAACTTATCTAGACTGCTCGCTGCATCCCATACGACGCGGTTGAAAATTCCGTTGGACGTATTCAGCCATCGAGTGTCGGTGAACGATCAGGTTGATTTTTCCCCACTCACAATGAGGCACTAACACTTTATAAAATAGCATGCTTTTATATTACACTTATTCAATAGTATAAACTATGTCAGAATAGTAGTTTAATTAATATACTATAAAATATGTCATAATACAATAAAAAAATTCTCCTCCTTGAATAGCGTTCGAGAAATTCCCGATGCGTGTGCGTATGCATGCATGCATGCTGCGAAAGAAACATTTTGCTTGGGTATATAACTTTATTTTTCTTTTTACATTATAGCAATATTTGAACTAATATCTCGTGATAGAACTTCTCACATGCGTTTCATAATATGTACAACACGTGCGCTTGGGTAATTTTTGAAGTCGTGTGAACAAAATTCACACTCGTTCAAAAACCTCCTATTTGGCGCACTAGTTATACAATGTACTACATACCAATGATTTTTAAATTAGAAATCGCTATCTTTGGGATATTGGAATTCAGGGAGGCCTTCAGTTTGGAACGTGCAATACTTAGTTTCATATATTTCATACGTATGATACCTATATTATATATCATACTCGTTGCAAGCTCCTTCTGAATTACACTGTTACCACACTGGTGCGAGTTGAGATTTAACAAATATTTTAAAAGTAAATATACAAAACGTAAAGAATTTGGGGGGTTTTCTGGGATAAAATTATACGAGAATTAGATTTGAATTCGAAAACTATTTAAAAGAGATATATTTAAAAAACAATCATTTATACTAATTTTCTTGCAACTTTTTATTTACTTGTTAAATTTAGATAATAATATAAATGTATACACCAATATATTGGTATCACAGTTAATATCTTAAACTACGAAATTTGCTTTAATTTGTTATATTTTGACAAATGCATACAAAGTGACAAGATAAAATGTATAAAATGACTTTTTAATTATCAATTTTTAACATTTTCTAAGTATATAACTATGTAATTCGAAAATAGATTAGTAGCTATTTGTCATAGTACACATTTGTTTTTAAGAAAATTAACTGACGCAATTTTGCACCAATGTGGTAACTGAGGATTAGTATTTTATTAAATAAATAAAATTTTAATATATTTTCGTCATTTTGCACACATATTAGTGCGGATATCTAATAGGAAAATAATCTAATTTTTTTAATCAGAAACCTTAATATATTTAAGATATGTCGTACCATGGTGTTAGGCAATAGAGGTCTGCTCCCTAGTAGCCGTCCCAACTTCCTCCATTTATAGCTCATGTATTTTCAATGAGCCATAAATGGCGGAGGTTGGGTTGGCTCCGAAGGAGCACACCTCTCTTTCCTTCCACTATGGTATCTTCAGAATATTGCTATGACAAAGTTTATTTACTTGATTTTTGCACACAAAAAAGCTCGTATGAAAATAAATGCCCATCATACAAATTGAAAATTAGTTACATAGATTGAGAAGCTGTAATATGCTCTAAAAGATGAACCGTGTATTATTATCCACAAATTAGTACCTATATTTATTGTATAAATAATTTTGAAACACAAAATGAAAGAAAATTTAAAAAGTTATTTGAACGTATATCAATATTTTAACAATATTCAGTTTATCTTTTATGACTCGAGCGTCTGCTTTATATGTATATTAAGGAGGTACTGTAGCAGCACATATATATATATATATATATATATATATATATATATATATATATATATATATATATATATATATATATGTATAAATGTATATAACTTTTTATTTACATTAGTTACATGACAACATTTTGAGTGTCTATTACACCCTTCTTCAGGCCAAAGAAAAATTAATTTTATAATAAACTTAAATATAGGTAACTTACCTAGACTGTTTTCAAAGACATTAAAAACTCCGGACATACTTCAATTGAGTAATTTAATTATTTACAATGAGAATTCTTACATTTTTCGGGTTCAATTAAAAACTAGAATATATATACGTGAATATATATGGGCATTGAATGATCAAAATAGCCTTTTAACATTAATTTGAAGGAACTTAAAGTGAAATGTACGGTTACGGATGTGTTACGAAAATACATTTTTCGGCGTTTCATGCCTATTTAAATAAAGTTAAATCGGTAATATTGAAGTCAATTTAGGCAGAAAATATAGTAAAAATTGTATGCAGTTATTCATAATTTCACGGATAGATCAACCCTCAAAGTATGTATAATTAGCAATTAATACATTAAAGAGTTGGACACGATATTGTCAATTTTTTTACTTTCACCCATACATGCTTTTATATTACACTTATTCAATATTATTTAAAAACATGCGGTGATATTAGTTTTGACTCTATATTTGATAACGTCACTATTGTTGATTTGTGTATAAGTAGTGAAATTGGGTGTTATAAAAAGTATTAAATATACGGATTTCAAGGAATTTACTACGATATTGCTATCTAGGAGTTTTTCTGCGTTGACTTGTAGACGTTCACTAAAATGACTCGGTGTTGCTATAAATATAGAATGGCAGAGATAGTTAAGAAAGAAGCAAAGACGTGAAAATGAGAAGAAAATACGTATTGATGTGGAGAAATTTGTGTGCGTGCATGCGTGTGTATGTGCTCGTACGCGCGTCCGTGCGTGTGTGTGTATGTGCTCGTGCGCGCGTCCGTGCGTGTGTGTGTGTGTGTGTGCGTGTGTGCGTGTGTGCGTGTGCGTGTGCGAGTGCGTGTGCGTGTGCGTGTGCGTGTGCGTGTGAGTGTGCGTGTGCGTGTGCGTGTATGTGTGTGTGTGTGTGTGTGTGTGTACAAAGTAAATAAAATCTAATAATTTGAGTGATAATACATATGTAGAAGAAGAGTACTTTGCATACTAAAAAAGGAACAAAGTAATCGTATGCAATTGCTATATAGCAATTGCATAATAAATTGTTCATTAAGTAAGAAAATCACTTGAACCCCAAAGATTATGTTTTATTTTTTATTCGATTTTCAGTTATAAATACTTATGTTTCTCCTTGATCATTTATCTATAAATTCGACGAAGAGAAATTACGAAATAGTTAATGTATAAATTACAATGACATAAAATCCTCAATAATCATAAGATATAATCATTACTACAGCAGAGTAAATTGAACCAACGACAATTTCCTTCAGTGCCACTCTCAACTGATCGTTAACAAAATACTCATACCAATTGTTCTTTTTTGACTTCGTCTCTTCTCGCAATGCTATTTTTTCCATTATTCTCCTCCTAATTCCTTTGCTCGTAAATAAGTTATTAGGTGACCAATTAGAGACTCACTGCTCCTCTTTATCTCTCCTCTCGACAAAATTAATGGACTCACGTAGATGCGGGCGTACGTACGTGTACACCAGAGCTCGAACCGCATTCTCAGGTCGCCTCGTTATACACATGGAAACATTTTGACTCCACTGCGAGGGTTTTAATAGTTAATTTCGACCTGTATACGCTACGCTATTACGTGGCCCCTTTTCTTTATGGATTTTGAGCACTGTACGTGTGTACGCAAGTCGTATACACGTGAAATTGAAGTGCCCGATGCATTATGCACGCGCTCGGGGTTACCAATCTCGAGAAATAGAAAAGTGTACGGCGGCGGTGCCGTATTTTTTGCTTACCTGGGTTCACGAGCGTTGCTCGCTGGTCCATCGAGTAAATTGTGAATGGAAATTCCGACGTTGAGGGCTTCACAAAGTTAGAGACCCTCGTGAATGGTAAAAAATGGTTTGATGGTCGAAATTCGTACGTGGAGGTATCATTAATTCAAAAGGATTTGATGATACGTTTACTAGTAATAATCTATGATCTTTGGTGTTAAAATAATATATGAGGGCTTGTAATTATACTTTGACCCTAATGATCAGCTATAATCAAAAATATATTAGGTATACTCCAATATAATGTGATGTGCGTAAGCATTCGTAATCATTGAAATCTGGATAAAAGGAATTCTATGGTATACAATCATTTCTAAACTATAATTATCGAGGTGAGAATAAATGATTCTTAATGAAAAAAAAATTCCACGTTCCACTTTATTAACACGGAGTACACTAAGCAGTATACCTAATAGATGTTATAATACCGTAAGACTTCCTAAACAAATTTTAACAAAAGGTATCAATTTCTATTTAATAACGCCATGACTTACAATTATTTTTATCATTTTTTTTCTACCATCAAAACATATTTAAGATCTGTTCAATAATGCCCCGCGCATAATCCAAATCAATAACGCCGCTGCACACTGAATAAAACACAATTTATCACAATCTCTTCACAAATCGATACAGAAACCTATGAATGCGCCTATTCATTACCATCAAAGCATTTTTTAGAGTACACACTAATCTCCCCGGAAAGAAATTCCCGGAGTCATTCATCAAAATAAGCGTTCAACTTAAAAAAAAAAATTGAAAGAAGAATGAAAATACTCGGAACATTAAGCGTCGTAGGGCACACATACTGAACCCTAAAATCAAACTCATCGTATACACGCCTTTGCTTAAAAATACAAAGTAGCCGCGCTGCAGCATAATAGTCCACTCTTAGACGTATAACTTCTCCATGTCAGTGCGCAGAGCATCTCTCTCTCTCTCTCTCTCTCTCTCCTTCTCTCTCTCTCTCTCTGTCTCTCTCTCTCTCGAAAACCGATCGGAAAATCCGATACAACGTGCGAACTTCCCGAGCCTCGGGAAAAGATTTAGAAGAGAGAGGGGATAAGAAAAGGACCGATCAAGGATAGCTAATCGCGGCAAAGTTCCTTCTACGCCTTTCTTCTCCATCTCCGCGCATACCTGCGAGCGAGGATATATACCTATAAGTCGATCGGACCGTACATCTACGCGTAGGATCACGCCGACGTTGACACCTGCTACCTGCTACTCACTTATCTCGAGTCTCTCTTTCTCTCTCTTTTACACGAAGCTGCGACGACGGGTTTTCCGCGCGCAAGAACACTCGAGAAATAAGGACTGGAGCGAGGGCGGAAAACTGACGAATGCTTTCATCTGTTTTGCTGTCTGTTCTGGTTGCACGCCGGGATGACCGGTCGAAAATTCCTCTCCGAGTGGATCGATTGGCAGGTACTTTTTCTCGGCTTTTTGAGGGGGAGAAAATCGTTCAGGTGCGAGTGTTGGCTATTATGGTGCATTTTCGGGGTTATTAATGCCATTTGGGTAAGGTGGGGCGAGGCTAATGGACCAGCTGCACGCGATAGTTGACGACGTTTATTTTTATTTAAAAACCAAAAATTTTATGATTCTTGTACTAAGATATAATTCAATCTTGTTTCAGTTATAATTATTTATATTGTGGAAAAGTGGAATTTTATAAATAAATGTTGAAGTAATTTATTAATATTTTTGTTGTATATGTTTAGTGTTTATGTTATATTTTCATATTTTTTGTTTAAGACAGCAAATAAGTTCTGCTATCCTGAAATTAGCACTGGAAAATAGTTATTTTACCAACAATGTTCGCTTTTTCTACCATACACATTTTTCTGTGACTATTGAAAAGAAAAAGGTAATTGTTTTTCCTTTCTTAAATAGTTACATAAAAATATTGAAATACCCGTAAGAAAGTAAAATATGAATACTAAGAATACTTGCATATATTCTATAACGTAGAATGTGAATCATGTTCCTTTTATGGTTATGAATTAAAAAGGTATACGGAATATCTTTCAAGTTCTGACAGATATTTCTCACTCAATGACCATTCAAAATTCTTCCCTTGACAGACAGCTCTTTTTTCTTAGGGAAATCATTATACCGAAAGCGTTGAATTACAATGCATATTTCTTGTAATAAATAGTATTTTCAAACATGATATGTGATGACTTAATATTTTCAGAGAAAATATCAGCTGGCCTTACCCTGCTTGTGACTTATAATTAATTCTAAAATTAATTAACTTGACGGAATTGAATTTCTGATATATAATATAATCAATAGGAATGATAAATTGATTGATTCTAAGTAAATGTGTAAAAAGGAAATTTTGATATTATAAAAACATACTTAAACTTCAATATGATTAGCTATTACTTTTCACTTGAATTGGCATATTTCTGTATTTTACTAATACTATAGGCTTGCATTATTAATCAATTATTCAAATTTTGTCTCATTTTACAGTTATATTTAAATGTTGTTTTGATTATCCAGAGGGAACTTCTACCGCCAGATTAAAGCTGACCTTGTGACTCGGTTTCACTCAAACAATTCTTTAAAAGGGAAATCGCATAATCCTTTTAGACTTAGAATAAAGGCTTTCAACTTCGGGATGAACAATGGCTATAGAAAAGTCGACTGGCAGTTTTCTTTTTGCACGTGGATTCTCTAATCCGAAAACGTTAAAAGCTCGGAGCAAAGAATGTGAAAAACAAATAATCCCCCTCCTGAAGCCCTTCTGACATGTTGAACCCCGCGTGTCTGAAATCCGTTTTGCAAACAAATGTCTCGAGCCCTCGCGGCTCTCCTTCCTCTGGGAGTCGGGACCCTTTAAAAGAAAACGAAGAATGACCGCGCACGGTTTGTGAAACCTCGTTCGTGCCATTTACGACGGCTCGTAACTCGGTGTTTCCTTGCCGAGATGGACGGCCGGGAACATGTGGTTGATATCTAATAAAAATACGTCTACTAAAACAACTGTCTTCTACTTTTGCTATAACATGTATTTTTGGGGTTATTGATCTTTTTAATATATATTATGTATGTGCTGGTATTTATTAGCTGCTTTAAAAGCATAATGAAACCAAATTTGCCAATCTTAATTTTCTACGTGTCGTTATTGATCCAACGGGAGGACGGAGCTAGCTAAAACGCTAGCTAGTATGTAATCGAAGCTACATTATTTTACTGTTTGAAATAGTACTGTAAACTTCTTCTTATTGTACATTTTTACAAATAGATTTTTATTACTATTTAGTTATACTGTTGGAAACAAAAATTTTCTGTACAACTAATTAAGTTAGCATCCAAGTTTACTTTCAATTCAACGATAGTTAGAATTAAACGTTTTTGAAAGGCTCCTATAAGATTGGCTCGGTATTTTAAATGGAAAATTGCAATTTCATCGATT
This sequence comes from Gastracanthus pulcherrimus, assembly GCA_949152435.1. NCBI lineage: Eukaryota > Metazoa > Arthropoda > Insecta > Hymenoptera > Pteromalidae > Gastracanthus > Gastracanthus pulcherrimus. The sequence continues at coordinate 190,031,558 of OX424572.1, read as the reverse complement.
TTTATGAACTATCAATTATTATTACATATTACATTGCTCTTTGCAATTTTAAAATACTTACACATATTAACTTAATTTTTTCGAACAATGGTGAAATTTACTTTGCACACAACAAATCAAAATTAAGGAGGTTCGGGAGTTATAACAGAAAGCAGAAAACGTAATGAAATTAAGAATTATAATTGTTTAGACTGTTTAAAGTATCATCAAGTATTTGTGTTAAAAGTTTGGTTGTTATAAACGGGATCAAAGCTGCATGCAAAATTGTTACCAGTGTTACCGTATCAAAGTCTGAGTAATCAACGAAAACGTTAACAAAAACTGAAGCTTGTTGGCTGCGCGCGTGGAAAGTAAGGAGACCCTCTTTACTCATGGTACCTACCGACACTCCTGAACCTGTATTTACTTATTGAAGACTTTGATTTAATCTTTTGATTTCATATTTTTATGGCCAGATTAGTGTTGTGACAACTTTTATTTAAATTAAAAAAAATTGAATATGGTCTTTTAATCATAAGGTAGTTGATACTATAGCTTAAAATGTTGTACAAAACTTGAAGAAAAATAAAAAGAATAGGTGCTTTTATTTGACTTTAGAATGTTTTACCACATTTTACCTGAAAAGGAAGAAAATAAAAATATTTCGTTTTCGTAAAACGTTTTTTGAGATCATTTAGAGGTGGCTACATCGATCTGAAAAAACAAGTTTAAGCAACTTTAGGTCTAAATAAATAACTGCTAAAATTTTATAATAAAAAAACGACAACAGGATTACAATCAGAAAATTAAAAAAATTGGGAATTTTGGACCACTCTAATACATACGTGATACATATATATTGTTTTTTTAATTACATATATGGGGGCATATATGGACATTACTGCCATTACCCGTAGCGGATTGCAGACCCGATCTCCGCCACCGAAAGATCTGGAAAGACATTCTCTTTGTCTTCTAATAATCACATTTTTATTTATTATACCTATATTATAATCATGACAAAACTCGTTTACGATCTTGTGAAGTCTCCCATCCCATTGAAAACGCATTGGCACCCAACAAAAACTTCTAAACCAGCACCGAAAAAATCCCGCAAATATATAAGAATGTCTTTCCCTCTCTCACTCTCACTCTTTCTACGTATTCCAGTCACAGCTCCGTTTCAATTTCTCAGCGCGCGAGGACAGTACAAATCCCCAAGGCAGGCGTGCCGCACGTATATATACAAGAAACAGAGGGCGGGAGAGTAGAACCCCAAGACAAGAAAGGAGAGAGCCATGATAGAAGAAAACCGAGGCAAGGAAAAAGTCGGAATCCACCCCGAGCCTCCTATCCGAAAAAAAAAGTAACGCGCGGATCGATTCGGAAGGCCCGAAGAAAGCCGAGAGTGTGGTATAGTGTCGCGGTGGCCGCGTTATTTCCGGTTATTGATAAAATAATAAGCGCGTTATTAAGCTAGGGTAGGGCTTGCAGTATGGGCATACGAGCGCGGAGGGACAAGGGGGGGGGAGTATTTTACGAGGCGGCGGCGTCGTCGTCGATAATGTAATGCGTGTCGGCATGCGAGCCGGCAATCGTCTGCATATACCGCTGGCACGTGCTGCTCTCTTTCTCATATTGTTGAGTCTTGGTCTCGCTTCGTGTGTAACGTCTCTCTTTCTTTTCTTCTTCTCATTCGCCCTCGCTTTCCTGAGCTTGCGATTATGTTGAGATACCGGGGTAGTAGAGCTATGAAGGTAACGTTTTATTTGTGAGATTAAGAGGTTGCGTTAATCGGCGTTACTTAATCCTTAAGACGTTGTGAATTTGAGGCAAATGGAATAATGTATTTTTGTGTCTCAAAGGTAAAATTTGTTATCTTTGAACTCTTTATACTATTTGCACAGTTAAGGACATTCGAATCAGTAAATCAGACATGCAGAAGAAATTTTGTATTTGTATAATAATTTATGTACCATTATGACAAGCCATTTGTCTTGTACATCAATTATATTTGAACAATTTTTCTTTTCGTTCTTTTACAGTACGATATTCAAAGAGAAAGATACTATGGGACATTAGCATGTCGGCGACATGCTGATTCAATTGAAAATCTTTTTTATTTCACAAAGTACATTTTTTTACATATAATATTATCACAAATATTACAAGATCTTAATGAACTGTAATAGGTACAATTATTCATTTTCATCTTTATAGCTGATTGACGGTTTATGATTCTCAAAAAAACTCTAAATCTGAAAATGTGTCTTTAAAGTGAAATAATTAATAATATAATAAGATTAACCTATAAAATATATAAACTTTTTTTTGGGGAATAATTATTTACTATATTAGTAAATATTTTTTTATATCTTTTTAAATTTATACCTCTTTATTCGAGTCATTGTTACTAAACTTTTTCCACGAGTTATGAGTTTTAATCCATATCATTTCTTCATCCATTCTTTATGCTGTTTGTCTCGTACATATCTCTTCTGTCTTTCATTCCTTGTCCACGAGTTAAAACGCAAGTTACTTGTATATAGGCTGTAGGTATAATTAATCCCCAGGAAAATCGTCGCGCGCATCGCCGGCACGGAATGGAAAAATTACAATCTCCCAGCGGTGCGATAATCACGACGGTATTGTAACGATACCGACATTGTCACGCAGGTTCCGTGATTATAAGCATAGGGATTGCGTTTTCCTCTGCTTGTTTTACTCTTTAATGGTAAATGTTCATGTACATTCATATAAGTTCTGTCACAGCTCTGGATTTTCGTTTTGTTTTTGATCTAGATTACTGCGTGTTAGTCAAGTAGGTACATTAGGATATTTTTAGTAGCGTTTTGTGAACCATCAATCATAAGACGACGTCAAATAATCTAACAAGTATTTATTCTCAGCATGCTGAGACTCAGAGAAACAATGCAATTACATAAATGGAATGTGTTATAAATTATTTCGAATTTTAACCAGGTAGTATATGCTAACGAGCGGTTTTAATTACAATAATGGTATTACTTCATTAAAATTCATTTATAGTTCATTACTAATATTTCCCAGTATACTACAATGATAACAGCTCAAATAATAAATAAAGTTCGTTCATACAATCAGTTATCATCAACGCCTTTGAATAAAAATATCAAGACAGATTTTCCCTTAAAAAAAGATATAACAAAAGCCGCTTTAACATCGCTGAGATCTAACTCGCGCCGGCGAATTCGCAGCGTCAGTGGGTTCTAGCCGAGCCGATGACGGATACGAGGCGCGAATAGAAGAAGCTTGCGCGCGCTGGGCCCGAGCCTCTGCGTGCACGCATCATATTGATCTTAAAGGCGCGCACGTGCGTGCGTGCGTGTCGACGGGCAACTTGATAAAGGCAACCCTTCTCCTCTTTCCTCATCGCGCCTTTTTTCTCCGCGCTCCCCTTCCTCGCTCTCGCTCGGCGTCTGCCTGTCGCTCTCTTGTAGTCTCTCTCAGCAGGCTACCATTAAATCACTATTTAGCATGCAGTTTATAATGATATATATGCGCGCGATGCGCTGCATACTGCGAGAAAATTATAATGGATCGAATGAGCTTATGATAGGCCGGCGTTTGTACCTCGTAAATACGAGGAAAGGAAGGTTATTAAAAAGAATAAGAGTGTATAAGTGATTAAGAATTTTGTATCGTAGACGATGAATATATCAGAATATCGTGCTCGTATTTTTTTTGGGTACTTTTTAGATGGCATTTACATGGAATTTAGTTGGTCGGAGACTGAAATTAATTTTATAGTTTCGAGAACTGTGAATCGATACATGGGCACATGCATAAAAGTTTAACTTTAAGCGTTTTCTTAATAAAATAGTAAAAATTGTACATTATTATCAATATATCTTCAGTTATTTGTTGTTTAATTTCTGCACATTATTTAGTAACATAACCGTAAAATGTATATCTTATAGAAATTATTACAATTGCTTCAACTAATCAAAGATTTGAGACACTCGAAAAAATATGTCTAAATTTCAATACTGTTAATGTTTAATAACAAATTGCGCGCACTATCTTAATTAGTTAACTGGTGCCAATTGTAGTCAGTTACATCAGGTAAGATGATGCCTGTGGGCCTGCAGCATATGTGCCAGTCTTATTTAAAAAAAACACTGTCGATTCATTGGCACTTAGCTTCCTTAAGCTAAATTAATTGTTTCAATATAAAACTCATTGTTTTTATAAATTAATATTAAATTGCTATATCTTTCCGAAATATAACCTTGAAACTTGAAATTAATTTCGCTTGAAAAAGATAGGTAATTTTATGTCAAAAAATTCGAAAATCTAAAACTCAAAAATCGTACAATAGAAAAATCGATTTAAAAAAGAATTTCGAAACTTCATTAAATAACGAACAAATGAGCCCTGTTTGGTAAAAAATGACCGTGCCATTCTCGAAATATAAGCAATCGAAAAAAATTTTTTAAAATACATAACCTCAAATATTTTGCATTATAAAGGTCGATGTAATCTGGACAAAGAATTCGTTCAAGTGATAGTAAAAAGCTACCGCTTTCTAAAGTTTCAGATCAAATGCTTCGGATTTACTGCAGTATTCGCAGCTGACTAAAAATCGATTATTTTTACAAAAAGATTTTTTTTGCTTTAAAGAAATAGATAAAGCCTAAAAAAATTTACGGAAAATTCTTCTCCATATTCCTAATCATCTCAATTTTTTTCAAAAATTTTTTTTTTTATATCTCACAGATTAATTGTTTGAAAAAAATACGATGTTGTGAATAACAAAACAAGGTAAATAGCTTATTCTCATGTTTTTAACAAGTGTTTAGCAAAACTTTTTATTTACCATCACAAAGCTTCCTCTATGAGAAAGGAAAAATTGTGATTTTTTGGATGCCTGTAAGTGAGTTAAGAGCATGTAATTAACATTACATTATTTATCATAGAAATGCACTATACTTTAAAGCGACTAATGAATGCATTACGTTTGTTATTAATAATAAAAGTAAGATTTTAAGAGATGTGCCATCAATGCGCCCTTTAATATACTCAACATTGCAGCACTGCAAATAATACTGGTCGAAACGTAATTTGTTAAATAAATACAGTTTTTACTATGACACACCTAAAATCTTTGTCAGTTTGGAACGAATTTTCTTGTGATGTTTTTAAGCATTCATTTTATTCGTACATTAGAAATATTGAAACAATCTTAGATGTTGATTTACCAATTTTAATCTAATATAGTATATATCTATTATTTTTATTGCTATAAACTAACGAAGTCTTACTTATAGAAGGCATATAAGGACATGTATAAAATACGAACAATGTACTCATAATTTTTTTTTAATTTAGTTATGCAAAATTAAAAGTTTCGTCGATTCGCCCATCTACCTTATTTACATAATAACTTGTCCAGCACAAGAAAAAAATATTTAAGATACCTGTATAATATGCGTCAGTACCCAAACAATCCTGTTATCACTCCAAAAAGCAATTTTTACCAAACATCCCATTGTCTGCCGCAAAAAAACGCCCTCACATCGCAGCATCATTAAACCGCCCGAGCTCGAATTTGTTATCCATTCGCATGATCCCACTATCCCTCGCACGCATCTCCTGCACTCTAAAATATCGCAACCTTGCACTCCACGCCGCCGCCCACGCGTGTACACACTCGACCTCGCGCGACCGCATTATAACAAAGCGGTCCCGCGTCGTTCGATTTATTCCTTCGGCTCTCGATCTCGTCCGCCGATTATACTTCGCATAGCGCATTGTTCTCTCGAAAAAGCAGCGAGGACCTTTAAAACGTCTCTGCTGCTGCTGCAGCAGCACGCGTGTGACTTTTACGAGGTGCGCGCGGAGATGGGCTCGATAGTGCGTGTCTCTCGCGGCCGCCGAGTGTGACTCGAGATAACGATCGCGAGCGAGGTTGCGATGGACGGGTAAGAGATGCGCGAGAGAGGTGGATAGAATTCAGCACGTAATTGGCAGGGCTTCCTTTTTGTTGGGAGCATGGGCTTATCCGGTTACAAGATTCCAGGAGCTGGTAAGAGATTTTTATCCGGAGCTGGAGAGGCATGGGTTGGGGTGTAGGGGTTGGGAGTGGGATTTTCACGGAAGTGGATGCAATTTTCGGATGCTTCGTATATAGGTAATTAGCGGTTTTATTAGTGGTTGGGTAATTTCAGATTGGATAATGATCTTAACTTCCTTGTATACCAGTTTTCTATCAACTTTGATGTTACAATTGAGATTGAGTAAATTTGGATGGATAATACGTGTAATTTATAGAAGGATTATAAAAATCTTTATTCAAACCCAAGGAACATAAGTAAGTACATACGCTGGCGTTCCAGGAGTATTTTTTGCAATTTCTAAAAAATGGTGATGCATTGAACTAATACAATAATCATCTTGAAACTATGATTACAAGTACTATGAAGTCTCATTTCAACCTAAGATATAAATGTATTCAAATTTATTCTATATATTCTATTAGCATGTTTAGTAATTATATTTATTAAATAATTATACGAAATATATTTTCAAAATTGATATATAATTTCTCACAGAGCTTATATTAACCCCTTAACGCAACATGTATCTTGAAAGTTATCTATTCCACATACTTTCTATGCAATAAACTTGAAATTCTGCAAAAAAATGTTGCAAAACTTCGTCTAAAAAGGGTTAAAATATATTCCTAAATACATTTTTTACTTTTTTTCCCTTTTTGAAAGTCTCGGTATTAACAAGATAATAAAATTTAGAATTTCGAAGAGTTAGGATTGAAGCACTTCTATTATTCATAGAATCCTCTTTCCAATTGTGAAAGTAATCAAACTGCGTAATAAGTTACCTTAACACGTTCTATAAACAGAAAACATTAGACTTCTCTTGAAATTCTACCCACCTCGCAAACTCTAAGAATTCATCCAAAAATTTATTTGTATAAATCCTCACCTTTTAATTCACATCTCAAAGAAATTCCAACATCCCCTTTCTACGAAATGTCCAGTTGCACAAACACTCAAATTCCAATGAATAAAACTCCAGCCTAGCTTCGAGCACACAATCGAACGTCATTATTTTAAGAAATCGCGGAATCCGCTTCACGCAGTAAAGAAATTCCCCTTGCAGCCAGCGGCAAATAAAACCAAAACCCCGTCACCGACGAAAAGCAACGCAAGCCAATGCGGCATCCACGGAGATATCTCACATCTCCGTTTATTATTTCTCTTCTTTAGGCCACTGCGCGGCCGCATCTCGCGCAAATAAATAGCGCAATCAAACCGACTTTTTATACGACCCATCAGCGCAAGCTCCGTCGTCGCGTCTCCCGAAACTGCGAGCGTCAGACGCACGAATTTTCGCAAGATTCGCAGAAACCCGAACGCGCGCGAATATCTATAATAACTACGCGTGAAGATATTGCCGGAGCTGGATGATAACGGCCAGACGGCAAAAATTCAGAAAAGGAGTTACAAAAATAAAACGGCTAAAGAAAACTTAAAAGAAAATGGTGTATGTATATACTGTATATACGTATACTCGCAAGAAGCGAGAGAAGTTCCGAGATATATCCGTTAATTGGGTATCGACTGGACTGAGGCGAAAAGAAGTCCGAGCTTGCAGGTGGGATCGTATAGGTATACACGGGAGAGTCGGCTCTGGGAAGACGCTGAAAAATCGGAAATGAGATTTTCCCCGTTGCACGCGGAGGGAGAGACGGATAGTATACGGAGGCCAGGTTAGCGGCGGCGTTAAATAGCTGCAGGCTTTAACACGAAAAAATAGTCGTAATACAGTTGCAGTTTCTCGTTGAATTCGCGGGCAAAGTTACGGGAAAATTAGGTGGAAATTAATGTATCGGCTTATAGGGTTCGATGCTCGACGGAATTAAAATGGGATTCTCTAATCAATGATGTATAGCCCATTTTTCATGTCTCGAAGCAAATAATAAATTTAGTTTACTGGATTATATACACTTTATTCTGAATCTGTACATTTTCCTACTCTGTAGAAACATAGAATGACTTGTAGAGCATGCAGTGCATTAAACATAATATGAAAATGTAAATTGAATTATCTAGTCTATTTAAACTGAAACATTTACAAAACTTTAGTAATTTTATTTTACTGTTTCAAGTAACTAGTCTGAGAGTTGAAAATAAACGAATGTATTCTGAAAGCAGTATTTTAATAATCGTCGCAAAACTGAAAAAAATTGTAAAATAATAAAAATAATAATTCTTGGAACTAATTATTCTTCGATTATTGTAAAATTGATTTCAATTTTTTGGCAATTTTTTGTATCAAAGACAAACGCTTGATATCTTTATATTTCGTGTACATTAGATTCTGATATTGCTGTTCATAATCCAATAATTCAAGGTTGGGGCCTGCGGCGGCTCAGTCGGTAGAGTGTCGGATTCCCACGCCGGTGACCCGGGTTCGAATCCTAGTCTCTGCCGATTGATACAAGCACCTCTGTAAAAATTACATTTGCTTTGTTTACAAACACACCGCAGACCCCCGTCGTCGATTAGCACCACATAGAAGCACAAACATGGCGACGTTAAAAAAAAAAAAAAAAAAAAAAAATAATTCAAGGTTTACATACAACTTGGAAATTTACAATGCTATATCTAAATTTTCACTTTCCCAATACATTTACGTCTCTTGCACTATAAGTCCCTTTACTTCCAACTCTCAAACAAACAGTATTCCACATGACTTTCAACCGCGCGGACTTCATACAAACTCCTTACGACGGCAATGAATTTCAATCTAATTCTCATGCCATTCCGTCTGTGCACCATTTAGCGTGCTTTCCGCGTTTCTTTTGACGCGCGCGAAGGAAATTTACTGTACACATGACTGAAAACAGCACAAAGCACGTAGCATGTCGCGAGCCACAGCAGCTGAGACGAGTAGGTATGTTAAGTTTCTTTTCTTTTTCCTTTCCTCGAGACTTGTAATTCACTTGTTTTTGCGCTGCTTAAGCCCGCGCGGAGAGCGAGCTTTGTCGCTGCTCGCCTAATTACTGATTTCTTTGCGCGCGGGACTGCGCGACTCGGCAGAAAACTAAGAGAAATTAAAATTGTACGCTGCAGTGGAAGGATGGCTTGTTTTTTGGTTTGTAGCATTATGAATATCATTTGATGGAAGGGAGGACTAAAATGTATTATAAAATTTAGATCGTTAACTGTTTCTTTTATTGTTGGATATGAATATTAAAATGTAAACGTTACTTTTCTGGAAATTGTACCTACTATATAGATTAAAAATTTGGTGCATACATTATTAGAATAATTATATAACAACTTAATGACGTGTATTATCCTTTTAAAAATTTAGTTGTAATCGTATCAATGCTTTACAAATACTGAAATTTTGATAAAAAGCCTGGAAAAATGTTTTCTGTTTATAACGTACTGAAACTTTTCAGACAATTTCTAGGTATAATATATGTTGATCATTTTATTCGTGGTAGATCGAGATTAGTTGCGAATATCACAAGTGATCTTATAAAAAGAAAGCGTCTTTTTTTCTAGAAAATGCTTATTATACCAATAAAGTTTCTAGTAACTTTTAGAAAATATATTATTAAAAATAAAAAGTTAAATAAATAAACGTATTCTCCCCTTAAAATAAAAGTAAACATAACTATTACTCGACACTGTTAATTCTACCTCTCTTCCAACCAGGGTACAAAAACTAATCGAGCTGCAAATATCGCACGTCATGCAAAATCCCCTTCTAAAAAAGCCGCATTCACAGCTAATCGTAATAAGCCACTTAGATAAAGAGCTCCAGCTCCAGCCGCGCTCCACATACATCCCGTCTCCCTATGCGCAACTATTCATCTAAAACCATTATCTCGTCTCGCTATTACACGCATCCGACGTCTTGACGTCCACTCAATACGCCGCGAGCATCGCCTTAAAACTCGCACTGAAAGTGCGCGTCGCATATAGCGCGGCAATCTCGACTACCGTCAGCGGCAGATGCAAAGTGCATTTAGCGCGGCGACGACCGCGGGCGTCGATAAAATTATCGGACACTTCGACGATCTCTCTCTCTCTCTCTCTCTCTCTCTCTCTCTCTCTCTTTCTCGAGATATAGAGAGCGAGAGAGAATTTGCAATTGGGCGAAGAGGAGTAGAAGAGTACGAGGCGTTAGTGGCGCGATGCGCATCAAAGGGGGCTATAATTGGAGGTCAGGTTTGCGCGAGCCCAGGGTTCTATATTTAGGGCGAGAGAGTGTGCATGCACGCGTACAGTGTATATACACAGTCTCTCGTCTGGCCGGCTGCGCGTGCGGAAGGGACGTTGTAGAAAGTAGAGCCCGCGTGTGGCTTTCGGAAGTATGCGAGAGAGAGAGAGAAGTTCGTGCGAGGCCTCTTAACGTCACGAACGCCACGAATTATTGCGCCATTCCGGTCACTTATGGGAGCGGGCGCTATGGCGCTAGACGCGACCGGCCCTTATTATCGAATGTACCCTCGATCGCCGTATCGCGCGCACGGTTTCGCTCGCTCGCACGCGCGCACTCTTGGTCTTTTGGGCTGGCTGTGTAGATTCGATCTTCCGGACTCCCTCTCTTGCTCTTTTGGTCTATCTATGCATCGCATTCTTGCCGTATATTCTCTTCGTACTCTGATGATATTAGTTCTCCTATTATGCGTGCGTAATTTATTTTCGTAATTTATGGAACTTGCGTTCAGTTTCTTTTACAATTTTGGTTTCATTGCTTTTCGGATAGGGTAGAGGTACTAGCGCAGCACTTTTATTTCGTTTGGATGCTGTGGGTTCCTATATGTGGGTGATTTGCAGGAAACTGTTAGATTTAATGGCTTCCCGTGTAAAAAAATTAGTCTGGCACTAGTCTGGGATTAATATGGCTTAACAAGTCTGGCGAAAGTCTTGCAAAAGTCTGGTAGAAGTCTGGTTTAGGCCACTATGCCAGACTTTTTTTGGAATTATGTCAAGAAAACTCATTTTTCACAAGTAAAGAATTAGAGTAGTACATTAATTATTAGTATCGATTAGAATAGTGAAAATACGTACTTTTCGATAAAATAGGAGAAAAGTTTTTTTACATATTGCAATCTTGTTTAAAATATGAATATTTGTAAAAAGGAGACAAAAATTACTGGCAATTTGACATGACGCGATGCTTTTGTTTTACACATTTTATCTAAAGTCTGGCATAGTGGCCAAAGCCATACTTCTGCCGGACTTCTGCAAGACTTTCGCCAGACTTATTGAGCCAGACTATTGCCAGACTAATTTTTTTACACGGGTTCTTTATAAATGCTTTACGAAGCAAAATAATTGAAATAATCTTCGATTTGAGACTAAATAATGTTTTACATTAATGATCCCCATTCGTAGTTTATGATATTTGTCACAGCAAAATCATTATTTACACTTTAAAGTTTTTGTAAAAGTTCATGAATATGATACTCCTTCAAACAGTTAAAAGAAATCTATTATACTTTTAACATACAAATCAATTACATGATCAACTATCTACTAAACATGTAAATAAAACATTTTTACCTTTTATAATGACCATCTTTCCATTTATAACAGAACATACCTGTCTTAGTTCACCAATGAGCTCGTACAGGCTCGTAGCCTATCTTCGCAGTGTATCTCAAGCAGCCAAAACAATAGAAATCATTTTACAAGCTCAACTACCGCGAAACAACAGAGCAACAACAGCAGCAGTAACTCCGTGGCAATCATAACGATCCGAAAGCTAAAACAGGTTGGTCGGATAGGTACAGGTATCGACCTCTGTACCACAGAAGCAGCAGCAGCAGCAGCAGCAAAAGCAACACAGAAAGGCGAGAGAAAGAGAAGATAAAAGAAGGAGCAGGAAGAAACGAGCCTCCTCGACATTGTCGCGCGGGGACGCACACGAGAGTCCCATCGACAGTCCTACGTGGGCGCGCGCGGATGCGCTATTATTACCCGTCCAATTATCGGCAACTCTCTTGTTCTCCTTCTCGTCGTTGCTTCGTCGTCGTTGTCGATCGTAGAAATCGATAGCAGCTTCAGCTTCAGCTTCAGCTTCGTACGTATACACGCCGTGCACGAACAGCAGCAGCGAGAACAACAACGGGAAAGAGAATCCGGACTCTCTCTCTCTCTCTCATCTTTCCCTTCCGCGCGAGGGGAATTCTTCGTGCAGCAGCGCTACAGAGTGCAGGGAGGGCTCGAGAAAGAAAGAAAGAAAGAAAAAAGGCCACTCTACTCCGCGTGAGCGCGATCGAGCGAGCAAGCAGCAGCTCAACTCGATTGCCCGCGCTCGGGTATATATGAGCTAAAAACTCGAAGGGCCGAATGTACGTATATATACGTCGATGGCTATGATGCTCGATGGCTCTTGGAATATGAGGCTAAGGAGAGCCAGTGTGTATGGAGGAGTTCAGAGGGAATGGGAGAGAAAGAGAGAAAAAGAAGAATGGTGAAATGTGAGGGGGTTTTGCGTGCTGAGCAAATTTTGGTTCAATATTGCAGAAAGTCAAAATATTTTAGTAAAACGTATTTTTTTGTAAAAATAGCTCAATTTATCGTTCAACTGGAAATAATAAGACTCTTATAACAGAGCAGCCTTGAGCTATATGTATTTAGTACAATAAAACTAATGCAAAACTCAAAATTGTATTTGAAAACTTTGAGACATCGAGTATTCGATTATTTCCAACTTAAATTTTAATGATATTCCTCCATTCGTAAATGAGTTATAACAAAAATAAAATTCAAAGACCGTTTTTATAAAGAAAAGGGTTATAGTCACATTATGTAGCACCTCTATTTATCTTCACATGCAAATAATAAATATTTGTTTTTTGCCCTTTAGTTAAACAATGAAATTCGTATTGAAATCACAATTTTTTCAACAATTCATTATTTGCGTATCCCACATTCATCACTGCAAACCTTCCAATATGTACAAGAAAAGTTTCTGACATACCTGAGATTATAAAAGTAATGATAAATGTGGGACTTTTTCATTCTTTTCAATTTCATCCAACTTATACGTGTGAATTTTTCTAGAACCCGCCATTATATTAGATACTACAGGTAAAAGGCACACAAATGCAAGCACACAAAACGAATTATGACGCATCATCAATATCGATCCCCTGACTCTCCATCACCCTCCCAAAAAACCTGCTCTCGTTCCATATCAGCTTAAACTCCCGTACCCTGCGCCGAGCAAACTAGCCGAAATAACTCCCGAAAATCAGTATACAATATGCTAAAAACTTCCTGGCCGGAAAAGCGCGCGCGCGCGCACGCTCATCCAACGGAAATCGGAAATAATCTCCCATGCAACTACCCGTCGCGCTTCCGAAAATCCGCGCGTGCATCCATGTGGTTATAAAGCCACCCTCGCACGCGTACCATACACATACACACATAAACCGGCACCCCCGGCCTTTTTGCCGGGCACAGAGCCGAATGAAAATAAAACAGGCGCGCATCAACACCCCGGAATTTCCATGGCAAATTGCTGCTGGACGAATATGCATGACTCTCGCGTTCATCCACACCCGCGCAGATATAAAACGTATGCGCCTGTGCGATATATGCAGGTACGGTGTGAGTAAAGAAAGGCGGCAGTGCCGAGCAAAAAGCGCACAGTCACCGCTACCGGCTACCGGTATAGCGGCAGCACTACTCGGTATACCCCCGCTGCATATGCAGCTAAAGCAATGCTAAGTGCGCGCCGAGGCGCACTTTTTCTCTCTGTGTACAGGTACGCCTTGTACACGCGTCTGTCGTCGTCCATGCGATGAACGCGGATAAAGAGAGAGAAAGGGAAAGAAAGAGAGAGACGGATAGAGTAGAGATATACGTACATACGTTAGAGGGGAAAAGCGCATGCAGAGCCTATACATCCGTAGAGGTAGCATAGCTATGGATGGGGGAGAGATTCTGTATAGAAGTCACACGGCTGACAAGCGCAAACACAGCTTGTGCTCATTCAGCACTGGGTATATACTGCCGCTACTGCTACTGCTGCTACTAAATTTTACTAGTTGAAAAAAAATTAATATACACTGGAAAGAATTTTGTGGAAAATACGAATCCCGTGTAAATGAAACTTAATGTAAGATATTTTGTGTAAAGCTTTTCACAAAACTTGTAAATTATACACAAGTCATTTTTGTGTAATATTTATGTAACTTTGTATAAATTTAAAAGCAGTTTTACGCTCGACTTTATACAAACTGTGCGTAAAATTGTTACGCGCACTTTGTGTAAAATTTTTACACAAATATTGGTGAAATGGATCTACACAAAATCTGTGTGAAATATAGTAATTAATATATTACAAAAATTTTGTGTAAAATTCGGTATGGATTCTCAACAAGGTAGGGATCTTTATTATTTGCTTATGCTTTGTTAAACAAACGCTAAGAAGATTTTCCTACAGGACAGATAAAACACTTTAATATATTTATCACTGCATTTGTATGAACCAAACAAGGGTACCGCTACTATTTACATTTTCAAACATAGAAAATTTATTTTTATTCGCAGTCTCTGATATACTAGGTACTATAACGAAGCTTTATATTGATTCTTTTTATTTTTATTGTATAAATAAAATATATTAAGAAGTTTGGTCCAATGATCATCGATGGTAATATTTGTTGATTTTCTGCACTGTACAAATAAATATATTGATAAATAATTCTTTCCACAGATTTTATCACACTCATACAAACAAACATATATAATATGTTTTAAACATACTTTAAACGTCTCGTCGTTATAGTCTGATCCTTTAACAATTTCAAGATCACTTGATTATTAGGCTATGCCATTGCAGATGAGGTTTATTGGTGAGAGAGAGAAAGAAAGTTATATTTATTTGTGTATATATATATATCTAATCTGTCTTGATACAATTGATCACGACCGCAGTTCGATCAGAACTGATTTCGTCTCTCGCTTTCTTTTCTCTTTCGCCGATTTTCCAGGTATTCTTTCCGCTTTCCCCCTCTCTGCTCTCGATGATTTTCGCCTCTTCACTATCTATGCTGAATATCTCTTCCCAGATATGTCGATATATACATTATATTATCCCCCTTTTAGTATGTTTAAGTAGGCGTTGAGTCGAAGAAACATACTAAAATTTGCCTCAATAACTTTATTTCTCTTGTAATAACTGATAGTTATTTTTTTTATTCAACAAACTCATAATCATTGTACTGATCTTCTTCCTCCTCCCCATCTGCTTCTGATTCTCCTGCTGCTCCTCCTTCCTCTTGCTCCACATCCTGTTCTTCTGATTCTTCTACTTCTCCGACTTCTCCTACTTCGTCTTGCCCCACTTCCTCTTCTTGTTCAATTGGAGAAACTAAAATAGTACTTTTTGTCACAAGGGCGTAAATTCTAAGTACGAGTGGCGAACATTATTTTTTGATGATACAGTGGGTATACAAAATCGACGTTTTACGCTCGCAAATCAAGGCATAAAATAGCAATTTTACGCCAAATGCATTAAAATAGTACATTGTGTACCAAGGGTGAGAAGTGGGCCTTCTATAATCGAGTGTGAGTTTGCAGTACAAGACGTAGAGAGTACGGTAAACATATTTTTTGAAAAGCATGTATTGATTCTCGCCAACCAAACTTAGGCCAGTTTTATTTTCATTCTTATTAATTTCTCAAAAGTAGGCGTAAAGTAAAAAATTACACCCGTCGGACGAAATGTAAAAATGTACGTCCGTCGGGCGCAAAGTACCAATTAGCAGCGGGCGAAAAGTAAAAATTTACGCCCGCTGGGCAAGAAGTGATAATTTACGTACGTCAGTCGGAAAACAGTCAGTTTAGGCCCCATTTTGAGGGCAAAAAAATGCAAATAAAAGTTTTTAAATTATGACATACGTGTGTTCATAATATGGTTCATAACAGTTCTATGTACTCTCAATAAGCATTACTCATGGTAATATATACTCGTATATACTCATTTTTAGCAAACTACTTAGGAGAGCGACTTACTACGCGATGCGCGACCGTACAAAATCTTATAGAAAGGTGTATTTAGTAATTTTTCGAAGTACAAATTCAAAATAACCTTACCTTCTTCCTGTGTAATATTAGCATCCTCATTTTCATTAAACTCCACTAATTCTCCCTCTTTTTCACTCACGTCCCTCGATTCAATCTCTATTTGCGATCTCGCCATCTCTGCCATTTTATTTCTATTTCTTTTCCTTTCCTCTTTCTTATTCGCATTTTGCTCCTTGCGCATTTCTTCCTTTTTGTCTTCCTTCGAAAGTTCTTTCTGTTTTCCACCTTTTTTATCATTTCCTCTTTCATTTCATCACTAACTTTCGGTTTCTTGGTTGTAGAACTATAAAATAAAACACTTATTAGGCATTTAAAATAAACAACACTTAATCACATATAAAAAATAGTATATTCAAACCTTGCGTTATCTTCTTCTGATGATGCAGCACTGAATAGCGACCGCTTATTTAACACAACTTTTTCCATTGTTTTACTTGCCTGTTTTTTGGCGGCAACAATTTCTCGTTTTTCTTTTGCCATCGTACGTTTCTGCAAAATAATCGCATTTGGAAATGACGCTCTTCTTGCTTGCGTTATGGACTTGCCCTCTGTGTCGACTTCCATATCGTCGAGGAATTGTTTACTTTCTAATTAAAAAACAGTACATTATTCAAAAACAAATTTTTTTTTTAATTCATAGAATATGTTATATATATAAATACGTATATTTGACAAACAGTTAGAAGCGTAATTATCATATTTATAGCTGTTCTACATAAATATCATATATATATATATATATATATATATATATATATATATATATATATATATATATATATATATATATATATATATATATATATATGATATTTATGTAGAACAGCTATAAATATGATAATTACGCTTCTAACTGTTTGTCAAATATACGTATTTCTTAATATTTTATAAATTATAAACGGCCTTTGTTAGGTAATGAGTAATATACATATTTATATACTTACTGCTGGTCTTGAGAAGTTTAACATTGAACCATTCAGATCCCCATTTAGCTGTTACTTTCTTTTTACCGATTTTCACATCTTTTTCACACAAAACGCTCGTTGTTCGAGGATCCGCTGTAGTCCATAAAACTAAATAATTAATTTCAGAACACAATTTTATACTCCGAGTATCAACAAAACTTTAACTATTTACGAATATTACGAATGATCTCGATTTTAACCTATCTCGTTCTGAAAAAAAATGTGTACGAAATTATTGATAAGAACCAACTTCATGCGCTAAACAAAAACATCCTAATAGCGAGCGTCAATGTTTTTCTAAAGATAGTAAAACGAGTCAATACAAACAGCGTAAAAGATATTTTGAATCTAGACGTCACGCAAACGGTGAAAATTATAATTCGTCAAATACAGAGAGCAAAGACTTTAGCTCATCGGAAACTGAGGATTTACAGTCTGCAAGTGCAAGTGAACAATCTAATTTATCAGAAAATGAAAATGCAGCATCTACTCCAGAGCGTCAACATCAGTCTTCTGATTTTGAAAACGAAGCAGCGGACCGAGCGTCAAACAGTGAATAAGTGAATTTTGCGGATGATAATTTTGGCGTTTGTTTAAGTTATGAGGCTAGCACAGATGACCGTAAGTTTTCAATCCTTATCGAAGCTGAAAATATTACTTATTTTATCCCTATTGTCATGAAAGTGTAAAATGGAAATTTCTTTTCATAATGAAAATATTACTGTATATAACATTTTTAAGCGTTTTTACGTACAACTTAATCATAATACCTGTGAACTTATCATAACTGTTGTGCACGTCGGTGCTCGTTGAAAATAACGTTGCGTAAGTTTCTTTATATTGCTGTATGTAACTTTTAGAGCGCACATAGGCGAAAAAAATGTTTTTTTATTTGTGTGTAGAAATAAGTGCCGTGTGTTGAATCTTCTGTGTAAATATATATGACTCAAATTCTAAAAATATTTCACTGCGCAATTGACATTAATTTTAAGAAAAAATAAAATTAACAAGGTAATGCGAATAATAATGAATATTATGATGCACATGAAAAACAGAATTTCGAGGAGATCCGGATGAAGGTCGTCAAGATTCTGTAAGAAGTAACGATTTTAATCGTCAAATCCATATGAACGAAGAAGTACAAGATAGTGATGATGAACGCGAGGCTGAATGGGTAAATTCGGATAACAGCAATAGCGAATTGAATGAGAGTGAAGAAGACGGTGAAGATGATGACGCATTTTTTATAGATATTATGTATCCGAGATACTTGAATCACCATAAGTTACTTGTTTTAGGTATTTACTTATAAAATCAATCTAGTATATCAAACGAAAACATAGAAGACGCATCAATAATCCTTAATGAATATGTTTCCCAATTTAGCAGCCTATACGGGGAATAATATATGAGCTGCAATCTGCATCTTCTACTTCATCTACCAGAAGTAGTCAAAATAATTTGGCCCTTTATGGGCGGCTTATTGTTTTCCTTTTGAATATTTGAACGGCATTTTGAAAAGTTTTGTTCACGGCACGAAGTACGCCGAATTGGAAATTCGTTTCTGAGTCTCACAATTCTTGAATTATCATGATTTAAAAAAAAAAGTATTTATGAACAAAGTGTAGTTAACTATTTTTGTAATGAATTAGAATCCAAATCTAAACTTAAAACGCAAAGGATAACTAGACAAATGTCTATTGTGGGAGGATGTAAAAAAACGTCTAGCTTACCTCCACTTATTACATACATATATATTTCAGTTAAATTCGCAAATCTGCTCTATTATATCTCCCAATAACTTTATTTGAATCATTAATATCAACTATTTCATAAGTATTTTCATTAAAACAACGTGCGTTTTTTAAAGGTCCATAATAAATATGAAAAAACTTTGATATTTTTCTTTTCAAGAGTGTTAGACTGTTTAAGCACGCGAAGAAGTACAAGATTAACTACATTTTTTTTACAGGTGTGTAGTTGAAATTTTTTTGCTTACTCTTTCGATTTTCGTGAGCTTTCTTAGTACAATAGTTAACCAATTCCATTTTCAATTCGTGTTTTACTTCGTCGTTTTCTGGAAATTTAGTATATGATTTTATTTTATTGTTAGAAGATTTACCGTAATGGAGTTCAAAAGGTGTAAATCCGGTTGTACTGTGTGTTGTATGCTTTAGTAAATAATTAATTCGTTTAACGTAGCACACCGAAGATGTATGCTGTTCATTGCAATAGGTCAGAAAAAATCTCCCGAGTTCTCACATAATCCTTTCCGACGGATTTACTTCCGGATGCCTAATAGACAATAAATACCCTGGACTTCCTTTTCGTTTAAGAACTTCTTACAACAAGCCGAAGTAAGCTGCATGCTGTAGTCGCTCAGTATCTTGTCCGGTTTTCCGACTGTAACAAAGTACTCGCGAAGGCGATTGATACTCGCGCTAACAGTCGCTCTTTTTAACGATAAAGAGTTACTAATCGAGAAAACACATATAATAATACAAATACATATTCTACGCCTCCCATCGATCGCGGCAACGGTCCATAGTAGTCGGCGACAATTTCGTTTGGGTTTTCCGCTTTAAATTGTAAAAATCGACCCATCATAGTTTTATTCTTTGGCATAATTCACAATCGGTAATAATTTTTTTTACGACTTTTCGCATTTTTTAACACCAAAATTAATTCTGTATTTCGCATATTGTTTTATAAACTCCCATGTGCCCGATACGAGAATGTATAATAGATGTAACTTTTTCCTGTAATTCTTGTGGCACTACAATTAACCATCTTCCATTTATTTTTGAATTATGAAAAATTATATTATTTAGAATTCGATAATTTTCAAGTTAATATTTTATAATATTACTGTTTAGTTATTTGAAGTCTTTATCATCATTCTTTTATATGAAATTTTCTTTAATTCCGGAAACTAATAATTTAATTAATTTAAAATTGTTATCGCATTGATTGGAGAAATTAAACATTATCGTTATTTAATGGCACTACCTGGGAGTAAATAAACTAAAAAATCTGTTTTTACTTCGTCATTTTGCACCTTGACAACTCGACTAAATTAATCAGCTATAATATTATCCTTGCATTCGCAATGAACAATCTCATATGAGTACGGCTGCAAAATTATTGACCATCTTAGTTAGGCGTAACGTTTTGGGGCTTCATCTTTTTCTATGAAGGGAAAGAAATCTTTTTATAAAAAAAATCAATTTTTAGTCAGCTGCGAATACTGGAATAAATCCGAAGTATTTGTTCCGAAACTTTAGGATGCGGTAGCTTTTTACTATCTCTCAACCGAGTTATTTGTCCGGATTACAACGATCTTTATATTTAGAGATATTTGAAGTTATCTGTTTATTGAAATCTTTTTTTCATTACTTATATCTCGAGAATGGCAGGTCATTTTTTTTCGTTTTTTAATGTAGTTTCGAAATTTGTTTTTAAATCGATTTTTCTATTTTATAATTTTTGAGTTTTAGATTTTCGAATTTTTTCTTTTGTTATACACGAAATGGTAATTTTTAATTTAAACGGTTATATTTCGGAAAGATATAGCATTTTAAAATTAATTTATAAAAAACAATGAATTTTATATTGAAATAATTAATTTAGTTTAAGGAAGCTAAGTGCCAATGAATAGGCAGTGGTTTTTTAAATAAGACTGGCACATATCCTGCAGGCCAACAGGCATCATCTTACCTGATGTAACGTGATAATGGATTTGAAAGAGCATAAAATTACCTATTTTTTCCAACCGGAAATTTTGAATAAGCTATTTCCCTTTATTTGTTATTCACGAAATCGTCATTTTTTTTAAACCTATTTTTTTTAAACCTATTTGTATCTGTGAAATATAACGAGAAAAATTTTGAAAAAAATTGAAATGATTCGAAATATAAAGAAAATTCTGTAAAATTTTTTGGGCTTTTTCTTTTGAAAAGAGAAAAGTTTTTTTTAAAAGAAAATCGATTTTAATTCAGTAGCAAATTCTGGAGTAAATCAGTATATTTCGATCAGAAACTTTCCAAAACGGTAGCTCCTTAGTATCTCTAGAATGAGTTCTGAGCTCAGATTACAATGACCTTTATATTTCGAGATATTTGAGGTTATATGATTTTTAATTTTTTCTTTTGATTGAATATATCTTGAGAATAGCACTGTCATTCTTTACCAATCGGGGCTCATTCTTTTCGCTTTTTTAATGAAGATTCGAAATTGAAAAGAAATTTAAATATTCATCGACTCATTTTTTTATTAAAACAATTTTTCAATTTTTTAATTTATGAGTTTTAGTTATTCGAGTCTTTTGGTATATTAGAAATATTATGATTAATTTAGTGTAAATACATGGAACATAGCATAGAATTACCTATCTTCCAAAACCGCAAATTTTAAAATGGCTCTTTTCCTTCTTTTGTTATACACGAAGAAAGTCATATTTAGTTTAAACGGTTATATCTCGGAGATCTATTATGGCAAATCGTTCACAAAAGTTTAGATGATTAGGAAATCAGTGAATCTACGTACTAACATCTGAATACAGTTAATTTAAATATTTAAATATCTTTCATAAATCACGTACAGAGAAAAAATTGCTGTTATAACGTAGTTGAACCAGTTTTCGTTCACACAAGAAGGTACTGAGGTTATTCTGACAATAGACAATTATAAAAAGAAGTAAAATCCAAAACCATTTGCTAATTAGTTAATTTATATCTTAATTTAAATAATAGTAAGTCTAAAACGTTTATATTTGACATAAAACTGTGAAACTCATATTTAAAATCAAAAGTTCCAATGGACCTAATGTCGATCAGTGAATTACAGTCGGGACTAATTGTCGACTAGTAGTCCTCGCCCAGTTCTCGATCACAATTCTGCGTAAAAAGTGGGGATGTATTTAAGGTTATGTTTTTGAAATCAATCTTTTAGTGTATGATTATCTATAACAGTCGAACAAAGAATTTCATATTAGAACAATTAATTCAGTTTGAAGAAGCTAAGT
Organism: Gastracanthus pulcherrimus; assembly: GCA_949152435.1. Classification (NCBI taxonomy): domain Eukaryota; kingdom Metazoa; phylum Arthropoda; class Insecta; order Hymenoptera; family Pteromalidae; genus Gastracanthus; species Gastracanthus pulcherrimus. Next base: position 190,009,464 of record OX424572.1, on the reverse strand, counting down.
GCCAATGAATTGGCAGCGGTTTTTTTCATTCAGATATGGATCCCTTTTAAGTATGTTTCACCATTGAGTGAGGGTAAAAATTTTGAAAAATAATAATTGGAAAAGATAAAATTACGAAAGTTAAAGTTTTGAAAATTCAGATTAGGAAATAAAATAATAACTAAAATGAAAATTTGGAATTTAAGATTTAACTAAAGGAAAAACATAGAAAAAATAAAAGTATGATAATAAATTATTTTGAAAAATAATTAATTGGAAATAATGTAATTTTGAAAAATTAAAATTGAAATTCTTTATTTTTATTGAATTCTTGACAATTTCTATTAAAATAATAATTATCCTTATACTTAAAAAATTGTTATTTCAAAATTTATTTTTCAAAATATATGGTTTATAAAAGTTTTGTTTTCGTAATTTTATACTTTCATAGATTAAAATTTCAAAAATTTTTAAATAAATATTTTATATTTCCAATAATTTTGTCTTCATAAATTAACCTTTCCATAAATTTAAATTCAAAATTTTTTTATTAAAAATAATATTTTTCAAAAATTTTACCCCCACCCAAATTTTTCAGAATGATTGCTTTTAAACATAAAATGTTTTCTGGACTCGTAGAAAAAAGTCTTTTTTGGGGTTTAAAACCAGAAAAGTGGGACCCAGGGTAAGAACTACAATGTATATAATATTTATATTAACATAGAAAGAAATAATTTTAAACAAATTTTTTCATCTTTTGTTAAGGCTGTTGGCCACCAAGTGGCTGACATATCGATACTCAGTTCTCGACGTTCAGATAATATATAATTACCATTATTTGAAGATCTCATTGTTCAGAATGGCTAAACCGTATAATTCTGCGGCAAGAAATTTCGAGTGTCCAATTTTTGAACGGCCGAAAGATCTTGACCAACAGCTACCTACGTACGATGATGTATTTAAATGCTGCCTGTTTGAAAAGTTGAATGAAAAAAATTTTTGTTTAAATTACTGATACACATCTGAACACTAGCATTATATTGAAATAATTTATAAGGTTTGAGGAAGCTAAGTGCCAATGAATTGTTAGCGGTATTTAAGTTTCGCTATAGTTACTACTGCTGCTTAAAGTAGCTTTATCTGCTGTCTGTAATTCTCTTTTCATTTTCTTGTCAATTACTATAATCGTATTGTTTATTTCCTTTAAAAGGTTGTTAGAGTATTTAAAGTTATTTGTTGTGCATTTTTTTTTCTTTATACGCAAAAACATAATAGAAAGCAATAACATTATACTTGACATAATTATAAACCTGTATTGTACGATGAATTTCAGCAACATTGTTTCCTCACTCGTAGAAAGTATTATTTTCCAGTTCTAAAAGCAAACTGCTCAGTATAAGTCAACAAAAACCTTATTTTTTAATTAAGCTTATCCAAGATTCTTATTAAAGCTTATACAGCTATAATATATAAGGATATATTATACAATTGTTACATGTACATATTTACAGAGTACAAAATAATAATTACGGCATTACACTATAGACAGCTATACTTGTAAGTTACATTGATCTAAACAGTTACACATATAAATTAGAATTTGAGTTACACTCAGAAAGAAAAGGATTGATGTTAAGTGGAAGAAACTGTTCGATCTTTAACAAAAACCAAAAAACTAAGAAACTAAGAAACTTTTACAGTTTTCTACAACTTTTATAGTGGCATATGTACCATAAGTTCCTTTTAACTATTGTATATGGAATGGATATATAACAAAATTTGTTGAACTGATAAATTCTTATCCTCTTCTACCTAAAACACAAATAAATAATAGATATAATTTATTTATTTTCTTCGGGTTGTATCAATTACATAGCAATAGTACAGAATCAATCTTTTTTGATTATTTTTAAAATTATTTCAATTTATCATTAAAGCAGAAGATAAAGAAAACTTGACTGCATTATTACATCTTAACTTACTAAGTAAATACTTTAAAGATCAAACAAAATGAAAATTCAAATAACTAAAGGGCTAACAATATCACACACGTTTTTGTATTTACAGTAAACCATGGTTGCAGTAACATTACTTTTGGATTCTACGGTTCCTTCCGAGCAAATCAAGAATATTCAAAATCGAGCCAACTTAAAGTCTAATATTACCAGTGTCTTGAAGAAATATTTCAATAACTTAACAGATCTGTCTGAGTTCGACATAAACGGTGACCTAATCTTTTTGTTGAACGGACCTCAAAAGAGTGTATTTACAGTACGAGGATATACAGAAGGTATCTTTACGATAACTATTGAATTATTTGTACAGAATAACAAGAATATTCCACTGACTAATTTCAAGGTATTTATTGTCTTACGCAAATATTTCTTACATTTATAAAATATAGAACTATAATTTGTTTCAATAATTTTTTTAACTAAGTACAAGAACGTAACAGTTGAACTTTATTATAGTTTCAAATACTCTCATAACATTTGTAGGTACATGTAACATTCTAAACTTTTTTCCAGTAACGTGCTAAAAGCATCTAATCACTGTCTTTTTTTTGGCTTAGAGACAAAATAAGCTATATTTAACAAAAATTATTAATGTTAAATGATAGATTTTCACTTAATATGTAGTTGTACTGCCGTCGATACTTGACATTAAAGGGGTCAACTTTAAAAAAAAATTGAGTTTTGAGCGATTTTGGTATTCTTACATAGTATATTTACAGATAAGAATGCAAAAGAAAAATAAGGATAGAATTAAAATAAGTGACCGTATTTAATATTTGTGGATTTTTTCAGCATTCGTTTAAATTGAAAAGAAAAGCTTTAATCCTTAGTATATCAAAAACGTAAATAGTGGACCTATTTCCTTATATCGGGAACCTTCAGAATTATTTAGTCGTATGACATTTAGAATTACTATACACTTACGCAGTTTCTACTGCGTCAATAAAAACTATTTAAATTATATCAATAAATTTACATATTCATAAATAGTAAATATGATCACTCATTATTACATGTTTTTGATATTTTGTATTTTTACCTAAAATATATTGTGTGTGGATACTAAATTGCTCAAAACTTAATTCTCAGAAAAAGTTACGAATCTTATTTTGTTTTGCTTGGAACCCGCATAATTAAAACTGCTAATTGAGTGAAAATACTCTATTGAAAGTAAATAAATTTACTCTAATTTGAAGAAAGGTTGTAAATCAGATGATCTCGTACATTATTGAATAATAATCACACGGCAGAATTATAGTACTTTATACCACTCTACCCTCAAAATCACAACTTTCATATCATTTTTCGGCGCTCGTGGTATAAAATACGGTTCGAAACTAGTGCATAAGTAGATTATTTACCTCATGTGACATACCACGTGTGAAAAACGTCACACGAGGCAAATAATCTACTTCCGCACCCGTGTCGAAATGTACTATTTTATAATTGTGCTAAAATTTTTCAACTTTATACTTACTTCAATTTTTGCATAGAAGCATTACCAATAAAAACAAATACAAACAAATAGTTATGAATTGTTAACAATAAATTATAAAACGTATTATAAAAAAAGTATTTGTCAAATACATGTACGCATACATATATTTACCCACATACCCACCCATCAAATTATTCACCGAAACGTACCCATCCACCAAATTATCCACCTAAACGTACCCACCCACACACCAAGACACTTTCATACCCACACCCCCCCTCGGATACTTATCCACATTCATCTACATACACACCCACGTCCTCTTACATCTACCCACAATTCCTCTATCTACATAGCTACATCCACCTGCACACCTACCGCGCACATACATACCAGTATTCATATCCACTTATACATACTCACATCCATGTACTAACCCTTCCAATTATCCATCCACCTACACAGAGAGAATTTTCTTGTAAAAATTACAATTAAATTTACGGTAAAAATTACCGTTCAGTAATAGTAAGAACAGTACATAGCGCCATCTGAGTACATTTTACTAAGTTCACACGATGAATTTTGCTAAACTGAACGGTAAAAATTCTAGTACAAAAGGATAAAAATGACCTGATATAATGTAGTACGACTAACATTAATTTTTAAGTAGTATAATCTTATATAATATTTTTAAGGATTGTTTTTTATAATTACGCTGACTTATTTATTTATTATTTAGGAAGTGTAGTTATTTTATTGGATTAGAAAAAATAAATTTGATATAAAATTATAGGTTAAGTTATGTATACATAAATGTAAATATCGCACTTGCATAATAAAAATATGACAATTTAACATTTTTTAGATCGTTATTTATCTTCTTAATAAAATTAATTTCAAAAGGTTTTAACCTAGAATACAATAATGAAATTCATACAATATGGTGCAATATAATGATAAATACAATCAACAAAAAATTTATTTCGTGGAAAATTTACTTTATTATCTTGATTTTTACAAAAAATATAGATTTTAAAGTTGTTATGAACATACTCTCTTATTATGAAATAGTGAAAATTCACTGGCTATTCACAAACAGTGAATATTCGCTATTTTGAATAGTTATAACTCAGCAACTAAAAAACAGTGAATATTCACTATTTGAAATAGTGAAATAAATTTTCACTACTTGAAACAGTGAAATTTCACTGTCGAAATAGTGAAATTTTAACATTCAGTAAATTAAAAAAATTAAGCTGTTATTAAACGCGTATGTAAATATATATGAGAAGTATTAGATATTGATTATGTATTAGATTTTCATTTGAACATTTATATATATTAAAATAAGAAATAAATTAAAAATGTGATAAAAACTTCTGCGATGGGGATCGAACTCTTGTCCACAAGGTTTACAGTCCAACGTCTTCACCATTTGCATACGTAGGTTGCTTGCATAGAGTAAATTGTATACCTCTTATAATGTGCTGCGAATTTAACTGATATACATATATGGATACGAAGGTACTTCTGCTACTTATATAAATTTTTTAGTTGCACATTACAACAAAAATTAATGTTCAATTTAATTATAATTTAATTATGATAAATGAATAGTTTTAGGTATTTTTCAAATTCTTTCAAAGGAAATATGGATTAGAATCATAATTAATATATTATTTGTACCATTTTTATTAGTTCATTAATTAATTAATTTGTTATTACACAATAAAAATAATACTTAAAGTTCATGAAATAAAAATAATGTTAACTGAAATTAGCTTATGAAATACCAACTCAATCCCTACTTTACCGGTTTTTCTACTTATGTATTAACTACCAAATTAGTGAAAAATCACTATTGTTCTAGTAAATACAGTTTTCACTGACGAAATAATGTAATTTTCACTGTTTCGCCAGTGGAGTTATTTTCACTAGCAAAAATAGTGAAAAGTTCACTATTTCAAATTAAGAGAGTAGCAACATTGTATGAACTTTAATAAATAAAATATTTTTTATGTAAAGGGAAATATAAATCTTATATGATTTAGAACCGTAGATCATTTATTAATCTTAACAAACTTTTATACATTAAATAAGTACTATAGTAATATAACTAATAAAAAACCCTCCATGAGGTCGAGGTGCAAACGAAGGTTAAACGTACATGCGGCGTATGCAGGCGTTTACAGTTACCATGCAAAACATGAGTTTGTTTTACCGACATCTTGAAGCTAGCTGCCGCGACTTTATACTGACTTCAGGGTAAAATTTATAGTGACTGAACGGTAAAAATTATGTATATTTCTCCGCACTTTTTCTACAACTTCTTAATAAATTTTAAGTAGCAGTCAAATTTACCATGCAGTAAGGTAAAATTTATTATTCATATAATAAAGTTTATAGAATAAAAAGTAATAATTTTATAAAATATATATAAAAAGTCCTGGAAATTCACAGTGTTGAGACACTCAACTCAGGGTTACCGTGATTTTTACGGTAATTTTTATCGGATAATTCTCTCCGTGTACATATCCTTCTAATTATACATCGACCTACTCTCCCACTTACCTATTCACAGAGCCACAATATAAACAACCAAATAATCTACACATTTACTGAAACTCCTATTCATTTACATTCTCAGTCACACACACAGACACATACACACACACACACAATTATGAGCACACAAATCCACTTAATCCCATACTCTAAACCTAAACTAATACAAACTGACGTTTGAAAGTAGAAACTGAGCAATTTACTCTTTTAACGGGTATAAACTATTAATTTTATTCTTTTAAAAGAGTAAATGGAGGACTTAAAGTATAAATTATTTAAGTATAAATTCATAACTTTCTACTATATAAAAGTAGATAATATTACTGCAATATATATTTTAAAAGAGTAATTTTAACACTTTATTATTTAATAAAGAATAAACTCGTAAGAGGGAATGCCAGAGTTAAATTTTCTAAAAAATCATTCATTTTATAAACAGAAAAAGTAAATCTAAATTGATACAAGTTTTTATATTTTAAATATGTAGGTTATATGTCATTTTGCCACGACTTTGACCATTCAGTACGGTCTTTATGGTACCCTAAGTATTCGTTAATCTTCATTATTGATTTTAAGCCTTTTTCACCACTTACCACGGGTTTTCGAATCTGGTGGTACATATTTCACGATCAACGATGCTTTAAACTATTCTTTAGTATGTTATGCAAATAAAATTCAGTATCATACAACATTCATAAAAATGTGTTGATTGCAGGAACAAAATTCTTTTGTATTTGATATTGCAGCAGCTTTAAAAAGTCCACGCAGCAATTGCATACTGCGTGTAGATAGAGGACTTCCATATCAACGATATCTAACTACGTCAGGTAATAATTATTTTAAAGTGATGCTAAAGCCATTCATTACCGACAATTACGAGGACTTTTTTCATTTAATTTTCAATTTTTAATAAGTATCTTTCTGAAACATTGTTATCTTAATCAAAAACAACAACCTTTCAGAGAGATACTTTCTTAAAATTGAGAATTATAAAAATGTTTCCCCGTATTTGTCAGTAACAGAAGGGTTTATCATCACCTTAACTTTTCATTTTTGATAAATGATTTAATAATAATCTGTATTAAATTAGATCCATGCTGTACTCGTGGAGATTAAATTCCTCTTGCAGATTAGAGTATTAAATTTTTAACAACACTATTAATTCTTTCTATAGAAAGATAAGTAATATATGATATTATTGTACATAAACAGAAAAGAAATTGAAAGTTTTAAAAATTATTACAACCTGTCGAAATAGCAGGAGATCAAACTTAACCTTAAATTTGAAAAATGCACATGCGTAAATGATTTAATAAACATAATTCCTGAATTGTGAAATATGTAATTCTGTTACGTTTATAGATAACAGGCTAATTGAGCTTGACATTGACCAGTTAGTGTTTGAGACTCGATCGGCCCATCAAAAAATCGAAATTCTTCATTCGAAAACACTTGGCAATGTACTAGTTCTTGATAATGATCAAAGTGAGTGAATTTATTTATGTAAACATTTTTTAATATTTTAATCGAAATCGTATTTGTTGCACAGACATGTCAGAGTCTGACCTCATATACACAGAAACGATCATGCAGAAAGGCAAAGAGAGCTATAAAGACAAAGAAATTATCATCCTGGGAGGAGGCGACGGATCACTTCTTCGGGAATTGCTAAAAGAAAATCCTAAACAAGTTACAATGTTAGAAGTAATAACATTTTTAAATCTTCAATAAATGTAAGAAGGGTCTTTTGCTATAAATTGATCTTTTAGAAGAAAATTTGTATTTTAGGTAGATAAAATCCAATAATATGAGTAACAATATTAACCCTCTGGTACCTAACGCATTTTGATTCTCGTTGTTACCTAAACAGGGACAAAGTGAGACTGTCACTTGTGACAGTTTTGTTGTGACACGTTTTGACGGCTGTGTGAGCTGTGTGAAACCCAATGTTGCACGTGAAAACAGCTCGCTCGCGTTCAACCGACCAGCTTGTACGATCGGGGGTCGTGCTTTTATTTACTTTGGGGCTCGGCTAGCTACAGATTGTACGCACAGTGTTTTATGTTTTTTACAACACAAATTACTTATTCTAAGTTTGTGCACTAGAAAAAGATAACTTTATACAAAATGTACTCATTTTTTAAACATTGTAAAAGTCACTTTTTTTACGTTGATACCTACCACAGTCAAAATGACCCTACGAAAATTTGAAATATGTTTCGCTCGACTGCTTTGATGATATTAATGCTAAGAGCTGTGCAGATATCTCCTCGGACCTTAAAAATATTTTCCCTCACTTGGTCCAGAGTTGCTCCCTTGCGTTTGTACAAGTAGTGTGATTTTTAAAAACGCCGAGGGTCAAAATGATCCTGGTTAGGTACCAGTGGGTTAAAAAGTTGCAATCATAGAAATTGTTCGTTAGAGAAAATGTATGCAATTTATATACATTCATTCGTACATACACATATACACACGCGCCACAAATTCATATATACATTAATTCGAATTAAGTTGTTTTTGCAGCCGTCTATGTATTTGTATTCTACGACCCTTAATTTAGCAGAATACGATGTTAATCAAGTTTTTTAGAAGATTTGTTCTTGAGTTTTTAAATATTTCGCAGGCGCACTCATGCCTATACCGTACCCGAGAGCGAGAGAAAGAACGCGAATTTTCCCGGAATCTTGAAAAACGGATAAAAGTACTTTTTTTATGTTACAAACTAATTTTTAATAAATTATGGAGTTCACTTCTAACTTACTGATATAGTGTTTCGATTTGTTCAAAAATAAAATTGATAATTCACATATTTTACTATTTATCTTACGATACTTACATGTGAATAATTATTTGATGTATTTTAAATAAAACTTACGTTTTTCAAACGTATAAGCTAGGTAAGTATATGTTCTTTCATTTTCATTAATAAATCGCATATACAAAAAATTTAAAAAAAAATAATTTAGTAATCATAAAATTAATGTATAAAGTATTATTTATCATAGTTTTTATTCATTTTTCATATGCTGCCGGGGTGATAAATAATCAATACAAAATTATGCTAAAGAATATTGTGAAATCAAGTAACATATGGTCAAGTAAAGAAATGAATTATTGCATTTTCAGAAAAGTGTATGTACATACATGATTATATCAAATGTGTAATTATTTTTAAAATTGTATAATTATCCTTATATTCATATTATCTATTTCACAGTGCAGTGTGAAATATTATAATTTTTGCTTTACCATGAATTTGTGTTTATTTTTAAATTTCAAACTTATTTATTTGATTTATTACTCCGGCAGCATATGAAAAATAAATAAAAACTATGATGCATAATACTTTCTACATTTATTTTATTATTACTAAATCACATTTTTTTTACTCTTTTGTAGATGTTATTTATTAATTAAAATGAAAGAAGATCTTATACTTGCCTAGCTTATACGTTTGAAATACGTAAGTTTTAGGGTGATTTCACAACTTTTTTTAAGAACCGAATAAAGTCGTATTTGAAAATAAATATAATATAATTTTCAAAGAACGAATTAAGGGGATGCATCAGACTTTATGTTTTACTAACTACATATCACAGCACGAATTCTTTATTTTGCAAAAATTAGAGGCAGAAAAGTTAAAATTTAAAAAAAACATTAAAATCAGACTGCACGGAGAAACTGTTAAACTGCAAAAGAGCGTGCATCACCACGCGGCAAAAACCGGTGCTGAAATGCACCACATATCGACGTGCGTAACTTGTTTTTTTTTAGTCGCGCACGTTCATAGTCTATGCATCTGATGACCGCTGTTTTTTTGTTCATTATGCACGGCGTTTTGACGTGCAAAAATACACAATCTTCGATCACCGACTATTATAGTGGTTTTGTTTGACGCTATAATACGCCAGATCAGTTTTCGTACAATCGCTGCAGTAAAATGGACGATTTCGTAAAGAATTTATTGAATGAGTAGAATTTCCCTGATCTGACGTATTTTTTTAAAGGTAAATATATGTTTGTTTATTTATTTATTACAATTTTGAGACTACAATTTAAACATTCAAATCCTATTTATAAATATTATATTAAAATAAATGTAATTTACATATAATTTAATTTTTATATTTTATAAATATATTTTTAATAAAAATATAAAATTTGTAGTTAAATCAATTAATGAAGAAAAATTTTACAATTTGTCTGAAGAACTAATCGAAAATATTATACCTATTGATTATGACTCAAGTGATCTGTTCAAGATATGTTAGAAAGTATTTGTAGTGTCGTCGCTAGTGCGAACGACGAGGCGAACGAAAGTTGATATTTGCACGTCAAATCGCCGTGCATAATGAACAAAATAACAGCAGTAATAAGATGCATTGACTATGAACGTTTGCGACTTAAAAAAAACAATTTACGCACGTCGATATGTGGTATATTTCAGCATGGTCTTTTACCGCGCGGTGATGCATGCTCTTTTGCAGTTCGACAGTCTCTCCGTGTAAATCTTTCTTTTTAGAATCGCTTTATCTAGTAAAAACAAAGAGTTGATTAGTGTAATTATAACATAATTCGACAAAAAATTAACTGTTCGTAAGAGTATACGTAAAGTATGTAGTTTATTTTGTGTTCAGCAGGCGTAAAGTAGCACCACGGTGCGGCCCCGATCGCTTTGTATCGTACCAAGTACTTATACTTACCATTGTGGCGCTACCGCGCCCCTTGATAACATCATCCATTATCTGGATGTACTCGTATTACTCGTATTAATAATTTGAGCTAAATCAAATCTCTTCAAAGAGAAATAACTTCCTTGGTGATTAGCGATTTTATGTATCCAATTATAAAAATGCTGCTGATCATTTAAGCACTGACCCGAATTCAATCACCATATCTTATATTGTCATTCACAACTTCAATTCCTATTTGAATACGGTACAATTTTTTTTCTCTATAAGATCAATTTATAGCGTGAGACACTCTTTAAGGTAATGTTAAATCCCCTGATATCGGAAAATATGGGAATCCACTTCATTTATTCAATTTTGAATTTTAAGAAAATATCTCTCAGGAACTTATTGTTTTTGATCATGGCAACAATGTTCCAGAGGGTTTTCAGAATATTTAATAAAAATTAAAAATTAAATAAAAAAGTAGGCCTTTGCAAATGTTGGTGATGGTAGATTTAGTAACAGTTTGAAAGTATACGAGGATACATTTTTAAAATGTTTATTTCTACTTAGATTGACGAAATGGTGCTGAAAGCTTGTAGTCAATATATGCGCAGCATTTGCGGAGATTGCTTGGACAAGAAAAAGGGAAAAAATTATGAGGTATATTTAATAATAATTGTAAACCGAAATTTTCTTAATTTAAATAATTAGGGTGACTGCACCAGTGCATGAACGAATAATCAACTTGCTGATTACATTACGAGTTTTCCTAATATAAAAATAAGTAAACAATTAAAAAAACTGTTCAGTGTTGTTAAGTCTTCAACTTTATTCTTACGGCAAACATTGAAACTTATACCTTATTAATAATATCAAAATAGACAAAACATATAAAAAAGTACTGAAACCTAGTAAATGAACATGATGCATCAGTATATATTCACAGTACATAAGCGCGAAAATAAATATACTTTTGAATAAAAATGTTGCCAATATAATATTATTAGTTCATCAACTTCCACCTAATCATATTTTTTTCAAATTATCTTCTATATAATTCTAAAAACACTTCAAACTTAAGACACATAAGAGCATAACCTCAAAGGTAAAGTGACCGTATCACTGTGTCAATGCCATGCTCCTGAAATTGTTATTTAATGAAACTGTTTACAGAGTCTGTAATATGCTGTACATATTATGATAATAAATTATGTAACGATTTTGTAAATTCTAATGCGAGACGTAAATAATATATTAAAAATTTGTAATATTTAATATACTACAAAAGTATTCATTCGCTGGTAAGTGCTCGGACACTGGTGCACTTACTCTACATGAATTATTATTACAAGTTGCAAAATAACAGCGTTAAAATATAACATATTTCGGTTAGATAATTATCGGAGACTGTATGAAAACTCTTAATCAAATGATTCAAAAAGGACAAAAAGTGGATTATATTTTTGGAGATTTAACGGAAATACCGATAAATTCAAATGAAAATTTAGATGTCTGGAAGCTTATTATCATGATTCTCAACGCGGCTATACAAATATTAAAGCCTACTGGAAAATATATGACTCACGTAAGTTCAAAAGTCATTTGATAAATGATGAGTAATTTCATCCTAATTAATATACACTAATGTCGTAAGCGTGTAATGATTTTAAAACAAATTTATTACTCCTCAATCAAGGCAAATGGAGCAGGTTCTGAGGAAGCATTAAAATACTTTGAAGAAATAATTTCACAGCTACCTGTTCCAGTCAACTATACAACGGATAGTGCATATATTCCATCTTTTTACGAAAGTTGGGTTTTCTATCAACTTTCACTTAAATGATTAATTAAAATATAAAAATATGGTATCAAATATTTCTTTAACTTCAGACGGTACTCTGAATAAAAACAACAATAATTTTATAAAATTTGGAAATTTCTTGACATATTTTGCACAGTATCATTGTGCATAGCTATATATCAAAAATGATAAATGCACGTATAAATTAGTCTCTACGAGCAATTCAGAAGAAAAGGTATTTTCTTCGACACTAAACAATAAACAAAATATTAGAGTATACCTATGAAACCAGATCTTTTTGAAACCTTTTACTATAATAAACATAGAAAAAATAGTGAACAAAGTTCATGGGCTCACAAACTCTTTTTACTGCCAAATTACTATTACGAAATAATTTCATTTGTTAAAATGGTCTTTATTGAGATGTTAATCACTTCTCTCTCAAGGATGGAAACAATTTTTTAACAGAATATTGGGAATTAAAGTGTCATAGCCGAAGCAAGGCAGTAATGACGGTTTCATCTTCATAAATAAGCATATAAAGTTTTTATAACGTTTTTATACTCGTGATTCGATTCGATCCCGGGACTTCACGAAACGAAAACAGGCGTTTTATCCACTATGCCACGGTCTACTTCCTTGCGTTTCGGCTGACTAGGCATACATTTTTTAAACAAAAAATTTTATTTTGAATTTTTGTTTGAAAATCACTAGAGAGCCACCTTAATAGTTGACGAGCCATTAAAAAATATTTTGTAGTAATCTTTTTCTTATGACAGTAATTATACATCAAAAATATATGGCACCCCTAGAACAAGACTGTGACGTCTCAAAATTTTTTCAGCTTGATTTTTGTACATGAAATAGCTCAAACTAAAATAAAATTTCTTACTTCGAAAATTGGTTAAAAAAGGTTGAGAAACTGAAAAACAACAATAAAATTCTAGTTTAATTTTGCAGACATATGAGGTATTACTCAACTTAGAACAGATTAGATTTTGGTGCTCATAGGATAATAAAAAGTACATTTTTTTATAAACAATAGTGTGACATCCCACGTCACTTCTACTTTAAAAATACTTATAATAAAACATATAAGTGCATATATATGCCTACGTATATATATATATATATATATATATATATATATATATATATATATGCCCATGCTTGTATATGTGTATGTATGCATGTGTATGCGGGGACATGCATACAAGCACTCTTGATATTTCGTCATTGCGAAATACACGCGACCGCTGCCGAGTTAGAGACAATCGCGCTCGCGCGAGGCGCGAACACAGCACACTCCGCTTTCTCAACCAGGTCAAAGAGCACGAAGCCTGGCAGTCTCTCATTGGAGAAGAGAAGCTGACGTACACCACTATCCCACCCGACACACGAGGTTATAAATATCTCGCACACCACCTTCGCGAGGCTTTTTGACTGGAAGTGTGAAGGTGGCCGTCAGCCTCTCTTGCCTAACGAGAACCGAGAAGACCTGGAGCCTCAGTACCGTCTTCGAACAAGCCTGTCGAAGTCTCCGGCGTCAGTAGCGAGAGTACAGCGTCACAATCCCTTCTGCGTTCTAAGTCCATCATCGAGAGTGAACGAACCAAGTTCGAACATAGAACCCTCGAACTGATATATCTCTACTGGAGGAAATTGAACCAAGAACGACCAATCTGTTACGACCAAGTTAGAAATAAACGACCAAGTTAGAAATAAACTATTATATTTCATACCAAATATAATCGCGAGATCGGGCTTAGAAAACCCGGAGTAAGCGATGCATGTTACAACCTGTTAATTATAAATCAAAGATTTTCCCGAAATAAAAAGATTTTTAACGAAGAATTTAATCATTCCAACTATCTAACACTTCCTTAAAAGAATACTTTAAAATGACAATTTATAAATATTATATATATATAAAGAGAACCAAAGAAGGAAGAAAGAGATATACAGAAATCAAGGTAAGAGAGTAAACACAAAGCGTTACACGACGCACACCACAGGCAAAATAAAACGTCCGTCGACACTCTCGCGCTGACATAGAGTGTCCGTTGATCCTCTTGCACTGTTGCGTTGTGACATAAAGCGACTGTCGACGATCTCGCACGGTGACTTAAAGCGTCTGTCGATATTTTGAACCACAGATAAAAGATGTCTGTCGACAACCTGGGACATGGACATCTGAGTTCAAGACGTGTAATATTCTTTAACTAAATATAATAATAAAACATAAGTAGAAAAAGTACAACTAAATAAGAGCTCGCGAGCGAGATCAGTTCCGCGTAATTAATTAGAAATATTTGTTTGCGAAATAGAACCCGGACAGCAGAATAACAATTCGGCTGTTACAAATATATATGGGTCGTGAAATTCGGTCACTGGTGGTCGGGGGGGTCAGTCGTCGATTTTTATAAGATCTTTTGCGGCCGCGAAATTTATGACCCTAATACCATTATCGTTGCTGGTTTCGTGCAGACTTTCTTTGCCTATTTTGGGCCTAAACATTTCCTCTCTCCCTATTTTAGCATTGAAATCCCCCACTACTATTTTGGTGTCGTAAGACGTGAATTAATCGATTAATTGCTCTAAAGTTTCATAATAAAGATCTTTGACTTCTTCCTCTTTGTCCTCCGTAGGACAGTGGACGTTAATAACCACGTAATTGTACCACGCTCCTTCGATGATGATATACGAGAGTCGGTCATTCACGAAATTGTAGACTGCGTACATTCCAGGTTCCCACCCTTAAGTTCCTTTTGGTTTTGGTTTGGTTTTGTTTTCTTTGAGCCATGATAGTAAGTTAAACCCGCGCGTTTTGGATCCTGTTCCGATCGCAGGTGAGTCCACCCGTCTAGGGGTGATAACCCTCATACCTCACTAGAACTAAGTATGAGAGCTTTCCGACTTTAGTGAGGACATAGTCAACTCGTCGTCAGACACACTCGGTTTTATTCTCATATCCTAACGACCCCCTGCAAGGCAGCGCGCCTTCGCTGGCTTCGTTGCCGTGTAAGACCAGGTGGCGAATCATTCTACACATCCCCTCTCAGGGCAGTTGTCATCGCTCCCGGATCCTCCACGACACGAAATATTCGCATGTTGTGTCTTCTGTTTCTTCGTGGAACACAGTGTGGGGTGGGCATAAGATTGTGTGGTTATACGTAGGACAGGGGGCGAAAAAGCTAGGGTTAACTAGTGCGAATGTTTTCAAGTTTTCGGTTATTAAAAGGTTTTGAAAACAAGATTTAATACTGAAATACCCTGTTTTATTCGGATAAACAGGAGCGAAGGTTGGTAAGGAGTGTAATTTATAGTTAAATAGGTAAGGGGGAATTCTAATATGGTGGCCAGCCGTCCCTTTATGGTGATTACGTGAGTATTTGCTACGCTAAAAAAGAAATTTGGGCGTAATTTTTGTTTGTTCCCAAGGTAACTTGTTATTTGGGGTTTGTGAATTAATTTGAAGTAACAGGTCTATTAATTGATTGTGGGTTAAAAGGAGTGGGTGTAGGTTTCCTCGAACGGTTACTTCGATGGCGTTAATAAAAAATTTATAATAGGTTATCATGTCTTCTAAGTTTTGTTCGAATTCAATGGCCCATAATGATATGGTCTGGGCGACAGATGTTTGATTGGGTAGAACAGCGTTATACGTATTGGATTTTAATATTTGCGAGATTTTATTGCGTAATTCTTAAAGGTTTTTTTTTTATCGTGATTGTATTTGTTGTGTAAATCTTCAAGGTTAGAGCGGATTATATGTGTTTGATCGGCAGCTAAAGTTGAAATATTCTGTTGTCTATCATATAATTCAGTTATTTGTTTGTCCAATGAATCTCGGTCTGCAGCGTCCATGGTACCAAATAATTTCTTACTAACCTACCCAATAAATTCTAAGGATGCTCCTCGTTTCGTAATTGTGTGGGGGGTATTATTGGGAAGATCGGGGTCTATATTAGGAGTAGCGAAATATTGTCTAGCATCAGAATGGGAAGATGCAATTGTTTTTAGACTTTGAGTCAGCCTATCTATTGGGATGATAGACTTACATTCTTTTCCCAGTTTTTCAGCGCAGGTAGATGAAGTGTCGTGTAGTTGGTATTCTCGTTCGCTTACGAATTTTCTAGGTGTTAGAAATCTAGTGTTATAGTTATTCGCCATTGGGTACGAACGATCTTGATTTCCCCAAGATATTCGTAATATATGCCGGGGTTATTTGGTAGAGAAACTATTCTGTAATTTTCTTGTGCCGAGATGTGAACAACTAGGTAAACTGTTATCAAAATTATAACTTCTTTGGAGATTTTCCACGCCATGTCTGGCCGTATGTCGGGTTGGGATGTCTGCAACAGACTTTAAGTCGGGTGGTAATTACGTAGTTAATTGTGATGGTATTTTATTCATAACATATTTTAATCTTATCTAAATGTTTTAGGATGCGTTTTCCGTTGGTAGATTCTACTAGAGCGTTATTGTTTTTATGGATTTCTTTGATTTTAAATTTTCCATTGTAGAATTTATCAATTTTTCCGTGTCTCGGCTCTTTTAGAACGTAGACTTCCGTTCCTACTTCTAGGTGTTGGAAACATGATTTCTTGTTGTAATATATTTTATTGCAGTGTTTACGATTTATAAGATTCTTGCGGGCGGCTTCTCTTATTTCGTGTAAGCACTTCACTAGATCACATAAATAGGAATTGTCAGATTCCATTTCAAATTCATCAGGTAATTGATGAGGACTTCGTGCGATGCGCCCATATATTATTTCGTAAGGAGTGAAGCCGGTAGATGTGTGTACTGAAGTGTTGTATTCAGGGATGGCAAATGGTATTACTCGATACCAATCAGTTTTGTTGGGGGCTATGGTTCGAATAAAATCGTTGAACATGGCGGGGCTTCGTTCTAGTGAACCATTGGAGTGAAGGTGATAGGCTGTGGTAGTTGCCAATTAGAATCCGAATATTTCAGACAGTTCTTTTAGTAGTTTGTTCTTGAAGCTGGTGCCGCGGTCGCTTAATATTATTTTAGGTGCTCCGAAAGAGGTTGTGAAATAGCGGCCGATGGCATCGGCTATGGTTATGGCTTTTATGTCTGGTACAGGTACTGCTATACAGTACTTGGATAATAAGCATTGTATGGTAAGTACATATACGTTACTTGCGGTCGTTTTAGAAAAAGGTCCTACTGTACCTACGGCAAGTTTTGTCAATACCTCGGCGGGAGTATCGGTAATTATCATGGGCTCGCGAGTTTTTATACGAACCAACTTTTGTTCTTGGCATACTTTGCATCGGCGAATATAGTCTTCGACTTCCTTTTTTAGTCCAGTCCATTGGTAACGTTCGCGTATACGACGGTAAGTTTTTCCTACTCCACGGTGTCCGCCGAAAAAACCGGCATAATAATCTTGTAAAATATTGCCTCGGATATTATTAGGAGGAATGGTACTTTCGCCGTAACAAATGGTTATAAGGATACTCAGAGGTTGCAATACATTACTGAAGGATTTTATTAATGTTCCTCGAGGCAAACTGTCGGTTATTTCTCCCATCCGGGCTATTCTAAAGGACTTGATTCCTTTTTCTTTTATTATGTCAGCTAGGGTGTCGATACACTCTTTCAGATTAGATGGTTGGATCGGATCTCCTTTTTTTGAGTGACTATTAAACTGAATATGTAGCGTTTCCTATTAATAGTTATTAATACATCTTCTACGTCTGGTTTTGCTTTAGATAAATCTGCAGTGTTAATGGCATTTATATCGGCTAATAATTTATTATTAGTTGAAGACAAGATAAGGTCGGGGGACATAAAATGCACTGAGGGGTCTAGGTTGTCTTTCAAATAAGTCAGAGATTTTCGCGTACTAAGTAATTTTAATTTGACATTGGAATTAGATGAGACGCGGATTCTAGGTTGGGGGAGTGGCTGTAAGGGGACTATAGCGGCTATTTTTGTTAAAGGTACAGCAGGTTTGACATCTGTCATTTGGGATTCGCGAGGAATGGTGGTGTCGTTCTGGAGTATGGTGTTGTTTGGAGGCATCAGTGAGGAGTTGTCTGCCGATATTTGCAGAAGAGTGTCTGCCGGGAAGAGGGGTATAGTGTTTTCTGGCGCGTAGGATAAAGTGGGTGGCGTAGGTGTTGTGAGGTTTGTGGACGCTATTTGTGTACTGGGATGAGGAGGCGACGAGTTGGCTGTAGGTGAGTAGGAGATTTCTGGTAAGTATTCTTCGTCGGTTTCTTCTTCACTATCCATTTGATGTACGGTGGATAGATCTTGTCAATGTGTGGCAGGTTTGTTCGAGAGTTCTATTAGAGTTGAGTGGCAATTTTCGTTTGGCCCAGCTTTAGGGATTTGAGAAAGGGTTTGCAGGCCTTAGGTTATGTTCTTCTATCGAAGTGCGAATATTTGGGCTTGATGTTACTTCTTTAGCAGGGCTGGCCGGACAGGAAGTCGCAGACCTTTCCATGGCATATAATTGGGCATTCTCCGTCCGCCCAATTGAAATCTGCCTCCAGTGATTCCTATAAGTTGAGTGAACTGTATTCGCGGTTTAATGGTTTGTTTCTGATGTGATTTTCTGAGTCTTCCTCTACGGAAGAGTGGTTGAATTATTGTGCTTTCGAGTCCCACCAATATCGCGTTCGTTCCCATTCTTCTCTGAATTTCTTCGATTCTTTGGGGATGAAGTTGGATGGTTGTAATTCTGATTCAGAGCGTTCGACTGAGAAGACAGGGAAGGCGGTTGGGGCGGTTGACCTACGCATGGTGGATTGAAACTGAGGTTGCATTTCTTCTTCTTCTTCGGAAGAAGAGTAAGAGTCGTCCCAATCCCGATACGATGGTTTTACAAGGTTCGTAATTCGATGTCTCTGAGTCAGAGTCTTCTAATTTGCTTGTGCCCTTTATTTGTTCTCTTTCGGTTTCTGTCGTAGATATTACTGTGTCAGAATCTAGTTATTCGAGGTGCGTTACGAGGCTTGGTAATAGTGAACGTTCTTTTAGGGGTACTGGAGCATCATCTACTTCGGTTTGTTTTCCTGTTCCCTCGCTACATGGGTCTTCTATGTTGGTTGAAGAAGTTTCTAACTCGATGAAAAAAATCAAAAGGGTCGTCGGACACTCTATGTCACAGCGCGAGAGCGTCGTCGGACGTTTTATTTTGTCTGTGGTGTGCGTCGTGTAACGCTTTATGTTCATTCTCTTACCTTGATTTCTGTATATCTCTTTCTTCCTTCTTTGGTTCTCTTTTTATATATATTTTTTTTCATAATGTACACATAATTTCCTTTCTATTAATATATTTAGCAATTACCTGAATGCTATTTTAATGGAAGAAATAAAATTGAATTTTGAATACATATTTTTCGAAAATTGGTAATTTTAGTAAATTTAGAAATAATTTTTTTTCTGATAGACCTCAACAATAAAATATACTGTTAAAGATTCTTAATAAACAATATTAAATAAAAAAATAACTATAAGAATTTTTCGTGTACAGAAATGATGAAAATTATTTTCATAAAGTTTTAGGATTATCTGATACTGGCAATACTTAAACACGCGTGCTTAAGAAGGTAACTTTAGCTTTACTTTATTCAATGCGGACTTCCATTATTAAATTGTCAAACTCTTTTTTAATTTTTTTTTTTTAATGTATAATTGTTAAAGCATCTCAACTTTTTAATGGTGAGATTTATAAGTGAGAAAATATAGTCGTTAAAATTTATTACAATCATGCAATTAACTCTACAGTATCGTGTTTAATGGAAAAATTCTAAAGATGCATGCGTATAATGAGGCATTTCACGACAAATTTCCTGAGCCGAAAATAAACGGCAAAATCAGAAACTTTTACATTCAATATAAGTAATATAAGACTTGGTTTTAAAAAATTTATCATTAATGATTTTTATAGTTTTTTCACGAGGTTTTTGATTGTGATAACCATTTTTCTCAATTTTCATAATTTGACCTTCAAAAACCAAAAAGACAACTAAATTTACATTTTCCACAAAAAAGTTATTTTTTTTTCTTTTAATACTTTTAAAAGAAAGGTCAGTTTCTTTTACATAACAATCATCTTTGTCTCAATACCGTAAACGTAACCACAAAGTCGCGAGTTGATTTATTTTTCGTCTGTAGGTAGCGAAATCTATTTTGCTTTCTATGCACAAATGAACAGTACAAGAAAATGTATAAGTAAGAGTGAACAAAGTTGATATTTTTAGTTTGTTTAATAAATGAAATATTAAACCATCGGTATTTAAGGCAAACGTATTATAATTGATTCAATATTTCTGCATAGTTCAGTAATTAGAATATTGTATGTATATTAAATTCATACATTATAAATTAAATACATTGTATTTTATTACAGATTTGATTGATATTCATTTTATTTCACTTCCTCTATCCATTCATATTCTTTTAATTTAGTTTAAAAAATTATTTTATACAATGCCACCGAAAAAAAAATATGTATCGTGGAAATTTAAATGTTTTAATCATTTTCAAACGGATAATCATAATGAAAGAAATAATTTATTTCATTTAACTGGTAAATTAAAAAATAAGTATTCTTCACTCCCAGCAGAAACTAAAATTTGTACAAAATGAAAAGCTAATTTTTATAAATCTCGTCGAGATTCTGATATAACCCCTCCAGTGGATAATAATTATTTTGCTTAATGTGATAATGAATATCATAAAGCCGGTGTTGCTACCCTTGATCAAATCAAAGAAAAGTTCAAACAATCTAATGATAAAAACGACAAAATATTATTGCTTACTCTCGCTTCAAAATATTGTTTGCGCGTAGAATTAATGTTAGAATTTAAATCGGCTATTTATGAATATCAAAAAATAATCATTGATTATGTAAACTCAAACATTATGGTTACAAAAATTTGTTACGTCGCCGATGGAGCGGGTCAGCATTTTAAGAACAAAAGTAGTTTCGCCAATTTTCTTGTTCATGAACAAAATTTCGGAATCACTGCTGAGTAGCATTTTCATGCTACCGGTCACGGTAAAGGTGCATGTGCCGGTGTAGGGACTAATTTGAAAAGAGGTGCGAAACGGGCTAGCTTACAATGTTCTGCAGGAAATCATATTCTTGATGCTACAGCCTTATATTAATGGGCAAAAAATTACTATAAAGAAACAGAGATACTGTTTAGTACCAAACAAAGTTACGATTTAACTGCGAATACTTTAAAAGAAAGATTCTATAACGCAGTGACGATTCCAGGCACATTGCAGTATCACGCATTTATACCTTTGGAATGTGTTAAACTAAAAATGAAGAAATTTTCACAGTCTACAAAGTACGACATTTTTGTTAAAAGAGTGAAAGAGACAAAACGAATTAAAGCCAAGAAAGCTAATTTGAGTAAAAAAAATTAGGAAAACAATAACACAAACGAAGCAAACCAAAACTAAGAAATACAATACGATTAAAAAAAAGTTACGAAAGTAGTAAAAAATTCTAATGTAAACAAAAAGAAAACCTAAGAAAAGTATAAGAAACATGTATGTATCATACATAGTACATTTTAACTACACTTTTTTATGAGGTAGAAGCTGCGCTGTCCCAGCGCTGGCATGGTGGAGGGTCACACGTTCTTCGAATCTCTGTTATTCAAAAATACCAAAAAGATCCTTTTGAGACAAAGATGATTTTTATGTAATAAAAACTGACCTTTCATTTAAAAGTATTAAAAAAAGAAATTACGTCTCTTGAGAAAAATGCAAATTTAGTTTTCTTTTTGATTTTTCAAGGTAAAATTATGAAAATTTTGAAAAATGGTTATCACCATCAAGCAGCTCGTGGAAAAAATTATAAAAACCATTATTGATAATTTTTTAAAAACATATATTATTTATACCGTTTATTTTCGGCTCAGGACACTTGACTTGAAATGCCTCATATGCTACCTCTGTCGCGTATTATGTATGTCGCATACTTGTCGATTGTTACTTCTGCGTTCAGTGTGTTCTCTGGTGTGCTCGTGCTTTATCATGGATTGCCTCTGTTGATTATCATTTACCGTGGGTAGATGAAAATGTGCTACGCCTGGATTATCAGCTCTTTGGTTTGCATATTTTTTCAAATATCGCTTTCTAATGTTTTCATCTCAAGGTTCAACTGGGTTTTTTAAAATACAGCTTTCAAAATGTTTATCTTTATCCAGATCAATAAGAGGTGGAGTTGTAGTCAATTAAAATTCTTCTTTATATAGTACCTAATCTTTATTTGTTTACCTTAATGGTTGAGAAATATCTCGTTGTAAAATCGCAATGTAGATAATAAAATCTCTTCTCGAAAAAGTCTGTTGCTCAAATTCTAATCTCTGCTAGGCTCGGTATATAGTTACCTGCTTATACTGAATTTGATAACTCGGAAGTTTACTGACATTTTGGTTTTGATGTACCTGAAGGACTTCGTATCGGTATTTTGTAATAATGTGTAACGCTCTGATTAAGAATTTGCATAGTAAATAATTCAGATTCATATCGTACACTAGTTGACCATGATTTTCCGAGCAATTATTTCTCCGTACTGACAGACCATGGACGCTGTTACTCCACATGGATTAACGACTTTCAGTCAGCATCGATCAAAATACTTAATAAACGTTAAATTTTTTTCTAATTTCGGTACTCATATTTTTTGCTGAAACAGCAAAAAAGTTGTCTCGTGTTCTTTAAACTCATCCTCAATCTCGTCGGCTGGTAAAAAGGCAAATGCAAGTATTTTTATTATACGTACTAGTTTTAATTTAGCATACATCACCCTATTAAAATGAAAGTTTCATCCCACAACCAGAGCATGGTTAAACCCTTCATCCACGCCAGACGACTGTTTTATTTATTTATTAATAGATTTTGAAGTAATGCAGAAATATATATATATATATATATATATATATATATATATTAATCCAGATTGTTGAAATAATACAGTTAAAAAATACTTTACCATGCAATAGTTAAGTAAACACTAAATTTACTTACTGCATTTACAAAACCTGAATGAGTACCTTATTTTAAAGGATTTTTTTTTCTTCTAGCAAAACCCGTGACATTGTTTACTTTTTTATCATAACCTTAAGTTCTTAAATAACCTCAAAATCGAGTCGCTCTACAAAATCGAGAAGAAAATCTCGCTGCAAGTGCAGAAGCAGAAGACGAATTTGAACAGGTGTAGCGGAGTCAGATGAATTTGTGAATAGTTCCCCGACGATTGAGAGTACGTGACATTGGGTCGTTGTATGTAGGTTTGAACGTATCGCAGCGTATCACCGCTATATGTATCGTTGGGATAGATATGTATGTATCACAGCTTGAATAAAACCACTGCTAATGAATCTAAGAATGAACTTCTCGATATAGGGTAAACTGCCCAATAGATAGATACTTAAGACCAATAGATAGACGATTTTCTAACTTATAAGTTATATGTACTATAGTACAGATTATTATTCATCAATAGAGTAGATGAAAAAGGGTTACTCGCTCGTGTTTGCAGACTTCTTCAAAATAAAATCCATTATTGATTAAAAATTGACGTTGTTTATTAATTAAACTACAAATCGTCCATTTACTGGGAATCATCTATCTGGGCAGTTTACCTTAGATGGGGAAATTCTTCCTGTATCTAAACGTCATCGGATTATACATATTGATGATTCGAGTAATGGTGATGAATCTTCTTCTTTGAAAAATCAATAAGATAAATTAGTCATCGACGACAATACACCGGTAGAAATCAAATACAAACATGAGGACAGCATTCTAGGAAACATTTTCATTAAAGATCAATACAATCGAAAATACCAACGATTCGGCCAAATTTTAAACGACGAAAGCGGAAGAAAATCAACAGGAACACCGAAGCAACAAGAGCTACATCTACAACAATGTTAGAAAACAAACAACAGCGGAAATATCTACAACAGAAAAATAAAAATTAGGATTAAAAGCAATAAGGCAACAAATTTTCGCCGAACACATCGTTCGTCGAATATTTTTCGCTGAATGTTATATTTAATGTTATATTTCGGGTTGTCAAGATACAATGTTTTTGTTATGTGTTGTTGACCTATACGATACTGCAAATTAATTGCATGCAAGAATATGGTATTCACATATCCTTAATTTGGTGACCAATGGAGCCTCAAGAGAATAGCAACGCGGTACCTGTAAAATCCAGAAAAAGAATGAATGATATAATTCGGAGCGGTTATAGCTATAAAAAAGACAATTCGATGAGTAAAAATGGAACCAAATTCGTATTGACTCACATTGATTTTATTTTATTCTATTACATTTGTGTTTTCGGTAAGCATAATCTAGTAACACATTATTCTTTAATTTTATTTTTCAATTGTTTATTTCCAAATAATTGTGAGTAGTTGCGAAGAAGAACTTTGTTTGAATTTAAAAATATACTATGAAAAATGAAGTGCGCGTGTGAAGTTATGATAAATATATATACTTAATTCATGTGGAAATATTATTATACTAGATATTATTCCTGCATTAAATCTGGCACGAAAATTTTGCAATGCCACAGTCATCTAACTCTCTACGCTAATGGGAAAGAATGGTGCACTGGACATCATAACCATGCTCTAGAACCTTATATTAAAAGAAAGCAGCTATTTTATTTTGTGTTGAAAAAAGCTGCTATAAACCAGAGTACTCCACAGAAGCACATTTGCGACCGAGTCAAACTTGAGTAAGATATTTTTTTGTAACCTAATTTTTGTGATTAATTTGTAAAATTATTTGGAATTTTGAAGAGTTAGTATAAAATAAATATTTGTACACTTTCTTATTAAATTAGAAAATATTCGATGTGAAAATTGGTCCATTATCAAAATACGTGAATGAACTTTATTTAA
This sequence comes from Gastracanthus pulcherrimus, assembly GCA_949152435.1. NCBI lineage: Eukaryota > Metazoa > Arthropoda > Insecta > Hymenoptera > Pteromalidae > Gastracanthus > Gastracanthus pulcherrimus. Next base: position 189,984,064 of record OX424572.1, on the reverse strand, counting down.
ACTAAACACATTATTCTAACTAAACACATATATACTTACAATGCCTCTGAAGTCAGACCACCGTAACTCGGTGAAATTCGGCGCCGACTTCGAAAATGGGACCACTATGGGATCATCTTCTTTCATTAAAAAAAAGTTTATCCAAATCGGTTCAGTAGTTTTCGAATAATCGGCGGACAGAGTCAGCAAAGGCCTAAATGTACGGAAAAAATATCTAGCAAAAAATTAAATTACTGGTAAGATACTGGACCAATCCTTACAAAATTGGAATGGGGCAACCATGGGATCATCCTCTTTCATTGAAAAAAAGTTCATTCAAATTGGTCCAGTAGTTTCGGAGTAATGCGCGAACAAACATAGAAAAAAGAAAAAATATGTACAGGTCCAATTGAGAAACTTCCCTTTTCAAAGTCGGTTAAAAATGGAAAGAAAGTAAAGAAAGAATATTAAGATACAGATATAGAAGTTGATCGATTCGAATAGATATTATAGTTTCGAATTTCAATTAATTAACAAATTAATTAAACTCTGTACAAAAACAAACCGTCACTCGAGTGTGTTCAACGTTCAAAAACTTATCTCACAGCTGTTTGGTAGATAGTTTTATAGCAATTAGTCGAAATTAAAAAATTTTTTATTTTCGGTTTAATACATATTTTTTAATAAAGAGTTGTTTCTTGGAAAGCGACTTTTTTATGCAATAAACTATTCATAAAATTCTTTATTTTGAGACCATAAGTAATGTTAATTATGCTGTTATGACCGAATTAGTTAGGTATAATAAAATATTTCTGCAAACAAGGATGTGTAAAAGGTATTAGATTTTGACTCATAAAGAGAAAGGAAATATATAGTAATATTTCATTATATTTATCGGGTAATATTACATTTTGTAAACTATATGTTGTAAAGATTACGGGGAAATATTTGGAATAATTGAATAACCTTTTGAACTACTTTTTTTATAGCATGAAAATATACATAAAATTACGTACTGAAAATTGTTAAAATTTCAAAAATTTTGCTACATAATTTAATTCTTAAAAAAGGATGCCGTTTCTACTGCCATTGTATAATCACATTTTTGCTATTTACTCAAAAAGTATATTGTTTATTGAAAAACTAAGAGTTGATCCCATTTCGTCTTAAAATAAGGAATATTTTGAGATCTACAAAAATACCTAACATTATTTCCTTTTCGAGAAAACTTCGGAACGCGAAAATTAAGGTTAGGATTTCCGTTCCGAAATTTGCTCGAAAAAGGAAATAATGTTAGGTACCTTTATAGGTCTCAAAGTATTTCTTATTTTAAGACGAATTGCGTTCAACTCTCAGTTTTTCAATTAAAAAACTACTTTTTGAGTAAATAGCAAAACTGTCATTAGACAAGAACAGCGAATACGGCATCCTCTAAAGTATTTTTGCTTTCTCAATGAAAAAACTTTGTAACAATGACATTTTTTAAATCTGAGATTACGATGTATTTCAATGTTTTTGAGGTCACTGAATCAGAACAGATGGGTTTTAAAAAAAGGCTGTATGTATGTAAATGTGTGTGTGTGAACGTGTGTGTATGTGTGGGCATGCGTGCGTGCGTGCGTGCGTACAGCTTATTTTATTTATAGGCTTCCAAGATATTGAACGATATGTAATTTTCATAAAATTTGTTTACACTATTCAAAATACGTTTTAATTTTTCATTATTATTTTACGATTTTTTGTCAGAGAAATACGTACAGAGCGTGTATTAACAATAATTAAATATTACAAATCTGGAATCGGAGATGTAAAATTATTTCGTTTCAACAAAATTGGTTTCAATGAATTATTGCAAAATTATTCTAACCAATTATTGCAATAGCTACTGTTACAATCAATTAATTTTACAATTATAACCAATGATTTATGAATACTTACTTCAGGAACTATAATTCCGTAATCATCTTTTCCATCAAATATGATTCTTGTGTCAAAATTCACAAAATCTGTAATTTTGCTATGGTTGGTTTCACGAAGGCTTGATTGTTTAATAATAACTCAGTTTAATAATAATATGTTCCCATTCAGAAAAACTTTTTGAACTAAGAAAATCCCTCCCAATAATAATATCCAGGAAACACAGTACGCTGATGTCAACCCTGGGAAAATACACCGCATCGAGCAAACATTGGCCTCGTGCATGCGACCACGTGGATGATGTTATAAAAGTGCGCATGCGCGCGAGTATGGAGTTCCGCACGACACTCCCGTGTCTCTAGCAGAAGCGGCAACATCTGATCGCCATTCGTCAGTCGCGGAGAACGGCGAACATGGCCATTGTGAACGCTGGTATTATAATTAAATTTGTATTGAATGTAAAAAGTCAATTTAGCTGAAGAGTGCGTGAAATCTGCAGGAAAGTGTGCGAAATTCGGATGTGTATTTATGAAAACCGGATGATGTAACCAAGCTGTGCTGCTACTGACATTACCGACACTCGTGGATCTCGGTTGTTTGGGAGACCTTGAGAACTCGCGTGCATGTGTGCGCGCGCGTAGGTGTGTCGCGCTGATGACCGCATACTCACTCTGTGCTAGGCTTTTTCTCCTTCGCTGCTAGTCAGGTGCGTAGCGAGTATCCTTAGGCTATAGAAAAATCGTTAGAATTAATAAAAGTTAAATAATCAAGTTGATCAATTGACAGTAACTTTTAAAAGATGAATTATAAACTTCATATTTTAAATTGCTTGAATATATAAATCAATGTTTGTATGTCTGCAATGTTAGAACAATAAGTAATGATAAAACAGGGGCGATTACATAAATAACATATGGAGTTAGGTTTTGATGATTAATCCAACTTCAATAAATAATTAAATGATGAATCATCAACTTTATCTTTTAAAATAGGCGTATCTGAAAATAATTCTGATAAAATAGTGCTACGCATTGTTACGTGTTACGTGTTACGCATTATATTGATAAATTTAATATAATAGGTAGTGTTTTGCAGTTTATTATAAAAACATTGTTCATAGTGGATATACATTGTTTTGCAAAACGGCCCAATTAGGTAATAATTTTCAACAATGTCTTAAATTTTAAGAAACATTTTACTACTATAAAAATTGGACTAAATTAATTAAATATTTAATTTAACTGATTATTTAACATAATTATTAGACTGCAGATGTTTATGCTAAAATCGATTGTCCAAATTATTAGAAAGAAATACCCATCTGGATTTATCTTGATTTTTTAAATAGGTACATATTAAAGTACGCGAAAAACATTTAGAAAATACCTAAAATATTTTTAAACTAATATATATCAAATAGATATGGAAAATATGCAAAAAGTAAAAAAATATGTGAAAATATACATAAAAGAATCATTATATAGAATAAAATATAGGATGTGAAGAGAATATAAAAAATATCTAAGATGAGCATAATATATCTATATAAATATGTGCAAAAAATGCACACAGTCTAATAATTATTCTAGCCGATTTTCTAACTTCATGAACAAATGCATTTTAACAGTTTGAAATTATAATTTGGTAATAGTATTCAACATAATAATGAATACAGATTATGTATTTTTTTATTTATTATTATGTATTTAATTTATTTTGATCATAAAGTTTCATTTAACTTAACTAAAACTCGTGACATATTTTTATTTATCATCTGTCATTTAAATGTATGCCTTTGAATGGTTAAGTTTGAGTTAAATTCTGTAAAAAATCATTGTGCATTTTATAGATGGCAAAAATATTTTGACACAATCTAAGTTGATGCAAGTTTTTATATCTTAATAATTGATAATAATTGATGAACATCAAAAATCTGCAAAGTTGCAGCCTATAGTTTATACTTGCATACGTACAAACTTACAAAAGTACGTGTATGGACTTATAAACAATTGACTGTATCTTTGCAGGTTTTTCGATGTTTATCAGTTTTGATATGGGTAAGTCCCCCTGAAATCTTTCAAGGAACAAGATGAGATCATTAAAATTAAAATCGGATAACAAATAAAAAAGATTCAGATCATTTGTCAAATTGTTTTATAATTTACGCGATATCTAATTTTGCAATATCGAAATTACCATAAATTTTTTTTCGCTACTTAAAGTATCCTAGTTTTATACTATAACATCTCTAATATTATAACACATAAATAAATCATTGTATAAATGTTTTTTAAGGTCGATTTTCATAAAAGAACTACCTTAAGGAGCTACATTAAAGAAAAAAATTATTTTTAATTGTTAGAGGCACACATATCAATAATAATACTATGAAAATACTACTATAAAAATAGTACTATTATTGATACATGTGTGTCTAACAATTAAAAATAATCTTTTTCTAAAAATGTAGCTCCTTAAGTCCGTGAGTACACTTTTGAAGAATACTTTAAAGCCTCGGTGACCATGAAAACTGTATCGCCTGATTCAAAAACACGTGATAAGAGGTTAAGGCTTAAATTCAATAATGTAGATTAGCGAATTTTCAAGGGACTATAAAGACCACTTACAAGGAGAGTCCACGACCTGCGTGAGGCGATTTTCACTGAGGTTTCAGGAAGTGGTTTCCGGTACCTAAACATGATGCCTAGCATACGTAGTTTCGTCTCATAGGCCCTTGGGGTCAAGATATGACCTATTTTATTAAAAATACGCGTTATTTCAGTAAAAAATGGTACCTATACTTGCATCATAATTCTGCAATTTTTTTTCTAGAGAAATAATGCAATAAGATAAAAAAGTTGACTACAAGAGATTTATTTTAAGTTTTGTTTCATATAAAAATATTATATTATTGCCAAGTTATGAACAATCAAAAAGTATGACAAAAAATGCTTAAAAATTGGAGGATTTTCAGCTTTATAAATTGAGTAGTTTTTCATGCATTTTTCGTCATCATTTCTGATTGTTCATAACTTTGCAACAGAACAATATTTTTATACGAAACAAAGCTTAAAATAAGGCTTTTGTAGTCAACTTCTTTATCTTATTGTATCATTTATCTAGCATAAAACTTGGAGTTATGATTCGAAGTATAGGTTCCATTTTCTACTGAAATAACGCGTATTTTGAATACAAAGGGTCATAGCTTGATCCCAAGGGCCTGTGAGATGTAAAACTACGGGTACTAGGCATCATTGTTAGGTACCAAAAACCACTTCCCAAAGCCTAATCGAAACCCGCTTCCCGCAGGTCATGGACTCTCCTTGATAGAGGGGTCTAATTCGTGACAAAAACATATATAATATACATATTTAAGAGGAGATCGGAGCCGATTACAGATTTCTGCATTGCATTTTACACTATTCTAATTTAATTGTTCATCTAATTGTTCTAATTTAAAAGTTAAGTCTCAATCGACTAAGGAAAACCGGACAACTGAGATAATAGAAGAAAATCAGAAATTGAATGAGAATACTGAAAAATACGAAATTGTCGATAACTATGTAACTGCACGTAAGTTCCGACCTCCCCTTAAGATATAAAAACTTGCATCGACTTAGATTGTCTCAAATTTTTTTTGCTGTCTATAAAATGAACAATGATTTTTACAGAATTTACCTTAAGTAAACCTTGGAACTAAATACTTTACTTTCATAAAGATTCTTAAAACAGATTCTTAACACAGGCGCGCAAAGTACGCCTCAATCTTTCTTATTTAAATGCGTTACGCTGTTTATACTTTGTTATATCGAAGTAAATTATTTCGAGCTATTGTCACAAAATTGAAATATATTACAAAGATGAGGTTATAAGTATGATAATGAATTATTACAAATATTGCATTATACTTTGTGTCTCAATATATGCAAATAACTTATTATATTAATTCTGAAAGTGAATGAAGATTTCATGATACATAAAAACTAATTTTAATCCCATAAAGCTTTCTAGCATAATTTTTTAAATAAATAATAATATAACCACGGGTTTAAATTTTGATATCATGATGTTACTTTTATAACCGATATAATTGTAATTAATAAAACAAATTTATAAATTAAAAGAGATACAAATTTCTCTGTCAAAGTAAAGTATTAGACAATGCCCTCAAAAATGCTAATTGATAAATTTTACATATTGCAATTATACCCACTATTTGTACAGCTATTAATATTTAAGAGCACTCTTCACCATTCTATTTGTGATTCAAATTTTGTCGTCTTTTACCTAAACAACTATATTGGCTATAACCCACAAGCCGCCATGGGCATTGCCGTTTGTCAGACAAAATGTGTTAAAATCATAATGTTAAATAATGATAAAACGGTCTTTTTCCATGATCAATAAATACAAAATTTAATTCATATAGTTTTAGATAATTTAATTGAGTTTAAATATAAACTTTACATAGATTTAAACTAAATTACATAAATTATAACTTAAAATTTTAAAAAATATATATTTTTATTTTATGCTATATTATGCTATTGTACATTTTTAAACATCTATTTATAGAAATGACATATAAAATGAGTCCACATTATAAGCTTAAAAATTTCAATATCGTATTTTAGAGGTATTCACATACAACTTTCTTTTTAGGTTGGGCGCTCATTCGGCTATCCAAAATGGAGCATTTATCGTCCAGTCTTTTGTACGCGATTCAAGAGATTCCAGGCGAAACTCGAAATGAAAAATTTAAGGAAATCGGTCGTATTGTCTCTCACATCATAGAGGACATCCAAAAAGAATCCGACTTTACGACTGCAGTTATTGAACAAAACGTGCCAAACGCTTTAGTACCTTTAATCAAAGTTCTCGTCGGAGTCAAAATAAAGTCGCTCGAATTTATAACAGAGGCTTTAAAGTCCGACAATATTTACCTAATAATCGAGGCTCTAAGAGCAAAGTGGTTTTACGATGGTAGCAATAAATCCATTACCAATTACAAGTATTTCTCGACCGCGTTATTTCCATTCGTATCAATAAACACGCGCCGCGAGATCGTTAAAAAATTGGCCGTGGGTCTAGCCAATCAAGTCAAGCTGGCAGAAGATTTCTTCGATGGTTTTGCCGCCGCTTACGGAGCGCAAGAAGCTACAAATTTACTACCAGCCTGCAGTAGCGAATTCGTCTTCGAGGCTATCGTCAGGCATAAAATCGTGCTGTCAAACAAAGTATTGAAGAAGCTTTATCGCAAGCATCCAGACGTCGTTGTGCGTTACTTAAAATTCATGCTTCCTTGTGACAGGCGAGATGAAATTGGTCATACTATGTTTTGGTTGCTCGACACGTACGAGTACGAAAATTTCATACCACTGTTAGTGACAAAGCACCTTGATATTTTCGTCATCATGCAGGAGATTTTCTGTACTAAATTGGGAAATCGACGTACCATGATGTTTTTGAAAAATGCAAAACATATTTTAATAGAAAAACCGAGAGACTTAATTGGATGCATGCCTCTGAAGTTAGTCTGTGATAACTTGAAGGAGAGTGAATTTGAAACAATGTTTAGTAATTTATTAGAATGGGATGAGTTTGACCTAAACGATACACTGTATTATTTGGAGTACTATCCTAAAAAAAAAAGAGCAACTTTACTTCGTGATAAGATAAAAGCGAAATTCGGGTTCGATCTCTACGAAAAAGTCGAGAAGATAACACCAACATTTATTTTGCTATTACCCAAAGAAGAATGTTACAGCTTAACTCGACGAATCATCGAAATGCAAGACAGAGTCGAACTATCCGACTCCGAGACATGCTGGTGGAGCTATTTGCCTATCCAAGAAGCAATACTAGCATTAAAATTTCAAATTGCCAAAAATTGGAAAACAATCGAGCGTAAAAAACTCTTCTCGGAGCTGATATACGTGTGCAAGTTGAACGAGAGCAAAGAAGTTTTACTCGAGGTGATCAAATTTGTCGACGAAAATTACAAACGCGAGGAGGCCAAAGTGATATGCAGCATGCTGGATCGCATCACCCAAGAATTCGACCTCGACACATTTGATCAAGATTTTTGGATCGTCCTGTTTAGTCTGATCAAAAGAATCAAGTTAAAGAATGATACCGCAAGAGATTATTGGGTGTTGATCAAGATATTAAAGAAGAACGTTCACTACTGTAACAATCACCATCTGCCAAGTGACGAGATAATTGAGCTTATAGTTCGTTTATTTCTGGAGGGACGAGTGGGTGTTTCGTGGATGCTGCTCGAAGATGATGCTGAGTACGAGCGAAGGTATTTGGATGTCTGCTTTAAAAACAGTTGTTGGATGAACATGAACTACAACAAGAACGTTATTGCAGGCATTTACAATTTTAACGAGCGTCACGTAAATTCTAATAATTTAGTGCAGAGATTTTCTATTAAAGATTATCCGCATTTAATGAAAATAGTAGAAGAAACTCTTAAAAAGCAGCAAAATAAGCAAATGAGTTGGATTCTTTACACCAAGGAAAAACTAAAAAAGCACGAGCCAGAACTGTACAGCAATTGGTTCCCAGACGAATATAATTCTGAGTCGGGAGATTTTTACGACGATGTATCGATCGGCGATGACAAAGGTACACCAGAAGTGAAGAAAAAAACAATATACATCACGGAAGCTATAATCGCGTTAAAGAAAAACTACGTCGAGATCAAGGATAATTGGGACCAATATTACGATTACTGCAAGAACGAAGTCACCTCTAAAAAGCAAAAACGAGTAAAACTCTTCCTTACGGCTCTACGCTGGTATCAGGATGTTCCTATTAAATTTGCCGAGCGATCAATCGAGGAGCGAAACTTCAACATGATGGGACACATGTTCGACGGTACAACTTTGTATAGGCTTGTTGAAACGTTCTTGCCTAAAGAGATCGAGGAGGATCATTACACCACCTATCAGAAAGCTCTAAACATCTCGGCGGCCATTAAAAATACGACTACTCCCATTCCCATCGATTTAGTCCAGAATTATTTTCAAGCTCACTATATGTACTCCTTTAAAAATTACATTAGTGAAGGTTTGAGTCTTTGGTCCCACGTATCTTATCGCACTTCGTCAGACAGGATGATTGTTTTGGCAAAAAATCTGACGAAGGATATGCTGCTCATGAAGAAGCACGCGATACAATTAATGAGCGCTATAGCTGCCAGAGGTGATGTATTGAACTTCTTTGCAGATCTCTGGGAGACCGAGGAAAACCCAAAAATTCGCGAGATGATAGCCGAGAAGATATGCGAACTGTTTTCAAAGAGGCCGAATGACGAGACATGGAAACTATTGGACTCCTGTATAGAGGATGTTTCTTTTCTGGCGTTTTGTGTGGATAATGTCCTTCTCAACCTCATGAAATCCAAGGCTATTCCAGTTCAGTACGCATCTGCGTACGCTGAGCGGATAATGAGAAAGATAGACGATTTCGTCGATAATGGCATGTCTGGTCACAACACTGCCAAATTACTTGACCAACTGTTTGGTAATCTCAAGCCGGATTGCAAGGATATGCTATCAGAGGAATTTTACAAAAGAATACTGAGCACATACCTGCAAAATACTTATCTGGAATTCACCAACGCTGAACGATTCATAGTAGAACTTTATCTAAATCCTAATAGTGTTCACTTCGAGGATAGATTGAAGCATTTGTCGACGTTGTTAAGCGCAGAATCGAAGCGATGGTACGGTCTAAGTATGGAGAGACGAAAGCTTTCGCCCAATGTTGTTAATAATGTCGTGCTGAATATCGTATATCAAGTACAAAAATTCAAGGGAAATTTAAAGTTAGTGGAAAGTTTGTCTAATATATATCAGGCTATTTTTCCGCCTTGTCATCATGCTTGGTCGCATGTTATGTTATATTTGTGCACTGAGTATTTAAGACTTGAACCTTCGTTTAATGAATTTGGAATAAATGTGGGAGAACTCGTTAAATCCACATTCAAAGAATTTGGAGTAAGAGTAGGACAAAACATTTGCTGTCTAGTTGACACGTATACGCCGGAATATTTCATGCAACTCGTAGAAATCATAAAAGAATTCATTTTCAACTTTAGTTTTTACGAGTATAGAACATATATAAGAATTCATATTTTGAACTTTTTCGAAGGTTTAATAGCAAGCAATAATGCGCACGGTTATATCATAGTGTCGAAACTAATCAATGAAAAAATCCAAATCGAATTTAGCCTTAAGCATCGTAAGATATTTCAACAGTTATCTGAGATTAACAACCCAATAGTTCAATCTCTTTTGTAATGAGAAGTTAATTGTAAATATGTTATGACTAAGGTTAAGATATATTTTTATTCACTCTTAAAATGTAGTTTTTAAATTTAACATATAGATAATTGCATAAAAATGTAATACTTTTTAAAATGATGTGGTAACTAAGGAGATTGCGTCCACTAAGTACGTTTGTTAGTCCTCACTTTATGTACAATATACATTTAGATATAGACTCTGCTGTAATCGATTACTTCAAGAACTTTTTTAATTTTTGCGTTATGCACACATCAAATTTTATCATAACGAAGTTGGGCACATCTCAATTTTTGTCTTGTGGAGATATGTAGATGGGATATAAAATGCACCCATGTATAACTTCAAAACATATAATTTTTAAAAATTGAAAGAATCCAATGTAGCAACGTGTACTGTACAATAATTAATATAAAAATGTACGTATTATTTTGAACAAACTAATGTACTGAAATATCTATAAATTTAGGAAAATACAAAGCTGCTTAGATAATTTTATATGAAGAATACAATTTTTATTATATAATAAAAAATAAAGATTTTTATAGAAAAAATTTTGTATGCATTAAATAAATTACTATTAAGTTCATTGTAGCTAAACTTATAGGAATGACAATAAGTAGGATAAAATGAAAATGGCAGTAATTAAAAAATGTAAAAAGTTTTTTAATAACTAATCCCAATGTTAACTAGCATTTTATCCTTGTTTATATTACTTATATCCATAGTTTGCCTAAACTGTGAGCCTCCTGCTGCCGCGTTAACATACAAACAGAATAACTATGTCTAATATAATTTTTACTTTCTGCTGACAATGAATAAAAATTCAATGCTTTTTGTGCAAAACTATTTTATATTGCAGAAATCATTACCTTATTATACTGTAAAAATGAACGTTATTTCAGATAATTTTTACCGTACAGTACAGAATAAATATTACCGAAAATCTGATTTCTATATAATCAAATAATAATAATAATATTAATGTTAATTTATACATATGTTTAATAATTAATCAAGGATTTGTTACAGTCTAACTTTCGCAATAAACTGCATAAAAGACCTTCAATAGTGATTCTGAATATTCTAGGTATGCTTCTACATTTTTCGAGTTCACCAAGATTATCACGGTAATTTTGCAGATTCAAATGTTCAAAGAATACTATAGGTGTACAGTATTCTTCTAACGCGTAAACGGACATCTTGATCGTCCAAAAGAGTACAATCAAGCTAAAAAGACTATCTGCACGGAAGCCAAACGCAGCCGCCAACAAAACGACAAAACTCGTGCGCACGTACACATTCACATTCAGCGTTCAGGATTATACCTACAGTCGAAGGATCAGGCGCAACACCCTGGCGGCCCGTAGGAACGATCGGTGCAAGTCCTTCACGTGCTTAATGTAACGGAGACGGCCATTTAGAGACGCGCCCGCCCACTCGTCTCCTGATGTCCTTCCAAGCTGCGCGTCGCAATTTCTCCCGTCCCAGCCGTCGCATTCTTCACGCGCTGCATTGTGTACACCGTGAACGACGTTTCCGATATTCCGACGGCTTTCGTGTGGTCTTACTTGTTTTCGCCTATTTTTGATCTCCGGAATACTGTCGTGTGTATATAATATACATATATACATATATATATATATATATATATATATATATATATATATATATATATATATATATATATATATATATATATATATTAATATATATAAATTCACCGATACCTGTTGCGCAAAATGATAATCAATATAATGTCCCTTTTTGAAGGTTTTCTGGATGTTCTAAAATTTTAAAGACGGTTTAGAGGCATTTAAACTAGTGCAAATATGTTTTTTTTACGTATTATTATATACCAAAACAGAATTCAAAATAATTGTCAATACTTAACAGATTTTGGTTTTATCTGTAGCTTCTTTCCTTAATCTATCGTATATATGAAGTTCTCGTATTAACACTTTTCGTTTTAGCACTTAACGTATTTCGTATGCGTTTTAAAACTTAATGTATTTCGAAATCGTTTTAATACTTGACGTATTTCATATATATATATATATATATATATATATATATATATATATATATATATATATATATATATATATATATATATATATATATATATATATATATATATATATATATATATATATATATATCTGCGTGTGCCCGTCGCGCGGCGTTTTGCATTTTTCACCTTTTGCGCGCCCGCTTGAGCCTGCGAGAGCTTGAAAGACTTCCTTAGTTGATGCTACTGCTGATGTAGCTGCTGCATTCGAAATGCGACGGGCTGCTATGTATGTAGAGGGAAGTTGTATGCGTGCATTGTGCGAAGTTTTGAGACTATTCCGGTCAAGAATGCAATGCGATCTGAATTTCCCTCATAACCTGCACGTAGAAATGAATTATAATCTTTATAGCACACTAACCTCAAAATGCCAACTTTATTGTCGATTTTGAGGTTGTTGTGCTATAAAATATCGTATGAGACTGTTGTGGGAGGTGTTTTTCTACCTTGCTCGATTTTCTCACTCGCTTCGCTCGTGCGAAAACCCTCGAGCAAGGTAGAAAACCATCTCCAGTGTCATGATATACTATAAATTTATGTATTTGCTTTGTTATAAACATTGCTGATTGAATTTTGACTTGAAACTTTGTAACTCTTAATTTTACTTACAATTACTTAATCATCGATTCCATACATAACATCTATTTTTCTGAATTGCACAAATAAATATTATTATATTCAATTCTATTCTATTCTATCAAATGCTATATAGGTAAAGAAATTAAGTATTATTAAAGATATATGCGAGTTATTAGAAAGGAGACTTTAGGACGTATTTTCTGGTACCTTAAAATGATGCGTAGTAACCATATTATTTTCCGAGTTTCATTTTTGCTCATTTTCATCGAGAAATTAATTATATATAATCTCATATATTATGACATATTAAAGTATAACAATTCAAAGATTACTTACTATTTGTACTTTAATTTGGTGACTAAGTTTTTTAAAATTAACCATATAGAACGTGAATAATCATAAACAGAAATACGATGCTGTTGGTGCAAAAGAAGTACCAAAGTAAGGGCGATAGAAACTCTGTTGAGTGTTGTAGTGGTAAAGTTACATTTTACGCCCGCAAAATAAGACATAAAATCGAATTTCATGACCACTGCTTCAAAACTGATATTGTGGGATATTTTTATGTGATTTCATCGTATCTTTATTAGCAAAATGAAAGAAAAGATAAAAGTGTGATATTTACAAGCAAAAACGCCGTAAAAATATTGTTATAACCAAGAACCTTCTTACTTATGCTTAAGCTGTAATGTTATAAAATAACGTAATATCATCTTTATATTTTTATAATCTTTCATCATTAAACTGTATTAATAAGACATTCAAAGAAATCATTCAATTCGTGTGTATTATATTGTTTTTTATGTTTGTTATAACAATTATTTCTACTGCAAAATCGATTCATAAGTGTAAATTTCATGTCATTATTATTAAGATCCATGCTTCTGATAGCGCTCCTATTGATCTGCTACAGTGCTCCTATCGCTCCGCTGACGGCACTTCTATTGCACCGCGTGATACTCCTTTCGCCCCACCATGTCCCTAAATGACAACTTTTTGATAGGAATAATGTCAAGTCATAATAAAGTCAACAAAAAGATGACTTCAGATGCGATTTTGTTTCTTACGCCTATGAAAAAGTTGTTATTTAGGGGCACGTTCGTTATAAAAATATTCATCGATGTAAGTTGTGCGAGGAACTTTTTGAAGTTAAAAAATAAGTTTCGAGATAAACGCATTTAAAGTTTTGATTTCTCTCTAATGTAATTTGATTTATCAAACTAAGTATAACTTTCGTAGGGGAGAGTGAGGAATATTTGTACAGTTTTACTTATTTGATTTATCATGTGCGCCTGGATGAATTAAAATTTTTTATAGCAATGGATACCTAAAATTGACACATTTAGATATACATTCCATATTTTTAAAATGCCTTTTGTAAATGTTAAAGTTCTTATTTTGTATACCCAAAAAAAGTCATTTTGCCCCGACCGTGGGGCAAATTCGTACACATGTGTATTTTAAATAGGAGCCGGACGAAAGACGATTTTTCGTGTTTTTTTACGTGTGTCTAATTTAATTCGATTTTTAAGAGATAAACAAAACTAAGGGTGAAAATGTTGAGTTCTTTTACATAGAAACGTGTTCACCAAGCTAAAATGTATACAAAAATAATATTGGGAAAGTTAGGACTATTATAAAAAATGTTAGTCTTCGTAGGAGGTTAAAATTTGCTAGTCATCGTAAAGGCCATCAATATTGTGGGGGTTCCCTACTACTTGCTCCACTCGTCAACTCACATGATAACACTTACACTGACAATGCTGTCATTAACAAATTTTAGGTAGTATTTCTTTTAATCAGTTGGTAACATTTATTTTTTCTATAAAGGATAAATTCAGTTTCAGAAACTTATAATAATAGGTTAAATATATTATACGTAATAACGTAATGCTTAAAATTTATTTTATATTTTTATTGTTCTATTCTTCTTGTAAACACACAATTCTAAGTATACATAAGATCTAAAAATTCCCTAATTGAAATAAATACAGTATTTACAGTGTTAATCTCTATCTAATTTCCTCGAATTACTGCCCTAAAACTCTGTTCATGAAGAATTATCACAAAACAAGTTTACTTCAATTAACAAATATCTTACATTTCCTTTTGAGAACGAGATAAGTATAGTAAATCCCCCACGTGCTTTTATTTCACATTTAATGATAAAACATTATGGGTTTCAGGTAGGGATACAGAGAAATATTATTTTATACTTTATAGTACATTTAACAAAAGCTATGCTTTTAATACATTCGTATTAATTTTTTCAGTAATAGTACAGTATAAAAATTCTTTAGAACAATATTTTTTACTTTTCACCCAAACTCCAATATTAGCTTTTAAAAAGGGAGATTCTTCTTATTTTTAGTAAATTTTAACATTTCTTTAAACACTATTTTAGCGTGCTTATAACAGCGATACTTAAATTTTATTTCCCTCGTTCTATTGTATAATACACAGTGCAATACGAAAGAACATCTCATAATCATTCAAAACCGCTATGAACTTGATTTCACATTGTCCACGGAAAAGCGCACGCAGCCGGCGCTTATCAGAAAAATCCGTAAACGCAGCGTCTTTTTCCGTGTATGTACTCGCGCGCGCTCGAACTTATGAAAACCGGTGCACCGCGATGATCGTTGCACGCTCGTTTTCAAATACGGCGCATTGTTTGCGCGGAGAGATAATGCTCGGCGGCTTATCGTCCTCGTGCACGGAAATGTCGCGTGGTGGTTCGTATATAATAGCCAGAAACCGACGACAGCGTCAGCGTCGCAAGCGCACCGAAAACGCGCATTTTTCTCTTTTTATTCGCGTCATATTTATAGGAATTGATAAGCCGCTGAGTTCGTTAAACTTGTAGCCTGTTTTCCTTTAAACCAGACGTTTTTAAAAGCTTTTTTATTAGCAGGCGAAGTGAAAGGATATCACCTCTTGTATAATTTTTGCGCATTTAAATGCAGATTTCGTTAAAAGCAACGGTGGTATAAAAGTTTTCTATTGACTCTGCATTGGTGAGTATTTAAAATGCTTTACATACTATGCACTTCACTTCATAATTAATGCAAATATTTATATTAGTTACTTCGAACATCAAAATATTTTATTTTTTATTCTAAATTTTTTTTCGTCTCTATAATAAACAAATTTTAAATAATAATTATTGAAATTCAAATTATACAGAACTCTTTTAATAATACATTAGGTAAATATAATAAATATCATATAATAAATAAAATAAGTAGGAGCGTAGATAAACTATTTGAAGACAATGCAAGAACATCATATACGCATAATATTTATAATCTAAGATAAGAATCAATTATCGTTTCAAAAGCAAATAATTTTTAAATAGTAACTCAAGTCTCTGTAATTTAAATCATGTACGAATCGTGTACGAATGTAAGATTCTATGTGTACATCCGTATATTCATGCATTATTTCGAGTATAAAGCCGCACGAACTTGGAGCCGAGAGAATGAACCCAGGTGGAGGTGAAAAACAGACGGAATAAGAAAATCAACAGTTACGGTGCTGCACCAGACACGGCTGGGAATCCATAAGAAAAACAGCTGAACGACGGAAAAGGAAAAGCTATGAGACACTGGAGCGAGGAAAAAGAAAAGCGCGAGGAAAAGAGAAGCGAGAAAGCCGCGATGCTCCTATAGGATTTTAGGATGCACTGGTTGTACAGTCAAAGTAAAAGTATAACGTTGTACAAAAGATTCTTCCTTGTTGAAGTGAAAAATTGTTTAAAATCAACAATTCGTTATTATGTTAAGACTTAATTTTATGCAAGTTTTGTTGGATTACGTTTTATCTAAAGTTTCAAACATAATGTATAAAGTTATATTTGCAATGTGTACTTAAACATCAACTGAATTACATTACGCAGCCTTACAGCGCATCATCCCAGGTTAGTGCCGGGCGTTAGCTGCACGTGTGCTCAAGTTCTCTGTCTTCAAATCACACGAATACGATGCAAATTTTAGCTCAAGCTCCTATTTATGTAAATTAAAGGTGAAAAATATAATTTTTACATTAATCATATTGTCTATTATATTTACCAGCATCATGCAATATAAAAGTTTGCAATATACATTGAGATTTATCTTTACTTTTAATTTTGATTTTAAATATCACATAAATATTCACATTGTTAAAATTAACTCGTCCGAATGTATACAATGAACTATCACATTCTATTGCCTTGTTTGCTATTACTATAAACTGATATAAATTATTTTATGATAAAATAAATGTTACCATTGAAAGAAAGATAATATCACACCTCCAGTACAATTATACTCAATGACAACTCAAAATTATATGATTTTATTGTAAAATCACGCAAGTAGTGTAATTTTTTCATAATATCAAAAATTTTTACGTCATTTTTATTATTGTATTACCGTTTCTTAAATATTTATAACAGAAAATTAATTTTCGAAGTCTATGAAGGGTTCTTGTTTGTAAAATCTATTTTGTGTACAAAAATCAAGTTACTTAATAAAGATGTAGGGTGGGGATCCTATTGAGAAAATAAATAAAAGTTCTTATTAATTTTATGTAGGTAAGTGGTAAAATAAAAAAGGTAATATTAATTATATAATCATTCCTGTGCAATGAAAATCCTCTTCAATAAATTTAAAAGAATAATTTATCTTATTAAACTATTTATAGAAACCGATTAATCTGGGCGAGCTCATTAGGAGAGTGTCTCACCTTCGGGTCGCCGATTTAGACGAGACTCGGAGAAATGTCTTCTGCTGGTACCTAATAATCTTCAAGCCTCATCAAAACCCGTGACTCGAAGGTTCGGCACTCATATTATCAGCAATCTAGCCAAGTACAGTCCCTCCCCAACAACTATTATTAAAGAACCCTTCTATTTCAATCTATCTATTACAAACCTCCAGAATCCTTCTCCTTCCCCGCTTCCACTTTCACTCCCGACTGTACTTCCGATTCATACATCCTTAACCGAGCGATGGAGCGCACGTAGACACCGTCGCGGTCGCGCGCATAGCTCTGGATACGTTAGATATCCCCAGGCTGCAGCGGCGCCGGCTCCCGGCAGGAGCCACGCGGGAGAAGCCATACACACGGCCGCGTACGTACGTATAGGTATACTTATAGAAAATATAGCCGGCGGCGCGTCGATCTCCCAGCGGAGCGAAGCCTCGCGAGCTTACCGCCTGTAAGCTCCTCTGGGTCGGCGCTCTCTTTCTCCTTCCCTTTTTCTTCGGCGCCAAATCTCCGCTGCAGCGCTCGCGCGGTGCACCCCGGCGATTTACGAATGTATATCCGGCTTGTGTGGAAGTGTGACTGGCTGGATGAAAAATAGAGGGGATGACGATGGTTGGGGTGCTTGGTCTGGCTTGAATCTTGAAAATGGACATAAATGTTTAAGACGTGGCTAATGATTTTTTTCTTAGAAGCTTGATATTCGTAAGATTTTTA
This sequence comes from Gastracanthus pulcherrimus, assembly GCA_949152435.1. Classification (NCBI taxonomy): domain Eukaryota; kingdom Metazoa; phylum Arthropoda; class Insecta; order Hymenoptera; family Pteromalidae; genus Gastracanthus; species Gastracanthus pulcherrimus. The sequence continues at coordinate 189,965,737 of OX424572.1, read as the reverse complement.
AGGTGAAATGTAATACGTTTAAAGTATTTTATAGTTTATTCGGGTTAAGGGGAGGTCGGAGCTATCCTGATTGGTGCAGATTTTACCTAACCTCAAAAATTAATATCATAAAAATAAAAATTTGTGATCATTTATGGTACAAAAATGCGGTTGTCCGGTGTTCTTGTCATAATAATAAATGTTTATAAAGCTTCAAGCGTACATAATTGCATATAATTTCGTAAAATAATGAAAAATACGGCGCGAGGTGAAGCTATCAGAAAAGCTAAGAAACGGTAAGATGACCATCACTTTTACCGTTTTCCATTCGTCAATTGTAACAATATTTCATAATATAAAACTTTTGAGGCTACTAATAAACAAAATTGCTGTTGTCCGGTGTTCTTTACATAATAACAAACTATTATCAACCTCGATTTTGATGTTACTATGTAAATTTTAGACGTATAATGAAAAATACGGCGCGAGGTGAAGGTCACAATGGTAAAGTTCGCTCCGACCTCCCCTTAAGTATGTCATTTACGAGGAGAGTGTCATGCCGTTAGGAAATGGAATTTGATGAGTCTTTAGAAGATGCTTAAACCTAGGACCTGGGGTATGTTCAAATGAGCCCTTGTATTCCAAATATGTATTAGCTATTTTACTGCAAATATACGTTATTTTAGTGAAACAGGTACCTCTTCTTTTAATAAAAACTACGCAATAGATAATGTGGGTAGACGAAAACAGCTTTAATTTAATATTTGTTTCGTATAAAAATATTAATCTGGTAAAAAGTTTTAAGTTAACAATATTCGAAGAAATTTTACTGCTTTAAATTAGTTGATGTTTCATACATTTTCCGTCACCATATCTAATTGTTAAAAACTCTTATTATAAACTAGCGCCCTATACGCGGCCTTCGGCCGCATGTGACTTGCCAGCTGCTCCGTGCCTTGCATCGCGAAGTGATGCAAGGCATGCACGACGCGAAGCATTTCCATGTAACTTTTTCATGTAAAATGCAGAGCTGTAAAGTTATATGGTAAAAAGCTGCTTTTTCGATGTTAAAATTTGTTTTTGGCATGTTAACTCGAGTTAAAAGTATTTTCATAAATAGATGTTCATAGGAAAAAGTTATATTTTTCAAAGCTCCATAACTTTTCTATGTAACTTTTTTTCGTAGAATGCTTAGTTTTCAAGTTATAACCCAAAAACCGTTTTTAGCGATTTTTTATAGTCGTCGCATTCAGCGTATATTTGCAGGATCAATCCCAAAATAGGACCATCGGGTTGTTATACTTAGGAGAGTTCCCAAAAGGTTTTTGAGCCCGATCCGCTAAGATTTCGTGAAGATAATTGTGTAACATGAATTTAAAAAAAACATAAAAACACGTAAAAATAAGCAAAAAGTGCTCGCAATTTAAAAACTTCGTACAGGATCGGGATAAAAAAATATAATTTTATATTGTGCTGGAGGAGATCTCTCCTAAATTTTCAGCCTGATTGGTAAAAAATTGCGTGAGATATCCATATCCTATCTAACACATTTTTCGCTAACGAAAATATAAGGCACTTCCGTGTCGCGGTCGTGCCTAAAAAGTACTCGTAAACTTAATATTTTAAGATTTGTTTAATTTATTTCAAGATAATATAATATATTACTTCCCGTGCAGGAATTTCAGAGAGCGTCCCCGCGATTAGCCCTGATCCCGACCCGATTTTCGGACCAACGGAAGTCAGCCCCGATTCAGACCCGGGCTCCCTGTCCTTTCCTCGTATTGAGCGGGACTCACGGATTCCCTGCCTGAATCCTGTCTGATATTCTGAGGTCCGAGCTTGTTTATTTTGAGGTTATGATTCTTTCGTAAAACATAGGATTTCCGTACCTGAATCTCGTCCGAACTCCTAATTTTTAGTACGCAAGGAAAAGTGGGGGATAACACGTCGGAATCTAAGTAGTATTTCCTATCATCTACTAAGTAATATTGACGTAACCTGTCGGTAAGATAAATCTCTATATTGAAATTGTCACTTATTTTCATTAACATTAAAGTATTTTTTGTATTAATGTTTTCATGTAGTATTCTATTATTATTATTTTGAAAGTAATATACCAAAAAAGCACGTGAACCAATTACTGTGCCCATTGATATTTGCATTTAGAAACATATTAAATCATAAAGTTTTTTGGTGAAATAATCGATATAGAGCACAGTAATTGGCTGAAATATCCTAGTTATAACAATTAATATGATAAATGGTACTATTATTACAATTTTAATTAAAGTTCATATTTATTTATTATAGAGATAAATTTATACGTGTGAATAGTGGGTAAGGTAGGTATCCGGTGGATAATTCCAATCTCCTTATTTATTCTACAAGTGACCGTGGGCTATTGATGTCCTTGTCTAAGCAAGTTTTCGATATTCGGAATAAGAAAGATTTCACTCAAAGTTATTTATATTTTAAAATCAGTAATTGTGTTTCTATTTCCTTAAAAAAATGATAGGTACTTTTTGGGACTTATAATATTTATTAATTTTTATTGTTCTCAATCGAAAAGGGAAGTGTTTAATTTTATGTTAATCAAATCATTATTATTTAAATAAAGAAATAAATTAATAAATAACAAAAAATATGCATGGAACAGTAGGAATCTGGTGCTAGTAACTGGCGCCCTCTTATATAAATAGTATTTGTTTCTTGGTAAATTTTGAATTAATTAAAAAATTAAATTTTCTTTAAATTTACATGAAATTTTATTGTTAACTGCTTGAGAAAAATAAATTAAAAAATATAAAAATCTTTAACAATTCCTTATATATATTTTTCATCCATTTTTATCTTACAAATATAATTAATAATAATCTTTGAAAATTTAACTGAAGAGATGTGTGGTATGAATTTGAAGTTCAATGACGAGAGATAACTAAAAATAAAATATAAAACTAAAAAGCCGGTAAGGTAGAAATCGGGTTAGTGTTTGAAGTTACGCAGTTCGATTCCCCGCATCTACCAAAATGTTTCTTGCTTTATAATTATTTCTATATTTCTGTTTCAGATAATCATATAATAACTACTGTAAGTAAACCTAGTTTAAAAAAAGAATTAATACGTGTAGAGTAAACGAGAAAGGAATTGAATAATTTTTTCTTTGCTGAGGATTAACATCCGAATATCGGGTCGGAATCGGGCGTAGATTTCTAGGCCAAATCGTATAAAAAATGGTAAACAAATCGGAGCCTGGATCGAGTGAGGTTTTCGCGTCCGATTCCTTACCTGACCTACGGAAATCTGCTCTCAATCGGGTCTGGTTTACATGAGATTTGCTGCACGGGTTGCTTTTGACGTTATTTTATGCTATTATTTATTATATTTTGGTAAGTCATATTAAATTTACGTATCGTTATGTTATTATTTCTGAGGGAAAACACTTTCAGTCTACACCAAAAATATACACGATTCTTTTTTAAATTACATATACGGGCATTACTGCCCTTAAACAAGTCGCGGGTTGCAAACCCGATCTCCGCCATCAAAAAATCCGGAAAAACATTTTCTTAAAATGTTCCCGAAAAATGTAGACTGCCGGAAATTTGAACCCGCATCCCTTGAGCATCTACTCTTTTAAGAAGTACGCGTTTACCGCTTGAGCCATTGACCGCCCCAAGCTGTTTTAAATATAAATAAGGTGAAATAACGCGAATAATTCTACTGGAGGATTTCTGATCTGGACTCTTTCTAGTTCCTGAGTCTATGTACAGTGCAGTGGATGTTGCATGAAGGTATTGACAATGCCTTAAGCTATGATCAGTATATTGGTCAGTGCCCGGTGATATGATAAGAACAGTGCCTAGTGATATAAACATTGTATTGGACAGTGCCTGAGGCTATTGACACTTACAAAGTAATCTTGACAGGGCGTCCTCGGCTAAATCTTTTTATAATATACAGATATATATGGAATAACTATTCTTTTAACCCTTTAAAGTTAATCGTGCATTAGTAGTAGTAACGTCTTAAAATCTATTTTGTTCGATTGCCCGCTTAATATTTTACTTTCTAAGCTGAAAAAGCGCTTAAATAATTGATCATACGTTACTGAGTATACATGAAAAGTAAAATTATTAATATTTTAATTCAGCGTTTCAGAATGAAGTAGAAACCATGATTTACTAACACCAACGCAGGTCACAACTATGCGGTTTCAGGCATTGTTCACGTTAAAGGGTTGAAGCTTTAGATTGATTAATTAAAAATTGGCTCAATAACTACGTGTCTCGTTAATTTTGATGCTAAAACTTCGATTTTAGTAATTTGAAAATTTGTAAAGCAACTGAATAAGATAACTAACTTTAATAATTTATAAAATAATCTCAATATGTTATATTTTGTAAAAACATTATTAAATACTTAAAATGAAAAATTCTAGTAAGGCCTTAAATATTTATAATTATTTTCATGATTTAACCTGGGCTAGAAACATCAATGGTTAGAACGAGTTTATTAGTGTATGATTATATTAACTGCCAATCTTTTAAATTTATGAGAATCTTAAGGATAACTTATTTAACATCGAAAGTATATCAATTTGTTTAACTTTGTTTCTTGAAAAGATTACAAAACTTGAAGTATATTCCAAAAATCATTTGATTTTCTCATTAAAGTAATTATTTCATTCTTCAAAATAATATTAAGAACATTTATTAAGAGAGATGAAAATCGATTTTCAACTTACTTTCCTAGAGGTAATAATAAAGAGTTTTGAAGTTCATAACATATATAAGAGATATATAGACGTCGGGAGAATGCAAGAGCAAACTTAGAAATTGAAAGAACACAAGATAGAGTTAGTTAGTGAAGAAAAACGTTGATTGATTGATTTTTGTTTGATGTATATAACTATGTATACATATTGCATAAGCTTAGATTGCAGGAATTAAAATCGAATTTGTAGTTGAATGTCCTTTATGTGAAAGTAATCATAACATTTGACGAGAGTTGTCAATAAAAATTATAAAGTTGATTATTATAAATGTAATATAAATATTATATTATATATTAGTTTTTTAGGAAATAGAGGAAGAATTTGTAAAATATGTATTACAAGTAAAACAAATTAGTTACATAACTATATTGTTTTGTATTCTTGTATATATTATTACAAGTCAAGTTCTTACAATTTAACTAATAGTTTTTTATTATTTTAAAAGTGCATGCATACATATCAGCATAAATAATATTTCTTTATACGTAGAATAAATATTTATAACTTATAATTTGTAAGATAAAGTAAAACACTGTAAGTGAATAACTTTTAATCTCTGGTGATGTTAAGACCGGGTACAGAACCAGTATGAAAGATTGAAAAACATTCACGCTTTCGTGGCTTACAGACGAATGAATGAGTTTTAAAAGGTATTTCAGTAAGGATAAGCAGTAAGTTTAGAGTAGTCATAAAACCATAGTATATTTGAAGTTATCATTTATCAAAGATATAAGTTTTATTAGTCATAATACTGTATATAGTTATGTTTCTTACATCATTTGATTTTTTATTTATGCAAATTTTAAGTAAGTCATAGTTGAATCAGGAATTTATATTTTATTTTTTCGTAAGAGCTACTCTTAAATTCTTAGAATATTATATCAGTCTTGTATCGATATCTGTGAAAAATTATGATATCATTTTATTACTTTCAATAAAACTCTTACAAGCCGATTACAAATATATCGATTATCTCTGTGATGCATTAATCTAAAATATTTGATCAGTGACGAGAAAAGCGAATGCGTCTTATCGCTCGATTCAAGAAACTTAATAAAAAGGTGTATCATCAGCATACAAAATACGCAAGCTTTATAGTATTCAATTGATTTTGCTGCGATATCGTCCATATGAATCATCTGTGCACTCGCAGTCCATCTTGAACTATGAAAAACTCAAACCTCTCCAAAGCATTTTTATTTTATGTAGCTGAACGATAAAGCAATTCAAATATTAACAATGTGTATACTTTCCCCTCGCTCATTCGCTACATATTTACAGCACACAGAACTAGTGAGATTAGAGGAAAAAGGAAAGAAGATACATATTTGTATGGATTTCATGTTGGAGGGTCATATACGCGTGTTGAACTACATAAAGGAAGAAACATTATAAGCATAAAAACTATTTTTAAATGTTTATATGTTGAATTAAGAGTCAAAATATATGCTTATATCAATGGTAAATATATTATAGCATAACTGATGTACTATAGGACATTTATTTTAATAGTAAAATTTTTAAGATGCAGTCATGTTATAAATACAATAAGCAAAACCAAACCAAGTGCGTTGTTTTCTGGGGTATTATTCCCCAGAACTATTTTTCCAACTTGATGATTTTCGAAAAAGTACCTATCTTCCAAAGGGTGTCTCTTTGGTTATACATGACGAATTTTAACATACCGAAATAGGAATTAAAGATTTTTTCAAGACAAAAAAAATAGTTTTGTTTTGATTGAAATGGTTCAGCTCTGTAAAAATGGCAAGTGATCGAACATAACCTAAAAATCTATAAAACTTTCTTACTATTTTTGAATGGGGCATACTTTTGAATTGATCACAATATATCCTTTAAGGAATTTCTTAAAAATTGCTCGTTTTTCAACAACATTAAAAATTCAGAAAATTCTATGGGCTACCATAAGGGTTTCAAATAGGCTGAAACTTTTTTGAAGTTCGTTTTCGACATATACATTAATATAATAAATCAGTAAGAAACATGGTGATATAGGTGCGCAACCTTTTTTCGAATTACGCTTACCAGACTTATATATATATATATATATATATATATATATATATATATATATATATATATATTGTCAACTGATATTATTCAATTATTCAATCAACAAACAATTTTATCTGTATATATTAATAACTTATATACTAGAGAGAGATGCAAGTTTCCTCCCTTCTATGAACCTCCCCCCCCCCCCCACCTCCTCTTCTTACCGTCCTTGCACATCACAATAGTTAACATACACGAAAATATTTATAAACTATCAAGGTTTTAAAATTACAAAAATTAATCGATTACCTTAAGCACCCCAAAATAAAACGACATCTCTCCATTTCATAATTCATCAACACCACGAATTTTCTTCCCCATATACACTATCACACAGTACTCATCGATATTGTATATCTAGCAACTTTACCGCCGCACTATCTCCGAGCAACGCGGACGTTCCCCATACGGGAAAATCCGAGCGATGCGCGCCAGGGCTACACCTGCGAGCTCTACAACATCCCCCGCGAACGCGCGCGCGAGAGAGAGACAGAGGGAGGGAGAGAGGCGCAATACGGCATGTGCGATATTCATTCCTAACCCCCTCGAGTCTCTCTATCTCGCACTCTCCGGCTAGCCGCGGCACCTCGCCTTGGAATCTACCTACGTATGTATATGGATATACGTTGCGTCAGAGTGGTTCACTCGTCTATGTTGCTGTTGGCTGCTGCTACTGCTGCTGCTTTGGTGCCTATTCAACGGCACTCGTGCTTGCACCAATATGTAGATTGCCTATGCTGCATTTGTTCATTATTTATTGGGATTGTGCTCGCCATCGCGAATTCATTTCGGAGACAGTATTTGCGTTTCTTCGGCATCGGGTTTCTTTTTATTTCATTCTTTGAATAATTCGTATAACTTATCTAACAATTTGTGGTAACTCCATCTTTCATATGTGCAACCTAGTGATCACTTCATTGAGATTAATTATTCAGGTAGAGGTATAATTTATTCTTTCTGATAATTACACAATTTGCATAAGTACCCTCGCATCAATTTGCTGCTATATTGCAGACAGCAAAACCGGGAGTAGGAAGTAGCGTTCTTAAGACAGCAGCCTTCCAAGCCAGCCATATCTGGACGTAAATTCAAGACTTCAAAACCATTCAGAATCATGCCAAAACAACTATCGCCAACCCAAAGATACATAAAGATACTGTTCAAGGACTCGAAAACTTCAGAGAAGGAAGAAGAATCCAGAACATGCGACGCCGGTCGACCATTCTAAAATCCAGAACATGCGATAATGGACAACGATCTTAGAATCCAATTTGGATATGCTGTGTATCAGTTGCCAATCACCATTCTTCCTCTACCCTGAGCCCCATCAATAATCTCCATTCATCCACCCTCTACCATTACCCTCACAATTCAATACTAGCATCCACTCTATTCGCCCACCTATACTCGTACTCTCACCATCCATGGTCCACCAAACGTTCTGTACATGTGTCTTCCACCCATCCACCATCTACCACCTATTTCCTACACTTGACCTCTACTATCCACCATTTAATCCCTACCCCATACCCATCACACTTTTATCATCTACTAATGGGGTAGAAATCAGATCCGAATCTGGCGGCCGGATTTACGTCGAAACGCAGGAATATGTCCTATATTTTAAAGCAAATCAAACTTCCTCCCTGCTTCATTTTACACTAATGAATGCATACTGTTTTCATTGAGTAATATCTATATCCAAAATGTAGTGCCATGGTCATGGGTTATTCATTCACTTGTTGATAGGCAAGGACAACAGCTACCTAGTAACAAATGTAAATGTATTAAGTTTTTAACGGTTAATTTGTAAATTTGATATAAGTATAATTTTAAGAAAAATTAAAGATGTAAACTGAAGTTGACATTCTAACGTTACTATCGTTGTTGATTGAAGCAGGAATGAAATAGGGAAAAGTTTCGCTTTGGTAATTTTCTAAAAGTTACGTAAATTGGAAACGATGGTGTAGTGCACTATGAAGTACTAGTTTGCAGAGTTGGCTTCAGTTGTTAAACTTTCACCAAAGAAGATCGAGAACTTGCAGCTTCAAAGCTATTTGGTTTATCATATTTCAAGATTCATGCATCAGGCTCGTCTTAGAATTCTACAAAATTATTATTTATTTCAAATATTTTATAATTAAATAGCCATACACCTAACTTCTAATACGTCTCTTAATTTAATACCCTCTTTACACTTATGTATTAGTAATTTAGCTCCTTAATAGACATAATTTGATAGAAGGTTGTATCATTTTATAAATTATCATTAACATAAGCCTATACTCAAATTTGGTTGAAAAATCGTTATTTTGATTTTTAAAAAGCCTACGATTTATTTAAAATATTTTTGAAGTGTAGTTATTATCTTAAACTATGATAATAAAAATTTTACATATGTAACAATTAAATAATAATTGTGAATCAGTTTCATTCCAGCCTTCGAAATATGAGTAAGTCACACAAGTTTTGCCGGTCGGCTTTTATTTACTTCCAATACAATGAAGTGGTTTGCCTCAACAACACGCACGTAAAATTTTAGCAAAAGAAAAAGTAATTTTTGTATATAATGAAAAAATTATTTTCTATAACTCAATTTTACAAAGTTTTTCTAGTTTCTACTATCAATTGATCGTCTTAGAATTTTTGTTGATCACATTTTATCACTCTTTACGAACTTTAGAAACAAAACTGGACTTTTGGAAATATCATTTTTCATTATAACTGTTAAGCCATTGACTATAAATATATTATATATTATTTAATAAAAATTGTTTATGAACATATTCAACTTTATTTCGTTGGTAAATTTACAGTATTATTATTAAGTATCTTATTATTAAAATTATTTGATATTTTTCATTAAATCCACAGAATATTTAAAAAAAAATTCCCCACAGAAATTAGACTCCTCACTCTTTCATCTCCTCGCAAAACGTCACGAGCCCCCAAAGCAATATCAACGCCTCCACAGACTTCCAAAAACACCTGTCAACCCTTTTCACGCCCACCCCCCACTATCCTCCCAACCACCAAAACCTCATCATAATACAGCGGCACTTCTTCGCTCTCTGCAGTCACCCAGCCTCCCAATTTCGTTACTTCGCAGCACCACCATCACAGTCTTATCTTAATTGACTCACGGTACCCCATAGTTCGCGCCGAAGAGTCTCCGAATTTCCTCTCTCTCTCTCTCTCTCTCGCTCTCTCTCAACAGTCCGAGCACGACTAGACTGCTGTACGCGAGTCGCGCGTCGATTCTTCCTTTTTTTCTCTCTCTGGCGCTCGATACACATCATGGGCTCGTAAATGGAGCCTCATAAATTCAACGCGACGCGTATATAAAGTTCCGCGGCGCGGCGCCGAGACGCGCATCACGCGCGCAAAATAACCGCCCACGGCGCGCTGCGTGCGCACATGCACGTTTCTATAGGGTAAAAGGCGCGGGGCCATTGGGAGTCTGAGTTGCTGAATGCCGGAGCTTTTTGCATGTCGACGTCGTTCGTCGTTCGTCGTGTGTGCAGCGGACTGCGGCACGTTCGATTCGATTTGTAGGCATGTGTGTGTGTGTCTGTGTGTGGGAGGGAATGGTTCATTTGGCGGAATTGGTGGGAGTGAAAGAAGTTTCCGCGACTAAGCGCGAGCTGATGTACTGTTATAAGCTTGTTTTCTTGGGGATTTTAGAGGTTGCGGGTGAAATTTATGCGGGTGTAGTAAATATAGTATTAGTGGGTGGGGGTTAGTGTAGGGTCATTCGAGAGATGAGTTATAAGGAGTTTCAAAATAGCACGGTCGTGATGAAGTAATGATTTTATACGGTCAGTACTGTATAGTGAATTGAAACCGTGCAGTGCTTGGCACATCTGGTGTCTATCAGTCTTCATTATTATAATAGAATTTATTTTTTAAAATAACTATTGAAGAATATATAAACAATAATTGTTTATTATAATCATGTCATATTTTCATTTAAATTGTATGCAGACATTATTTGAAAACGTCTCTATTTAAGAAAACTATAATATACACATTATAATACAATATAGGTATGACGTAAATATATATATATATATATATATATATATATATATATATATATATTTGTGCAAAATAAATTAAATTAAATTGGTGTTATAATCGGATTTGAAGTTGCTACAGCAGAGCCGTAAATATTTCGCTAATAGAACTAACTTTCTAGCTTGGCGGGAGTTCAAAAGCGAGTTGTGAAATAACCATGACATCCTATTTCCAAAACTTTTCAGAAAATGTTCGAGCCAAACATTAGAGAGTTATTGTTATACTCTTGCATATATTTTTTTCAAAATAATTATAAACAAATTCAAAGAACATTTACTGCAAGTATCTCGTTATATCTAACTTATTACTAACACGTAACTAACTAGTGTTACTTACGGAATAGGATCCCACTGGATTTAATATTTTATTTATACCAAAATATATAAAAAAAGCCTTTACTAAAATCCCTTGAAGTAATAAGAAATTTTTATTTTTGTTTAGTTTCGATTGTTTATGAATAGAGATATTTATGTGAAACTTCAAGATCTTTCTCTGTAAATAAAATCTAATCAGCTATGTAACAATATTTTGAAATTATAATATAGACTACGTATATAAATTTAACTGTGTGTTATTTGACCAGAGTCATAAGGTTTTCTTTTAGGGGAGAAGGGGGGGGGAGGCAAAGTTTGTGATAAATATCCTGGTCAAATAACAAGTTTTTTAAGAATGAATGATACTATCAGAACGTACAATTCCTTTTCTTTATATTTCCCAAGTGCATAACCTAAAACAACTTTTGTTCGAAGAGTCAACAAATACCTAATCCAGTAACAACATCAAGTAATAGAGGGTTAAGTATCCACATATAAACATAAGTCATAACGTAAGAAATACTTTTTTATAAACCGTATTAAAAAAGAATGTAAAATACTAAATAATAAACGCAAAATCGAGCCAGCATATTTTCATAATACATTATTCAAAGGCAGCTCGAAAAATTTGCCATAAGTACCCGAGCGCGTCGCGCTCTTAAAACTAAGTATATTGAGCCTCATTACGAAAGCAAGAAAGCGACGCTAATAACAAAAAAAAAGTAACCACCAGCAACGAACAGACAGGCAAGCGCGGCAATACAAAATACACCGATAATAATACCCAATAAAAAGACGAGTACAGGAATCATCTCTCTCACTCTCTCAAAGCTCGTCTCACAAGGAGCAGCGAGGCTCCACGGTCCTCGCGCCTAATGGAGCTTCAGCTCCAGCTTCACGCGGCGTTTCTCGCGCGCCTGGCGAGAGATGCGAGATAACGCCGTCGCAGCGCGGCCAAGTTCATTTGCCGCGGCTCCAAGAGAGAGAGAGAGAGAGATATATAGTCGGTCGCGCAAAAATTACGCATACCTAGCCTCTCTCTCTCGTCAGTGCAGCGCGTCACCGTCGTCGTGTGCACCCGAGGCATCGGGACGCGATAGGATCGACTGTATGTATGCTACTATATTGCTGTAGTTGCCTCCCGGCGTTTTGGATGCATGGGAGGAAGAGGAAGAAGGCGAGAGAAGATGATTGATCGAACGTTTTAAAGAGACGCGTGTGCTGTAATTATTTTACATTTTTTAAGTTTAATGGAAATTCTTAATATTAAGATTGGGGCTGAGACTGAAGGATAAAGAGAGAGAGGTATGATAGAAGAGTAGGAGAGAGCAGGGAAATGAATGATTGTGTGAAAAAGAGGAGGGAAGGAATTCGTGTAATGATTATGGCTAATGCAAGCTATAATAAGGTTGTGATTTTTTTAATTTCGGGATAGAACGGAAATTAACAAATTAATGAAGTACAATTAAAAAAGTATGTTGTTTTGAGTGATTGATAGATTAAAAAGTATGAATTACCGTGGTATAGAATGAAATTGTTCTTCATAGCAGCTTTTACCAATTTTTGTAATGTGTAATTTTCAGTAAACATGCTCAGGCAATAAACAATATTATTATTGTTTTAATTAATAATCTGTTTACTATTAACACAATATTATTATTTGCTAGCATCAAAGTAACGCATAAAGAAAAAGTACTCAGATATTGTCTAGGAAATCAGTATATCCGTGGTAGACATCTAACTGTTACTAAATCTTGTAAGTTATAACGTAAGAGTTTTGAAAAAATAAGGAATGAAAGTACTGATATAATTTAACTATAATCATACGATAAATGTAAAAAAGATAAGCTAAGATTTTTTTTAAACTATAATGGATTTTTAGACAAAAAGTGTGTCTCTAATTTTTAAAACTCTCCATTTGTACTTTTTATACTAAAAATTCGAACGAAGTGAATCGTATAATTATCTAAAGAATCATGACGCATTTTAATAATCCACTAGCATTATTATTAGAGAGTCATTTTACTTTGACGGCTGAGAAATTAACGAATTTTTTCGGAATCATTTTCTCAATAAATACATCATGATATATCACAGTAGGGGAAACTGAGGTAAACTGAATCATGCTTATTATTTCTTCAATAAATTGTTATTTATGCTTAATTTTAATTTTAGTGAAAGATAATTATGCAAGGATAATAATAAAAAAGTTTCACTACATAACAATTAATATTCTACGAAAGAAAAATATTAGTTTTATTGCTAGATTTTTTTCTAATTACTTCAAATACGTTTTACTTACTATTGACAAGAATACAGAGCTGTAAATGATGTTTTTCTGTTTTTAGACAAGCATTTTTAAGAATCGACGTCTCGGGGCAAAGTGGTCCGGAAAAAAATGCGATTGCACTAATTTATACGCGACCAGATGGAAAATTTAACAAAATATTGATCAAGGTGCGTGTTAATATAGTATGCAAAGCCTTTGATACAACGCATTTTGTATTTAAGCCAAAATGAGCCAACATAACCTCCATATTTAACTTTTTCGTATTTTACAGCATTTTAAAAGTTTTAAGGTGTCATTTAAGTTTAATTATTATCTAAATTAACGTTTTTATCTATTCCTGTACAAAAAATAGTAAAATATTTCAAAAATATTTAATTCTATCCTCTAGTTCACTTTACCCTGCATTGAAAGGCCCGGGTAAAGTGAACCGGCATTTTTAAAGAACAGCTAAATAATATTAATCTTAATAAATTACTGTTTTTAAGTTGCTGGTATGTTTATTAATGTAAGAAGTGTCTTGTGCAACTTACAAAGTAATGTTTTAAGTCTGAAAAATACATTATTTTCGACTTTTACAGTTACTATGTTTACTTTACCCTGGTTTTCCCTACTGGATATGATCCTAGTGTCCTTAATGAGAAAATAATTCGAAAAAAAATTCGTTAATTTTTTGGGTGCTAAAGTTAATTGACCCTTTAAAACCTTACAAAAAATCTCCAACTTACAAACTGCCCGATAACATTCCTTGCTGTTTTATGAATCCCGGACACTATATAAATACTAACCTTCAATCTTATCTAAAACTATTCGTACTATCGAAGACCACCCACAACGATACCCACTAAAAACTTAACAATTAATGTGCACCTCAAAAGTAAACAGTGTACTCTCGATCGACGACAGGCAAAAAAGCGAAGAATCATCGAGAACGAGAGAGAAACCGAAGCCAAGCACCGAACCTCTCCGGTGAACGTGCAGTATCGGCCCGACGTGCTGAAGGAGCGCGCGACGCGGCCATTTAAGCGCTGCGCGCATAATAAAAGGTGAGAGTGCCGCCGAAGTGCAGCACTCAAGACGCTCCGCGCGCGCTTAATCTCGGCGCACGAAAATGCATTTTCCATTAAATAAACACGCGCACGCGGCCTGACGAGATCGGGGGAGACAAGTGCGCGCTCTTTATTTCGCGCACGGCCAAATGAGCGCGCGCGGACGAGATTAGGAAGTACCATGATGCGCTTACGATGACGGGTTCGTTAAGTCGAGGAGAGGTAAAATCGCTGCTAATGCAGTGCGTTCTCCTCGTTTTCTTAAGGTTTCTTTTTGGAGAGACGGAGTTTCGTAAAAGTGGTGGGTTCCGAGGAGTTTTTTTAGGTATACTCGGGAGGCAGAGGACAATTTTAAGACGCAGATTCACTCGAACGAAATAAGTTCGCTTTAAAAGGTAATAAAATGTGATGACTACTGAGAACATGATGTTTATATCTGTAAATTTGGTTTTACCGTTTTAAGGACATAGGCTTTGTATACAATGTTGTGCGATTTATATGTTTATTTTGTTCTTGAAGTATATTACAAGCATTTGTGTTATATGTATAATTGGTGTAACTTTAGGACGGTTATAAATAAGTTTTGTCAATGCATTTCTTGGATCTAGTGAATTGTTTTTTTGTTTTTGATGCGTTTTAATTTTTTAGGTTTTTCGGTTTTTCGGGTTTTGTGATCCCTTAGAAATAATATCATCGATTGTAAGATAATGCATTCGAAATAGCATACAATTACCTATCTTTTCCGACCCGAAATTTTGAATAATTTATTTCTCTTGTTTTGTTATACATGAAATCGTCTTTTTTTTCAAAAGGTTATATCTGTGAAATATAAAAAGGAAGATTACTTAATTTGATATTGTATATGTTTTGAAAGAAAAATCAATTGTATTGCAAAAATTAAGGTATTTTATACAAGCGTTGTAACTGTAGATATATTATGCTGTATGTAAATAAATCTATTAAATAATCTTAACGTGATTGATATCTTTTTATTTTGTTTATATATAAATATTATAAAATAGTTGCATTCAATACAAATGTTTGATTTCTGTCTGATAGTAATTAATATACTTAAACCACTTTTTAACCACCTCGCTAGAAACTGTGGCGATTTTAATGAAAAATTCGTGAAAAACTTATCAATTTTTCTATCAGAGTAGGGTACTTGTCCGCATTGGTGTGCCATGAAGTAATTTTTTGCATTTAATAATTGATTGCCGAACGTATATAGCTTTAATCTTTGCTATTGAAGTTTACATAGGTACTCTAACGTTCCGTGTTTAAGATGGAATTTGATTTAATTGAATATATGAAGCATGCATACAGATATATTAGAAATAAAAAAAAAGGTTTTGGTCCATATTAGTGTTATTTTTCAATGGGCTATAACATATTACTGTGCCCAATCTGCCCGTGTTAGTGTGCGCGTCCACAATTCTGTGCCCCCCATTAGTGTGCCTGTTCAAAAAACTGTGTCCCCGATTAGTGTGCTCATGAAATCTCATTTTAATTTCTATAATTAGTGCTAAATATTAATATTAATGGAACTACTTTTTGTTTAAGTATAAGATAACTTAAAATAAGCTTAATTAAATAATTGTATTATTAGTATTTTTTATTTATATATATTATTTTGAAATATTATAATAAATAATTGTAATTAGGTAGTTTTTAATTAATAATTAATGTTTATTATTACGTTAAATTGGAGATGGATATTAATGAAGACAACAATCATATACGCTGGGACTAGAATTTATTGTAAGACTATGCCTAAATAGGTGTGCCTCGCTCGCAACCCTCGTGGCGACTGCCGAAAAGGCAATGGAACGGAAGTGACGTATACACGATTTAGTAAAATTATTTTTCAAATTTTGATTATAGTAGTCCGGAACATTACATTATATCATATAATTTATAATAAATATAAATAAAGTTTGAAAATATTTGAAATTAATAAATGTGATAGACACATAGATATTATGAACAAAACTAAGTATTTGACACAGAATTCATAATCTATAAATTATCTAAATTTATGCAAACTGATACAATGATAATGATTTATTATGCACTATTCCATAGTATAATCAGTTATGGTATTATCTTGGCGAGGTGTTTGTAGAACTCATATAGTCCTATTGCAAAGACTATAAAATAGGATACTAAGAGTTATAAATAAAAATAAGTTTGCCGAAAAAATTCCATTCAATATAAGATGATTATTTGATTTTGAATCTCTAAATTATAATTACATAACACTTAGTCAAATCTATGTTAAGTCAAAAAGCAAACTAGAAATAAAAATATAGCTATTCCTAGAAGGTACTTAGCAATAAGCATTAAAAACTGACCTCAAAAGCCTGAGAAATTCAAAATATGCTAAATGAAAACTAAAGACTTGGATTTAAAATGTTATTCAATGATACAACTCATTGTTAATAATGTTATAAATTAATAGTTTTATAATTCTTAAGTGATATAAACTAGTAATGTTCTTATAACATTTTACAGATTTTATAAAATTATATAAACTGTTAAAGAGTTAGCTCGCTGAATTTTAGTTTCAAGTCGTAGTTAGTTAGTCGTATTAATAAGTTTTTTTATTTTTTTTTATGTTTATTTAGTTTGTAATACTAATTACTAATATAATTAGTTTCTGGTATAAATCAATAAATCAAAAAGTCTTAATAAATTTTATCATATTATGTATATTTTGTTAGTTATACTTACAAATTTCATTAACAACAACTTTGGAAAAAATAAAGCTTGCGAAAACTTCTTCTCCTTCTACAAGTAGAAGTGAGGTTATTCCGTCGATCACGAGGGGGCGCATAAATATGGACAAAGTTCGAAAATTTCGCGGTATTACTGGATTCATTAATAAATTAGTAAATTGAGTCTAAAATGCTCATTTCACATTTTTTAATATTAAATTTAATTATTTTATGATACAATAAATATTTTGTTTGTCATAAATCACGTCCGAATAATTAAATTAAGTTTTGAAAGTCAAGCAATCCTTAGCATTTTAGACAAGGAAACAAAGTAAAACCACCAAATCATGATTCATATGTTTAAATAAATTATAACTCTATGAAAAACATTTTAAACTTTCATGTAACTCTTGCAAACTCTAACTTAATAGTTTATCTTAGTTTTAAAAATAGTTTTACTGATTCATTTATGATTTAATCGCTGCAAATTACATTTAAAAAAAGGCACACGAATATGGACAGGCTCATAAATATGGACAAGTACCTTATGTACCTACTTAATGAATTATAACAGATTATAACAGTTCGGCGGTTGCACGGGCTATGTACAGCCCAATGCTGCATGATGTGTAAGCAATCCACAGGTGCAATGCACACCGTCTTGTTCGCGTTTGACCGATCAACTTGCACGACCGGAGGTCGTGCTTTTAATTACGATGTGGCGCAGCTAGCCTCAGATCTTGCGCATATCAATACAGGTTAGTTAAAATCCAACTTGAAAAAATATATCTCGAAATATTAAAAAGCAATGGAATTGTTATTTTTATTTTTCACCACAGTATTAAATAGAATGAAGAATTTCAATATTGGAACCTTTTACAAAGTTTGAGGAAGCTAAGTGCCAATGAATTAGGATGTTGCATAAAAATAGAAAGTTGATTTTTCGCATGAAATAAGTAGAATCGTGAAAAATAATTAGGTCGTATTTTTTTCTTTTGCCATAAAAATGAAAATTTTGAAAGTTACAGACGTTTAAAGTTTCCCAATTTTCTATATATGTATATATAGATATACTCTAATACTACGTGACGTCATGAAAGTATACAATCGTGACGTCACGCAAATTTCAAATGGCTGTAATTACTTTAATTTTCGTTAAATTGGAAAAATACGACCTATTTATTTTAGCATAAACTATTTAAATATGAAATAAAAAGAATCATGCTACAATCGAATTGGCAGCGGTTTATTTTAATTGCTTCAAAGCAAAAACTGAGGCATCCAGTAATACCCCGTAGTTTTGAAAAATCTAAAATAAAATTTTTTTAAAGAATTGTTTATGTTAAATATTTATAAACGTTGTATCTCATTTATATGATATATAATCCAACTATTTATTGTTTATTTTTATGCAATATAATAATTATTTAAAATTGTTTCAATATTGTGATATAATGCCAAAAGTAATTAAGTTTGATTGGTGAGTAAGTGCAGAACCAAGATTAAAACTTTATAAAGTACTTAGAGTATATTTAATTTATAATAAATATTAATGTATTTTACTTTTTAGCCCCATATAAATAGGCTATTTACTGAACACTCATTAAATAAGTAACAATCCTCGACCGCAGAGCCTTCTAGTTACCAAACCACAAAGCTCTATACCATCCAACTAAAGAACAGTCGTTCTCCTCCCTTTAGCAACAATTCCAAGACCTCGCTGCTCGCAAGAACCTTTTCCACCGCTAAAAAGAGACAGGACTTTTGGCCTCCTAATTACAACATTTGCCACTGGTTTTGTTCAACTTCAGGCTCGCAGCGCGCGGCCTTCACATAATAAACCAGCCAACATGAGCGCACTACTTTAGCGCGCTGCACCAACTCGCGCATTCCCTTTCATCCTCTGCTACTGCTGCAGTTTCTTCCACTCCCTTCCCTTAATAACACATACGAGCGAGGAGCTTCAAGTCTCTCATTTGCATTCATTATTCTTTATGCGCTCCTTTATCCCACAGCCTCTATCTCTCGCGAGAGAGCATTTCCTTCTTCCCTTTAATCTCTCTGTCTCGCTTTTCTTTCTCTCTTACTCGGGCTCTCCTTCCCTTTTCCGTTTCGAGAGCCTCGCCTCCTTATTCTCCACTTGCTAAAAATCTTGACTATCCGGACGCATATCTTCTGCACGGGAGCAAGAAGTGGGGAAGTACGCATTATATGTGTGTAACTATACGAACTCGCTCATTCAGAGCTCTGGTCTCCCGCGAGTCGGTTTTTTAATGGGCTGCAAGGCCGACTGCTGCTGTAGCTCGTTACGGGCGGTTGACCTAAAAATCCGAATAGATGGAAGGATTATTAAAAATTGACGGTATAACAAGCATAGTTTGTAATTGTCTGTACTGTTACAAAATATTAAGATCTTTGTAACTATAGAAATGGCTTTTGAAATATCGTTTTTGGATGTTAGGATGCCTATTGTACATAAAAATAAAAACAAAATTAGATATATGCAAGAAAATTAAACATTTTTCTGGATTACTGGACATATTTCAAAGTTTTCTCACAAGTAGAGCACCGTACCTACCGTACATCGGGGTGTTGGATTTTTATGAAACGCTGAAAAGTGCCGATACTAAATAGGGAACAAAATAGGGAATATAACAGATTTTTTTATAATATTAGATAACGGAAATTCACGAATTGAACATTCTAAAAGAAAGAATAAAACAAACAGGAAAACAGGCTGTAATTTAATACTTGTTAGTTAAAAAAATATAAATATTTATTTTTTTATCTAACAAGTGTATAATTAAAACTTTTTTTTTCAACCCTGGTTTTACATTTTCTTGGAATTTTAAATTAGAATAAATGATCATCAATTTCTTCTACATATTATAAAGAAAAACCTTTAACTAGTAGCTTTACCCTTGCATATGAGAACAAACTATAATGAATGGTTTATTTTATTACTTAGTATCAGAAAATTGATCGCAGAGTTTAAAAACTTTTATCCCGGAAGTATGACTGCACTCTCCTTGTCATTTTGTACACAATATTCCTGACAGTTTACTATACACCACTTATCATTACTTACAATACTCGTTGCAACTTTAATCTAACCTTGTTTGCATGGATACATTTCAGCCCTAATCACCCAACATTTTCAATTTTAATCATCCAACTTATCAACACAAACATCGCTTCCAAAGACACTGCCAACAACCGTAAGCTCCCTCGGAAGACAGCAGCAACGGCAGGTGTACTTACGAGCCTCCACCTCGTGTACCGCTATAGGCACGTACGGTCATACACATGGCATGTGCCTGTGAAATTGTAGTAAGACTGACCCGTGCTATCTCCCAAGGTATGTGCCCTAGGCAAACACACATAAGGCTGCTGCCGAGAGACTTTGATGCAGGCATTATTTTTGAGAAGCAGGAGGCGGTGCTGCGAAAACATCCGGCCGCTGCTGCTGCTGCTGCACACACGAACTACACGTCTTGGGAGGAGAGAGGGAGAGTGCAGAGAGGCTCCTTTCTTGTGTTGCGCGCCACGCTTGTTTGCTCGCGGAATTTTGGCTTTAGGAGTTACTTGTGCAGGGACTTTGAATGCGCGCGCATGTGTTTGTGTCCTGATTTTAGGTTAGGGCAATATTTAGTTAATAGATAAGGAGTGGCTGAACTTTATGCATCAGGATTTTACATGGCTTTTTGAGAATAAATAAACAGTCTTTAACTGATAATGAGTATGATTATTGTTTTAAGAAAGAATTATCAGTAAAATTAGTATTTTGAGAGGACATACTTTTGGATTAGAAGGAAAATTTTCTGAATTGTGAAATGAAGAAATTACGGCTTTTAAATTTAGGAATAACTCTCGTGCTTCCACTATCGTAAAAGAAAAATAGGTATTGTTACTTTAGGTAGATTCTTCCATATAAATCAAAGGTTAAATTACGCGCAGTAGATTACGCGCAATTATATAATTTTATAATATATATAATATTTATGTGTAGAACTATTGTGGCTGGTAAAATCGTTGTGGCCTGTTCACATATGTTAGCATAAATTTCTACCAGGGTTAGGTAAGAAGAAAATGTACTCTAATTTTTAGTTTTCATTTTTGCCCAAATAAGTTAAAAATACATTTATCAATCTTCGTAAACCGTTGATATACGTTAAGAACAAAATATTCCACGACTTTGGCCTTCATGGAAAAACCGACTTAATTATATTACAGGTCAAAGCAGTGTTAAATCTAAAAATATAAATATTATTTAATAGTATAAAATATTAATATTGTAATTGGTATACCAAGAAATAAATTTTACTTAATTAATAAATTTTAATTATTAAATTTTACCTAATTAGACTACGTACTCAGTCAAAATTCAATTATCGTAGGCTTACAAAATCCAATCTTTAGTTTTTAAACAAAAAAAATCCACTTGTCCAATTTCTTTTAATTTTAAAATAATACAAAAATTCACTTTTTGTATTAAAAAATTTTTATGTTTAGTTTTTTTTTAAACAAGCGTCACACTTAATCAAGAAAGAATAGTATATTGTATATTGTACATCATGGGTGAAAAGTAGACTTTATTTGCCCGCAAGTGTTTTCATCCGTGAAACACACTGTACTTTTTGTCACACATGTCTTGATTTAACAAAAAATACGAAAATATCGATTTCTTGATTAGCGGGCGAACAATTTCTTTCGCTCGCTGGTGGGTAAACAGTCGCTTTACGCTGAATTTAGAAGCATGCAAATACACGAGAAACATGCATGTGTAACAAGAACATTTTTTGAACATTTCCTGAAAGTTTCTAATAAAAATGTTGAAAATTTTATTTCATGCTTACAATAATTGAGTTTCCTCACATATCATTGCATTTTTTGACATCTGTTAATATAAAATACAATTTATTTCGTGATACTATATTTACATAATATTGCAATTGTATACAACTGCTACAATTGCAATATAAAAGTTGCACAGAAATTAGTAATTTTCACTAGATAGGAACTTATATATTATTACAAACTTCTTTTATATAAATCACACAGGAATCATTTTTATTCGATAAATTTCCGATTCGAACAATATAATACACCATCAACCTTCGACAATAACCCCCGCACTAAGACAGCCCAACAAATTCCAAAATCCAATCTTTATTTCCCAATTTTTGTTTGCTCCCACGACGCGCGTTTCCATTCAGCCTCTATGCGACACACACACACACACACACACACATAAATCGCATAAATAGGAGTCAACAGCGAAAAGGACAGAAAACACAACGACACAACAGTAGCGCGCGCGCAGAAAAGTCAAATAAGAAAGTACGAGAAAAGGAACAACAAGAGTAAGCAGCCCCTCAGAAATCTCGCTCACAGCGACTCTCAGCCCGCCCGCCGCTGAAAGGACGCAAGAAAGCACGCTCCGCGCCCAAGAAAAGCCCGGCGCCAGCTTACAGTATAATGCATGTGTGCACGTGTACATGCGCGCCGTTTAGCTGTGCATAAAGCAGCAGCAGTAGCGTGCAGCTCAGCGCCCAGCCTGTAATATAAATGTTTCCATTTACGGGGGCAGCGGGCGAAAATGATGAGGTTTCCTGTTTTTAATAATGCAGCCAACAGCACCTGAACCTCGTAACTCTTCCTCTATCTCTCCCCTCTCTCTCTCTCTCTCTCTTTTTCTCCACCTCTCCTTCCTTCTTTCCCTGCTTCTTCACAGTAAATACTGTAAAGCGAGGCAAGGTTTAACTCACGCCGACCACCCCGTGTTCCTCGCGTTTTCTCCCTTTCACGCTCGTTTCGTCTTTTATTTTGCTCGTCTTTTTCCTCTTCTTTTCCTCTCGAGTGCGAAAGAAACGAGGAAGCTGAAAGAAGCCGTCGCGTGCCAAGCCAGCGGAGCGCGCGTGCGGCGTGCGGTTCGCGGAGGAGGGAGGGGTGGATTGTCACGCTTTTCGCGGGGGCGGCGCGCCGTGAGAAATCCGAGCGGAAAAAGCGAGATGAGAGAGATAGAGAGGATGTAAGGAGCAGCGCTGTACCTTATGTATACCTACTGAGTGTATTATGTGCAGCGTGTGCCACAGCGGGTGAGAGAATTCGTGGGCGCTGTCGCGATAAAAGTCGTTGTGATGTAGAGAGTGCAAGAGGGAGGAGTAGAAGTGCAGTGAAAATGTGGAATATTAGATGGTTATATTTAAGATGGTTAATATTGATTATTTAGTGTTAAGATCTATTTATCACGCCAAAACCTACTGCTCACTGCTCTAGCGAACGTTGTTTCCAAGAGAGGCCCTAAAAATAGTCCAGTCGTATTATATTTCTTACGCGAAAAAGGGCTTAGCGGGGTGACAAAAATCAGGGGTATATGTGTATAAAAACTGTAAAAAAATTTAGTAGTAGTAGATATCCCTACATTTAATAAATCATCACTGTAGCTTTCAAAGGAAAATACAAAAAATCTTGTAAGTCATCGTTGTCCAGAAAAATGCTTTTTTTTAACACTATATTATCTCTAGAAGCAACGAATCGTATAACTAGAAATTTTCAGATTGGTAGTTCTATATATAACTTATATTCAGTAAAAAATTTATTAAATTATATACATTAGTTTTCGAATTATAGGGGTTCAAAAACATTCTTAATCACGGAGTATAACCGTGTTTAACATAATCCGTCATCTTCGTTTGACTAATTTCGTCTATTAGAATTCATGTCTCTCCAAATGTATCTAAAGTCCCGTCGAGTCCCTTCAATCGTAACTGGAGAGCCCCCATGATTTGTGAGATTTACGGGAATATGATAATAAATAAGAACTCTTAATTAAAATAATAAACAAATACATTGCAATAACTACTGTAGGTTATATTATGATGGAACATTTCTCTACGAACGCAAACACTTTAGCGGCATTGAAAACTGAATATTCATTCGCGTATATTCACTTATCATATTTACTTCACCATCGTGTGTTTAAGGGAAGAAAATACAGGTTTTTGGTAAAAAAATCGATTTTATTTTTATTTTTTCATACTATTTCTTAACCTTTTTTCTTAATAATGAAAAAAGTTTCAAAGAAAAATTTAACTTCTTTAAGCTGTTTTAAATTTTTAATATTTTCGTTTTTATCTCGTATTCAATGGTTTTCGACAATTGCGTGACAAAAAAATTAAATAAGTGCGCCCTAAGCACGGCTAAACGTCAGTAAAAGTGCAAACCCTCTGTCAGTGGTGCACAAAGAAATGTATCCCATAAATCAAAAAAGGAATCATAAATAATTACGACTTTACTTTTATTCAATTATTATTACTATTTTACTTTAAAGTCATTTTTCTCAATTCTTTATTTTCATAACTTCCAGTGGCGTTTTCTAATTTTCGTAATCTACTTTTTAAATACATTTTTTATAAATCTATGTTGAGATATATTGATAACAGTTTCAATGCAAATTTTGGCTCGACAATAATTATAACAAAATACATGATTTTTGTGGAAATAAAAAATTAAAACTTAATTTAGCTATAGAATTCTTTTAGGAACAAAAATAAAATAATATTGCAACATAGATTTCTAAGTAACACTTAAAAGAATACATACATTCTAGCTGATCAAAATTCACCGATACCTGTTGCGCAAAACGATAATCAATATAATGTCCCTTTTTGAAGGTTTTCTGGATGTTCTAAAATTTTAAAGACGGTTTAGAGGCATTTAAACTAGTGCAAATATGTTCTTTTTACGTATTATTATATACCAAAACAGAATTCAAAATAATTGTCAATACTTAACAGATTTTGGTTTTACGAGGTCTGTCCCAAAAGTATCCAACCTACCTTCATATCTTCGCGCGGAGAGACTCAGGCGACCTCTGGAGGATACGAACGTCACCAGCAACTCCTAACCTTCTCGTCAGTAGCCTGAGTTCCCGCGCAGCGTGTATTTGTTTACAACGACTTTTTTGCGTTCGTCGCAATTTGCTTATTGCTAAAAATGGCAGAACGAACCGAACAGCGAATTTGCATAAAATTTTGCTTTAATCTCGGTAAAAGTTGTGCGGAAACTATTGAAATGTTGCAAAAGGCCTTTAAAGATGAGTGTATGGGCAAAACACAAATAAAAGAGTGATATAGGCGGTTCAAAAGTTGCCGCACATCTGTTGACAGGGATCCTCGTTCTGGTCGACCTTCGACGGGAACATCGTCGGATAATGTCGAGCGTGTGCGTGTCGCAGTTGAACAAGATCGTCGTTTGACTGTGAGAGAACTGGAAGATGAACTTGGAATACCAAAAAGTACTGTTTGGCGAATTTTCACCGAGAATTTGGGAATGACTCATGTGTGTGCAAAATTCATCCCGAAACTGCTCTCAGACCAGCAAAAAAACCTTCGATTAGAAATCGCTCAGGACAATTTGGAAATGATTAATAGTGATGAAAACTTTCTTAAAAAGGTTATTACTGGTGATGAGTCATGGGTTTATGGTTATGATCCTGAAACAAAACAACAATCTTCGCAGTGGAAGCTTCCATTTGAGCCTCGGCCGAAAAAAGCTCGTCAAAGTCGAAGCAACATCAAGTCAATGTTGATTGTTTTTTTCGATTATGAGGGCGTTGTGCAGGCCAGACAATCAATAAAGAGTACTACGTTGAAGTTTTGAAAAGATTACGTAATGCAATCAGGAGAAAACGACCGCAACTTTGGGAAACCGGTGACTGGCTTCTTCATCACGACAATGCTTCAGCGCACGCATCAAATCTTGTGCATCAGTATTTATTGAAACACAGTGTTGCGCAGCTCCGCCAGCCTCCATACAGTCCTGATATAGCTCCCTGCGACTTTTGGCTGTTTCCTCGATTGAAAATGCCGCTTAAAGGACATCGATTCGACAATAAACAGACTGTTGAAACTAATGCGACGAATGCACTAAAGGCGATTCCGAAGTCTGACTTTCAAGAGTGCTTTAATAAGTGGAAACATCGATATGAGCGTCTTGTTCAATCAAATGGGGACTATTTTGAAGGATGCCACCCCCCGGATGGCGAAGAATAAATCAAGCGCCGAGAAATCGAGGTAGGTCGGATACTTTTGGGACAGACCTCGTATCTGTACCTTATTTCCTTAATCTATCGTATATTTGAAGTTCTCGTATTAACACTTTTCGTTTTAGCACTTGACGTATTTCGTATGCGTTTTAAAACTTAATGTATTTCGAAATCGTTTTAATACTTGACGTATTTCATATATATATATATATATATATATATATATATATCATTAATATGACGTCTTTCGTAGGCGTACAGTTACTTTGACGTATAATTAAAACTTTACTGATTTTTTAATTTGGTTCGAAGGACCATATTTTTTGCAATACTCAAATGTCCAATTCCGAAAACAAGTACAAAGGTATTCGTTGTTATCCATACGTATGCTTACAAAGATGACCAGTATGTGTATTTTTACAATCTTTCAATGTATACTTCTAAAAATTTGAAATTAATGTATGCTTCTAAGTAAATAGAGTAATCCTTTATTGTACCTAATAAAACAATTTACAACAAAGACGAATAGTAGATTTTCTTAAATATCTACAACTGTATTAAATATGCAAATAATATTATTTGGAATAAAATAAATATTTTTAAATTAGTACAATACTTAACAACTTATTTTGATAATGAATTATAGGTAACTAATTTTTAATCCATATTTAATCTTCATATAGCCTTTCAACAATGCATTATTTTATTATTAATGTTGGAAAGAATATGAAATAATTTATTTCAAAAGGTTTCACATGAAATTGATGTGCAAAACAAAGAAACTATTATTTAAATTATTCAATTAGAGTTTTTTAAATGAATTTTTATAATAAAGAAAATGCTGATATTGTATCATATTAAAAATATAGAAATAAAAGACGAGCATATTATGTAAATGTATTTTGAATGTTCTTTAAATGTCAGTCAAAGACTTTAAAGTTTAATGAAGACAAAAATTGATTTTTTTTCGCTCAAAATAGGTGGAGAACTCCGTTAAGATTTTCATGTACTGCAAATAGTATGTATCAATCGTATATGTCATTACGATACTGATATTACTCTTTGTTGATCGCATAATTCTACATCGATAAACTATCACAGAATGTCGTTTATGACTAGGACGGCTCCCCGTGAAGCAGGTAGCCGTTTGGGAAAATCTTTTGCAGATAATGCATTTATAATTTGGGGCATCCATTTATAATTCTCACACGGATGAAATATTAAGTATTAAGTAACCATTTGTTACTAAAAAGAAATTCAGTCAAAAACGATGAGGGTTTTAAGAAAGTAATTTTTTTTTAATGTCCCAAAATTTTTTATTTTTTTCTAGATAGTTCCTATAAGTGAACTATATAGAAAACATAGTCAAGGTTAAGTCTTAAAAATTGACTGAATTATAATGTTTTAAAAAGTTTCGTTATCAATTTTTTGACAAATCGAATGTAAGTTCCACATTTTTTTATGCGAGAATGAAGTTATAATGAAATAAAAGAAAGGATTTAAGGCTAAGTCAATAAAATTGAAAGGTTTATTAAATAAATGAGTTATATTACAAAGTCTCAGTGGGTTGTGGATAAACTATAAACTAATTGAAATTCCTATAAATAAACGTCTGTTCACTTACACACGTACATATGTACTATTAAATTATATTTCTTCGTACTATGCTCTTCATCCGCGTTGACTTGTTAATTTGTAAAACTGATTCTTGTAACGTCCCACATACGATTCGTATTCCCAAAAAATCCATAAGAACAAGAGCAGAGGGGCCCACGTATGGTTCCATGTGTGGCCCCTCTGCTAAGGTTCTTATGGACTCGCCGCAGAGGATTTACAGATTGCGCTTGGGATCGCGATCAAGAATTTTCTCATACTTGTTTACATTTACTTACACTTTTCACGTAAGTAAGAATCGATTAGTTTTATATTATCAGAAATACGTCTCTATAAATAAATATGAAAAAAAGAATTATTTTCACTCTTTTATCAG
This sequence comes from Gastracanthus pulcherrimus, assembly GCA_949152435.1. NCBI lineage: Eukaryota > Metazoa > Arthropoda > Insecta > Hymenoptera > Pteromalidae > Gastracanthus > Gastracanthus pulcherrimus. The sequence continues at coordinate 189,937,428 of OX424572.1, read as the reverse complement.
CATAGAAATGCCATAGTATTATGCTCCTAAATACAATAATAAATAATAACTTATTAAATAAAATAATTTATATAAAACTTTAAATTTATCTTTAGAATTTGGAAATAATCCGACACAAAATCAAGATCTTTGAAGCACTTTGCACCCATTTGACGTCTCAATCCTGTAATTTTTCTCCAGGTACAAAAGGTAAAGCCTCTCGTCACATGCCTTATTCAAAGGCAAATTCCGAAATCTCGCAGGATTTTCCACCAGAAAAGACACCGTCTAGTCTTTGCTCGGTAAAGTATTATGTGCCACCAGTCACGGGGAAAAGCCCAAAGAACAGAATAACGAATGAACGGTATAAAAGAAGATGCGAATGAAGACTAATGTTTAAAAGATTAATATGAACGTACGTATAAAAAGAATGAATGATAGTATTTGAATAAATTAATTATTTTAGGTGATCAGGCAATGAAAAATATTTTATATTTTTGGTATTGTGACATTTTTTCCGATAGTCGGTTTTTAAAAGTAAAGTTTATTTTTTATCACACTAAATTTCACCTAAGAAACCAAATGCCGATTTAATCATATTTATTTATTGTAATATTAATGGGGAGTTAGCATATTGAACTTAGTATAACGAATATTTTAGAAATTTTTTGAGTACGTTTGTGCATATTATGAAGAGTAAAAGAAATTTGTGTTAGAGAATGCCAGTTTACAATTGAGATATTAGCAGTTTTAGTCGTGGTCTTGTCAAAATCGCTTTGAAAATCGATGGAGGCTCTGGTGTTCTTTGTACTCAACTAAAATAACAAAACTAAAAGATTTTTATTCTGCATAAAATTATTACGCTGTCGATGAATCTCTAAAAACAAGGTTATTATTTTATGACTTTTATTTGCACAAACGTACGGACTATCTACATTTATTTTGAAAATTCTCATTTTTCTTAAATCCGTAATTATTCTAAATTATAGACTGTATCCTTTTTTGAGAGGTTATTCACCAGCATATTGTTATGCAGAATAACAATCTGTTTGGTTATGTTGTTACAGTTAAATTTAGTAATTTCTGGTTTATAAGTGGCCATTTTGTAATAGAAACTTGTTCTTTACTCAAAATGTGCACAAATATATCTAAAAGGTTTTTAAATGGATTTAATTTACTGGCTCTTTAAGTAAAGTTATTCATGGATACTGGAGCGAAATATTTTGTTTGAAGCTTCGTGGAGTACAAACAACTATTTATTATCCTAATTTAACGATTTTAAAGCGGAATGTATTTCTAATTAAATTTTACTTTTGATGATTCTCATTTAAAACTTTCAATTCTTAAATAATTTTGAGCTTTCTTTATGAAAATACTAAAAAATAATTTCTTTAGAATACTTCTATGTAAATTACTAAATTATTAACGCACTTCTATTCTTAAAATTTAATTTAACTCATTTTGCACTATTTTTCCCAGTAGTCTTATAGTAACTGATTCTATCAACGTTTCTTAGCATTAAAGAAAATCATTTATACACAAACACAACTATAATGAACACTTACAAAAGACTAAATAATTATCGTCGGAACGTTACAATTCACTAAGTCCAGTCCAAACAGTCCTAAATTTAAACCCCCAACACAAGCTCAGCGTCACGAAGAAAGAGACTCGCTCGAACAAAGGGCTGCACGCTGCGCACAGCAGCGAAAAGTCGCAGCGCGGCGCGTGAGTCCGTATACGCGTCTCCCACGCGTCTAATCCCCCGGTTTTCCGGGAACCGGGCCATCCCTGCGCCGTAGCTGCAACGGCGTGTCGCGTCCTGGTGCCGCAGCGCGGGAATGACAAACGCGTGCAGCCGTTCACGCGCGGCGATAAATGTTCCGAATTGGGGGAGGCGAAGGAGAAGAGCCTACAAGCGCGAAACGGGCACTTTCTCATGGATAGAACGCGAGGATAATAATGGGAGGTAGGTATCCCGCGTGGAAGTTTTATGTATGGCCGGTCTGAAGAGTCAAAATTAAACGCCGGGTAAGTGCGCGTTGTATAGAGGCGGACGATTTAATTTAATGGTCGGAGAAGGTTTGTTTAGGTTGTTGGCCTGTGAAATTGGGGCGAATTTAAAATTGGGATGGGACAGCGCAATATGGTTTCATGCGTTTCACGTAATTGTGTTTGTACTACTTTGAATATCTAAGTGTGCTATTTAATATCTCGGGGAGATGATTTAGGTAAAAAAATAAGTAAATCGCCTTTAACCAGTGTTAAAATAGGATGAAAATAATAGAGAATGGTCAGCTTGCATTATAAAAATAACTGTGCTTTATATAAAAATAGTAGAATAATTTAAACGTTTATAACTATGAATGAATTAAAATACTACCTGTGCCCTGGTAGAAACGTTCACCAACGATTCGCCAATGGTTGACCAATTTTACTAACGTTGGCCAGTAGTTTCACCAACCATTCGACAACGAACCCACTTATTTTGAAACGCTTTTCCGCTCGTCGTTGGTCAACGAATGGTGAAAATTTGAAAACGGCGAAAAGTACTAAATACTGCTTCAGAAAGCTATATAAAGTGTTATGATATATTATGCAATCAATAAAAAGTCATTATATGAGCATAATAATATAATTTACTCAAAAAATTCACATTTAAGTATATACACTTAATTCAAATTTGAGGTTAGGTGTAGTAAATTGATGATTTAGTTTACTACCCTAGTGGAGGAAATCTTGTATGCCAAAATTTGTCATATGTATTCCAAAACGGCCAATTGGAAGACATTTGGCGTACTCTGGCAAACTTTGTCTAACTCCAGTAAACTTTGGCAAACGTTGGCAAACTTTTGACATCAAAACCATTTCCACTAGGGTAATACATTATATTTTACTATTATAATTAAGAATTAAGTATAAAATAAAAAATACTTTTTATCAATTCTATAGTAGAATAAGAAAACATGGGAAGTTGGATAGATAATAAAAAATTATACCAAAACCAGTAGTTGCGAGAGATATTTGCATGCAATAAAATTTTAGAATCACAAATAGACCAGTCGTTGGTGAACCGTTGGTCAATTACAGCAGTAAGTATTGGCCAACATCATTGGCGAACCGTTGACGAACAGGCCATCTAGGTTGGTCTATTTTCTACGAGGGTATCACTACTTCGATTTATTATAGTTTAGAGTTTATTATTTTTTTTACATGTATACTCGAAGGAATGATTATCCAATCGAATTTGTTTAAATGTTGTTTTAATCCTTCAATAAGGTTAGTGAACATGAGCATTCGAACCAATTAAGTGAGATTATTTCAATTAAATTTAAACAAATTCGATCAGATGTTTGTTCCATTCTGCATATACATTTTATGCGAGATATCTTCTATTAAAAAATATCCAACAACTTTTCAAAACCAAATATTTATTGAATGCTGTAATTTATTTAATCTATATATAATATGCACATATAATATTTGTTTTTATTCTTTAATACTTTTAGAGTAAGCGCGTTATGTAATTGTATATAATTATAAATTATGACATAATTTTTTGACTTTAGAGTTTCAGACATAGCTACTTTTGTTGAAGCTATTGTTTACGTACGCAATTTACATGTACTAAAAACTATGGAAACAATATTTTTCTATCAGATAAAAGGATTTGCTTGCATAATCTACATTCAGTACAACTTGATTTGTCAAGTGTTCAGAGCAATCAGCAATGTAATACACTGCTTTTGGTAAAACTAATTATCTTGTGAGTGTATATAACATCAGTTCAACTCGCTAGAATCGGCAATCGTAAAGTACATTTTAAAACATCCAGTAACCAGTACTTTAACATGAAGTCTGTTATACTATCTCTCTGTATGATGGCTGTAGTAGTCGTAAGTTAAAATTATAAACCATTTATTTGTACCTATTCAATAGATAACAAAGTACACTCAATAGACCAGATAACTTCATAACTTTTAAATATTAGAGTTTTAAAATACTATTTTTTTTTAATTATATGAGGTAAACTATCATAACATTTAATTATATAAATCAACGGGCCCTATTTATACCAAGTTTTAGGTACTTAAGGTGGTTCTATAGTAAATTTTTAAAAAATTACTGGTATTATTACAAAATTTTTTTAAGTTAGTGGTTATAAATGTTACTTAAAAAGAAAGTATTTTTTGTAAAATTTCGATGATTGCTTCTAACAGCAAATTGTAGACGAGATTCTTAGAGTGTCTCATACACTCTTTAAATTTTGAATGAAGAATAAATATTTTTTAAAACTATCCTTGCGCAGGGAGATGTGTGTACTGCATTATAGAAAATAATAATCTCTAACGCCTATACCACACTTACGTTTTTAAAAAGACATTTGTAAAGAGAAAATAAACTATATTGAATTTTAATTATAAAAATAACCTGAAATATTCACATTTTTCACTTTGTTCATGAGAAGTTTTTAATTTATTTTTTCTTATAAATCGGAATTTTAGTTATTATGTGAATAAGTCAAAGAATATATTGTGAAAGTTTCACATTGATTAATTGTAAGAGACTAATCACTAGGTGACTTCGCCGAAGAAGTATTAGCCGAAAATTAGATGTGGCAACCCCGCAAAACAACAAATGTAGTAATACTAGTAAAATTGTATTTTTATCGCATTTCCACGATGTCTACGTATCATACGACGAAGATGATACCCGAGTAGCTCGGAAATTTATTTTTATTTTTTAAATATATTTTCTTTTTGTACGCCGATGGTCAAATGATTCCTAGTGAACGTGTTATTTTACCCTCAAAGTATATCTATATATTATATGTTATATATATAGTATATCTATATATTATATGTTATATATAGTATATCTATATATTATATGTTTTATATATAGTATATCTATATATTATATGTTATATATAATATATCTATATATTATATGTTATATATAATATATCTATATATTATATGATATATATAATATATCTATATATTATATATTATATATAGTATATGTTACACAATAGGGAAATAAATGAGTTATACGGAAAAGCGGATATTACCAGAGTTATAAAATCTCAAAGACTGGGATGGGCCGGGCATGTAGCGAGGATGGAAAATGATAGGACAGCATTTAGAGTACTACTACGAAAACCAGAAGGTACAAGGTCTGCGGGTAGACCAAGACGAAGGTGGGAAGACAATGTCAGGGTCGACTTGCAAGAAATAGGATACTATGAGGAAAACTGGATTAACCTTGAAAAAAATAGAGAGAAATGGCGTCATTCTGTGAACAAGGCTATGGACTACATAGTCCCATCAACCATGAATGGTGGCTACGGTGATGATGCTAACAATACCACAGCGGATATAGGAACTGCGGTCTTTTAAGCCTTATAACTGCTAACCACTAATGGCTGGCCACTGTAATAATAAATAATAATATCTATATATTATATATTAGATATAGTATATCTATAAATTATATGTTATATACAGTATATCTATATGTTATATAAACCGCTGCCAATTCATTGGCACTTAGCTTCCTTAAACTTTTAAATTGTTCCAATATGAATTTATTTACTCTATTTAATTCTGTAATATTTTTAACATAAAAAAAACTAAAAAGCTAATACTCAAAAATCGAAAAATTGAAAATAGCTAAAACAACACTATACTATATATTATGCTTACTATACTTATAGCAGAATATCCTACACTCGCTAGTACATATTAATAGATAAATAGCAATTATTGCTAAAATAAAAGTAATTATTGTATATACCTATTATCATACAAAATACTAATTTTGACTAGACCATTTCCCTCCGTGTAGTCACGTTTCTTTTCATTCTAAATATTATTTAGTAGAAAGAAAAGAGCCTATCCAAAATTTACGGTTGTAAAAGATAGGTGATTTTATGCTCTATTTAATGAATTTACAATAAAGTTATCATAATATTTCTAATATACCAAATAGCAGAAAATATTAAACTGAAAAATCGAAAAATCGAAAAAACGTTATAAAACAAAAAAAAGTCAATGATTCTTGAAATTTCTTTCAAATTTTGAATTTTCATTTTAAATCGAAAAAAATGAGACGTACTTGGTAAAAAATGACAGCGCCGTTCTCGAGATATAAGCGATCAAAAAAAGAAATTAAAAAAACACATAACCTCAATATCTTATAAAATAAATTATCTCATGATCTGAAAAAACATACAGGTTATGAGATAGTAAAAAGATACCTTTTTGTAAAGTTTCAGATATAATGCTAAGCTCCCTCGTGAGAGAAAGATAATCGACTTTTTTACAAAATAATTTTTTTCTCGACAATAGAAAAGATCAAGACTCAAAAATTTTACTGAACATTGTTATATATATACCTAATCATCTAAAAAAATTTCAAAACTTTTTCGCCATATGTTTTCGAGATATAACCGTTTATACAGAAAATTCCGTTTTCGTGTATAACAAATGAATGGATTAACCTTATCCAAACTTTTAGGTCCGAAAAGTTCGGTAATTTTATGTTTCTTTAAATGCGTTTTCGCTAGATCAATGAGATTGTTTCTAAGGTATTAAAAATCTGAAGAACTATAACTCAAAAATCAAAAACCGCTATAAAACAAAAACGAATCGAAAAAGAAAAAAATTATTATGCCGCCTTCCTATCAGAAAAACAAAAAGAATAACCCGTGACAAATTAAGTTTCACTGTGTATATGCAGAGTAATGCTGATCCACGTACATACATACACACACACACACACACACACACACACATGCATGCACGCATGCACGCACGTACGCACGCACGCATGAACGAACGCACCCACACACAAAGACATACACACACATACATACCGATATTTTCTAAAATAGTGTATTCTGATTTTTTAAGTCTCAAAACATGTTTCCTCTTTGAGGAAGCAAAATATATTTAGAAAATAAATAATTAATCTCCGTTCTACCTGGATCTCATCTTCGTCGACCCTACATACATACGTAGACATCGTGGAAAGATGATAGAAACACCATTTTATCAGCATTACTATATATGTTGTTTTGCGGTGTTGCCACATCTATTTGTCGGCGAAACAGTTTTTCGGCAAAAACACCTAGTCTCATTGTAATCTATTGCGCATAAGAGTTGCCGAACATTGGAAAACCATACACGGAGATAATAATACTTTTGTAAAAATATGAATTAATATTCTATTGATTTTAAAACAATTTTTTTATGGAAGAATATCAATCAACACTTTTTTAAAATAATGTCTATGTTTTCTGCAGTTGTCTGCATAAAGCATGCTCGATTATGCATAATTAATGTTAGAGGGATGATACGTATACATAATTAACAAGTTAAATAAAACGATTTTTATAGCCAAAATCACGACTACAAGACCATTCTCTGTGTTGATAAATAATTAAAGAAATATTCAAAGAATATTTAGAAAATGGCTCTAGCACCTACATAATATGTATAGATGTTTAAAATGACTTTAACCTTTTAAAGTCTAGTGTGATATTAAAATCACATAGAGCTCAAGCTTTTCTCAAAAATTTTCTCAAAAATTACAGCTGGTATAGTAGATTTTCCGCCAAAATAATTAGTACAATTGGACCTAGATGAAGTCGTTGGTACCCTTAGATACACAAAAATATATATAAATCTGTCATAAGTACCAAAATAATGACGACGTATTTGAAAAATGCGACATCGGCCGCCAAAGCAATGCGTATGGACCTACAGTTTTTGCTTTAAAAATCGAAATAAGATTTTTTTTATTTATCTAATAGTTAACGGGAATATAAAAATTAGCTCTAGAGCTATGATATTTCTGCATTAGATGTTTAATTGCATCGAATTTAAAGGTAATATTACTAATAAGTATTTTTAGCATAAACGTCTGATACTTATATATCCCATTTTTGGTTTCTCAAAGAGAAAACTTTGTAATGATGATTTTTTTGAAATCCGAGATTACGATGTATTTCGATGATTTAGATGTCGTTGAATCGAAATAAATATTTTATTTAGTTTTCTTCCTCATTATATAAATTAAACGTAAGGAGCATATAAATAGTGTATTTAAAACTAAAATGATTTTGCTAAATAAGTTTGTTTGAAGGAACATCTAATATCTTAGAAATAAATATAGGTGTTAAAAGATGTCTGTCCTTATGTATGTATGTGTGTATATATGTGAGTGTGTATGTATGTATGTATGTACATAGTCAAATTTTGTGGTCACCATAACTTTTGAAGGCCACCGTATTTTGGGCTGACATTTTACAGGTATATCAGATATGGCCCAACATAGATCTGACTAGATTTTGAAGAAAATTGAAACTTTCTCTTTTATTATTTTATTCGTTAGATACGCCAAAAATATGCATAAATTCATAAAGTAGACGTAATTTCCTTTTTATTGGTGTATCTTATAATTTCCTTAAGGTTTATATTGTTAAAAAATTGCAATTTTTAATATTTAAAATTTTTAAAAATTTAAAAAAAATTATTTTTATCATTTTATACTTTTGATATGTCAAAAATATGCATATATTTGTAAAATTCATGCAATTTACTTTTGATTGGTGTATCTTACAATCATTTTAAAGTGGTTTCTCTTAATGTAACGCGTTTTTAATTTTTAAAATTTGTAAAAGTTAAGAAAGATAGTTATTTTTGTAAATGTATACATTACAGAAATAAACAATGTGCACATATTCATAAAGTGGTGCAATTTCTTTACAATTTATATATACAACAATTCTTTTAAGTTAATTTTGTGAACGAAACACGATTTTAAACTTTGAATATGCATCTTATATGACCACAATTTATGACCACCATCACTGATAAACGCATTTGTCTATTTTATTGAAATGTTGGTTTATTAGAAATTACTCAGTTGAGAACTGATTAAATATTTGAGTCAATAATTCACTATTTTTATTTACTTTAAGGGCATAGCATAACATTCTATAATATTCTTTATAACATTGCCGATTATTCCTAAAATTACTTTTATCAATGTAAAAATAAATAAACGATTTCGATAAAACCGCACTAAAACGTATGAAATAATCGATAGAAAGTATGAATAATCGATAAAAACCTTTTCGAAGTCGGCGCTGCATTTCATCGAGTTACGGTGGTCTGACTTTAGAGGCGTTATAAATATATGTGTTTAGACCCAATCCTGTATAAGTTCTAAATCATATCCATAAGAAAGATACTATATGTCAGATTGAAATTTGGCGTCGACTTCGAAAAGGTTTTTATCGATTATTCATACTTCTTATCGATTATTTCATACTTTTAAGTGCGTTTTTTCAGTGCGTTTTTTTCGAATTTTTTTTTTAAATTTTATTTTATACTTTTAGTTGTACCAAATTTAATTTTATTTATCTAAATCCAAAAGATTATGCAAATCGGTTCAGTATTTTCGGAATAATCGGCGGACGAATATAACAAAACGCCAGTACTGACCTAGTACTGGCTCGATACTGACCTAGTAATATAATGGGACCACCATGGGATCATCCTCTTTCATTAAAAAAAAGTTCATTCAAATTGGTCCAGCAGTTTCGGAGTAATACGCGAACAAACATAGAAAAAAATAGTACATTATGTAACAAGGGCAAAAAGTCGAATATTTCTCCCGCGGGTGAGTTTACTGCCCGAGCGAGCGAAGCCAAGCGAGGGCAGTATCACCCGAGGGAAAAATCGACTTCTGTTTCGAGATACATATAGTACTTTATCCCTATTTTAACTGTGGCCACTTTTTGACTTGGAATGCGGGACTAATGGACTGTTAAAGGCAATATTGTTAAAAGACAATCGAAAATCAAGGTTATTGGTAGAACTTGATGAAATAAAGGAATTTGGACTATATATATATATATATATTTATGCCCATCTCAACGAAAATGGCCACGTTTTGCCCTGAAAAGCGATACCAAAATTACACTTTTTGCCGTAATTAGCGGGAAAAAAGTGACTTCACTAGAACCTAGTCCAAATTCCTTTATTTCATCAAGTTCTACCAATAACCTTGATTTTCGATATATATATATATATATATATATATATATATATATATATATATATATATATATATATATATTATTATATATATATAGTATTCTCAAAGAGATTTAATGCACAAATATTTGTTGAATTTTTCCGATTTCGAAAAAGGAGGAAGTTCTGAATTTGACGTATATATATGTATATATATATATACGTCAAATTCAGAACCTCCTCCTTTTTCGAAATCGGATAAAAATTCAACAAATATTTGTGCATTAAATCTCTTTGAGAATACAATGTGTTAAAGCAGTTAGCAGCGGTTCTTTTTGGAGTTTAAAGAGTCCATTTTACACATTGAGGTCATTTTTAAGATATCCAAATATAAAAACAAATATTTTTTTCAGCTTCGTAACCACTAGGGTCTTAAGGGGTTAACAGCCCCTTGGTAGACAAATAACTTTGTTTTATTTAATAATATTTAGACTGTCTTGCATTCTTTAGTAAGAACAGTATTTTTCGAAAACTTTATCGATTTTAAATTTATGTTTTTGCATAATTTTTTAATATAGTTCAATTTTTAACTTGATTTTAATATATGTCTTTACAGGATTGCACTTGATATATCTCTTTTCTACTCAATCACATGATATATACTTTTGCTTTGGCACTCTACGATATAAGGATTAATGGGTAGAACCTAGCAAAAAATCTAACAAAATAAAAATTAAATTATTGAATAATTTTTTTATATTAACAATAAAATATCTTAATCATTTGTTATATATAATTGACTGAAATATCTTTGTTTTATATTTTAATATTTTTTATAGACATGCAATCCTCAGCACTACTATTACCGTCCTAACAGGAATCATTCTTTTAAGGAAAGTTTAAATAAATGTATGGCTGAAAATAATATACAGCGAGGTAATGATCGTAACTTTACATTTTTTCAGTCGACTAGAATATGGTATTTTAAGATGAACAAAAATTCATGCATAATATTTATTATTTAATGATTTTTATAGAGGAATGGAGACATTTGAAAGAAACCAATGACCCTAAGCTGCATTGCTTTATGTTGTGTGTACTAAATTACGAAAATATTGTAAGTCTATGCACCAACGAGTAACGGATACGATAAAACGTAATAGTTAAATGTTTTACTTATTTTCATAGATGGATGAGGATGGAAATATCAAAGAACAAAAAACAATAGATAAAATTACATATATGCTTAACGAATATCAAATTAATCCGGATGAATTGTCTGAATCAATATACTCTTGTTCTGTTAAAGGTAATAAAAGAATATTGTTTTCCTATTATAGCATTGACAGTTTTAGAGTAAAATAATGTATCATATATATCATGCCGTAGAAAATTAATTACATCAATTATTGATTTAACATTTTATTTAGTTTTCTTCCGAATTATCTAAATTAAATGTAAGGAGTATAAATAGTGCATTCAAAACTAATATGATTAAGCGGAATGAGTTTGTTTGAAGAAACATCCAAAGTCTTAAAAATATAATATCTGCAACAAATTTATTTTAGCAAATGAAATAGAAGATAACTGTGAGAAGGCAAATACGTTTGGCAATTGTGTTCATAATTATACAAGAAAGCATACGCATCACCGCCATCATCACCATCACCATCACCATTTCAATAGGTTTTACCATTTCAAGGATAGCTTAAATAAATGTATGGCTGAAAATAATATACAGAGAGGTAATGATTTAAACTGTACCTTTTTTTTAGTCAACAAGAATATGATATTTTTAGATGAACAAATATTCATGCATAACATTTTTTATTTAATGATTTTTTTAGGGGAATGGATACATTTGAAAGAAACCAATGACCCTAAACTGCATTGCTTTATGTTGTGTGTACTAAATTATGAAAATATTGTAAGTTTATGCAACAAAGAGTAACGGATACGATAAAATGTAATAGTTAAATGATTTACTTATTTTCATAGATGGATGAGGATGGAAATATCAAAGAACAAAAAGCAATAGATAAAATTACATATGTGCTTAACGAATATCAAATTAATCCGGATGAATTGTCTGAATCAATATACTCTTGTTCTGCTAAAGGTAATACAAGAATAATGTTTCCTTATTATTGTTTCCTTATTGCATTGACGGATTTTGGAGTAAAATAATGTATCATATATATCATGCTGTAGAAAATTCATTACATCAGTTATTGGTGTAACATTTTACTTAGTTTTCTTCCTCATTATCTAAATTAAACGCAAGGAGTATATAAATAGTGCATTTAAAACTATAATGATTATGTGAAATAAGTCTGTTTGAAGGAACATCCAATATCTTAAAAATATAATATCTGCATCATATTTATTTTAGCAAAAGAAATAGAAGACAACTGTGAGAAGGCAAATACGTTTGGCAATTGCATTCATAATTATATAAGAAAGCATAAGCATCACCACCATCATCACCATCACCATCTCAATAGGTTTCACCATTTCAAGGATAGTTTAAATAAATGTATGACTGAAAACAATATACAGCGAGGTAATGATATTAACTGTACATTTTTTCAGACAACAAGAATATGTTGTTTTTAGATAAACAAAAATTCATGCATAACATTTATTATTTAATAATTTTTTTAGAGGAATGGAGACATTTGAAAGAAACCAATGATCCTAAACTTCATTGCTTTATGTCATGTGTACTAAACTACGAAAATATTGTAAGTACATGCATGAAAGCGTCACGGATATGATAAAATGTAATAGTTAAATGTTTTACTTATTTTTATAGATGGATGAGGATGGAAATATCAAAGAACAAAAAACAATAGATAAAATTACATATATGCTTAACGAATATCAAATTAATCCGGATGAATTGTCTGAATCAATATACTCTTGTTCTGCTAAAGGTAATAAAAGAATATTTTTTTCCTATTATAGCATTGACAGTTTTAGAGTAAAATAATGTATCATATATATCATGCTGTAGAAAATTAATTACATCAATTATTGATGTAACATTTTATTTAGTTTTCTTCCGCATTATCTAAATTAAATGCAAGGAGTATAAATAGTGCATTCAAAACTAATATGATTAAGCGGAATGAGTTTGTTTGAAGGAACATCCAATATCTTAAAAATATAATATCTGCAACATATTTATTTTAGCAAAGGAAATAGAAGACAACTGTGAGAAGGCAAATACGTTTGGCAATTGTGTTCATAATTATACAAGAAAGCATAAGCATCACCACCATAATCGCCATCACCATCACCATCACCATCTTAATAGGTTTTACCATTTCGAGGATAGCTTAAATAAATGTATGGCTGAAAATAATATCCAGCGAGGTAATGATTTAAACTGTACATTTTTTCAGTCAACAAGAATATGATATTTTCAGATGAACAAAGATTCATGCATATCATTTATTATTTAATGATTTTTTAGAGGAATGGAGACATTTGAAAGAAACCAATGATCCTAAACTTCATTGCTTTATGTTGTGTGTACTAAATTACGAAAATGTTGTAAGTACATGAATGAAAGCGTCACGGATAGGATAAAATATAAGAGTTAAATGTTTTACTTATTTTTATAGATGGATGAGGATGGAAATATCAATGAACAAAAAGCAATAGATAATATTACACATATGCTTAACGAATATCAAATTAATCCGAATGAATTGTCTGAATCAATATACTCTTGTTCTGCTAAAGGTAATAAAAGAATATTTTTTTCCTATTATAGCATTGACGGCTTTGGAGTAAAATAATATATCATATATATCATGCTGTAGAAGATACATTGCATCAGTTATTGATGTAACATTTTACTTAGTTTTCTTCCTCATTATCTAAATTAAACGCAAGGAGTATATAAATAATGCACTTAAAACTATAATGATTATGCGAAATAAGTTTGTTTGAAGGAACATCCAGTAACTTAAAAATATAATATCTGCAACATATTTATTTTAGCAAAAGAAATAGAAGACAACTGTGAGAAGGCAAATACGTTTGGCAATTGTGTTCATAAGTATACAAGAAAGCATAAGCATCACCACCATCATCACCATCACCATCACCATCACCATCACCATCACCATCTCAATAGGTTTTACCATTTCGAGGACAGCTTAAATAAATGTATGGCTGAAAACAATATACAGCGAGGTAAAGATTTTAACTGTACATTTTTTCAGTCGACTAGAATATGGTACTTTCAGATGAGCAAAAATTCATGCATAACATTTATTATTTAATGATTTTTTAGAGGAATGGAGACATTTGAAAGAAACCAATGACCCTAAACTGCATTGCTTTATGTTGTGTGTACTAAATTACGAAAATATTGTAAGTCCATGCATCAAAGAGTAACGGATACGATAAAATGTAATATTTAAATGTTTTACTTATTTTCATAGATGGATGAGGATGGAAATATCAAAGAACAAAAAGCAATAGATAATATTACATATATGCTTAACGAATATCAAATTAATCCGGATGAATTGTCTAAATCAATATACTCTTGTTCTGCCGAAGGTAATAAAATAAGATAGTTTCTCTATTGTCGCACTGGCCACTTTTAAGTAAAATACAGCAGCTATTGATGTAATATTTTATTTAGTTTTTTTCTTCAGTATATAAATTAGACGATACGTGCATATATATAATGTATTTAAAACTAAAATGATTTTCATATTCTTAACATTATTTTGAATATAATTTATATTTTATAGAATGATCAATGTAATACAATATAATAATTATTTATCAATATTTTAATTTATAATTAATCTTGAAATAAGTTTAAATGAAGAAACATCCAACATCAAACAGAATATAATATCTGTAACGTGTTAATCTTTTAGCAAAAGGAATAGAAGACAACTGTGGGAAGGCAAATGCGTTTGGCAATTGTGTTCATGATTATATAAGAAATCGAATTTATCACCACCGTCATGCCGATGATCATCATCACCATCCTAATAAGATTCGCCCATTCAAGGAAAGCTTTGAAAGGTGTATGGCTGATAATAATATAATAACAATAAAGCGAGGTAATGCTATTAAGATTAAATCTACAGTCTACGAGAAGAAGGTATTTTCAGATATACAAAACTTTATGTATAATATTTCTTATTTAATCCCTTGTTAGACGAATGGAGACGATTAAAAGAAACAAATGATCCTAAACTGCAATGTCTATTTTTGTGTACACTGAATTACGAAAGTATTGTAAGTAAATGCTTCAAAGAGTAACTATACGTAAAAGCTGAATATTTCACTTATTTTTGTAGATGGATGAAGATGCAAATATTGATGAACAAAAAGCAATAGATAAAGTCACATCTGCACTTAGCAAACTTCAAATTAATCCAGATAAATTGTCTGGATCAATATACTCTTGTTCTGTTAAAGGTAGTACAAATATAACTATTGTTATTTATGTAACATTTCTTTTTAAATGATCATAATACACTTTAAAGACATATGAAATATCGTCCTGTTTTATACATTACCAGTTCACCATTTTTTATCTTTTTTGTTTTGTCTTTGCAGTACTGTAAACTAGTCTAAAAATGTTACGTTATCTAACTATAATTGTATATTTCTTAACTCTTTTTTTCCATTGTTAATAATTGCACTTCTTTGAGATTTAACAGAAAATTTCTGGTATGAAATTTTAATTATTTAATTATTAAGGAGCCGTTTTTGACATATCCTTAAATATAAAACTTTCGTAATACTGTAA
Source organism: Gastracanthus pulcherrimus (assembly GCA_949152435.1). Taxonomy (NCBI): domain Eukaryota; kingdom Metazoa; phylum Arthropoda; class Insecta; order Hymenoptera; family Pteromalidae; genus Gastracanthus; species Gastracanthus pulcherrimus. The sequence goes on along the minus strand of OX424572.1, from coordinate 189,921,609 downwards.
AATTTTTATTATGTACGTAGTCTTGACTGGGGTTAAAAAACTCAAAATTTGAGGTAGGGGAGAAGGCATTGAGATTTTAACACTGAAACATTTCAAAATATTTAAAAAAAAATTGTTTTTTTCTTAGCATGTGCATAAAAAAAGCCCTTTTCTATTCTTGCAAAGCGAATAGAAAATTGAGCATTCCGAGCATCATCGCCTGAGCGGGATGTAATGTAAAGAATGCGATATGTAACAGGGGTGCAACGGATTTTTTCAGACTCGTACACAATAATCATCCTCGTTTAGAAAAAATCAATTTTCTCCTCTTGTTGCACAATGTACTATTTATTTTTATAAGTAAATTTGAATCTATATTAAGAGTGTATAAAACATATTATTTTATTGTTTTCTTATTCATTTATATTTGATTATTTATAAATGTTAAATAAACAATATGATATCTATAACATGTTTTTTTTTTAGCAAAAGAAATAGAAGATAAATGTGAAAAGGCATATACGTTTGGCCATTGCATTGGTAATTATATAAGAATGAAAGAGAGTGATAACAGGAGACTAAGTGAAGGATATAATCAGTAAGAAGAAGATACAATTATTTTTATTTAAATGTATAAACAGATTTTTATTAATTATTAAAACCAGATAATATTGCATTCACTCAATAAAATAATTATTATACTATATTTAAATACTGCACCCTAATTCACTCTATCCTAAAAATGTATTACATTCATATGGATTTCAAGTAAATTATAACATATAGATTTATTAAATTCGTTTTAGAATATCTATTTTTCGTATCTATTTAATAGTCAACGTAACATTAACGAGGACCAACCCCTTTCTACCCTCAAAGCATAACGTAATATATAAACAACCCCTTAGAAAACTAACCTAAAATTTTTTTTTGTAATTTAATAATTTTTTATTTTAACCTTTATGTGGATATGTTCTACATTTTCTATATTTGTATCTGTATCTTCCGTATTTTCAAATTAAATAATATGAACACAAGATAATAGTATAACATAGTATAACATTTGTATGCTAGACTTTACTTTTATATATTCTATAGAGTATATGACGATATCTAAAAAAATGCACTTTTTGGGGTCCAGAAATCGCAAAAATATATTTGAATGCTCGGAATTTCAAACCTATTCTATCTTGTTTTAAGAGTCAAATCCTGAAGAAAACAAAACAAGATAGAAAAGGTTTGGAAACCTGAGCATTCAATTTTTTTTTGAGATTTCTGGACCCAAAAAAAATGCATTGTTTTCTTAGATTTTGTCATATACTTCGTAGATTTGATACTATTAGTGATACATACTATATAAGTACTACAAGTTACAATTGGCAGATTTGTAAGACTTCATTTTATGAACTTAATAACTTAGTTAATTTTATTACTATTTCTAGTATATGTCGATTATCTAGGTGACGGTATAGAAAAGGAAACTCCTTTATGTTGAAGTACGTTAAAATGGTATACATATTTGTAAATATAGTACATTATGTAACAAGGGCAAAACGTCGAATATTTTCCCCGCGGGTGAGTTTACTGCCCGAGCGAGCGAGGCGAAGGTAGTATCATCTGAGGGAAAAATCGAGTTTTTTCTCGAGTTACATATAGTACTTTACATACCCATCTCAACTGTGGCCACTTTTTGACTTGGAAAGCGGGACTAATGGACTGACGTAGAATGTTTGAAAACGTGGTCGGTGCGCGGTTTAGACGGCGCTGCTCTACTCTCTAAGTAATAGTTTTTCGTATTAAATATTGAATATTCTAATAAATTTTGTATAAAATGTCTATGTTTTAATTTTATTGGGTAAAACGTAACTTATACTGTTAAAAGTCAATCGAAAATCAGGATTATTGGTAGAACTTGATGAAATAAAGGAATTTGGACTTGTTTCTAGTAAAGTCACTTTTTTCCCACATTTGCGGGAAAAAAATTACTTTTTCCCCCTAATCCTTTTTCCGGGCAAAAAGTGTTACTTTGGTCTCGCTTTTCAGGGAAAAAAGTGGCCATTTTCGTTGAGATGGGCATAAATGTCATTTATAATATTATCAACCATTGATTTCCAATTATTCAGTTAAAAATCGAATTTAAAACTTGGAATCAGTTAATTTTATAAATATTTATTACACAATATAAATAATAATAATAATAATATAAATGCAGTAAGCCAGTTATAGTCTATCGCCCCGAAAATTCCTAAAATGAAACCAATATCCCTCCAAAGCTCACGTGCAGTCCGTCATAATACTAGATGTACGTATGCGTCAAACCGTGAATAACGCGAATCCACCAAAAGCAGCGCCACGCACAACAATCCGCATAGCACGCGCTTACACAACGAGGGGAAAAACATAATCAACATTTCTCGGGGAATATAATCGTCCCTCACGCACGCGATAATGCAAGCTTTCATACCCCGACCACCGTATCATTCGACTCGGCTTCCGTGTAACCTCCAGAATTCCGCATTCCAAAGTGTCTTTATATAATACCTTTCCAGTTCTCCAGTCATATTACTCCGGCACAACGCATCTCGCCTTATACATACGTACTACGTACCTTTATGGCGGTATCCGCTAATAAACGGCCTACGGCAAACCAACGACGAACCTACGGCGAACCTACGGCGAGCCTACGGAAAATCGCACGTGCCACGCGAGAGACGCGCACACGTACACCCGGAAATTCGTCGGGAAAATACGCGAGCACCCCGTATAGAGGAGCTCGTGCGCACACGCGCGTGTACGTACAATGGCAATTGTGCAGGGCGGCGGCGGCTCGCAACATAATGGCGCCGGAATTATAAATGAGAGAACGTCTGCAACTAATTTGGACCAAGGCGTATGGAGACCGAGGTGCGCGGCGCTCAGCGCTGTGCCGTAACTCTCGCTTCGAGGTAGGGGAGGGTATGTACTCTATCCCTTCTTTCGCTCTCTGGGGGTATGTACGTAGGTATGTTATACGTAATGTGGGTATGGACCGTTCCGTGTGAAATGGTCAAACTGGATGATTAATTTTGAAAATGACATGGAAATAGCTTATAATTTTGATGAAAAGTGGATTACACATTTGTTTGCAATTGTGAAAAGTTTAAGAACATATTTCAACGGTTGAGTAGAAGAAGAGGCAATATCAGAAAATGCTTGGAATAAGGGCTGACTCAGTTACCGTGTGAAGGTAGTTATCTTACAAATCGCGTGAAAACGGACTGCTTCAGCCAATAATTTGTCGCTGTTACTTTTGAAGCGGCGAAACTAAAAACTAGAAAAAGGTATACCATTCGGATGATACCTCTCAAACGGGTGTAAGTCCAGGAAACCGTCTTATTTAAGTTTCTTGGTAACGCATGCACAATTTTCGCGTTTTTTGCCCTCAAAACCGGGCCTAAAGTGACCGTTGTCCAACCAGTCGACGTAAAGTGAATACTTTACGCCCGCTGCTCATTTTACTTTACGCCCACTAGTTCCGCCAATAGAAAAGAGAATAAAACTAGCCTAAACTTGGTTTATAAAAATCAATATATGCGTTACAAAAAATATGATGTCTACCACGAGCAAGAGGGCCTTTTTGACCTCACACTCGGTCAAAAAAGGCCCACTTCCCGCCCTTGGTACACAATATACTATTTACTTTATTATTTTTTACCAATACTTGCAAAGTTACTTCACTATGGCACATAATCGAACTTCGAGCAATATTGTTACAAGAAAAATACCGACTTTTGAAAAATAATGTAAAAACAGACACAATGGTTCACGATAATAATGCTTGAAGATCGTAGCAAGTTTATTCGCTCATATAAAACATTAAAGAATCTAACCAATTTGTAAGAATAATCTCTTTGCAGTATTGCGAAATTATTGAGTTCTATATGGGTAATATCAGTCACATACGAGGGGTAACTAAAGATTAAACTTATACATATTCTGGCAGCTTGTGTATCTTCTTATAACAACTTCCAAATAGAAAAAGCTATATAGACGCTCGGCATGAAGTAACAAAATCTTCAAAATCTTACTTTCTTATTAATAACATTTTTCCCCTATCGTACAAAATAACTTTTTTACTATCTAACTTTAGAAAAATATTTATAACTCGATGATACGTATAAGTTTAGAAACTTAACACTCAATATTATTAAAAATTAAACAAATTTTACATGTGTGCAAAACAGCGCTCAAGCGATTTTTAAAAGCCGTATTGTTCCGAAACAAAGTGCTAACCTATCAACTTCACGTGAAAATTACGCGGAATGCTGCGTATACGCACACATCTCTATTCTCCAAACCGTATACACACACACACATACACACACATACACACACAAACACACACATACACACACACACACACACACACTGCGGCACGTGAGTGAAGTCGCTTTGTGCAGCTACAGAGTTCAGCCCCCCTCTTGCCGTTTACGTATAGGTATATACCTTCGACGTACGCACGTATGTGGCGCGTCGTACAATGTGTAGTCGGTTGTTCGTTGGGTTGCACACATGACGGCTGCTGCTGCTGCTGCTACCGCTGCATGCGAATGCGCGCGGAATCGCACGCGCCGACGCCGGTAAACGATTGTTGCAGAGAGTGGGCGGGCAAAGGGGAGGATGAGGTATGGACGAGGAATTTGGCTTATAAACCGACTGGCTAAAGCACGACGTTGTACAGTGCAGGGGGTTGTACGGTATAGCAGTGAGCGGGAACGCTATAGTTTGATTTTTGGACCTTTGCGGTGTTATTTCGGTGAATTATACGCTTTTTAGTGACAAGGGCTGGCAGTGAGTCCAAGTTCATTTTGTGAAAGATTCAGGCCCTAAATTTTGAGGGGGTTGTACACTTTTGTCGCTTTTAGATGCCGATAGCTGATGTTGCTTTTACACGTTGCTTCTATTTTAAATTTGTAAGTTCTACGATATAAGAATTTAGTTTTAATAAATAATAAATAATAACTGCACTGTACACCTGTTATCTGGGATTACCCAAGATTTATATATCTACTAATATCTAACCTTTAAAAATGCCGGTTAACACGAAGCAAAATGATTCGTTATATATTCAAAGTTATTTTAATAGTTGGATGTACATCATATAACGCATATTTATAAAATGAGTAACCGATGATAGTAATATTAAATAATTATTTCTTATTCTGAAATACATATATTTTAATAAAATCAATCAATCGACTAGAACATTCCAATTTTTACAAATATACAGTAGGTGTCGTTAGTGTAAAAAGCTCCATATTGTTTCATAAAAAATGCATATTCGAAAAAGTTCTTGAAAATGTTGCTAAGTTCTTTAATTTTCCTCCTATTATGGCATTCTACAATTTTGTGGAAACAGAATTAAATTACAATAGATTCTGTTTCATTAAAAATAAATTAAAAAAGTTAAAACTAATTGCTATTCCGCTATTTCATTTTAAAAATCATAATCATTATACAATAAAATATTTTGAATGTCGTTTTATAATTGTCAACTCATGCAGCAATAAGTAGAAAATTCAGCAATAACAACTAACTCGAAACTTGGTTACTCCAAAAAGAACTAAATCCTTTTCCATTAGCGCAACGCAGTTAAATGAGCCACAAATTTACTCGGTGACATACTCGATTTCCAAGAAGCGGGACAAAAAGCAAGAAAGAGTCGAAAAAACGACCAAAGAAAAACAAATCGAAAGAATAACAAAGACAGAAAGAGTAGAAGACCGACTTCCTCGGCGTCTTTCCGGTCGGACCATCGTCGTACTCTCGGAGTGGCCTCCGCACCCGCTGCAGCTCCTCGTATCAGTCCTCGTTTAAGAAGCGAAAACAAGGAGGATCCGAGAGAGCTACGTATCCTCGTTTTTCGTTTCTTCCGCCCCCTCTTGCTCTCGCTTTTTTCTCCTCTCCCTCGTCCTTCGAGGCCTCGACGCGCACACGAGCTCCAGCTCCTCGCTTCCTCCTGTATCCGTATCTTTCTCTGTGTATCTGCGAGTGTGGAGTAGGAGATATACTAGACACGCGCGTCCGGGCGAGATTCTGTACGTTCCATAGTGGCGGAGACAGGAGCCGACGCATGGGATGCGACTTGCGAGGGACGGAGAAAAAGAGCCCCAGATAAGACGATGGACGAGCGACGCGGGGAAGAAAGTGTTAACCACCTCGGGCTGTTTGGATCGAGCGATGTGTTTTCTGGCTTTTGGGATTCACTGGGATGGCTAGCTTACTTTTTCTTGGGTTGATGTTTTGTTTGGCAAAAAAGGGTTTATTTGGAAATTTTATTTCTACTGTCTGGTTTAATTAATTACAGACTTTTTACAATGTTTTTAAATAGGAGAAGCCAAAGTAAAACAGGGACAAAATCTTTTCTAAAATGATTCGTATTATGCTATAATAAGTTTTTTAACATATGATAGAGATGATGATAAATAAAAATGATTTATAAACAAATCTTTGTTTATGAATATTCCAATAATATTCAGAAAATAAATGGTAGCTTGATCGTCTACTTGTATACAGATATTAAAAATAGCCCGATCTGGTAGCTCTTTCATATACGAATAATACTAATGATATAAAATTGAAAAAAGTTGTATTATTTTACTACAAAAGTACTGCTTTAGCTAAGCATGCTAGATCAAAATATTCATAACAAAATTCTTTTTACTTCATAATATAAGCGTTAGGGGAGAGTCCCCCAGTATAAGCCCCCTCCTAGTATGACTGCACATGGCTATTAGGCTTATAACGCTTCATGGCAGTACTTTATCTACTGGATTAGATGTATGTTATAGTTCTCTTAAATATTATCGAAGGTTCTTGTTTTTTAATCACAACTCCGAAGATTCTCGCGAGAATAACGAAAAAGCCGTTAATTTCCGTGTCAAAGGTTATTTCCCGAGGTTTAAATACGTGCCCAGTATGTAATCTAATTAAATACTAATTATTTGACATTATGATTTAAATTAAAATAGATTTAAACAAAACACTATTTTATAACTTTTACCTGTCATTGAAGCACAATTTTTAAGCATTTAGAGCACTTTTTCTGGCAAGAACGCCTCAATATATCAAACTTCAGAACTACGGTTAAAGGCACAAAACTGCACTGAAAACTGAATCCTAAAAACTCACTCTATCATAAATCTATAAAAACCCTTAAACTTCTACCTGCAACAATATTACAAACGGCATTCCTCCATTTTCGCACGGAAGGCCAAACTTTTCCACAAACTCCCTCGTTAAAAATCCCCCTCAAAAAGCCTCTTTGTCTCGATACATCGGAACTCCTTGCAGCTCACGCCCAGGGCAGAACTTCCACGGCTCTCGCGTGAAATGCGCAAAAATGCGCGAGTCGCTCTAAAGCCCGGAAGGCCTTTTCGCGGTTCACGAGCCTGCAGAGAGAAGAAAGCGAGAAAGGGGCGCGCGCGCGCGCGGGAAAAAAACGTCGCACAGTCTTCCTGTCAACGGCTAACGAGATCCGCCCCATACAGAGTTTTCCAGCGGTGCACCGGCGCACCACCTACTGTGTGCCCTATACCGGGTGCCTCTCGCTCGTGCTCCCCGCTGGCGGCTAAACATCCCATGAGACTACTGTACGTATGGTGTATGGCGCGCGCGGCCTTTGACACCGCAGTGAGAGTGGGAGTGGTCACGAACTTTCTTCCTTCTTAGCTTGTGGAATAATATTTTTCTTTTGATTTTTGAAGGCTTTTACCCGATTCTAGTGTATACGCGCACGCGTTGGGGGTATTTACGAGGAAGCACAGCTGGTTGGGCCCGGTACTACGAGCCTCCGCGTGTTTTTCTTATAGGGGTGGGTGTATGGATTTTTGTGTATGGAAGACAGCTCGTGTACTTGCTATGCAGATTGTAGAATAAATATATTCTGTATCGGGGAAACTGCGCGCGCTCCTGCGATTTAGATGGATAATGCGGAGATGGTCTTATATACCTACTGCACGCGATTCGAAATTCTATGCGATTTCTGGGGGGAATGAAATTTAGGAACGATTTCGCGTTGAGAGATTGTTTTCTTGGGAAACAATTTTAGCTGGGATATTGGCTTGGGTGCATCTGTATTTTAAAAAATAATAGTTTGTCAATATTGGATGTACTTGTAGAAACATTGGTACTCATTTGTATTTCATTTTAGAATAATACATTTTATTTTGAAAAGGTACACTGTGAAAACAATATCGTCAATTTCATATCGCAAAATTACGATATCGTAAATTTTCCAATTCATATATCGTCAAGTGAATTCCTTTTCATCCATGGGGTCTGCACAGAATAAAATTTATAAATTTATAAATTAATAATTTCGCCTACTAAAATTAATTAAGATATTTAAAAATGAACTTTTAATCTAGAGATTAAGATTTCAGATTGCTTATTTTACAATATTATATTGCACCTGACACTGAATCATTACGATATTGATATGTAAATTTTTACGATATGATATTGCGTGTATTACGATATATATCATCTACGTTACAATATAGTTTTCCCAACTTAAATAACTCATTATGCTCTAGAAAATATGAACGGAACTGGTTAAGGTCTTACCCAGAGTCTACTTATTATATATTATAAACAGCGTTTTTAATAAAAAATAAACAACAATAAAATTTGCTAAAAAACTGTTTTGTCCGTTTTAATAACGAGAAAAATAAAATGTGGTAAGTCTAACGTTCTAGTAAACAAAGAAAATAAAATAAGTAAGAAATTGAAAAATTGAAAATTCAGATTGCAAACAAAAGTTACAATACCTAATGTTATAAAATTAAAAATCGGTGACCATCGAAAAGTAACATATTTTACATTACTTAAACTATTAAACCAATTTCGATAAACCATGGGTCGGTTGATTCATCTTGAACCCCTAAGTGATATAGGCTCTGTTGAATTGAAAGAAAACAACATGGCAGATGCTATATGCATTAGGCAAAAAATAAAAATTTTAAGCCTCATATTGGTCTCGTCTTGGTCTTGTTATAATAAAAATGTTTTCTATTATTTTACAGAGAAATAACCAATTTTTTAAAAATTACTAAGAAAAATTCTTTAAAAGTGGGTTTTATCTCTGAAAAAAATGATAAAAAAGTCTTTGGTGTAAAAGTAAACCGTAAAAGTTTTAGTACATGTCAATAGGAGTCAAATCATAGTGAGATGAACAATTTTTATATTATATAATAAATACAGTATTGAATATAGTACTATATTATATTATCTAGGAGCATGATTTTGAGGTTTCACAACGATTAAATTACAGATAACACTGTATATTAATATTGCAAAATGTTCAAAATAATTGTTTTTAAAGAAAAAATTTGTTTTGTCTCATAAAAAACAAATTATTTTGAGAGTTTAATTCAGACTGGTCTTCTTAAAAGTTGGCTCGAAAAAAAGCGTAATGAGTGAATGTTGACGTTAAAACGATTTTTCTAATTCTAAAACTTGTAAGCTCTCCTACTGATATTTGAGTTTTTTGATACATGTAAAGACGTCTCAAAGTAGCCGTTTTCCGACCGACGGAAACAAAGTAGTTAGCAGTCAAGAAAAGGCCAAATTTTTACCCATGGTACATAATATACTATTTGAATACGTAGCGATAAAATATAAATCCCAGTATGACCTTAAATATTTATATTCATTTTCAGGATTTAACCCTGCAGTCTTGTCCCCTTACCAAAAGCAGTTTTTTCAAAAGCCATTATGAATTCGCTTATATTAAAATAATAATTCTGAAATGACAATATGCCCCATCCTATGTCAAGTTTACTTTTTACAATATTAGGTAGTTAGTGTACAAATCTATAATTTGATCTATACTGCATCAATAAAAAGAAACCTTTGAGATGTTCTTTATACCTATTTCCATTCTGCTTACCCCGGGAAATATTGTTTTGATTATAATCTTATAAAATGACCTTTGTCGGGTAAATTTAAAATAGTTTATAAGATCTGCTGTTAGGATTTTTTGAGCGGCAATTAACTTTAAATTCTCGCCCTTCGCCTACTCTAATTCTTTTAATTTTTAATAAATTTAATGTGCTAATGAATTTGTAGACATATTAAATTTAAAGAAAAATGATACAGAACTCGTTATCTCTCAAAGATTTGTAATGAACTGTGCAGTTGGTCGAACTTCAGGCTCCATCTAGAGCGAGACATACATCACAATATACACTTGCTCACTAGGTATATAGTATTATCATTACACACACACACTCGCACACACACCTACACCCACTTATACACACACACTCACACACACATACTTCGTAAAAACGAGATTACTCTTTTTATCACTGAAACTACACCGCGCAAAAAATACACACCACAAGGACGTCCAAAGGCAGATAAAGAAAAGCAGCAGCAGTGCATAAAGAGGTTCAAGTAGTCGGACATTACGAGTCTCCTCCGTGCACAATCCCGAGCGACACCCTCGGCCTCTCGCCCCCGCGGGGACCTCCTCGCAGCGTGTGCCGCGAATATTTGTCCTCGTCGCGGCGAGCCTCAAAGGGAAAACGCCCGAACAAAGATCAGACGCGCGGGTGTAAGCTCGCAACAGTTTTTGGAGCAACGCCAGACACGTACACGCGGGATTCCGGGGGCTCTCGATCCTGGAGGATGAACAGCGAGGAGGTGGAGAGAGAGAGAGAGAGAGAGAGAGGACGTGAAGTGCTGCTACGCGGAGAAGCTATTGCACGAGCAAACTAGTGGGCAGACACACGAGAAAGTGAAATCGAGTATGCTGTTTTTGTTTCGCTTTGTTTTGAGAAGTTAAAGATTGAGGGTATCGAGTCAGGGTCGAGGTGGAAGTTGTTGCGTGGAATTTAAGATTAAGGATTGCTTTGACTTTTGTTAAATCTTTGGCTACCGATATTATTCTTTGGCTACTTTTATTTATAATTAACACGCTTAAGATGTGATTTTGATAAGTGACTACATATATAACTACTGATGACAGAACTGGTTATTACGCGTTACAGGGCAATATAGATTTAGAATTAAATGACACTTTCTAGTGTGAAATATCGTATTTTTCGGAAATTTCCCGCAATCTTTTTGACGGATTATTTACTTTCACGAATTTTAAGATAGTATAATAAACATTCTTAAAATCTTATTTCTTTTTTGTTTAAATTGCTGTACGTATGTGACAATAAGAAATGGGTGTTAATTGTACACAATACCTGAAAATGAAACTACTTAACTGATTTAAAAAATTCTTTGTGCATTTGAATCGTAATTACATATGTTAATAGATGACCTATAATATAATGGTTCGGTTAATGCTACATTTTCTTGTATTTAATAATTTTTCAACCTGTATGAACCAAATTTTGAATAATCAATATTTTGCTTTAATTCTATACCATGTCGGAGTCGATCACGTATGTTATAATAGAAACGTTATTTTAATTTTAGAAAAGCTCATCTCTGGTTTATATAAACAGTGCTTATAATTCCACTTTATCATCGTCATATACATAACAACGTATTCAAAGCCACGTTCTCATAAATGCCAAAATGATTTTTTGCTCTACGTGTTACAATATAGTTTCATACAAATAATTTCTGACAAATTCATTTTATACGAGTTTATATACTCTTAATAAGTCTTTTCACATTATACAAATATTACCTCGTATATTAATTATTGTTAACATTCATTTCAACATATAAACGAATGTTTTTCTCCATTGAAAACGCGTGATCTTCAAGTAGACCTTCCCAGAAGAGCTAATTTCCTAGGTGCAAAATTATCCCCTTCACACTACAATAGCCAATTAGGCAATTTTCGCAAATCCTCCTCGTAATTCGGGCGAAAATTTCGCCCCACCCGGCAAATGAGCACAGCGGAGCGAATGCGGAAGTAGACGGGCAGATAGCCGCAGACGCGCGTACGGACACCAGAGACAACGGACCCGCGCGCGTCGAGGAAAAAGAGAAGAGATGGAAGCATAAGCGTCGTCCGCGCCGGGGGAAAGAAACGGAAGTCCAGTCTGGTAAGCCGGCGAAATGCTCGCGCGCGGACAGGACGAAAACGAGAGAGCTTTGTCGTCGACGTGAAAATGGATGTGCATGTGTGGCTTGTGTGTGTATATATACCTAGGTGGTGGGAGAGAAAAAGTCCATTCCGTCGTCTGTTTGTCATCCTCTGGTGCTGCAGAGTCGACGGCGTGCCGCAGTGTTTTTCGCTGGGAAGACAGGGATGCGCCAGTGGTATTGGAGTTGAGGATACTTGGCGAGTTTTGTGAGAGGACTTTTGGGAGTCATAATTAATTGCGCGATAGATGAGAAATTAAATCAATTAGTTGCGGCATGAATATTGATGTTTTGTGAGTTGTGACTCCTTAATTGATGAGTCGGATAAGAAGCTGCTACTAATTGATTTGGTGGATTACTTTTTCTATAGCGTTATAAAGAATTGAACTTACAAAGGTAAGAATCGTATTTCTTTATCTGCAATATTGCTGCGATAACAATTGTTTAAAGTATAAAACAATTATAAGTAATGTGTACTTTAAGAATAATATTGTGAGGTTTAAAACATACGTATTCGAAATTAATAATTGTTACTTTTTTCACAAATATGACTTCAATATAATTATTAGATACATAAATTGCAAGATAATTACGTCTTCTTTATAAATATATTCATCAATTTTACACACTAACGTATAAAATAAAAATATCTTTTTTTTTTAATTTCTTGATTTTAGTGAAGTAAATACCGATCGAATTCGGAACCTGATCATTTTTAAATTAAGCGATACCTAATACAATCAAAAAATTTCATGCATACGTACATACAGGCCGGTATTTAAAAATAGCTATTATATGTTCTGATTCATTAGCCTGAAACATTGAAATTCATCAAAATCTCACGTTCTGAAATCTTCATCGTTACAAAGCTTTTTCTGATGAAAGTACTCAAAAGAGTTGATGAGTATTGAAATTTATGTAACAAAATATAAATCGGGTTCTGGAAATATTTTACGTTCAATAAGATAGTAAATATGCAGGTTATTACACCAATGTAACCAATCAATTCTCTTATGTTTAATTGCTAATTAATTTCTAAGTAGGCTATGCATGATATTACTTTATAATAGAAAATATTAGTAAGGCAAGGGAAATAAGTTTTGAAATTTCATTTTTAAAATTGAAAATTTATTGACTTATAAGTATCAATACCCAAACACTCATTCCAAAATTCTCATGAAACCTTCAAAAAAAGAATTTCCTCGATTTTTCACATCACCTTGACGTTGAAAAGTGCGTTATAAGAAACGATAACCCACAATTTCTTCAATACTTCCCTCCCAAGCTATAAAACAACGTAAATTACCCTCAGCAGCAGCAACGGCACCGACTCCTCCAAAACTATTTCCACTTTCCACCTCGTCCCCTGGCGCTTTCCCCATCTGCTCCACTGCCTCTTCCTCTTTTCGCGCAACCGCGCCAGCCAACGGCACCAGCAGCAACCGCCGCCGGAAGAACTTTGGAAAGCCAGGACGAACTCCCATGTCTCTCTCCCTCACTCTTCTCCCTCTTGAGAGGACTATACGAAGAAAAGGAGGACAAACTGCCCCGACGCAAAAAACTCACCCCTCTCGGGATATATTTAACGCGTCTCTCTCTCTTCTATTCCACCCTCCATATCTTGTTCTTCTTCTATTCGCGTTGCATCGAGCGCACGTCCAATCATGCCGCGCCGCGAGACAATGCAGCCGCGCGCGAACAATGAGCGGTGTTTATGGCAGAATCGTTCTTCCGTGAAGAATCATCCCCCGTAATTAACGCGGCCGACGCGCCCCACTCGATCCCCCTGTCATATTTTTCACGACGTCGCTGTATAACGTTTCGGGGATGCTCGGAGAGTTTTTGATATGGTTTCGAGCTGTCGTGTGTGCACACGTGTTGGGCTGTCGTGCAACGCTTCGTCTCGGTATCTCTTGAGGATTCAAGCGTGCAAGAGAGGAGAAAGGCCAAGTGCGCCGGATGCACTTGTTCGGGGGCTTTTATTGGAGCGTACGGTGACCGCGCCGTGAAATGCGATATCGAGTGTACGGCAGTGCAAGTGTGGGTATGGTTGGGGTGGTGAGATGTTACGGTACAGGTTGAATACAAAATTGAATTTGTAGTAAAAGTTATGTGCACACTAAGATTTCTGACAATATTTTAAATATTTAATATTGAGGTAGATGTAGCAGATAAAATTTGATTCTTTTTAATTTCTTCTACTGTCGTATAGATAGGTAAGTAGTTTACAATAATGTAATTTAGAATTCATTTTTTTATTAGAAATATGCACAGTTTTAATCGTGTAAAATGCTATTGTATGCTCTCATATAAAAATCATGTCTTAACAATTCCGGCATTGAATTTTACACATCGGCGTGTGATCACACCCTCCGACCCTTATGTATTGTGCGCTTTGTACTTGAAGCGCAACATTGAACACCAGAGCTGCAAACAATATTTCTTTATGTTTACGTAAAATTAAATAATATAAAAAAGGATGAGTCTAAACTGACAATATAAATTTCAAAGTAACATGGCGTTTTTCACTTATAAAGACTTTTTGAATTAAAATAAAATGTACATTTTATGTAATTTATAAAATCCAACGCATTCACGTCCAACTTTTCGACTTGAAATCGCAGAATTATTTCGTGGAAATAGAATACGAAACTTCTGCCAACCGAATGTTAAATCGCTGGATGTTCATACAATTTTGACGGGTGCAGTGTATGCGTCAGCTCATGAATGGGCTCATGCAGCCAGGGGTCGGAGGTTGCTGAATTTTCGAGTACCGCCAACGTGAGGCTGCTCCGCTGCTTCGCTATATCCCTGCCTCTCTCTCTCTCTCTCTCTCTCTCTCTATCTCTCGCTCTTTTGATGCTCAACCGACCGATTCATCGAGTCGAGTAATAATTCGTTACGGCTTTATAAACATACGTCGAAGCATATACCGAGCGCACGTGCTCTTGGTCGCGGGTGATTTATGGAGATTTTTATTGGACGGATTGATTCCTAGTTTTATTTGCTTTCATTGTGGGCCCGATTGCGCGGAAATATTATTTGGAGTGACGCTGTGCGCGCGCGCGCGAGATCGGCTGACTGGGCCTCGGAGAACCGTGAACGATACGCTTAGTAATTTCATTAGAGACGGGCAAATTGTTTGGCGTGTGCGTAATGTCGATGCTTCTACGGTACCGTGTAATAATCGTATTCATTTGTGTTAGTTCGAGCGCCTGGCATTGACTGAATTCATGAACAGAGGGTGTGCAATATTTTTTCTTGCTTTTAATACTGAGTTGGACGTATTCAAGTTTCGAAGATTGATTGCCTTGTATTTATTGAATTTTCTCCGTCATTTAGGAGATTAGTATAATAAATACAATGGACTCTTCCTAGCTCAAACCTCTTTAACTCGAGAATCTCAAAATATGTAAGACAAATTTTATCTAGGTAACCTCCGTAACTTGAATTTCAATGCAATATAATTACGCGATAATGATTATTGCATTAATTACTTTAAAGAAAATGCGTTTGACTTGCAATAACGAAAATAACTGAATTTTAAAAAAAAAATAGTGTTTTTGAATAAATGATTGCAAGAATTTAAAAACCTCTAGAATTCAAAATTCTATTTCAAAAACCTCTATATCTCGAAACCTCGTTTATTTGGAATTCTCTCTAACCCGAAATCAGAGGCGTTTTCATTGAGATTCGAATTAGAGGGAGTCCACTGTATTTGCGAAGTTACTGTTTGATTTCGAAAGATAATACTCGTAACTATGTTTTTTTTTAAATAAATATGCTCTGACAGAAGAGAAAAGGAAGAATAATTTATTAAATATTGTTTTTACGGAGTCAAAAGTTTAATTTACTACTTTAAATAGCTCTTTAACTTTAAGGGAAAATTTACCTACACTAATATTTTTATTAAAACTAAACGCATTCTGTGTGTCGAACGATCTAAGTATTCCTGTGCTAAATCGGCTGAGCAAGTAATTTTATGAAAAATTGCATCTTCTCCAAAACGCTTTTACAATGTTCAACTAAAATTCATGAACATTTTAGAAAATCGTATTCAAATCATTACCTAATAAAACGTACAACAAATTTTACGTTGTAGTATAAATAATTAAAAAAACCTTTAAACATCATAATGTACTCTCGTCTCGAAGTATTTATATCTTTCATAAAGAAGAGTTCCATCCACAGCATGACGACAAAAGCTAAAAAGCTAGACTCCGCATGATAGCTCCCGAGTCCTCACAAAAGAAGGCATTTTACCCTCCGTATCTACTTCATACCTACCCCCCATCAAATCACGTCTGAATATCCTTAAAAACGCATTACGCAAAACGAGCAAGCGCCAACGGCGAGTGGCCGCGCGCATTCCCGGACAAGCTGGAATCCTTTTCCAACGAGCCCCCGCCTCTCCGTGACTCTATATATAAGCGCGGAGTCGACCGCGGAAAGTCGCCCGGAGGTACATAATATTATAAGCGTGCGAGCGCGCGCATATGAAATGCGTCGCGTACACGGAGATCCTCGAATTCCCGCGTGCTGCGTTTAAAACGCGCGACGGTGGCTGGCTCGGAGGCAGAAGATCTTTGCGTGTCGCAAAGGAAATTCGACGACGCAGGAGTATGAACGAAATGTGGAAAAATATAAAAATTGACGATTAGTAGATAATTGTAGTGGAAGAGATAATACTATATGTAGTGTATTATTAAATAATGTTATTTATTATGCATTTCAACAACTATTTCTTGTTAGGGTGATGCTAAACTCACCCGTCACCGAGAATTAGAAGGAACCACTGTTTTCGTTTATCTTTCATTTTTAGTATATGTCTCTTTGGAATGTTATTTTTCCAATCAAAATCTTCCACCTTCCAGAGAGATATATTGTCGAAATTATGACTTATTATATTATTATTAAAGGACTTATTGCAATTTTTTAATACTAAAAAATACCGATAAAGTTCCACTTTATAAGTTTGTCTATTTAACCATAGTATCACACAGCTTGTGAATCTTATTTTAAGAATTCCGTGAAAAACTAACGCCAATATATATGTTTTTTAAATATAATTTATGTTCATTTTGAAATGTTCATATTGATATTCCAACCCTTTTATTTAGGCTTTAGAAATAAAGAAGTTCAGTGTTTTTTCAAAATAGAGTGATTAAGAAATTTCATAAATTACACTATAATTATAAAATTATATAAACAAAAGTTGAGTTTTGCACAGATGCCTTCAATTGATCACACTGATGGAACATTTTAATATTATTAATTATTTAATACTATACATAAATTCCGTATTAATACTTAAACAAAACTGCCTAGCATTTTAAACAATGTAACGCACAAATATACGGTATAAATTTGTTATTCTTATAAAGTTACACTTTATAATCTCTTTTTAATAAACTATCATTTCATACATTTTATTCAGTCAAATTCTTATACAGAAGTTAAAGAGTTTGCAACTATAAAATCTGTGGGTTCCCGGAAACCCGTATATTTTTAGATTAAAGTGCAAAAAATCAAGAAAATGTAATGAAAATTGAAACTCAAACTTTAATATCTCAAAAACGTAAAAAGTGGACTTAAGTCATTTTCCGGGAACTCACAGAAAAATTCTTTTAAAAATATTTTATATCGTGTAATAATTTTTTTGTTTTAATAAATGACTAAATTGTTGACTAATTGTAACAGTCTCAAGTTTAGAGCAACTAGTTTAAAAATACTATAATGTAACAATATTCTATGTTGTGTTAAACTAATGCATTGTTAGAATCAAAAGCGTAGTCTCCAAGAGGTATGGAATCACATTTTAATGAACTGATTGGAATATCTTGCCATTCATTAGCAGGACTTACATACATAAAGTTGGTATTTTCCTAGCATGTGAACTCTATTTCATCGTCGCTATCCGATTTACCCGTAGTGTCTTCGAAATTTGTATTCCTTTTTATTGATTTTCATTGCATTGTGTATCCATGAATACGTATTGAAGCTTGGTTCAGTCGCTGATGAAGTACATGGTAGACTCAGAATGGCTACAGCTATTTTACTCAGTGCGAGGCCTTTAAAGACCCTTGCACCAATCAATCGGTTTATTTAAAGTACTAGATTTTTAACGTAGTCTTTGCCAAAAACAATGCTTTCACCATTGTATTCCATTAATTCGATCATTACTTCATTCTTATTGACGCCAAACTTATTAGATAATACAATAATTAATTCTGAGCCATCTGAAAAATTATTCTGATCGAGATTTTACCCCTAAAGGCGGGATCCAATATATTGGCTGCATAATGAATTGGTCTCACAGGCATTTCCTTCGGCTCTTTTAGACACTCTAATACGTTCTCAAATTCATCGAATGACAAAAGAGGAAGCGTTCTTTTATTTAGATTCTTCTGTCAAGTGAGCTTCAATCTCAATGTAGTTCTGATTCTGATTCTGGTGGAATAGTTCTGGTAACTGGCTTATTTTAGAATCATCGCTCTGTACTCGCTGTAACCAAATATTTACAGGTTTAATGAGATGAATCAATTTTCTTATTTTTGGCCAAAAATTTTCAGATAAAATCAGTTTTTTAGAGTCTGCATTTAATTTGTCAGTTTTTTTAAAATTGTAAGTAGCTTCCAATTGTCCTCATTTTGAGACAAACTCTCTAAACAATTTAAAGCGATCCCCACCGGGTCTTTCCAGGAATCTTGAGAGTGGTGGTAACTCTACTTTCTGGTGGAATTAAGTTTTGAATTGTAATGAAACAGGATGATAAAGTGTGAGAATACTTTATTTCCTTCGAAATAGCTGTAGCACTTCTTAAAGTATCCTTAGTGGAAGATTGATTCAATATATCCTTAACAAATAAATGTAAAATATGTCCAGCACAGCTATAACAAGCAATATAATGCTCCTTATACTTATTTTCAACATTTCGTCATACTTTCTTACAAGCTGCAACATTATCTGTTCTTACAAAAGCAAAAACTGTTAGCCATTTGGTGTTTTCAACAATTGACAGAGGTGTACCTGCAAATAAAATATAAATTAATTAAGAAGTGTTGAATGTTATATTACTTATCATAGAATATTTATAAAAAATGCTATTTTTAAATAGAATAGAATATAATAGATTTTATTTGCACAAAGTCAAAAAATACATTTCATTTATAGTTCTACATTAATTAATACATTCAGTCTTATAAAATGCCTACTTAAAGCTCATACTCCCAATAAACTTCAACGTTGGACGTTGAATATGATAGTACGATAGTCTTTAAGAAGACAATGAAACATCAGACGTATCGGCATAGCCCCCCCCCCCTCGGTTTTAGAAATTCTATCCTACGAAGACGTCGTTTTTTGTTGCAAAATGATTTTTTTCATAACAATATAATATTTCGCACAGAAAAGTATCGATTATTATCATCATAAAGACTATATTAGAGCAAAATTTCAAACGCCCACGGATCACTTCTCACTGAATGTAAAATAATTCGTATAAGGCGTCTTTGACACTGCACAGAAATCAAAATTCAAGATGGCGGCATAAAAAGTGTCTGTCAACACCTTAAAATTTAGTCATTTAGGGAACGTAAGGAATTATGCATTCATTTATAAACTAAACACATTTTAAATGTTGAGCTTTACATAGAAACTTTTTACACTAGTAGTTTATCTGAATAGTGCATCAGGCAAGTCTATGCCCAATACCACGCTCAGCAAATTAATCGTTACAATCTCCCTTAAATAATATTCACTCCTCCGAATGCCGCATGATTAAAACACAGCTAGTTAAAATCTTAACTCTGTCGCACGCATCTCCCATCTTCGTTCACTCTTCCATCTTCCATCCATCCCTCTCACCCTCCAACACCCATCCTATCTTCATCTCGCATATACGCACGTATCCACGCTTACATACATACATACATACATACATACGTACATACATACCCATGCCGGCGCGCATGAAATGCGGCGTGCGGCCGTGCAAGTGGCACGCGGGGATCCGTCAGGGGCATTCAAATATACAGAGCGGTATTATTTATGAGCGCGCGCGTACGGATATGTGCGAGCGCGCATCGCCACGCGGATTCAGGCTCGACGCGAAAAATGAGCGGCGAGGTGGCGCGAGTGAAGAGGAGAGTGATATGACTGCGCGTATGCAGGAGAGAGACCGTAGCAACCGAGTTATGCATAGGGAGGCGAGCGCGAGAGGGAGCGACGTGGGGACGTTGGGAGGAGGTGTGTCTATCACGTATGAGGATGATTCGGGGTAGTTGAGGGAAAGAGTGAATGAGAGTAGGAAAGAAGTGAGGGATGGGAGAGAGCGGAGAAGAAAGAGGCACGAGAGAATTTTGATTTTCATTGTTGTGCTTATGCGTTTATGAGTGGGTGAAGGATGTACTTTTATATAGAGGACATTCTGTATGGAATTTGTAGGCGAAATATGTGGGAAAAAATGTATATGTTTTTTAAATATTAATGTTTATATTGATGTTGGGGGGTGCTAATACTGTTGGCAATACTATTGGTGAGACTAAGGGCGCTAAGAATCATGTTTTCAATAACACTTACGATGATAGTGGAAATGATAACAGTAGTACTGAAGTATATTTCAAAGATTTCAATTACGAGTTATCCAAGGATGTAGAATCAGATGAAAGTATTTCATGAAAAGAATTTCCTGCAGTAACTTTATGTACAAGAGTACTCCTACTAAAGAGAATAAAAACTTAAAAATAGTTAAGAAAAGTATAGAAAGAGTCATCGGTAATTTTCGTTATCAAAATATAAACAAAAATAAATTTAGTATAAAAGTATAGATTTAATCAAAAGTAAAGCAGAGCAAACGCTTGAGGGTTTCACCTGGTGTAACATCATCCACGCCTTATACATGATAAAACATGCGACGACTGGTCTAAACTTGTAGCCGTTTTTTACCATTCGCAAATAATACCATGTTTTTATTCTTAAGGGGATGCCGTATACCTTAATTACAGTTTTTCGTTTTATTCAGTGAATATAATATGAGATTTTCAAATATCGCAAACGTACGCACAATCTATTTATCACTTAAAATGTGCGTACGTTCGTAAAATTGCGGTAACGGAAAAATTGACTGTGTAAAACGAAAAATCGATAATGTCGGTAATGGGTTCAAGCTATAGGATTCCGATATCCCCTTAAGGTTGTTAATAATATATCATATCCTATAACACTATAACACTCTCTAGGAGCTAAAAAGCATTGTCGAAATTTCGTGAAAATCGGTCTAGTAGTTTGTAAGTTTGTAGAGCACAAACTGATGAATTCCGTCTTTTAATTATTACACAGGTCAGTCATTTAATTATATTAATTCAAGTTAAATATAAAAATGAAAATTAAATATTTCCCTATTATCTCACGTATGCATCCTTAATTTAATTTAAATATTATGCTCTACATCAATCATATTGTGCATTCTTAAAAAATCTAATGCCGCTTGAAATATACATTTTTTTATACCTCGCCATTGAAACTGGTAATGCGCGCTCCGGATATAAGGTAAAAATTACAGCGTACGCTACTCTATACAAAAAAGTCAGAGAAAGAAAAGTCACGACATGAAATAAAAAAAGCGAGTACGGGATGGTTGAAAGTAGGAGAAAGGAGGACGACGCACGCACGGCAAGAGACGAAATAAAATAACTGCGAGAGACGCGGGAGGTGAAGGCTCCGACGGCGCTTAGCGACGTGCAAATAAATATCGTCACGCGCGAGAGGGCGATTCGCTTAAAAGGTCGCATCTTTTGACACGGGAGTATCTCATCCTCTTGCCTGCCTGCCTTCCTTTTTTTCTCTTCGTGGGTTTCTCCCCGCTCTTTTTTATTTCTATTCATTTCGTCGTGCGTCGCACTTAGCTCTCGTTTTTGGTTTATATATTCCGCGTGCCATTTTGTTCGCGCGTACGCGCGACCTTTGTTTTTGCTGTGCCTCGCGGCATGCGGCGCTGCTGCACGCACACGTGCGATTAATTTGAATGTTTGATGATTTTAGAGGCTCATTATTTAAGAACGACGCTGTGATATTTCATATGGGTTGGGTGTATATTTCACAGTTTTGGTGGTGGAAGAAAAAGAATAATTGAAGAGACAGAACATTTTTAGAAATGAGAAAAAAGCATTCTTAATTATAATAGCGAGGGCTAATTAATATTGTGTTGAATGCAACATAAACTATATTTGATATTTTATTAAATATTAAAAATAGTACTGAGAAATATTACGACTTTAGCGTCTACTTACAATTCACTGTTTTGTAATACAGTCTACTAACATTATATAATTATATTATTTTAGAGCAAATATAGACACAAAAAGATGAATTGTGAATCTGTAAAGAGTAAAACACTTATTAAAATATTAATTATCACAGGACTACAATATGAAATGGGGGCACAGCATTTCTGACCTCAATTGATCTTTACGTTTTTGGGGCCGCTGTGATATATTTGACTACGGATTCTGAAAGAACGGAAAATTCTACGTCCAGATACGCTTTGACCTTTTCTTTAAATATCTATTTAAATAGCTTTTCACACAATGACGGTATTGGAGAGTGATGTGTTTATGTATATACATAATATTAATATATATTGGAAAATTTCTCGAACAGATACATAATAGCATCACGTTCTAATACCTTCATTGCTTTGATAAACTGTTTAACTAAGCCAAGTTTGATATGTAAAGGAGGAAGGATGACTTTATGGCTAGGAATCATACTTTCTTTAACAATGTTCTTAGATCCTAGAATTAATTCCTGCCTGAGTTGCCAATCCTTTTTTATAAAACATGGATACTTAGTGTTTCCGCTTTGTTGACCTAATAAAATACTGGTTATTTTAAAATCTCCAACTACTTGCCACTTATGAGTATGGTACTTCAATTTTTCAAGAAGAAAATGGAGATTATTGTGTTCCTCTTTTAAGATTACTGAGTGGCCAACCGGTATAGGGGCATATTCGATGTCCCGTATTATAACATATTATATAAGTTATGAATCTTAACCTCTGATTGACCTGGAAAAAGACTGTCAATGTAATCCAAAGACAACTCTTCAGTAAAAATGATCATTAGTTAAATGTGATTTCCTAAAATGATAGGTTTATAATATGCATGGAGGATGCCCATAAATACAAGAAATCGGCTCCTTTGAGGGCACGCATGAAACATATACCAAAGTCCGCACATCTAATTGTCTTTCAACAAAAAATATTATAACAGCATACAAAAAGTATAAAAATGTAAAATTAACATTTTTAACTACAAATATTCAACCCATAAAAACTTTCTCAGCAAAACAAAAATCTATAAACCCAACCCACAAACTTCCAAACTTTAACCTACAAATCCCAAACCCCAAACCCCAAATGCATAAACCTATACCCATCAACTCCAAACTCCATAACCCCAAACTTGCAAACCCACAATCCCGGTTTGGGGTTTATGGTTCTAACGTTATATGATTTTGGCACTTTGTGAGTTTATAGCATGGTGTTTGTGGCTTTAGGAGATTGAGGTTTATGTGTATGGATTTTATAGATTTCGGGTTTGAGGGTTTGGGATTTGTAAGTTTCGTGTTGAGGGGTTTTAAGTTTATAGGTTAATATCAGGCTAGAGATCAAAAGAAGGATTTGACCTCCAAATGTCCTTCAAATGACCTCTAAGGGTCACTTTGACTAAAAGGTCAAAGCGTATCTGGACGTAGAATTTTCCGCTCTTTCAGAATCCGAAGTAAAAAAAATCATATCGATCGATTTAAGGGGTTTGACCTTCATTTGACCTTGAACCAAATGTGCTGGGGTCATATGGACACCGGCATCGTGATCAGCGACCCCAATAACATAAAGATCAACTGTTTCAACACCTATTTCTTGCCTTAATATCAGCCTAGAAGTTCGAAACACGGATTTGGCCTCCAAATGTCCTGAAAATTACCTCTAAGGGTCACTTTGACGAAAAGGTCAAAGCGTATCTAGACGTAAAATTCTCCGTTCTTTCAGAATCCGGAGTCAAATATATCTTATCGATCGATTTAAGGGGTTTGACCTTCATTTGACCTCGAAACAGACGTGCTGGGGTCATATGGACACCGGCATCGTGATCAGCGACCCCAAAAACGTAAAGATCAATTGAGATCAGAAATGCTCCGCCCCGATTTCATATTGTGGTCCTGTGTTATCATTTGCAATTTTGATTTAGTTAGACAAGTAAAATAACACCTATATTTAAATATTAAATGTCGCCGTTGAAATATCACTGGTACCTTGCGTAATTCAAAATTCTACTTTGAAATGATTCCAATTGCAATAACGCGTTTGAAATGAATTTTTCGCTAAAAACGTCTCTCTCTCTCTCTCTCTCTCTCTCTCTCTCACTCTCTCTCTCTCTGTCTCTGTATTGTTGACTGCAGCATGAAATCGTGCAAACACAAGTGTGGCACGCATACGTGAGAGGCCCCGGCGTCGAGCTCGTGAACTTGCGCGAAGCTCGCAGCGAGCTTTCGCAGAGTATTTTCCGGTATTTGCTTGACTCGGCGTTTCATTTCGAGAGTGCACAGAGAGCGGAGAGAGCGGGGCTCTTGCGGTTTGCGTATAAGTCGCTCGGTATATACACGCCGGGAGAGATGCTGCAAGCGCCGCCAAAGAGTGCGCAAAGTGTCGTTAAATTTTATTAACGCGTTGATGGTTTAATTAAAATATTGGAAAAGGCTCGCTTGCTAGGCGATAAATATTAGGATAGGAGAGAAGATTATGAGGGTAGGGTTTATTTGAATTTCTTCGTGATATAATATAACAAATAGTGGTATGTGGGGCAGAAGGGTTAATATTTATGTAAAATATGAAATATACTCACGCATGAATTTTTCATGAATAAACTTTAAATATTTAATGAATAGAAAATAGGTAATATTTAAACTACATACATAATAAAATTATAAAACTTTTTAACTTTTTACTATTTTATTTTTTCTACTAACTATTTTAATAACTGAACTTGTTCGTTAATTTCGCATGTACAATTGAGCAAGAAAAATATTCATACATGGTTGATTGCCCTCTTTGCGTCCAGATCTCTTAGACACTTATATATTCGAAGAAAAAAATTCCTTCTTAATTTTTACACATGTTTGTTCTGGGTGACTTTGAGCCATATGATTAATAATTTATATCTACGCGAATATAATGGTATATAAATTAATTAAAATTGATTTAAGATATAGTTTTTATGTTAAGGAGACTGAATGCAATAGTCTTTTTACCAATAAAAAAAACCGAATGGCGGAACAGCAGAAAGTTTAGTGTCGGAGTAGTAGAGTTTTCAGGTTTAAGATCAGTAAAAAAACTTAATTTATTAAGACAGATAGAAATAAATAATAATTACGATTAAAAATTTCTTTCGTCGTATATTTTGTTTCTACAGAACCTAAACCTTCAAAATAGACACGCGCTAAATTATACTCGCGAGTGTATAACGCATAAGATAGTATTTTTAAATTTGCCACAAAGTCACCCCGGTGTCCAAAATCACCCCAAGTTTACGTAAAGTAAAGTAATAGTAAAGTAAAGTAAAGTAATAGTAAAGTAAAGTAAAGTAATAGTAAAGTAAAGTAAAGTAATAGTAAAGTAAAGTAAAGTAATAGTAAAGTAAAGTAAAGTAATAGTAAAGTAAAGTAAAGTAAAGTAAAAAATTAATAGTAAAGAACATAAAACTTATTTACAAAAAAGAAAGCAATTTCAAAGTAAAATGTCAGATCCGTAACAGGTCAGTTCCATAACACCCTATGAAAAGTATTATCAAAATAAAACGCATTTTCAATCATTTTCATATAAAATTAATAAGGCCGCATGATTCTACGGCTAAAAATACATAAGAAAGTATACAAAGTTAACTCTTGTAAATGCAGGGAAATCAATGCAGGTTGGGGGTAAAAATTGACAATTTTCACTAATCCGCTGTTTTTATGCTTGTTTTGGGCAAGTTACAGCGGAATCACCCACATACTGTTAATAAAAAAGATCAAAAAATATTTCAAAATTTAATAGGGAAATAATGAATTAATAAAAGTTTCTTATATTACAGTATTGAATAGTATGATGATCATATTGGAAATATATTTATTTTCTCCCAACACGTTAATTTTCCAGCCATCTTAAACTACTAGAATATTATTTTTCACAATATTTCCATAAGCACACAAAATTGTTACTTCAATCTGCTGAAAAATATTACAATATAAAACTTCAATACTGTACATTACAACAAAGCCAGCTACATTCGGTAATAAAATCCAAAGTTTTGACGAACGACGACGCTATAACTTCCAAACAACTCGACTTCTCCCCCCCATCGTCAAACGTTTTTTATACACCGCCACCCATGTGTTCCAAGCCGGCCCAGCGTTCGGCAATAACCTCGGCGCGTAGCAGTACCTATGCGCGAGCTGCCGGCGCATCTGCAAGTGTGGCCGAACGGATGAATCTCCATCCATTGCCCTGTCAGGCCGGGGAAATTTCAATAAGCCAATTCGGATAATGGATCGGCACGCGCGCTTCTCTACACATGTATATACACGTGCGCACGTGGGGATCGACGAGCGCCACTTATTCCAGAGAGCAGAGCAAGCGAGAGCGAGAGCTGGGGAGAACTGCAGCAGCGCGGCGCGGCGCGAGAATCCTTCGGGCCGGGGCCATTGTGTGTAGCGAGCTCGCGCGGCGGCGGCGGCGGCTCCTCGTCGACGAGAGTCATTGTCGATCCGGGGGTGAGAGAGAGAGAGAGAGAGAGGGAGAGAGAGAGAGATGGAGACGGATCGCTTGCGGAAAGATTGACGAGACGAGTGGTGCGTGGTATGGGAGAGGGGGGAGCAGGAGGAAGAGTTAGAGTTAGAGGTTTTAATTTGTTTATTGGGTGATGAGGGCGAGGAATTGGTTGTAAACACAAAATTTTATAATAACTCAAGACTGCCTCTGGTAGAAATAGAAGAACGTAATAATTGTAATGGGTGCGACACTAGGAACTAGATACTTTAAATTGTTTAACTTTTTGAAGCTTTAAAAATATAGAAGACTTATCGAAATATAATGTGAAAACAATATAATAAAGTATATCTTGTTGAGATACATAAGAAATAATATGTATCAACCCTGGTAGAAATTTATCCCGTCCACTTTACAGATCTATGTAGAATAATCTCGCGCTGTGTAGATCTATGTAGGCAAACTAGATAGTTACTATAAAGGCGTATAAATGGTCGATCCTTCTAGTTTCCCATATTATTTGCCCCGATAAAACTAGATAAGCAAAATTATGACAATAACAACCACTTAAAGGTTATGTTTTAAGAAACAGAAGCATAATCTACTATGTTTATTATGTATTATTTTGATTTAAAGGTATTTACTTGTTATTGTTCACCTATTACCAATGTAAGTAAATGTAAATAATCTCTAAAGTGTAAGGTTATCAAATTTTAGATACATCGAGTTTTTGCATTTAAGAACTCAATAACAATATTATGTTACACATATATATATTAAACAATCAAAATAAGAAAATAATCTGAATATCCATATAACTATATGAAGTATTAGTGCATATATTTATTTTCTTTATGTAAAATTAGTTTCCTTACATTTGATTATGTTCCATCCTAAATACAGGCTTGGTTTCAAAACCTGTATGGTTTATGTAAGGAACACTATTTTCACACACATTTATTATCAACTGATTAATTTTCTATTTTTAAAAAGAAATAATGTATTTGAGTTATTATATATATGTTCTATTTTTGTATTTCCTACTGTGATTAATTTATAATCAAACACTTTCATTTGACATCTGTGGCTAGTTAAAACATAGTAATTTATTACTTATAAAAAAAATTATCGTCTACATGTGTTCGATTAATGTGTTTGTCTTTGAAAATGTTGTCACGGATGAGCAGTTTATGTATTATAAAAACTCACGTATGGATACAAAAGTATTTGTAGTACTGAAATTAAAATTCTAGTTTTTAAATAAACCATGTCAAAAAGTACATATTTGTACATATGATATTATTATTATTATTTATACATTACTTTTCAAGAAACAACTACATCAATCAATAACATTATTTTGTGATTACTGTTTTTCATATGCAAGGAACATTGTTTCTAAATTTTCATTTCTTAGGTTAGATATGCTTTCTGACTACTTTTATATGTAAATAGTATGAATAGAACTGTAGATCTTATTATTATAATTGAAAACTTGCATGTTAAACTTTTTTAACATTAATTTTTACAATAAAAGTTCTGTTCAATAAATAATATATAACCTCACAGATTTTATACTAGTACTATCTAGTTTGCCTATAAAGGCCGTTATAGCGAATGTGGGCGCCACGATAAGATTTCTACCAGGGAAGTATTTGTAAATTAGAAGGATTCCATGCAGTAGTCAGTAATATTTATGAATTAAACAAAGGGATCATCTCGTCTTGTTATTTAGTCCCTGAATCATAAGCATAAACGACCAGCCATTTAGAAAAAGTCCAGGTGGATTAAAGTAGAATTTACTGGACTCCACGAGGAGTTCAATGAATTCTATAGGTGAATTCAAGTACATTCTGGAATAGACAACTTGGAATAGAAGATGACCGTTTGTTACCCCAGGCTTTCTTCGGTTATTTTAATAGCTTCACTAACTGATATTTTGCATGGTTAACTGTGTTATCTATAATAATTATTATAGATAGCATATTATTATTATTATTATTATATAATCTTCGCACAATACTCCGGAGTCAATTGAGTGTGAACAAAGAAAAGTTACGGAAATCTTATTTAATGTATGTAAATAATATTTAGTAAATTCCTTTATGAATTTTAAGCTGATTTAAGATTGATGTAGTACAAAAAATTATGTTTTTTTCGTCACGAAAATTATATTTATACGCTCACATGACTCACTTTTTCATACTTTGAGGTTCCAATTTAATCGCTTTTGTACTGTTTAAGTAAATATCTTTTTAATAAGTTCGGTCCCCTTATATTTCATTGAATCATTGGTAAGTACGGATTTCGTACTTTTAAACCTTGGCTTTTCAGTTTAATCTGAAGTTTTTGTGAAGAAATATCTTAATATTACTGCTCAGAGTCACGTCGACTCTCATAGACGCGTGTAAAATAGACGATTTTCAAATAATTTTTTCTCTAACATTTATTCGGCAATCTGGTCCAAAAATGTTTGAGGGGATACATTTAATTTTCTTTCATTTGTGTTCGAACTACCTTAGTTCGTATGAACTATGATTATTCCAAAGTTTAAAACTGAATATTTTTACTAATAAATGAATTTAATATTATCCATTCAGCTCCAAAATGTTATAATCAGTTCAAAATTCAAACATATTTTACCTGCAAAATTTAAGCGCGTGATATGCTTCCCTTGATGTATTATGATGGACACAAATTTTAGTTTCATACATACATATATATATATATATATATATATATATATATATATATATATATATATATATAAAATGTCTATCTGTCTATACATACGTATGTATGTGTGTGTATATATATATAGACAGATAGACATTTTTTTAAAACTATTGTAAACCTATTTTTATGGCTCAGGAACCTCGAATACATCGAGATTTATCGAATCTCTGAAAAAAAATGTATCATCATTAGAAAGCTTTCTCTATGAGAAAGCAATACCGTCGATATATTTAAGTACAGGTAAACAAGAAGTAGTTTGAGCATGTTCGCAATTAGGATTCGCTAAGAGCATAAACAATAATCCGAACAAAGTTCCCGTCTCCTTGACAGTTATTATAATCATTACACCATTATAAAACGATCAGAAAAGACAATTATATTGCATCATATGTACACATGCATATAAATCGTTTTCTAAACTAATTTTCATAAAAAGTATTTTTGAATAAAAGATAATTGGGAAATAAACGGGTCAACACAAAACGTTTTATAATTTTGAATAAAAAACATTTTAGGCGGCGTAGAAAGTTGACGCCCCTTTTGAAGCAAATACAAAAATTTCCTTAAAATCAAAATTCTGTAAAAACTATTTTCTTTTATTACTGGCACAGCTGAAATTCAAATTAAAGCCGTATTTGTAAGAGAAAAGGCAAAGCACATATACAAACATTGAAAGCCCGGCGTATAAAAAAGGAGCGGCGCGCCATAGCGAGAAGAGGCACTTTTTTCTTGGCCACTTTACGGAAGGGCCGTTTACAACAGCGCTAAAGAGAAAAAGAGCGAGGGGGCAGCATCAGGCAGGAGAACGAATGCTCGAGGTACGAAATTGCTCCGCTGCTCCTGACGCATGCTCCTAAACGAAAATTCGCGTTGTGTGTATGTAAAACGTAAACACGGCGCGGGTAATTAAAAAGTCTATCGGAGCGCGATGAGGCCCCATTCAGCGTTTTCGCGCGAGAGCGGCAAATTAGGCGGAGAGCGCATTCCGCTCTCGCGTGTATACCGAGAATGATTATATTTGCAAATGGCGAGTGTCACTTCTGGCGGCCTTTGAAGATCGAGCGGCAGCAGTGGATACGACTGCCCCCTCTCTCTCTCTATAGATATATCTCGGGCTTCTTCCGACGAAAATCTAATTAGGCCCCGTCAGCGCCCGCGCGCGACGCGATAACGATTCAGGGCCGAATGATGAATGCGGGATAAGTATAGAGCGGACGCATACAGCGCGGTCGCGCAATTTACTCGTGATTAAAGTGCAAGACATTTTGCGTCTTTTTCATTAGTACGCGGAAGCGCGTTTCGCGCGGGCAGTAAACGAAAGCGTAGTTACGCGTTCTTTTAGGCGGCTTTGACCTTCGGCATGGAGTTTTCGTAGAATTATTCGAAGTTTTTGGGTTTTGCGGAAGTTTGGGGATTCTTGGTATTGGTTTACGGGTTATTTTTGTTAAGTGGCGTTAAATTGGAATGAGAGAGTGATTTAGACGTTATAATTATACTTAAAAATATCGTTTGTGTTTAACAGTAAAATTCATTACTTGTATTCATCGAAACGAGTGTATTTTATTTCTGTTTTAATGCGCAACATTTTTATCAGATCGAAAAAATATTAATAGTTATTTATTATCTGTTATTAGGTCCATATAATATTTGTATGGTGTTTATTTGAGAAAAGATATCTTTAACTTGGTTTTGTTAGAGGCATACCTTAAAAATTACTATTAATCGTTCTACTATTAATGTTATTCAATATGTACAAGTAATATAGCTATTTTTTAGTGTGAGTAATTTTATACAAATATCGATAGATATTGAATTTAAATCAAAATTCGATGACGCATATGACAGACATATATTTTTGAGACTCAATTACCTTTAAAAATTAGACCATCATTCATAAATAAATCCTATTCTCACTTAACTTTGCATCTTCTATCTGGTATCCATCAAATTCTCCAATAAATTCTTAAGTACGTTCAGAATAAAAGTTTTAGATCTTTAAATTTCAAACCTTGGAAACATTTTTCAGTCTGTAAAGTGAGGGTACGCCGATTCCATTCGAAAAAATAGATTTTTTGCGTTTTACATTAAATTACTGTTTTTACTTATTATGAAATATGTTTCATTTACAAATTTAAAATGATTCTTATCAGGACTAGATGCGAAATGTCTTAATATTTTATGAAAAACTCTATTTTTAATCAACAAATTAGTAAAAAAACTCAACCACCAAATCTGAGAAAAATTTTGAAAATCCGTGAACCCTTACCTCGAGCATAATAACTCTTTTCTTATGTAATAAATATATCATTATTTCATTCCAGTGTCAACAAAATCATCGTATAATAAATCTCCAGTCCAAACATTAAACAACAACACGATATTTCTAGATCATTACCAGATACAAGTTCAAGATAAACAAGCCATTTGTACCGACATTAACAAAGCTTATAAAAACTAATTCAGCTACAACAATACCCCCCAAGCAGTGCCATTGTACCGCGCAACACAAAACCGCTAAACGCATTTACATGGCATTCCGTATCGCTTCACATGTTAAGCAGCGTTGTATACGCACGCGCTTCGCGGTTGGTGAGCATGTCTCTCTTTTCCGGAACTCCTGCATGCGCGCGGAAAAAGAAGGCCCGTGCAAGAGCTCGTGTATAATCGGCGCGATGCCGATGACCGGTAAATTACGTCAAAAAGATAAGCATCGAGACAATTAGCATTTAACGCGCTTGTCTGTATATACGCGCGCAGCTTTTCTCTACTCGCTCTCTCACTGTGTTTATCCACTTGTGCGTCCCGGTGACAGGCACAGTATGACTGTTGTCAACAGTTGGTCGGGGGGCGCGCGCGCGTACGCTCGAAAGACACGCATGCAGGAGGAAAAACGGGAAGGCGGTGCCGCGCGTGGAACAGTTGGTGGATCGATTTCCGGTGCATTCTGTGTCGAGTCTTTGCTCTCCGCGCGCTTTCTCTATAGTTTTGCCTAATTTGTGTCGCGTTGGCGTTGCACTTCCTATTTCCTAGTTTCTGGAATTGAGTACCTATGTAGGGCTCGTTTTTGTTTCGTTTATTTTGAAAACGATACGGGTTGACAGCGTTTAGGTTTGGGAACTCATAACTCTTTCCAGTGTAGTAACTGAATTTATGGAAATGGATGTTTTTGTCATTTAGTTGTAGCGCCGAGGTAGATTGCGTTCGATTGAAAAAAAAAAGAACTTTCACACGTTTAATTTAACATGTTGAATCAAATGTTTTCCAGGCAGTTCGTTGTGGGAACTACTCTTTGAATGACACATTGGATCCGCCATTTTCAATTTTGAATTACTTACTTTTGAAAAAGGGACTGAATCTTTTACGAACTACCCGCCTTCAAAGGGTCAAATAATTACTTTATTTATAAATGTATTAAAAGTTTTATTTTATAATAAAATCAATAGTAAAGTAATTTAAGATCAAACTTCCTGCCTTAAAATTTTATTGATCGAGAAATAAATAATTAAATACGTAGAATAAATTATGCAAAACCAGCACGTTAGTGCCCCTAAAGTAATGTAGTATTGATATACCATGATAAAAACTTTTAAACTAATATTTCAATAGTTTGACAAATGACATTTCGACATTTTATCGGGAGCCTAGCAGCGTTGACATTTTATTCGAATGACATTCACATAGCATTGAAATATTTCAATGAAACTTTGTATAATAGTATATTATTATATCTGGAAGGTGAACGATGCCTTCGCTTTATGTATATCTTTATATATTTATGTATTTAATTTATATTCAATTTGTATATTTAAATAATTACAACAAATTATTTATTGTTCAGTCGATAATATTTCAGGTATAATATATTATGAACTATCTTTGACATGTTTTTCAATTAATTTTCATATGGGGTAGGTTATGTACTTCCTTTTTAGTATCTCTTTCATAAAATTATAACACACAATATGTCGTCGAGTTATAAGCACGATCTACAGTTCTCGCAAACAAAACACCAAAACAAGTAATACTATAAACCAAATATTTACGGGCAAGCGGCACACAATCCACCCTTAAAATAGAAGTCTGCGCGCGGATATTGATTTTCCTCCACGGCGCGCGCTCGCGGCAACTTATGTATATAACCTGCAAACAGCCTTCGTCCGTCCGTACGTCCGTCCGATCGATCGTTCTCGCTCGCTGGCGACTAAGGTCCTCGCAAAATTGAAAATCGCCCCCTCTCATCTCACAAAAAGGCATAAGTCGCGTCCATTGTCCGCTGCGAACTATATCCACCTCCTCCTCCTGAAAAACGTCATGCTAAAGATTCACTTTCCGATATTCGGTAAACGTCGCGGACACGGGAGCAGCTATAGTGCACTCAACCTCGCTCTTGCCATGCATACATGCATGCCGATAGACGCGCCGTGGCTGCTGGGAATAAATTGCATGTCTTATGTTAGAGGGGTACGGAGGAGGAGGAGGAAATTTTTCAGGGAAAAATCAGCGGAGGATATCGCTGCCGTACCAGGTTGCCCGGCCACGCCGATTATACTTTTGCCAAGATGTTGGGTGTATACTGGGTACTGACTCGTGTCTTCTTTCCTTATTTACCGCGGAGGGGTAGGGTGCATCTATGCGCCAAGGCTGAACTTTTGCGGGCTGAGGCGGACTCGCGAGGAGCTGGTAGGTAGCTATCTCTCGGGGCTTTTTCGTGTTTCCTATGCAAATTGGTGACGCGACGCGCCCGCGCCCGGCGTCGCCTGGCACCAAAGCCGTTTCTTCGGCTTTTGCTCTTTCTCTCTCTTTCTCTCTGTCTCTCTGTCTCTTTCGCTTTCTCGGGATTGAGGGGATGGCGTGCCGAGTTATGTCTCAGGTTTTAGGACTGGAGCTCGCTTGCTGGTTGTAATAGTTGCCGATTTATAGTTAAGCATAAATATTTTTCATTTTTATGATATTTCTTTGATGTATGCGATAAGTCATTTTGTAAGAACTATATTCTGGTTAAAGGAAATGAATTTAGAAATGGAAACATCAAATCAATGTGGAATTGTTTGATTCTACGTGAAAGATAGTCGCAGAACTGTTTCACGTATAAGGAAATATGGAAACAATAATTTTATAGTTATATCAATAAAGTATAATATTTTATGCTACTTTTTTTCTTTAATCATTAAAGACGATTCATTTGATACTATGTACCTACTACTTTCTCGACTATTTTGCTATAGTTTAATATCTTATGAAGTAGGCGCTTATTACAGAGTTTTTAATAACTTCGATATAATATGTATAATAATCTAATACAATTCTTTTTTACTATTCTGCAACTGTATCAACAGCAGAATTAAATGTCATTCAACAATGAAAAATGTTTTAAATGACTTAACATCAAAACAATGAAGAATAATTAACCTAGCGATAATCTTCTAAGAGGTATCTCTTTTGAAAGAAAATCATATTTTACTAAAATATATACCAGATTTTGCAACTTTTTTATACTAAATTCTTTACTGAATTTCTACGTTCGTAGAATCTGAGAATCGCACATTTCCTGAGTAAAATGAGACTTGCTAAATTGAAATACGTTGAAGTAGATTTCCAGAATCCTGCAGTGAGTACAAGAATATATGATTTTTCATGAAATCATAACTCCTATCTAAACCTGACTGGAGCTAAAGTTTTCACATTTTATGAGAATTTTTCAGCATAACTTGATCCATATTTAAACTAGATTAAAAGTGTAATTTGAACATAGAAATAATAAGGTTTGTAAACATCTGATTCGAATGATTTGAATTTTCTTGAAGTATTGCAATTTCATCGATTGCACGTTTTAACTAAACCTCATTGAAGAATTACAAAAAAATTCAAATCGTTCGAATCCGATGTTTTGTCCATAGATTTCAAGTCTTCTTCATCGATGTCAACACAGTTAACAATACTAAACGTTCCACGTAACGAAAATGGATTTTTCGACATCAACCCAGGACTCCCATCCAGAGCTACAAAACCCCATTCCAATCACACTATAGTCGCGTCCTCGAATATTCTCCCAGCGCGTCATATTCTCCATCATTACCTCGGCACCGACAACACCAAGAACATCTCTCCTCTCTTCACCACACATACCTATACCACCATCTCTCTCTCTCTTTCTATTCGCGCGAGCACGGCACTTTTCCTCGATCCAATTTCTCTCGCGCTCTCGCGGTAGACCCGAGTCACATGCGCCGCGCGCGCGCGCTCTTAAGAATCCGAGAATTTACGATAGCCCGTAAAGAACCGCGACGTTATGGTAACTTTAAACGCGATGCGCGTACGCGAGCGGCTTTTATTCCCGCGTCCTGTATATATACGACGACGGTGACGTCTCTCGCGAGGCCTATATATGCGCCTCTCGTGTCTTCTGTACACTCTGCAGCCGCTACCCTCCCGATCGCGTGTGTTTTTAGAGATGGAAGAAACGCGGGGCGGAGGGAGGCGAGTGGATACGGTTTGCGGAATGGACTGTGGCACCGTTTAGAACTGCCGCGCGGAGCGTCGCGTCTTTTGCGACCGCAGAGCTTACGGTGCTTTCCGACTCTCTTCTGTAATTGGAGTAAATAATAAAAGTTTCGGGTGGTTTATGGGTGCTAGGGTGAAAGTGGGATTGTTTTATAACTGTGCTTCGTGGGGTAAGTAGGGATACAATTACTGGGCAGGAATTGAGAAAGTGGCGATAATAAGTAGTTATAAGAAGAATTAATTGAATTCAATTTAAACAAATATATCTTGTTTCCTGGCAAAATTTACCAGGAAAAAGAAGACTTTAATGAGATTAGTATATTGTGTACCATGAGGGAAAAGTAGGCTTTTTTCGCCCACGTGTGAGGTTCGCAATACGAGTCGAAGGTGAGCAAGCACGAGCCAAACGCGAGTGCGAATTGCAATCTGAAGACCGAGTATTGCAAACACACAAGGGCGAAAAAGGCCTTTCCTCCATGGTGCACACCGTATTTTTTGTCAGACATGTATTGATAACGTATCTTTTTATGCCTATGAAGTGAAACTAAATTTGGCCGTTCTTCGACACGGTGCAAACACACGCTTGTTTGACTGTGGTATCATCCGGATGATACTTGATGTTTAGGAGCGCCTAAACCCACTTAAAGCTGATTTTCGAAAATTTACCTGCCGGTCGGAAAACGGCCTTTAGTCCCGCTATATGGGCATGAGAAAACACGTTTTCGTGCAAGTGTGACAAAAATCAATAAATATATCGAACATGTGTAACAAAAGTAGTAAAACTTATGGTTTTCACGACTCTGTAAAAAATAATGCTGTTTAAATTAATGAATAGTCATCTAATACACCGATTTTATTAATTACTTAAAAAATGTTAGCCGTCAAATATTGTATAGCTTTTTTGTTGAACACTAATATGAAACGTGTATTCATTTATTGGTCATAACATATAAAATGAATTTATTTTATACAAAAGATTCTTCACCTTATAACTTACTAATAATCGTAATAATAGTATGTATTTTTTTGTATATATTACATTTTCTAAAAAGTATAAGACTTGAAAATAACTATGCTGTTATCCCTTGGATATAAAATATCTATACTTACAAGCAACGCTAGAACTCTAAATTGAAGTAATAAAATTATTAAACGATTACTAGATGCATTTTGATAAGCTCACTAAACGTTTTAAACATATTGCTGAAAAATTTGTAAATCATCTATTAGTATCAAGTTTCTCAATAATTTTCCTACCCACATAACCTACGTAAAAGACTATTTAACCAGATTAACAAGGTCAGAACAATAGCCAATAACGATAATACCAGGTTCACCTTCCACCGTAAAAATCAGCAGCATTCAACCGTTCCTGAAAACAACAAAATCACACTTTCATCCTGCACACACACCCAACCTTATAAAAATCCATCCCGCTCTCGGTTCTCACCGCACCAGCAGCAATCGACACTGCACGCAGCCACCCATTAAAACATTACACCTCATCCTCGACTGCTCCACTCCCTCCCCCAAAAAAATGCCCTCTTTTCAAAACCCCGCATCACGCTCCGATCGTTTTTCCCCGCTCGCGCTGCGCTCATCTCGCAAGATATACAAGGTAACTCCTTTAACGAAAAGTTGCCCGCACAGCACCCAATCATTACCACGCACCTCGCTCCTGCAGAACCGCTGCAGTGCGCCGTATAGAAGATCCGCCGCGTGCATGCAGCTATGCCACGCTGCGCAACCCGTGATTACAGCTTCGCGCGCGCGCGCGCGTGCCGTGGCATTACAACGTGTGTCAAGCCGATGCCGTTCGTCTCTCGCTTCCACGCCGCCGCCTGATAATCACGGGAGGTATAACACGAGGCGAGGAGTCATAACTTCGCGCGCATGGAGGGTCGATCCGAGGCATCAGCGTGTAGTATAGGTATAGCATGCCGACACAAGAGAGAGAGAGAGAGTTGGTGTGGAGAGGATACTTCCGGGGCTTCGCTCTCGAATTCCCCCGGGGCGCTGTCCTAGTCAGAGGCGGTGGAGCAGGTATACGTAAGGTGCAGCGCCGGGTCATCGATATTGTGGATGTATAGTTATAGGTATATAGCGCGCCGAAATGAGCGGTTCAGTGGCTTGTTGCCCTCGTTCGCCTTTCACCTGCAGCTGTAGCGCGTGGGTTTTTCTTTTTTTTGGATGGAGGGCTTAATTTGCGGTGATCGGGTTTTGAGTTATGCAAGAAGGGCGTTGGAAAGAAGAGTTTTAACGGCTTTTCTGAGGATTTGAGCTTTTTTTTAAATAAAGTTCATGTATGCGTGAGAAGTGTAATATATACGTGTATTGCAATTTCTTTTCTTTTGCAATGAGATGGAGTTTTATAAAATGAGAGAAATGATTAATTAGTATAATATAAGCAATCAATCAATATACCATATGGATAATCGATGTATGGATCACTCTCCACAATAATACATATATTTGTATCTATAACTTTTGAAAATATAATTTCAATTTATATGTCGGTCGTCAGATTAAAATAAGTTGATTATAATTAGTTATTTTCAATTTAGGCAACGGTAAAAGTCTCATAAGCTATGAATGACCCATTCTTGATTTAGTTTCAAATCGTAAATTTCAAGTGAAATATTTTAATATTGTCGGTATAAAACAATTCCAGATGCCGCTTTAATAAAAATAAGTTATTCGAAAAGGAAGTTTTCATTATAAAAATATGATTCACTTTTTATTACTGAATTCCATTGCAGTTAATAATATGAGAATTAAAAATCTATTATACTTTTAAAATAATTAATATTGATCTCATAAGAAAATCATTAAAGTTAGATAGTCGAAATAGAAAAATGACCTCTAAATTTACATACAATCTTTGAGTTTTTAAAGAATTGTCCATATATATATATATGTATATTACGCTAGGAAGAACGAAAATTCAATTCCTTAAAAACATCAAACCAATGTAATTAAACTGAGAATATATTCTGTTGTACAAATTAATTTAAATACATTTATTTCAATAACATATCCTTTGCGCCTATTTCGAAATTGCTCAGAGATTTCTCGCTACGTAAAAACTAATTGAAACAGCTTGAATGAACGTTCGCTTTTATCCCGACAGAAAGTAAGATATCTGATACACCAGCGATAACGTCGACAAAAATTCTAACAAGTATCGAAAAACAAATTATTTAATTTTACACTCTCGCGCGCATATCAGATTTTATCAATTGAATCCGACACTGTTATTTGCGAAATACTACTGCTTGTTAGTGCTATACCAGCACGGTATATATTTCGCAAAGTTCACTTTGATTTTCCAATTAAATAATGATAATTAGTACACGTCTCCATTTCTAGAACAACTAATTTCCCTCTTCTAACGCCTCTAACCTCCACCTATCGAGCCATACACTAATTAAATTCGATCGCGAGGAGCTAGACCGCTGTTAAAATTTTTAAAATACCCGCGCAAATTTTTCCCCCGCCTTCGTATGTATACCCACGTCTGTTTATTTAATGCTTTTCATTTATGTGCGAGCGGCCAGTTTTTAGGCCTGCAGACCTTTAATGAAGCTGTCCGGTATAGCTGCGAAACGGCCGGCTCGCATTATTAGAGCAGCAGTAGCAGCAGTGGAGGCGAGCACAAGCTGCAAGCGCGTTCCTCGCCTCGCGCGACAGTGCAATTACAATAAAGTGGCCCGATGTCTCAGGACTCGCGCACACGCTACCGTTTACTATAGTTGACTCTCCCTCTCTCTCTCTCTCTCTTGCAGTATTTAACTATATATTCTCGGTCTCTTTCTCTTTCTCCCTGCGCTAGTATATTAACAACCGTCTGCCTTCTCACCTTCTCTCTGTCTCTGTCTTGCTCTAGTGGATGTTGGCTTCGTTTCCCGCTGTCGTTTTATCTCGTTCTTATTGCCTATTTAGGCTTTTTTGCTCGGGCTAAATTTTTCGCGGGTGTGATGCTGTTATTAGCGAATCGTTATGATTTCCGGGTTGAAAAAGTCGAGGCGCGCAAATGAGGCTGTATATTTTAGCTGAAGCTGACAACGGAATGGAGTTTGAATGGGTAGGGAGCAAGGAGAAATCTGAGATATGTGGAAAAATGTACTGCACACAAATTTTGAGAGTACTAATATTAGGTGGTAAAATATATCGAATAATATGGTTATAATCTAATTTACAGTTTGAGTTTTCAGAAAGTATATAAATTTCTTAAAGTGCATCGTAACTGTATTTTGAAAGATATAACCAACTGAGTTTACTAGATGCTATCGAATATAATTTCTTTAATTATTTGTAGCTTCGTCTGTAAAATAACTTGCAAAATAATCAATTAATTTTGCACCATATACAAAGCGGTTTTTTGGCGTATTGTTTTTGAATATTTATTCGTCAGGTATCTTAATTTTTTGATTTCTAATATTTTCTTTTTCAAGTTATCAAACATCTCTATTTCAGTTTTGCGTAAACAAAATTCTATACAAAAAGTAGAATGAGAAGTATGTTGCATACTATGGTATGAAATACTAAAAGGCTCAGTACTTCATAATATTATACTTGTAGCAAGTGACAAATAATTTGGAATTTTTCAAGAAAATACCTTTCAATGGCAAGTATTTATTTAAAAAAAAATTGAAACTAATGAATCTGCGTAAGTATATAACATTATACATCCCGCGTTGGTTTGGTGCTGATGTTGGCATCAGCTACAATCTGTGAACAAAATTTATAATTTTTATAGAATAATTGTTGAAAGATAAGGAACAATCTTTACAGTTCATAGCGTATATAAAAGGTAAGACTAAAAACCAAAGGGTTAAAATATTCGCACATTGCTAGAAACTACAATATAGAACATGAGTCACAGCATCCCACATTTTTGACGTACGTACAAAAGAACAATCACTGATCCACATATGAGTGACATAACAACCCACGATATACATCATCCCCACGATACACGCAAACAAGAAAAATACATTCCCTTCCTAAATTGATATTCTACCTATCTGAAACCGTTTAGAATAGAATCTTATAAACCCGCCTTACGTGTGCACCCTCCTCTCTTCGGATTTTTCTTCCTCCCTCAACCTCATCCTCTCTCCACCTCGTCGTCATATGCAAGACAAGACTGCACATATATACACACTAACGCACACAGGATGTCCTCGTATATTTCTCTCTCTCTCTTCTCTCTGTCTCTCTTCGCACGAGGCTTTGAACAATCTGTGAAAGCCACGGAGCAAGCAGAAT
This sequence comes from Gastracanthus pulcherrimus, assembly GCA_949152435.1. NCBI lineage: Eukaryota > Metazoa > Arthropoda > Insecta > Hymenoptera > Pteromalidae > Gastracanthus > Gastracanthus pulcherrimus. The sequence continues at coordinate 189,880,223 of OX424572.1, read as the reverse complement.
AACTATGCGCGAGCGTATGTGGCGAGGCGAGCAGAGAGAGAGAGAGAGAGAGAAAGCGAAAGCGCGCTTGCGCGGTTTAAATTAAATCCAGCTAATGTAACCGAGGGGATAAATTAGATCTCTGACTGTCTGCGAAGCCTCTCTGTCTCTCTCCTATAGCCACCTTCTCTCCCTCTCTCGACTTTTCCGGTACGCAAGCTGCGAGCGTCTCTCACGAGGACCTACGCGTGTTCGCGCACAGCCGAGGATACATTGTATACGGGACTCCGCGCTGTATACGTCTATACGCGTTGAATTGGCTGCGCGTTACAGCTGTATATAGCTGTGTCTTACGCGCCGAGGCGTTTTCTTCCCGATCCTCGCGTGTGCAGCGTGCATGCAGCTGCAGAAGTGCGTGTAAACGCTTTCTCTCTCTCTCTCGCGCGGCGCGAACTCGCGAGAACAGACGTAACTTCCTTAATCGTCGGCTAATCTCTAAACGATGCGCCCGCGGGGAAACGCCGAGGTATATAGGTGAGTATGTGCGTGTGTGGTGCTTTTGCCGAGGTTGCACGCGCATGCTCGCTTGCTTTGGGGAATGAATTTTGCGATTCGATTGTGTCGCTCGGTGTGGAAGATTGAGATGGAATAGTGGTTGGAGTAGTGCAAGGTAGCTTGGAAATGGGAGTCATTGGGTTTTAGGGTGTATGGCGTTTGCGTATAGGTGAGTGTGCATTGTAATGATAGATTATTTTTTCGTGCTGTAGAATGGTTCTAGGAAAATGTTTGCAGAAGTTTGAATTTTTAAACTTGGTTGAACTCTTAGATGGATGTGAACTGCAGGAATAATTTCAAATTTAAGAAGGGTACACTTGAAAGTCCTATGGATCCTATTATTAGATGGAAATAATAAGATTAATTTTTAACCATTGCAGGAAATTGCATAAGAAACAAATGATGATAATATATTTTGGTAACAGCCTAAGGAAGCATGATGTGTCAAAGCTTAAGTATAATTATAAATATATACCATTTTAATTTTATTGCCTTAGCAACAATTGTTTTAGCAAACGAAATTAAAGGTATGTGACTTGTTCAAGGGAATTAGTCAACATTTTCGTTCTTTTAACACTTATAAAAAAGTAAAGACGCAAAAATGTTTTTGTAATGTAAGGTTGGAGCATGTGCCTGCCATATAAAAAAATAGAATGTTCAATATAAAGGAAACCAGATTTTGAAAAAAAGGATATTTTTGTACATTTTATTACCTATGTTAACAAAAATAGTTTTGTTCTTCTTGAAAATTTCTTGCAAAAATGTATTCTTCTTAAAAAAATGAATCTAAATCTGCTTTCTATATAAGTATGCCACTTGAAAATAAAGTGTTATGAAGCTCTAAAAATGTTATTTAATGCGCCGCTCTTTTTAAAACTCGCCAAATCTGTATAGTATACAAAGTGTACTTTACCCTGCTTACAGTGGTTTTTTACAGTGAAACACAAATCAAACGAATTTATTAGTATATTATGCAACAAGGGAATAAAGTCGAGGATTATTCCCAGCAATAGCGAATTTACTTCCTGGGCGAAGCGAGGGCAGTAATGACCCTCGGGAATAGTCGGCTTTTTTCCCGCGTTGCATAGTCGAAAATAAAGTTTTATAGAACTTTATTTTCGACTCAACTGTGGCCACTTTTTTGACTTGAAAAGTGGGGTCCACAGAAAGACCTCAAACGCGGGAAAAAGTAGATTTGCGGGAATAGAGTAAATTTGTGGGAAATTAAGTATAAGAGGGAATCATATTATGTCACTTTCGTCCCGCTTTTCAGGACAATAAAGTGGCCTTTACAGGCAGTTAAGTCGGGAATAAAAATTATTATTCTTTAACTTTTTGTAGCAATAAAAATATATGCAATGGCTCGATTTAAAGATTAAGTGTTGAAATAAAAACTGTGCTTCTAAAACAAAGTAATGCTCTTTTTTAAAGCAAAAGTCAAAAGTTCTGTAAGGAACTCTCATATGGGACTGGTGTCAAAAAAGTGACAGTTCTGAGGCAAAATACGTGCTGGTCTTCGTAAGGATCATTGATATCTACTATATATAATATTTTTAATTTTGGTAAAGCAGTACTTTAAACCTTAATATCTCTTATTATCTCTCTTATTAATCATAAAATAATAAGGCGAACTAGACTTAATTTATCAATTTATTGGGAGTAACAGATATATTTATAGATATAATTTTCTATGTTAAAATAAGAAACATGGTCATTATGAACATAATAGGTTTTCACTAACCGCCACTGTTGGCTCGGTGGATATTTTCTCCCGCAATTGCCATGAGTGTTGTGTTGAATATTGAGTTGTTTTGTAAATTTATAACATTTTGTGTTATTATATTGTTCTGGTGGTTCGATAATCCGAAAACTATGAGATCAGTAAAATTAAATTCTCACTTATACGTCTTAACTATTTTATATTGCAATATTTATCTAAAGAATCATTTTAAAAACGTATGCATACAATAAATTAAACGTACCTGTTCGATCACGTAAATGTGTAATATATTAACAGCTTTTATTATGTGTAATAGAAATAATGTAAGCAAGTACATTTATGAGAAGAAAAGTTTTTGATAACTACGAAGCTTATTCAACAATTACCGTGCATTAAACCGTCTGCATAGGACTTAATACGCTCGTTCGTAATCGCCCAAAGAGAATTAATTATTTAAGTCCTTAAAAGCCCGGCATTCGGGCTTATACGAAACAGATAATAGATTATGCATTGACTTTTGGATCCAGAAACTATCACGATATTTCATTTTAAAAGCATAATTCAGAGACATACAAAAGCAATGATACGAGATTAGATAAGTTAATACATCCTCTATAAGTACAATACATTGCTCATGCTAAATTGCAGTACGATGCAAACTTCACTTGTAAAGTGCTTTTAATTTTAAAACTCTTTACTTATCTATTATAGCTATAAATGTTAGTGTTGCTGCTAACAAGATTTCTAAATTTAACTATAAATGTATAATCATCATATAAAATATTTAATCATTAATTTAAATACCCCATTGTTTCCTACCTTTAGCATATTCTTCGTATAAAATCAAATCTTTAATTGATGCAAATAATGATTTTACATATACCATAGCTCCTGCCTTCTATTCTTAATTCCAAAATAAATATTGACATAATTATACTCAAACAATATTAATATACTCGAGCTCACCTACACACTGTTCAAAAAAAGCTTAACTTGTCGCTTAATGAGTACTAGATATTTAATTCGTAAGTGATTACGAATGAACGAGGAAAAGGGAGTTACGGTGGCCGGAAAGAGAGAGAGGGGGGGATATATAAAGAAAGAAAAAAGAAAAACGGAAAAGAAAGACCAGGCTCAACAAAAAAGTGAATCGAGACAGCAAGAGAGAGAGAGAGAGAGAGAGAGAGAGAACGACCGGTAAAAATGCGAGGCTCAACTTTGATCATTAAGAATTCTCTTTGAACGTGGCGAATTCCCGGGCGCGGAAATCGTGAGCGCTAGCGCGATTAAACGAAGTTACCGGGTGTGCAGTGTGCAGTCAAAGAAACGTTGAAGATATAGACCAGAGAACGAGAGAGAGAGAGAGAGAGAGAGAGAGAGAGAGAGAGAGAGAGAAAACGGTAGAGGACTAGAGGACGAAGGGAAACAATGGACGTGTGCATCCCTTCTCTATAGTTTCCTTTTTTTTTGCCGCTCGGGTATAGGTAGGTATTGAAGCGATCTTGCGAGCGCGCGAGAGCGTATTACGATCATGTTGGCATTGAAACACATTGGGGGCATATACGCACAAAAGGGAATGCGCGAGTTGCTAGATTACGAGAGCCGAAACGCGAATAGGTAGTGCGGAGTAGCCGTGATGGTGCCGACGAGCTTTTTGGAGCTTATATATTAGGGATTCTCTTTTGATGCTGCACGAGCGGGGGGCCGATCGCATTATATTTTTTAAAATGCTTTTTAGGGGGGGGGGGGCATCAAAAGTAATAAATCGTGCATTTATTCTTGTTTTGGCGAGATCTACTTAAATTAAAAAGGTATGCTGCAGCGGATTTTTCACGTTTGCGTTAATAGTACATTTTTCATTTGTGTAAAAGCATGGTGATTAAATCGACATAATAATAAATTTTAAACGTTGGTAAAATTATTCAAAGCACGTTGACTGATTAATACTATATAATAATTAAAATATTCTTTTATTATGATGGGTCGTTCACAATGATGTAGGAATTCAACGCTATTATTAAATTTCTATCATTTATTATTTCTGTTTGATTTTTATTTTCATATATAGTTAAATATTTTTACAGTTCGAGGTAACATGTAATATGCGCACGAATATTCTTCAAATTTAAAAAATCCTCCAATACCAGGACTGAAAAAATTAACGTAACAAATCCCTATTTGTAACTTGTAAAATTTTTAAAACGTTCGTACTTACTCATCAAATGTTACCTCGAACGTGCAATCGCAGTTAACCCATTTTTGCAGTTGACACGTTAAACAAATGTTTAAATACAAAACAACATCTGTTACTGAAATCTGCAAACCGTATGCAAACAACACCACATAAATGAATTCTTTTCCACCTCCATTACATTAATCTCACCTCTCGCAAACAACCAGCAGCCACAAATAATATCCATTATCCATCATCAACTGGCCTCTCGCGACATTTAACCCGCTCAGAACACACACATACACACACACATACTCCACGGAAGCATAGATTTCTCGCGGGCGTCTTGCATCGCTGCGTCTCGGGCCCTCCCGTAAATTCGATTTAGCAAACCAATTTTTTACCCCGCTCGCCGACACATCGAAGCTACGTAGGTATACAGCGCACCCAAACGAAGCAAAAAATAACGAATCCAGCTAGAAAAGGAATCGACGAAAGAGCGAGTTCCAGCAAACAGTCGAGCGGTATTACACACACTGCAGCGCATACCTATAACCACATCGGCAGAGCTATAACACAAGAGTTCGAGGAACGATAATTAACTGCGAAGCACGGCGCTACAGAGGGAGAGTTGAGCGCGCGTGCCTTTTCCCACCCCCGCGCCGCTCTTATGTACGATACGCGCGGGGGGCTGGGGCCAGGTATGCGCGAGCGTCCGCAAAAACCTCGGGAGCGGGGCACAGAGGGGGGCTAAAATCAATAAAATCCCTAGTCTACGGCCGACCGCATTCATCGGCGCTCGAGCTGTGCTTCTCTCTCTCTATCGCCCCACGAGCGTCTTTCTTGTATACGCTGCAGCATATTTTGCAGCCAGAGCGAGAGGTACACTCTGTGTGGTGTGGATGCGCGATGGGGGTAGGGGTCTTGGGAAGAGCGGGAGGTTATGTACTCCCAAAGGGATGGAGGTATCGCGCGGATGTATGTGGGGAGGGAGAGGGGTTGGCTGGAGGTGATTTAAGGCGCGATTATGGCGGAATGAAAAACTTTTTTATCTTTGAGCTAGTCGGGATGGAATTTTAAAGGCGCGTGAAGGATGATGTTGAAAGGTACTGTGCCAAACTTTAGTTTGGAATATCGATTATTTTCAAATTTTCGAATTGAGTCTGTTTCATATTTTGTAAAGAAAAAACTTGATTAGATTTTAGTGTAATTGTTACATTATACTTCATATACTACAGTCTATGTAGAAATAAGTTTTTTCATTTTCTAAAGTAACTGTACAAATATTTATATTTTCTGAGTGGAATAATGCTAAAAACCAGCGGACTTTATATGTAAGAAAGTAGCTTTTAACTCGCATAGGTACCTATAAACCTATAAACTTTTTAACACGTTAGATATTGAAAACATAAATTAATTTTAAAAATGACTTGTAATATATTATATTTACATTAGGAATGTAACAAATTGTATTATAAAATACACAAATATTAAATTTAATTACCGAGATGTGTTCCAGAACTAAAATCAATAATATTTTATTGCATACAAAAAGGTGTAAACTATTTTATTTCTAGTTAATTGCGAGTTAAAACGACTTGTATTTATTGACATAAAACGTTCTTTAATTTGGCTTTATTTTATTAAATATTATATCCATTATTATTTTTATCTTATTACAGTAAATGTACCTCATTTTGTAAACACCATGGCAATTAGTAAGAGTTTTGCATATGTGTATCTTTGGTCAACTGCATGTTTCAAAAGTAATTTTAATACATTGGTTTTAAAGGTCTTCTGTATTGCAAGTAAAATATAATTTTATAATAAAAGTGAATATCTTGCTTAATGACACACAAAATACACTGCAAAATGCAAATACAACATGCATGATCAACATAAAATACGCAAAAGTTTTAGTAAAGCAATTAGTAAAAATAAAGATTATGAAAATCAGTCGTTTAATCCTTGAACACAATTTTTCAGATAATATGAATATTCGATGGATATTGTATTTGATATTATATATGCAAGTAGATATGTATTGACGTGGGTAAGACATTCGTGTTGACTGCCACACTAATCTACTTATAAACATGCAGTATAAGCGTCTTATATTTTATTTATTTATTTATTTATCTTATTCAGATCACTCATGACTATAGAGGATTGATTTTTTTTAAATGTCCATCTTGTTATAGCATTTGCAATGATAGGAAGATTATTAAGACATTACATGTTAGTAGTATAAGATAAACAATCGATAGAACAAATATCTGATTGGATTTATTTGAATTTTTTTGAAATACGACAACTTCATTGGATCGTATACTCGTTTTTGCTAACCTCATTGGAGTATTTCAAAAAAATTTTAACGATTTCGATCAGAGGTTTGTTCCATCGAGTGTACCTATATATTCTCATAGATTATACATATCTGAGGGTATAATTATTGTTGATTACAAGTAAGACACGTACAATTTCTCCAACAAAAAAGATATAAAGGCATTCGTCATTATTTTTACAAATTTATATCAGTCAACAGATTTAAAATACGATTGAAAAAGTACGTAAAATCAATAAATTAAAAAGAGCTAAATTTCTTCGAATTTTATTATCTTATGAGCCATTTTTCTAGCATAAAAAGTCGCAGAGTTATGACATGAATAAAATATTAATATAATAATAATTAATATATTAATATATTAATTAATTAATATTAATATTAATATATTTTGAGAAAACTGTCTATTAGAACAAATTACGGGACATTGATCATCGAAATCCGCTTTTCAATGGTCGTGGCCTCTGTTTGTGAGCATATACATACAACAGTATACTTTATCATACATGCGTAAAGAAAGATTTTCAACTTGAGTACAGACGAGGACAGACAAATGACAACACTGTGGAAATTAGTTTTACCTATTAGGGGAGACCGGGGCGAATTCGAACAAAGTAAATATCTTGTAGTAGGAATATGTAATGGTAATTATCGATAAACTAGTTTAAAGGTACCTTCAAACTGAACATTTTACCATATTTAGTAGCGACGAAATAAAATCTTAGGCCAATATTCAACCGGGTCTCTGGTTTTGAAGGTTTCAACAAAATATTCGGTGGATCAGAATTCTTGTGATAAAAAATAAGAGTTTAAGTCTAATAAACACATACTATTTCAATATCATCTTTAATAGTTGTTTTAATTCGTTAGTCGACTTATTAAACTTGAACCGAACATTTATAGCTATTGTTTAAAGTATTTTTTTTACAATGGGGTAAAATCGAAGACAAAGTTCGGGATGATTTCGAACACCGTATTTCTCTGACGAAACAATTTATATTTAAATTTATTAATTACACCTCGATAATTCATCGTTCAAAACAACATATAAGAGACAAAATATAATGTTAAAATGATTCGTAAACTATTGTTCAAGCAGTGCAATGTGTCAAAGATAGGAAGTTATCGTACGCAGAGATATTGTCAGTAATTACTATAACGTGAGCATATGTATATTATCTTATTGTGTCTAAAAAATAATCAAGTTGACGTTAATACTGTTCACAATTTTTGTAATTAAAACGGCTACAAACTACTCTTCAGTGTAGAAATTGAACACATATTATTAGAGTATGTACTTACATTGCAGAAGCTGTCGACAACTTTAAATCTTAAACATGTAAAGCCCTATACTTGTAATACCCTAACACAGCAGAAGCTGATCGGTTTATCACTTTTATGAAAAGGCATTCAAACTTGTCGTCTATACAGTCTGTAAAGATACATGTTTAGCTAGAGTTGTGATTTTCAATAAAAATACGTTAACTTTGTATTAAATTTTAAATATAAATAATCGTTAGTATTTAAAATAATATATATAAAAGGAAATATATATTATTTACTTGAACAATTATTAGTTTCTCCTATTTTCTAAAAGATGTAAAATTGAAGTTACATATTTATTAATATGTGCCTGTGCTATCTAAAATGCATTGTTCGATTTCGCCCTCAATGAGGGAACGAATATATTGATTGTATAATGATGAAAAAAAAGTATATATCGAGGTAACAAAGGATTAGAAAAAATTTTATGTCAGTTTTGATGATAACGAATAAATCTACCGCCCCAGAATTATTTTTTTTATTAAGTATGTTGAACTAAAAATACTAATTAAAAAATTGTTTGAATTCGCCCCGGTCTCCCCTATAGTGAAGAAATTCTTTTTTTCTCAGTGCAGAACACTAGACGGAACAAACATCTGATTAAATTTGTTTGAGTTTCTTTGTAAACATTGCAACATCATTGGCTATTAGGCACGTGTTCACGAACCTCATTGGAGCATTTAAAAAAATCGAACAACTTCGATCTGGTGGATACTCATCACACTCATCTGATGATTTTCTAAACGTAGCTAGCAAATTCATGCGTTCGATTCAATGAAATTGCAGAATCGCAAAAGAATTTAAATGCATTCGATCACAAAGAATTTCTTGTCGAGTGATACGTTCCGTCAAGTGAACACTAACCATAAGTTTCATCGCCTATAACAACAAGCATTTTTAATATTCCCCCAAACAAATAACCTCATCACTTAATTCTAACCTCCCTCTCGAAAACAACCACCCCCACATCCTTTAATCCACTATTTCCAATAGCCCAGTGCTTCCTCCCTCGCCGCTAGATGCCGCCTCTGTCCCCATATCCCGCCGGTCTCTCGGCAACTCGCGGCCGTGCCACGGCGCGCGCGCCGGCTTATATATCTCCTGCACGCCGCGCGCACGCGAAAGAGAGAGAGAGACAAAGCGAAATACAGGGTGATGGTGGGAGAGAGAGAGAGAGAGAGCTCCTGTTGTGCCGCCCGCTTCGGGGCACACGACTATACGCCGTCGCCGCCGCCGCTCTGTGTCAGACTCGCGCGCGAGCGCCGGCCTGTTCAGTTTGTGCCGCGGCGCCGCGAGACGAGGACTGCACGTGTAATTCGCGTGTGCCATAATACGCTGGCAGGCGCCAGAGCGCGGGATCGTTTGTATGATATATGCCGGTCGCGCGCGCCTTTCGTGGCTCATGAATTGTATCGGATGGTGATGCGTGTGGCCGTGATTTTTTTCGTTTCTTTCTTTTCTTCGCAGACGGGTGCGCTGATTTGCTTTCACGCGTAAGATGATGGCATGAGTTTTAGTTTCTATATGGTTTGTTTTTCCTATCGATTGGTGGAATGGTATGGTAGACGTAGAAAGATTAAGTGCGCGTTTGCGAGTGTCGAAAACGCTGTCTTACGTGTGTAACATAATATACAGTAAGAGGAAGGGGAGATATATTGTTGCTTCGTACAAATAAAGAAAAGTGTGCGGTGATATGACGCTGTATTATTATGCAAAATCATAAAGTGCGTGCTTCACAGCTCTGAAGGGGATCCTCGCCTCGCTGCACCCTCGCGGGCGAAAACAGTTTCTTTCTTCTTGTATATTCCAAACACCTCGCGTGAAAAGGTGGCATATATATACACACCCAGCACCGCCGCCGCTGCGCCTTTATCAGAGAGTGTGTGCGCGCCGAGCTGTAGGACGATCGGCGCTCCGCTGCACGCGAGCTGCGAGGTTCTGCACCCCCTCCTGTATATGCACGATGCCTTATCTATAGTGCCGTGGCTCGTCCTGCCATAGGCTTCTACGCTGCTGTTGCCCGCTCTGCCAAGTGTCCACGTCGTCGTTCAGTATCGCCGCTACGAGCGCTTTTAAAGGTGAGAGTTTGTTTCTTGGTCTTTTTGCCGCCGCGCGTTTGAATGTGGGAGAGCTGCTGCGTGTTTCTTGCTTTCTTTCGCCGCGCGCGAACGAGAACGGCTTCCGCGAAGGAGTTCAGGGTTGCTGGGTATATATCGAGTTTATGCGGACTGGGTGTTATTATGGGTGAGAGCTAGGGAGAGGGGACAGACTGTGTTTAAAGTGTTGAAAAATTCAGAATGCGGATAATGGGATTGTTGGTAGTACCTGTAGACGAGGTGGTGGATTTATGGTTTTCGTGATGTGTGATTTTAGATTGTTGTAGAACAAGTTTCTTTGGTGTCTGGGTTATTTCGGTTTTGTAAGGTGCGTATCAGTTTATTAGCTGCTAATCGTGTTTAGTCGATTATGCGGTATTAGATACAAAAAGTGGCGGTGAAATGCGCTGCTAATTAATTCGTGTACACTTATATTGCGACTTTTGAATGTTTAACATGTAGTTATTACAGCAAAGATACTTATCATTACACGGTAATTTGATAACAAAGAGTGACTAGAAATAATATGAATGAATCATTTATACCATTTATATTATAATCCAACTTGTTCTTGCGTCAAAGTAAACATTTTACTACAAAAAAAATTCTGACTTATAAGTGAAGTTGCAAAACGATTTATCACTGTAATGCAAAACACTCGTTTTTCATTCATTTTTATCACACTGCACCGTGGTGATGAAATTCCAGTAGTTAGCGCCGTCCAAAGTTTCTCGTACAAACATTCTGTACATTGATAAATCATACTTAAAACTAAAACTTCGACTTCATTCAAAATTCATGACATTTGCAAAAATACTTTACTTACTCGCACAAAATTTTAATATTCTCTGAAATATATTACTGATAGTTACTGAATACTTAAGTAAATATAATTGTTTGTGGTGACCATATTTGAAAAAAGAATAGTACAATAGGAACTTTATACTTTTAAATCAGTATTTTAAATAAATTAAAAAATTTGTATGTTTCTTATACTTTATACGTTTAATTCTTAACATTTCATACTTATTTAAGAGTATGTGAATAATATTTTTTGTTTGTATATGTTACCCAACTTTGGTTAGTAATTATTTCACGAAAAATGTGATTATTTCTCTGTGGCTTCCCGAATAACCGCTTAAGTCCACTTTTTTCGAAAATTAAATTTTTAGTGATTTTGGTATTTATAAACGGTATACTTTTATATTAAAAGTAAAAAATTGTTTAAATTCCTAAGTCTATGCTTTTCTTTTGCATATAGGTTTAAAACCAGACAATTGCAAAATTCAAACCTTAATATCTTGGCATTTCCCATTCTTCTTAGTACTCTTTTAGTATCACACACTAAGGTAAAGTACCCAATACTTGGACACTTTTTGAGACAAAAATACAAAATCAGTGTTTGTAGAGCCCAAAATCAAAATATTTCTAATATCTTTAATCTAATCGTTAATTCGGCATGTTCTGCTGTAATTAGTACAAGAAAAAATACGTTAACATACTTTTTGATACTAAATAAGTAAGTTTAAAAATTCAACTAAATGCCGCAGTAGTTGGACATCATATGTCAAGCTGGTCCCAGTACTTGGACATAGTTAGGACCCAGTAGTTGGACGTATGAATTAAATGTGTCCAACTACTGGGTTTAGAATAAAGAAGTGGAGGTAAACTTGGACAATACATTCGGCATATCACAATTCTCGACCTAACCTCAAAATGTTATATCTGTATTTATCACAAATTTAAGAAGTAAACTGACATAATAGTTATTTAATTATATATTTAATATTAAGAACTATGTCAATAAATGCCAATGAGTACATGTTTTTATCATCTTTCACCAGTAATTATAACTTTTGTCACTGTCCAAGTACTGGGTACTTTACCTTATACAACTCTTGAAAATCTCCGTTCTCTCATACAAGACTTAAAAACTCTAACCCCACCAAGTCCACCTCCACAAAAGCAAGAAAACCCATTACCAAAAACGAATCGATCCGCACAATGCACAGAGCCCGTGTCCGTCAGCCGTCACCGAGCCGTCAGTGTACAAGTCAAACAGTATATTCCGCCCAAAGTCAACGCGTCAGCCATCATCGTCGTTCCTCTCCCGCACATGCACAAAACGACGCGCGGCAGTTTTCCACTATGCATAACCAACGCAGCCTCGCTTGCGCTCGCATTATCCGCAGATCCTCAAATTGGCCGTAAAAGCCGCTTTCACGCTCGCGCTCCCTCGCCGCCTTTGTTGCACATTATATACACAGCCAGCGCGGCGAGAAATCTGCCGTCGGAGAGGCGGAGGAAAAAAAAGGTGCGCATAGGTACGCGTAAACGCGCGTGTATACTTAGCGGGCAATATCGAAGCCATCATCCATCAAAAATCGAAGGCGCCACGCGCGATAAATCAAAAAGTATGCGCGAGCGCGAAGAAAAGAAAAGTAGTGTGTTGCGTCGCCGCGACGATCGGCCTCTGGAGAATATATACGTGTATACAGTACGCGCATCGGGAGGCTAGCATAAAGAGAGCCGGTTGGCGTTTCCGCTCGAGTTCCCCCCATCACGCTTTTATATGTCCTTATACAGCTCCGGACTATTTCGACTCTCTCTCTCTCTCTCTCTCTCTCGACGCTGCTCTCCTGTTTCAATCGATCCGAGGGAGCCGACGATACATACTCGTCCCGTTCAAGCTGTATACGTACGGGGGGAAAAGAAACGAGGCTGCGCTGCGTCGGGCCCAGGTGAAAATCCGCTCGTTCTCTCTTTTCTTTTCTTTCATCGCTGGGGAACGCCGACGAGGACGATTAATCCCGTAAGTCCCCGGCTGCGGCACGTTGTAGTATTACTACTCCGCGTTTCCTCTTCGTTTTATTATATGTGTTTATATGGGGCACGTGGAAAACTTGGACGATTTATACTTTCTTTTTAGATTCGCTTTTTTATGTAGGTTATGGATGAGGTCGGGAAATGTTTTAAAAGGGAAGACTGCACGTTGATGGGGTGGTGCGATTTTTTTCTTTTCGCTTTGTTCGCGTCGAGGTCGATTTGCATTACAACGGGGACGAGTGTTATAGCGGTCGAATAATTCAGCGTGCGTTACCGGGAAGGGGGGGGGGGGGAGTGTTTTAAGATACTGGGTGTAGTAGGTTTTGAAGCTGAGTTTTTAGAGAGACTTTTCGTAGGATGTGAGCGAAGCTGGATGAGCTTTGGAGATGTTGTACTTACCTTTTTAGTGTGTGGAAATTAAAAAGTTTGTAGGTAGCTTTTTTGAATTGTGGCGTTTTATACTGCAGAACTCGGAAAGTTTGTTTCTTGGGTGATCAATTGCAGGGTTGATATTTTAAATACAAGAAGAAAATACGGACCTTGGTAGAAAATTTCATTTATACGCTGCTGCAAACGATTTGTCGGATGTGGTATATTGTATTCTGACTTTGATGTTTGAATGTTTTATTCTGACTAATTCTGATAAATTCTAAGGAACTGTGTGAAATTCTAATATAAAGTATTTCGTTAGAATTTTCTATAATTTGTCATAATCTCATAATTAGTTGTCAAAGTGGAATAAAGGAGATTGATCTATTTGAATTGTTTTGTCTGTCTTCCCTATTTTAATTTGCATTCGACGAAAACTGACAGTTTAGGTTATCGACAGGTACTTTAGGTATTTTGTATGCATTATAAGTTCTTTTTTATTACGAAGCAATTGACATACGTTCCTATAATAAGTATATTTTACTTAAAGAATCACTTACTAAATCTTGGACAAATCGAAATAGATGTGAGGAATGAATTTCAGTTCCGAGTCCTTAAAATATGTGATATACCAAAGCACTTAAATTCTGCACAATTCTAATAAATTCTTTTCACCACGCTACAAGCTAACATTTTCCATTTGTTTACTCCGAATCGATTAATCTCCTAAATCCTCACCAAAAGAAACACCTTGATATTTTCCACCATTCTGTCTACCTCCTCCACTCACACAAACCTCTTATCTCCACGTTTTTCCAACTCCGCGCTGTACCTTACTATCGTGTAGCTGTTCGTTCGTTTAACCTCTCGCGCGACGGCGAAGGCTTCAGGATCTAGAGCTGCAGAAGAAGTCGGCTGCGCGCCGCGCCGACGGGATTAGCCCTCGAGAATCTCGCGCGCGCGTGTGACTTTTAAAAAGAATCCGGAGTAGTGAGCCGAGAGAGAGAGGAGCGAAGGAAGTAAAAAATTTCGTTGAAGTTGCGCGGGAGAGTTTTATAAAACTTGCGAGTTAAATAAGAGATTACGCGGGATTGCAGGTGGGAAAAAACGCGACGTGGAAAAAATTGCCGAAAAGAATGAGATTTGTATTACTTTGATGGTGATTTTTGGGATTCTCTTTGCTGGAGGAAAGTTTGAAGCTTTGGAGTGGCTGTTGGTAAGAAAGGATTGCAGGAAAAATAGTGCAAAGTTGGGACACTAAAAATTTTGCCTACGTATACTAAGAATAAAGAATAATTTAACTAAACGTGAAAAGTTAACTATCGCCAGGCATTTTTTTGCAGTGTTTAAAAAACATAATAAACTGGTTCAGTCTAAATTATAAGTGGATCTTAAAAGCTCTGGCAGAATTTTTTATAACAATATAGGCAAAACATCCTATCGTAGAAATGTTATCAGTCTAATATAGGGCACGACAGTTGACAGTTATAATATAAATAGAATCACCAAAATTTTGTTAAAATGAGATTTTATTGCGACGTTTTGTCAATTTGGTTCGTGGACGCCACGAAGCTCCTTTCGTCACAAAAAATCATTAAAAAAACGCTTTTCATGTATAACTAATTATACCAATAAACACTGCTCAAAGAACATTTACCCAAAGTTACAATAACTTTAAAATACACATAAACACAGTCCTTGTCAATTATCTTTAAAGCTTCCACCTACCTAACACGACTAACTTCCATTATTCCAACGCATTCTTTCCGAATTTCAACTTAAGCGCGCATAACTCCCGAACTTCCGCGCTCCCCTCCCAAAGTCCCAAAACTCAATGACTTCGAAAACAGCAGAACTCCCCGAAATTCCAGCCGTGGAACGAGAAAACTAAAGCGCGAAAATTGGGGGAGTATCAGAGAGAGAAAGAGCCTCCTTCCGCCGCCTTGAGGAAATTTCAGTAGCGCGCGCGCGCGCCCAAATCGCCCGAGAATGGCTGCGTAGTTTCGCAATCGTCTCCTCCGCGCTCGATTAAACGAGGTGTAGGACTGGGGGGTATGTGAGCAGGGCGGCACCCGCGCGCCGCTTTACTTCGTTCCGTCTCGAAGACTCGCTAATTTCCCGGCTGTGTATAGCTTGCGCTCTCTGCCCCCTAATGCTGATGCTGCGCGTAATATTAACACACCTAGGGGGTGGAGAGTTTGGGTAGTTTCTCAAACAGCGTCATCAGTCATGGGTAGTGTGAATGTGGAAAGGAATGGTGTCTTTTTTTTTAAATTCAGTAATGTAAGAATGTATTTTTAATAGACATCGGACTATTCGTGAAATGTTTTTTAAAATGGAAGAAAGTTGGTATAAAATGGGTAATTACTTGTCTAAAAATCGAGGTCACTTTTTCAGTAGGATATGTTTATTCTTTTGTCTGAAAGCTTTGGTTTATAGAGACAAACTTAGGTGATGTGAGTACTATAGACTTGCTGCATTATCATTGTTACTGTTTCACAACCAATGAATCGATAATGTATCTCTGATGGAAAGTTAGATATCAGTCTATCAAGAATAGGAAAAATATGTTTTGTGTCGGATATAAAGTAAATACAATGCTTTATCGATATAAAAGCGCCGGAAAATAAGTAAATGGGTCGATATCTACTTTCTAAATCTTTTATTTTAGTCTTTACCCGATTAAAAAAAATTGTGACGTTTCTGAATAGTAATTTAGAGATATTACGAGCGGTTTTCCGAAAATTTTAACTTCTCCTTTTTTGTACGTGTAATTTCTTTTTATTTTGATATCTTACATGAACGTCTAATGCTACTATAATTAAAGTATTAGAGTTAATGTCTTTTTGAAAAGAAAGACTTTAAATCTATTTTCTTCATCAGGGAGCCAATAACAGCCTGTAGAACATAATTGTCGTAAATACTAAGAAAACTTTAAAACTTCAAAAATTAATGCCGGTACCTACTCAATTCGCCTATAGTTTTACGTAAATTATAAGAAAAGTTAAGAATTCCAAAGTGTTACAACGATTATATATCGAGATTTATGTAATTATGCTATATAATGTAAAAATTCTAAATTTGTATTTTATTAACCTCGTTCGGCGTCATATATATAAAATTTTAAGTTAAATATCATTCCCCGGTCACACATACAGCAGTTATTTATATAAAAAATCAAGCACTCTTTACTTACTTCTCAATTACACCTCTTTTCCCAAAAAGATAATCATATTGTCCATAAATGCCCTCGATCCATTAGTCGACCGGTCGCGCAAATTTTCAAATTCCCTCTATCTCACTCTCGCTCGTAAATCCCCGACGATTGACTCGATTCGCCGACCAGCGAGCAGGCGAGTTGGCACGCATATGCAGAAAGGAAATCAATTAAGCGCGATAGTGCAGCAGCTGCGGCCATCTCTCTTTTTTCGGTAAGAGGATTTTTTTTCGCGCGTGTTGGTGAATATTGCGCCGCGATTGATGGAAATTGGACGCGGGATGAGGCTGCGAAAGAGCACGCGGGAGGATAACTCGCGAAATTTGTCAAACTTTTTAGCCGGTTGTATGATTGATACGAGGAGAGTTTATTCTTATAATGACTTTCAAATTGGTGCGGAGATTTGTTTTCTGTCTGCGGTCGGTGAATTTTCGGTTGGCCGGGTGTTGATTGAAATGTCGCATTTTCAGTGCATATTTCTCTTGTATTTTTCGAAATTAGTATTTCGTGATTTGACGAACAGTCATGTTTGTTCTTGATTCTGTTTGGCGCATGGTTCACTGTATTTATTTTTTGAAAGTTAGTTGAATCTATCATTTTGTCGTCATTTCTCTACTGTAATTACGTTACTCCGCGGCGGTGTAGTTAGTCATTCCCATTTTTGGCACGAGAATCGTCGTCACTCTCATGATTAAGTAAACTGCGGGAATGAAAACTTAATCACGCGATGTCAAATTCGAAGACTCATCGTCGGCCCAACCCGAAATTTCTTTAATTTCGTATTATATCGTTCCTGATGCTGTCGCACTGAAATGCAATTTAGACATCACCATAATTATATCTGCCCGTGACTCGAAAAAAATCACTCCTGGCGAATTACCCGAGAAAAAACTTAATTACATGAATCATACGTACAAATCAAGAAACATTTACCAATAAACATCGACGCGCCTCATTCGAAACGCAAATTACGCACGCGCTCATTATCATTAAATTTCAATCCCAGGAAAGAAGACATCATCGTCAAAAAGAAAGCAGACACATTGAATGTATAAAAAAAGTAATCACCATGCGCGGGTCTTGAAGTCGAATAAAAACCGAAGGAAGAAAAAAAGACGTCATTATAAAGCGGGAGGCCAGCATGAAAGCTCGTATTCAGGCGTAAAATAAAACTCCAAGTACATTGAATATATGTATTTATATTGTGATTTCTTTTGAAAATCATTTATTTTATGCGTATAACTGATATATTCGACCATTTTATTAGTTTCACAAATACTTTAATTAGTTGTATGGGCTAAAAATATTTGTAATTAAAACCTTAACGTAATTATCGTCATGTTGTATAACATTAATTATCGATAAAGATATAGTCGTATATATCTATATCTTAATTCCATAAATATAACACAATTATTGCAAAGAAATATGAAGGTTGTCATACGTACTTTTTATTTATGAAATATACACCTTGCAATTATTCTTATTCTATATGTAATGTAACATAATTTAACTTGAAGTAATGTACATGTCCTTGTTATGAAATTATTTGCGCCCAATAAATATACATAAATTATGATAAAATTGTCTGCAACATAAATAGGTTTGAAATCGTAATTGACCAACTGAAAAGTACACTGCCATTTTAATGAAACCCAATTGTTGCTAATCACTACAAGAGATAAAACTCATTTCACTCCCCTAAAAACTGTAAAAAACTCAAGGCTCCAGATTACAAAAATGACGATGGGTTTTAATAAAAATGTACCACCTTTGTCGTAAGATAACGATGTATATCTTTATTGATACGTGATTATGTTACAATGTGAAGTGAAAAATCCTTCTTCCTAGAATTTACACTACATGCTTATATCTCTTAAATAACTGGTCCAGTACACTTCCAAACCAAACAACCCGGAAATCACTCGTCACAACTCAAGCAACACCCACAATCTCACTCGCAAAGCAGATCATCATCTCCGTCCTCCTTGCCACAAAAAAAATCCCCACACGCATTCTTTAAAAGCGAGATAACGCTGTCAGCGCTCCGCCGATACTCGTTCAGTCTCTCATTCTCTCTCCCTCTCTCCTTCTTGCCGCTTTCTCTTTTGCACACACAGGCCGGAACGTTGTTTTCATCATAATCATTCATAAATTAAAGCGCTTGCGCGCGCGCGCCGCACAATATAAAGACGTCTTCGGCGCGGTGGCGGCGCGATAAAGACGAAACATTAAGCTCGATGTTTATGGGACTGTGTGTGCGCGCTGCGCGAGAGAGAGAGGCTCGTTAGTCCGGCGACGGGCCGACTCTTCATAATGCGGAGCATTTAAAAGCCCTCGGGTTCAGAGTCAGAGAGAGAGAAAAGTCCACAATGCGTCCGCAGAGCGAGATATGAATTATAAATGCGCGGCGCGGACCGAACGACGCGGGATATCGAAAATTAAGAATACGAGTGTGTGCGTCTGTGTGTGTGTGCATGATGCGTGGTCGATGAAAGGTTGATGTGTGTTTAAAAGTATGTGTGTAGCGATTTGAATTTTGATCGAATGGCCTGTTATAATGCGCGTGTATGGAATGAATGTTTATCGGCGAGTTAGGTTTATGGCCGAGATTAGTTGCCCGAGGATAATTGTGATTTTCAGCCGCGGAGGTATCATGGAAATTGAAAGATACGTGAATCGTATTTATAGTTACTGTAAAATTGATAAATAGCGAAATGTAGAAATAATAATTATTGGGATATAAAATAAATGGGAATTCGAGTACTTATTTTCGTCCGTATATTTGTAAATATCATTACGGTGATTAAGCACTCATTTCTCTTTAACACGAATACAGTAAACTTTTATACGAGAACGCTAATTAAATGACCATAAGATTTCCAAAAGAAGTTATATATTAGATAGTACTGCCTATATTGTGAATCAATATGAAACCTAACTTGCTCCGCGCGAGCCTATCTTAATTTGACTTTGATATTGCCCATAACGAGATAAAAAGTAACTCTGCGCCCGGCCCATTGATTTCTCTCTCCTCTCCTCTTCTCTTCTGCTCCTCCGAAGGACCACCTCACAAAATCTCGACAACGAAATTTAATTACGAAACTTTTTAAAGATACTTCGCTAAAAATACGGCTTAATTATAAGCGCGCTCGCAAAACAAAAAGACCGCGAGTTTTATCTTTTCATACCGTTTTCTCGCAGATACTTAAGAATCTGAGAGAAAGAGAGAGAGAGAATGGAAAAACGACGAAGGCTAATCGTTAATTCGCGCGACGACAGGCCATGCGCACTGCACGCGAAGATCGTCGCCGCGCGGCGCGGCTTCATTATCGCCCCCCACCTCGAGATATCGCATTATCGCGTGCATGCACGCGCACGCATATATGGGAATGTCATAGACCGCGCGGTATGGAGGATATTTTTTTTTCGCATGAGCGAAGCGACAAACGTCCGAGCAATTAATATCGCTGCGAGCCGATATTCCGCATCGGGGTTCTTTCGCGAGTCACTGATGTGTATTATTTGTGTACGTTGGCGAGATAAGAAAGGAAGTGGTGGAACGAGTGGAAAGAGGGAATAGAAGAAGACGGGAACTTGGTGACTTTGCGACGGAGTAAGAGTTGTTTGTGTTTGTTAATTTTGTTGTTGACTGAGGGATTGGTTGTTTGCTTTGAATTTTCGTGAATGATGAGTAAGTAATAAGGTAATGAGGTTACTATAGCAAGAAATGTTTGCATGATTTTAGCTTGTACTCACTTTAATACAATCCGTGTCATAAGTTATTTTTTCCACTATAAAATAAATAACTATCACTAATTGAACTAAGAATTTGTTTGACTTTAAAGTTACAGTGATTCGAACAATATACCCAATTTTATAATTGAATTGAGTCAGTACTAAAAAAGATTCATGGGTTTTTTTAGATTGCACAATGAACCACAATTTGTGATAAATTTTGTTAAATCACAAGTATTTCCCATTTCATCGATTTATTATGTAAAAAATGGAAAAACTTTCCCTCACAATGAATTATCACCTATTTCAAGCGAAAAACTAACTTTCGACGCTGATGGCGCAGTTAACACAGCCTTAAATAACAATGAAAAATTCAGCGACTCCATTAAACACCTCTCCTTCTATGCAAATCTGCAGTCCAGATTACTTTCAACCTTAATTACCCCTCTTAATTTAATCTTTTCCGCGTCCAAGTGAGAAAAAGCCAGCAGCACATATACCCACTCCCATAACAGGGTCCGCAAAAAAGGCGCAGCACACGGGACAAAAAGAAAATGACAGACTTATGCTAAAAAAGATGACGGTCGCGCGTCGCTCAGCAGCAGCTCGCCGGTGAATTTATATCGCCCGCGCGGCGCGCTCGCGTCGTTGAAATAATCGAAATGCTAATTATTCATTTGCATAATTAACACTCGCGGTCGCAATAAAGTCCACATGCCGGCCGCTGCCGTGCGCCCAACCGAGAGACAGTATACGCAGAGAAAAAGAAGGAGAGGGAGGAGGACAGGGTGCAAATTAATGGAGAGGCCTTATGCGCTTTGAATATTAAACCCCTCTGTAGTGGCGTATCGCTTTCGGAGATCTCGCGCTTGAGCCCGTTTTTTCGCTTATTTCTCGTCTCGCGTGCTTCATCGCGACGATTAATAAGCGATGAGGTGAAAAAAGTCCATGTATGCGGCGAGAGGATGCAGGAAGACGATATTTCATGCGCGAATTTCTATGTTGTATAATATGAGGTAAATGATGTGAAGTAAAGTATCTGCGAGATACTACGTGTTGGCTTCGATACTTACCAAATATGGGCAGTAACAGCAGTTTGAATGTTTGAACTTCATTACGATAATTTCAGACTTGTATAGTTATAGTTGTTTACACAGTAAATAAATCAAGTTCTTATTCGTGGAATACATAATAAACGTTGCTTGGTACTAATTTTAGAGACTTGTGCAATAACATGAATTGTAATACATAAATTGTAAAAACACTAGAAAATACAATTTACTTGAAAAACTTTCAAAAACTAACTTTTAAACAAAAATATATACAAGTGGAAGACTGTGTGTTCCATGTAACACTTATGTATGTTTTATATATATTCAGTTGTAATTGCTTATGTTGATTATAAGCTATTTAATCCTTTGTGTCATGGTGGGTCACTAAGTGATTTTTACCTTTTTTCCCTTCTTTTTGATTATTTAACAGATTCTTTGGCTATTAGTACACTGAGAGAAGTTTTATTTGCATCAGTTTAAAAGTGCTTAAACGATTCACTGTATTTTACTTACTCACTGTAAAAAACTGCAAGTGATCAAGCTTTGTTCCTTTACAGAAATAATTCATGTCTCAAAGTGCTACTTTAAATTTGATCCACAAACAAATATTTTATACACAAAATTCCTTAAATATCCCAAAATTGCCGTCCCTCCCCTACGCGCCAACAACCTCGGGGCTGTTTGTCGTGCGCGCGCTAAAATAAATCGAACGCTCCGCGCGATAGGACAGAGTCTCTCTCCACGCACGCGCGCCCGGAAGTATAATTGTAAAAGTGACTTCAATTAACAATATGGCAGCTCGCTCGCCGCGCCGGCGAATATTTGCGCGGCGCCGGCGCGGCCGGATAATTAAATTCATCGAGCGGAAAGTCAATTACGAATGTATATTTTTCCGAGGAGATCGGCCGCTACCCCGAAACGCGGGGAAATTCATTTGGAAATTATATGTACCAATATGGCTTGAAAATAATGAATTTTTGCATAATAAATTGAGGCTGCGAAGTCGCGCGGCGTGATTGTTCATCGCGCGCTGCTTATATTGCGCTTGTTTGCCCGCGACGCGGCGTTTTTTTTTTACTTCCTTATAAATTTGCGTGTATTTCAATGCAGTCGGACGTAATTAACTATGAAAACATATTGTGCAAGTAGTTTGATAAAATAAGCATTTTAAATTCTTCGGAGTAACGCGTGCTTTTAACAATTACAGGTACGTGTGAAAGTAGAGAACAAATTGCTTACAACCGCGGCAATTACGCGTAAGTGATTTGCATTCATTTTACTTAAATAATATATTAATTTTACGAATTTAACAAAAATATGTAAATAATGATGCTACTTTATACAATATACGCCAATTAAATAATACATTAAAGAGCAAATAAGCATAGAGAAAAAATCTCCAGCCCTGCGGAATATAAAAGCTGGCTAAGTCGCAGGCGCTTTACGTAAGAATAAAAATAAAAGGCCGAGCGACGACTTTAATCGTATTAAGCTCGCGACATTAATCCACAGATGCGTCAGAAAATGTATATAATTGTACAGTCGAAGCAAGTCGAGCACCGGCCTCGCGCTTAATTGACGGAGAAAGAGAGAGAGGGAGTGAGGGACTAAAAATCAATTTAACCGATGATTATCTGCCCTTTTGCTCTCCTCCACCCTGTATTCGCTGCTCCTGCTCTTTTTCTCTCCTTTCGCCTTATCTACTTTTCCCTTTTTTGCGTTTTACTTTTATACCGCTTCTTTTAAGCTTTCTTTTTTGTCAGTTTACTTGAAAAGTATTTACATTATCCCTTTCAGTCACGACTTTTTATAGAATAATTACTTTATTCTCTCAATGTTTATTATCAATTATAATTTATGAATATTAAATTTGTTTTATATTCATTAATGGTATAAAATGCTAGAAACCGAATAAACAGTGCAGGAGACAAAAGATTGCTGTAAAATGTAAAAAACTGATTTAATAAAGATGTTATCTGTAGGTTATTTTTCATTTTATACTTTTTTTCCGTTTATAATATTTGTCTGAGAATTTCTAATTACTTTTAACAATAAAAGAAAGGCTTTTAATTACACCGTTTTCCGTGAAGGATGATCAAACGTATTTCACGAAACGATACCGCGATCCCCCATCTATCTCCGTAAATACCAATAAAAGAATGAAAAATGATAAACCAACTTCGACTGAAGTATAGGCGGTGATTATTAAAATACTCGGGCTAAGTTTTTTTATTAAACCTCCGCCATGCCTGCACCCAACAACCTGCTAGCGCGTAAGTTTCTCTGCAGGCTCTGATAAACGCGAGAAGTGAAGAAAAAAAAGGAGGCAAGGAAGGAAGGCAGAGCATAAAGAGAAAGAGAGAAGCACAAGGAAAACAACGGCTCTTTGTAACAAACGCGCGCTCGCGCGATCCGACCGAAAAGTTCAGCGATGCATCGTGCACTGTAATTCTTGCGCCCGCTATGTACGCGTTTCTCCTTCGACTCCCCTTATTTCGCCTCTTCCTCTTCTGCCCGGGATGTATATACTCCGTAAAGGCTCGGCTACAATAGATTTCCGCTCTACCTTAAATCTTAGCATTAACGGCGAGGCCGAACATTAACTTTCAGTTTAATTTTCGGAGTAAACAGACAGGTAGCATAAGTAATGATTACCACCAACATTTCGAAATAATCTTTAAATTTTAAATGGTGAATTTTTATGTGTACTAAGTTTATTTATACTGACGTTAATAATACTTGGTAAAAAAGTGACTATTTTGGGGTAAATGAAACGATTTTTAGTCATGTAATTAGTAATTTCTTACCGATTTTTTGTAAGCATATAATATGTTTTATGATAGGTCTGAATTTTACTATATATGAAACTACTTTGTCATAATCTCAATGTATATATCGTCAACATATTAATTTCACTTTGATGTATTTTACGCAAATAATTTTTAATACCATATTCTATAATTCATAGTGTATTATAGAGTAGACCCATAACTTCTGAAGCCATCATATAAATATTGATTTAAGTTTTATGCCTGAGTAAAATTATAAAATTATATAAAACATTTTCGGATTCCAATTAAGTAATACCTTTAAATAATTCTACCAATTAAAGAATAAATCCATATTCATAATGTCGCTTCAAAAGTAATAGGTAACGCCAATAATTTTTTAAAAATTCGATAATTTACTTTTAGATCCAAAACTGTTAACCGTCACAATATTGTCCCCCACGACAACATTCATCAAACCTCGTTGTGTCTAAACCTTAACAATCTTAACCTCTCTCCCAATCCATCTTCCCATTCCTCCCCTCTCTCCCTCGCGCCCGCGCTGCCGAAGTTTTTCAATGAGCGGCCGGAGCGCGCGGCGCAAACACAAGCTACACTCGCGCGCGCTCGCTCGCTCGCCTCCCGGACCATGAAGAATTATAGGATTGGCGTTAATTGCCCGTTATACTTCGAGCCGACGGAAGTGACGCACTTGAAGCCGCGGCGTCGGCGGCGTCGGAGTCTCGGAGTCTCGGAGCCATGGCGGACGCCGGCGTATATATACACGCGGTGATTTACGAAGTCGATTTCGCGGCTATACGAGGATCACTCTCTTTCTCTTTCTCTCTCGTGTATGTACAAGAAAGAGAGGAGGGAAAAAGGGAAACCGGACTCCGAGCTCTAGCCGCCTTTTATTTAACGGCGCGCCCTCCGCGTTAATGGTCGTAACACGCCTCAAAGAGAGTTAAGGGCTCGCAAGGAGTGTGCGCAAGAGTAGACGACTACTGGCTGATGTTGCTTGCAAGGAGAATGTATGCGGGTGCGTTGTGTACTGGATGCGCGAGGGTATGATGGTATAAGATGGAATTTTTGGAATGGATCCTGGAAGATTCGGGGAGAATTAAATGCGCGCTTTTATTTTCTTGATTGGTGGGATGCGGTAATTAATGGGCTGAATTAAATGTTGAAAGTAACATGCGAGCATGGAAACATGCATGCATGCGTGCATGTATTGCATAAAGGAGTCAGTATTTACACAAAAAACAAATTTAATTAAATGTTTGATTCAATACTGCTAAAAACGTTTACCTACACGGAGAGAATTTTCTAATAAAAATTATGACGAAATTCGCAGTAAAAATTACCGTGAATGACTATAAAGCTGGGACACTCTAACTTTCCGGCAGTTCTTATTGATATTTACGATAAATTTTACCGTACTGAAGGGTAAAATTTGCCTGCCGCAGAGTAAAAGTTCCCTGTACGAATCTTAAAGAAAGCCAAAATTTGTGGTAAAATTTGTACGAAATATTTTTTTAAAATCTGTATTTTCTTCCAATTATTGTAGCAGTATCATTAATACTTAAATAAGTACATTTATACACATTTATATTCGAGTTAACCTAAAATGTGTACACGCTCAGTTGTTACCTTTATCAGCTGTCTTTTTTTCTCAAATCAGGTAAATTTTACCATTGAGTGCGGTAAAATTTATAGTCTGCGCGGTAGAATTTGTAGGCAATGAGGTAATTTTTATAGTAAAATGTCAGGAAAAAGTGCCAGAAAGTAGGAGTGTCCCAGCTTTATAGTTATTTACGGTAATTTTTACACTGAATATCGTTATAATTTTTATTAGAAAATTCTCTCTGTGTACTTAAAATTAATATAACTCTGAAGCTAGCGGTTGATTTATCTCAAGAATTTTTTATAAACTTTAAAATCTGAAGATAAATAATATGAATTGTGATACACCAAGTATTGCAAAATGCATTCAGAGGACTTTTTATTTTAGTACAGACATTTGTGTCATTAAAAAATAATACTTTTATTGAATATGTTGCTACTGAGTGGCTGCCAACCTCAGACTCATGAAATTAATAAATACTAATTAATATTAGTTTTGAAGAATGATATTTTTTATTTAGTAAATGTTTATTATCAAAATAAATATTATTTGTTTCAAATTAATGTTTTCCTAGCAGCATTGAAAAAGAAACGTTTATTTGAATCTATTACTAAATTTTGTTTTGCGTAACAATTATAATTGCTATAAAGAAAATATAGTGGTTATTAAGCATCTGCAATATTATTTTTGAGTTAATCGTAACAGTGAATCTCGTATATAGATTAAATACCTATTGAAAACATAGCACAAAAATAACAATGACAAAAAAATGTTTCTCTTGTAACCATTTAAATCTACAGCGCATACCTCGCCACGACATCGCACAAAAATGCGTCGCATTCCTACTCAAATCCCCTAAAAAAACCCAGCATTTTCGTTCCCAAATTCCTATCAGCTTGAGTGAAACAAAACCGTGCGTCCCTTTTATCTCGACGCGCGCTTGCGCTCACTTCCCGATAAGCTCCACAACGAGCGCGTAATAATCGCGAGTAAATAATTCAGATAAAGCCACCAACGCCGCTTGCGCTTGCGCAATACAATAAAATGTGGGCCACCTCTCCTTACACAGCCTATACCTATTATACCTCACCCACATAACTCTCTTTTCTCTCGGCTCGCCACCTCCCCGCGAAGCAAAAGCACGCATTGAGCGCTATACGACACCGCCTCGTCCTTCTCTATTTTCCGCCTGGCTCGGCCTCGCCAAAGGCGATGACACACACACAGTAGTGCCCTTTGTGCCTCGCTGAGAAAGCCGAGGCGCCTGCACACTCTTTGCATTCTCGCGCCCCCCCCCCTTCCCCGCGGCGAGGCGAGATGCATATCATAGAGGAGGTGCGGGCGCATGGTATATGCGGAGCCATTTACCTGCGGCGAGTCTTTCGCGTGCGCGCGAAGAGCGGACCTTTTTGCGCGGGTGCACTCGTTGTAAATCATTTCTGTAAATGTGTGCCTTTTTCGAGAGGAGCTCTCTTTTTGGTCTTTTTGTTCTCTTTTGGTTTTTGAAGCTGCATAGAGCTTAAAAGCACGCGACTGTGGATAGTGGGATACAGAGGGAAACACTCTCTTGTGTGCCATTTGTGTACCTGCTGCTGGGAAAGGTTTACTTTAAAGTTTAGCTGAGACAAAAAGTAACGTAAAAGAAAGTAATTTAGTGCATTCATCTGACTTTGTTTCATAAAAATGTTTAGCTTGAATATAACAGTTTTTTTTAGTAAAAAATTACTTGAGTGAAACCGCGTAATATATTTCTATTAATCTTACAATAAAACTACTTTTTTATATTTAAAACTGTATGAATTATTTACACAAAGAGCATTCAAATATATGGATATTATAATATATTTTTAGAATATATATTTAAAGAAATTATAACGCTTTGAAAATCAGACGTCATATCGTAGATGAGTCATCCTTACATAGGTACAATCTTATGTCATCGAAAGAAACGTAAATAAGCTATTACCATTTTTAAAACCAACTTTGTTTAAGAAAATCGAGTAATCATCAAACCATAAGATAACTCCTTATCCCAAGCAAACAAAATAAATTCACTTTATAGAACAACCAATAAAAGCTCAAGTTAGAATTTCGCTATTTCCCCAATGCAAAAATGCCCATGAACCCATTGCACCCTCGCATCAGCAGATAGTCGAATCGCGCCCTCGACCGTGCACGCACATAAACCCCCGCTATGCGGCAAACGTAACTCGCGTCAAGGTGCTATTTTCGCGGTGTATACCAGCGGGGCTCGATTCGCTGCGCGGCAAGGCAAGAGAGAGAGAGAGAGAGAGTCGCGGGCCGAGGTCGCCGCCTGATTGCAGGACATCCATCCACGTCTCGCGCGCGCTTCACGCGAATCCGGATGGCAGAGCTGCGCGGCTCACTCGCGGAGCAGAGCGAAGCAGAGTGAAGCAGAGCGAAGCAGAGCAGTAATGACTTTCTAATTGCTTCGCGGCGCGGGCTGCGCGATTAGTGTTTCGCGGCCGGCGGAATTATATACTATAGTTCTCTGATATAGCCGACGTGACTTTTCGTCTGATTGAAAAGTGCAGTGTGTATATACCAGGAAATTGAGTCTTTTTGTTGGGGGTGGAGGGTTCGGTTTATGTGGCAGATGGGAGTTGTATCTGGTTCTTATCAGTGTGGGAGTTGTGAGAGGGCTTGTAGCTGATGGGGCTTTTGTGAATATAATATAGCCTCGGGTAGTGGTATCTTTTCAGATTAGGTCAGTGATCAAAATTATTATGATGTTTTGACCGTGGTTCCGATCGCGTGGACATATTATTTTAATTAGAAAGTAATGCAGATATACGTGATGAAAGATGTTATGATTTTATACATACTGAGTAGTCAAGGATGGTGCTTATATGCATATATGTACATTTACTATTGTAGATGAACCTTATTATAACCATATCACTCCTCGAGGATCTATATTTAATGTTTAGGTATATCTTGTCCCAAATTACATTTTACTAGCTTCGTTACCGATATATAATGTTGTCTTTTCGAAATGGGGTCTGAATCTTAAAATTAATCTTGAATAAATTGCTTACATAAAATTATTTTCAACTATAACTTTTCCTACGAGTTCAAGAGAAATCAATTTGATTTATTTAAAGTAGAATCTTCTTAAATTGAATTTTCATTAAACATTATAAGACCAATTGATTCTACTTGTATCAATATGACTCCGTTTGGACTAAAACAAAACGTTGCAGTTCATAATTATTGTCCCCTTCGCATCGCGTAAAGAGAATACATCTAAGACTGCAGTGAACTAATCTGCAGCAACCATTATCCTCTTGCCAACTTACTCAAGATTCATCGTCAAGGTTCAATAAACCATCATTTCCTTTTCAAATATTACGCTATAATCTTGTCACTCTTTAAAAAACCCCAATACAGATATTCCCCATACTAAAACTAATTCGAACCACGAAACACACTTAAAAAAATCCATCGATACCACCACAAACCCCTCCTCCGTTTTCTTAACCCAATAAACGTTTTCTCCCAGGCCAGCAGCGCCGTCCGAGCAAATCCTCCAGCCCAGCATCCTAAGCCAGGTAAACTTGCTATACGCGCAAAGTCGGCTACGTCCCACCTCTGTGCCATGGCCATCGCCGCTGGCTGCTAGTCCTGTCTCTCGCGGTGGTTCAGCGGCAGCGATCAGCCGACCTAACCAACCAACCTCGCCTCCTCCTTCTCCTCCTCCTCCTCCCTCGGGCTTCCAGCTCCAGCTTCCTGCTGCGGTGTTCGGTCAGTGACGTATCCCGGGGGGAAAACCGCGACTACCTCCCTTCCCCCCTCTGACCGACTGCGCGCGGCCAGTGTACCCTCGCACGTCTTTCCTTGCGCTACACTCTGGGGTTAGCGTCTGGGCGCTCTTATTTATAGCGAAACGATGACGAGCACGCGGCAGTGCCGACTGATGGGGTGAGGGTGGGGGGATGAGGTGTATGCGCACGTAGAAGTAGTCGCGGGTAATTACACTTGTACCAGCGCTGCTGGAGGAGAGCGTTATTGATGATGGCTTCGGTCGTTAGTTCGGTGGTGGTGGTGGAGGTAGAGTCTTTTGCCATGCGCTGCTGGCGAATAATTGATTGTCGGGTTAAATTAGTCGGAAATGTTTATTTAGCGAGGCGGAGGGAGAGAGGGAGAGAGTTTGTTGCGGTTAGGTCTGTGGAAGTGCAAGATTGCGTGGCAAAAAGTGTGCTTTTATCTATTGTAGTGAATTTGTACAATATAATTTTTTTGTTTTTGTATTATTTTGATAACTTATTATATAACCAATTCTAATGAAATAAGAAAATTCTGACAAGATTTCTATGAATTTCTTTGTAGGATTAATTGTCAAATTATATCCAAAGTTACAATTCATCAAATTTTGACAAACCATAATTTTAAACCGTGTTGGTACTGATATAATTACTGAGTTGTAAACTATATTTATTGTAAATAAGTAAAAAGAGCTAAGTAAATGCATGTAAAATACGCATCACTTTTATATGTATTTTTCATCGCGAATATAAACCCCCTTGTCATATCTATGGTCATTGGTCATCTTAAAACACTCAAGTTAAAGCTAAATACTGTAGCTTTAATTATAAAAGATTTCAAATATTGCGAATACCGCATATGGTTGCAGATTTTCACTAGATCAAATCCTATAACGTCCAAGAATAAATGACTGCGCATGAGGGTTAAATAAATTTTATCACAAGGTCTCGAAAGATTCAATTAGTTTTAGTAACGCAGAGGATCATAAACCCCTTATAAATCATCAACGTACGATCAGCAGGACCTCGATAAAGCTAATTTTCAACCCATATTACAGAATCCCTCTGCGCGCACCAATTCATCCTCCACTCTCCCCCAACTCCGGACGCTCTCTCCAGCACAGAAAAATCAATCCAGCCATCGTTCCTAAATCGATTCACGTCCCGCGACGATCCCTCATCCTCTTACCCATCCACTTTCCTCGCGCACACCATCCCAACGTTCCCCATTTCTCCCTCCTTCCCCTCTCTCAAAAAATAACGACTCACCCCCCGAGAGAAGATACCTTCCGCTTCCTGCTGAGCTGGGCGCGCGAGAGTCCTACATCTCTCTTCAAGACGCGCGCAAGAGAGCCGAGACGTACGGCAGCCGGGGGGTCGCATAAATTGCTGGGATGGCCGAAAGCTAATATGCGGCCTCTCCGCAACGTCCGCGCGCGGGCGCGAACGCGCGCGCCCTCTAGCGGCCGAGCGCCTGGGAATAGTAAATTTCCGTCGCGTGGCCGCCATTATTAGCATATACGAGTATTCGGCGAATGAGTTATGCGAGAGTGGAGGGGAGAGGGGATGGGAGGTTGGCTCTCCCGATGGGACGACATTCGGATACAGCGCGGAGAGGATAGATATATCCCGGTTCTGCGGAGGAACGCGCGAGAGCACGCGTGGTCAGGTGCATCCTTCGGAAACTGCGCGCGCGAGCGCATTTCGAGCAATGTCAGCTAGAGAGAGAGAGAAAGAGAAAATGGGAGGGATGAGGGTAGTGGAGTTGAAACTATTCACGTTTTATGTGCTCTTTAGATTTGAATGGATGGGAATGTTTATGATGAGTCGTATGAGAAGGCTCGGATGGTGAAAAAACAAGGCTTTGAATAGAAATTAAGTTTTTGTTGATTATTTTAACTTTTTAGAGCGAATTATGAAAAGCGTGAGAAAGTATCTAGCTCATTTTGAGAAATGAAAGAAACGTTGTTTTAGTACATTATTTGAGTTTTCTGTAGTCTTGGTTGGAAATCCGGTAAATTTTGAAATAGTGCATGATGGATACTTCTTTACTTCTTTGGTAGCCGTATGAATTATTATACTCGTGGGACTAACATTTTACTAGTGTTTGACGGGTTAGATTCATCCTCTTGCCACAAATAGAAGGAAAAAGTAAAATGAATTACCTGAACTTTATTCGCTAAGGGATTGACGCAGTCTTATAGATTCACTTTATATTCACCAGAAAACATACGTTTCTTTATATACTACAAGCTTACAAACGCATTACTTATATAACCAATACATAAGATTATTACACACTTCTGCAAGACGTTAATATCTTATAAGTAAAGTAGGAAAGATTTGCAAGTAGAGAGAACTTAAACCGCTTAGCGGTTGTATTATAAATCATCTTAAGCTGATTACACGTATAACGATCGCGTTGCTAGCAGTAAGCAAACAAACAATATCTTAAACTTTTATTTCGATAACAATCCTATACAAAATGTTTTATTTCATGAATATGATAACCGCTGATGCAATATAATGATAATAAACTCTTTACGTCCGAGCGGGTATCATTGCCGAGTGTGGGTTTTCGATAGGATTTCAGGCGAAACTATTCGCGTTTTATGTCCTCTCTCGATAGCTCGGATGGATCCGGATTGTATAGAACGTTTATAGGTATATACGTCGGTTTGAGTTTCGCATCAAAAGAACTTTATGTTCAATACGTTATATAACAATAACAATTTATTAACGGTGCGCACCGTTTCGATTTAATGAAAAAATTTAGCAACCGATGCACGTTAAAACGTCTAATGCTTTAGTTAAGCGTCCAAAGCTTCTTATAAGAACAATATCCTATACTACAGTGAGAAACAAATCATGCCTCAATAATACATAATTAGTCGAATCATTCTTCAAACAAGCATAACGCGCTCGCTAACTGCTAACGAGCTTCCACAGATAACTCAATGAACTCGCGCCATCCGCAGCAACATGTACAACAAACTCGAGATACATTAACAACAGCGACAGCATGAATCACATAATACAAACCGATAAATTTCCACAAAAATATCCCCGATCAAAGTCGATATTTTACACCACACACAGCGCGTATGCTTTTATCTAATTTCGCGTAACGCATTTGTTACTCGAAGCCGCTGCTTCTCTCTTTCGCGGCATACGCTTTGTCGCGCCAGGCGCGCGCGCGCGCTCGTTTCGCCCCCGCGCGGAATCGATTGAATGAGGGTAGGAGAGCGCTAAACCGATCGTAAATCCGAGGAGCGGCTTATGTGTACCTGGGCGCCTGTAATAGCCTCGCGCGTGCGTGCAGCAGCAGGCAGTGTGTGTATGTGTGTGTGTGCGGGCGCTGCAACTGGTGGCTTGCCGCGCGTTTTCTTGTTGTTTTTTTTCTTCTTATTTTTGTTCTCGTTTTATTCCTTTATTTTTCTTACCCGCCTTTTAAAAGCCTCGCGCGCCGAAGAAAAAGAGCGCAATAAAGAACAAGAGTTTGAATAAGAGCGAGGAGTATAGAATGGAATGATCGTATGGGGTTCTAGAATATAAAATGGCTTCGTCGTAAAAATAGGAAATAAAATCAGTCGTATATATCAGTCGTATAGAGTGTGTAGTTTCTGGGATTAGGATATGATAAATAAATAATTTTATTAATAAAATTGATAAAATAAATAAGTAATAAACTGCAGGCTTACGAAATTCAGATGCACAAAACTGGAATAATCTAATTTAAAAACAAATTTGATATCATTATTATTAATCTTACGCTTGCAAAACAGCTTTTATCTTCTCGAAATTGATACCAGAAGTGGAACATCTTAAAACTTAGTTGTACACAGCTATCTGAAATTCATAATATAATGTAATTAATTATTTTTTGGATTATTTATAATTATTTAACGGTACTATTACATCGTTCAATAGTATATAGCTGTAATATAAATTAAGAAACAAATTAGCTAACAAGAAATAAATAGAAAGAAAGTATGCACGTAGAATAGCCAGTGTAATTACAATATAAAATTAAATCAATGTTTTTTTAAACTTTATTCGTTCTTCATCATTGTTATTTCCGAGGTTATTTCTTCAATTTTCGAACAATACTAAATTATTGCGATTCCCTTTCAGCTCGCTAAACGCTCGAATGTAAAGTCTTTATTCTTGGCGCGAGCGCTGCGCCCTTTTTCCATCGTAGATTTCTGGGAAGTCCAGAAGCGGAATGCAAACTAACGCGCTGCGCTGCTGTTGCACAGTTGCCGCTGTGGCCCGAGGGGGATTTCGGAGAGGATCGAACGTGCCGTTGCACCTGAAATTCCCGGGGCTTCGCCTGACATAGCACGAAGGCGGAGGGATTTCGATTGTATTTTTGCTCGTTCCTTTTCGGCAGCCAGGAAGTCGACTTGGTTTTATAAAGGGATATTATGCTGAGGAGGATTTAGATGCTCGCGATTTCAATGTATCGAAATAGAAGCAAGCCTCTTTTGTCTAACGAAAGACAATCAGTTTGATTTTCGGACTGTAACAATGGCGCGAGTTTTGAATTCGAAATTTAGGGGAGGGTGTTCGTTTTTGATATTACGTAGCGCAGAATATTTTAGATCAATTTGTAGAATTTACATATATACCTAGAATTGGATTCAATGTGGAAGTAGAATAAGGACTATAAAGTTCAGCTCTTTTCATCGAGAGAATATTCTTTTATACATTTTACTAAAGAAAAACTTTTTCAAAATGATCAAGTATTATTAGTTCTTACATTCATCATCCATTACATGACTATTTCATCAATTCGAAGCACATCTTATGACAGAATTAAAACAGCGACAAAAGGAAGCTAATTCGTATAGTGGCTGGAGAAAAAGGCATTAAAGTCCGTTTGACGTCATAGAAATTCATGTGAAAAGAAAATGAAAGAACCATACAGTATTCATGGAGTAGCTCTCTTAAAAAAGGTCCAAATGAATATTAGCGCGATATTCCGCGAAAGGAATTGCACGTGGTACCGACCATCGCCAACGACGTGGGGAACTCAGAATTCGCGCTTATAGAATCAGAGCGAATATTTACATCCATTAGCCTCTCATTCTCGCCGACAATAAACGAAACCATTTTCCAGACGGCGAATTTATGCGCGACGCAGCACAATTCAATTCTTCCTCTGACCACGCGACGACAATTGCCTCTTTCTCTCCAACCCCTTTCTCCCTTTCTCTTCTCTTCTTTTTCTGCATATATAGCTCTCGCCCTCTCCCATATCGTCCCTTTTCCCTTTTTCAATTAAAACCTGAAATTACTATATATATGCGGTCATGAAATTTGATAACCTCGAATTGTAATGGGATTCAATGTATATACTAACTTGTAAAGTCTGATGGGGTGGTTATATTCATTTGTATTTTATTGAATGCATCCATTCATATACCAATTTTTTGTTTCTTTAATTTACTACCAACTCGTGAATTGAAGTTACCAGTCTAATAACTGAGTCTTACAAAGTGAAAAAGCAGAAATTGCTCTTGATGTAGCTTTAAGTGATTAGTTAAGGAAATCTCTCCAGCCAATTAGCAATACAAGTTCATCAGTTCATATGTCTCTTTCTGTTCCAACAACTGTAACAACCTAACCATTTAACATTCTGGAGTGAAATTGTATATTATTAAAATTATAAGTGCATCAACTGTAAATAATGTTTCTTAACGATCATAAAGCAGTATCTGAAGACTTTTAACAAATCACAAATTCATTAGTTTATAGTGTCCAACTATGCTACCAACTCATCAGTTATAATTAACAATCTTAAAATTGAACAGAAGGAAATTTGTATATTAATCAAATCATCAGCTTCAAACAATCTTTTTGATGTAGCATTAAACGATTAACTAATGAAACATTTCAATCCAATGAAGTTACCATTACTTAGCGATCACACAGAGCAGTATACCTGTAGACAGTTAACATCACAAGTTCATCAGTTCAGTGTTTCTTCCACCCTTCTCTTCCACGCATCCCGTATTGCTGCGACGCGTGCGTCTGTCATGTACACAGTCCATCACTCGTTCCTTCATGTATTACCTAGAACACAAAGTCACGGTATATAGACTCCACGTACAACTGGCCAGGATCGCCATGAAACATTCAAAGCGACCGGTAATGGGAAAATCCTCAGAGTCGCGTGGCCACCACGAGAGACTTTCCCTCTCTCTTCACCACCAGCGCCACAGCCTTCTTCTGTCTCTACTAGCCAGGCTATGTTGCGGTAGACCGGGCCCTCCCTCGAATTACCATCCCGCTCACCAACCAGCAGCTACAGCCAACTAACGAGAGAGAAAGAGACAGAGGTAGGTCAGAAGAAATGGTTACCCTTTAATGCATGCGGGTGTCCTTTGTGCCTTTTGAGGATTTCTCTGCGGCTTCGCTCTGTCTCACTCTCTCTCTCTCTCCTCTTTCTTCTTTCCCTTTTTCCCTTTCTGTACGCAGCTCTCCCCCTTATATATCCGTGACCGCGCTTGCGCGCGGCAGCAGCGGCGCCGACGACTCGTGCATACAAAACGAGTAGCGGTAGCGCTATCGCATCATGAAAGCGCGGAAGGATGAAGATATAAAAGTACGTGTGTGTGGGTGACTGTACCGTAGATAGATACGTAGATGCGTAGATAAAGAGGAGGGAAGGGAAGAAAGGAGAGAGAGGGAGAGACCAGAAGCCGAAATGGGGAGCGGACATATATATGCGCACATGTGGGGAGACGGAAATGGTGTGTATATAGCAGGAGGTGGTGGTGGTCGCTCGCTCGGTCTGATGGGATTCGACGCGTGCCGCGCGCGTGTTCTCTCTGTTATGCTTGAAAACGAAAAAGTTGCGAGCGACGAGCGCGTATTATATAGTTTGGAAGAGAGGGTGAGTGGTAATGGGGCAAGTTTTTTTTTAAGGGTTTGCGGAGTTCAATGGATTCGCTCGTTTTCTTCTTTTGTTTTGGGATAAATGGTGGTCGCATGGAAACTACTCGTTTTGCTGGGTTTTAAATAGCTGGCATTAACCATGATGTTGACTTTTATTTTTAGAGTAAATAATTTCTATATAGTTCAGTGATATTGCTTTAAATATTATTTTGAAACGGGCAGAGAAGTTATACAAGAACTTGGGTGTTTAATACCCACTTAAAGCATTAAAGAGTTCAGATCCTTTATAATCTTAGCGCTTAAAAAGCTCTCTGCTTGAGCGTAAACTGACTTTATTAAATTATGAAGAAGTTTGCTTTGCTTATTACCAAAAGTGCTTTGTAATACAAACACGAAATGAAGCTTATACTAATTTCATGGGTTAGGCTTATTATAACAGTATAGGATTATTAAATTATTTAAATAATTTTTAATTTTATCAAATAAACATAAGTCTTTCTAACGCAGTCGGAAGAAGGATGTGATTTGAAATGAAAAAGAAACGTAAACAGATCTCATTTCTACATCATGACCAATTGGAAAACAAAAGTATACTTCTCTTCACTATCTACTGGTGACCTAAAGCTATAAGATAATTGTATCCCACAATTATTAAGAAACTTTTCAGACCGCGTAGATTGTGTGTTGTTGAATCACTTCTACAATCTAAATAATTCAAGTAAAAGAATCTTTATCGATCCACTCCAACTTAGCGACTTCATTCATTAATTCATTACGTAAAGTACAACCACTATGACCACAATGCATCCCTTCCATGCAATCCTCCTTTCTTCAAAAAACAAAGCAGCATGATTACTGACAAAAAACGAGACAGCACCGAGACGACAATAGAAAAACTACAATGTGTCCGCGGCGCATCGCGTGATGAGTTGCTGCGTCCACTGTCCAAAGTCC
This sequence comes from Gastracanthus pulcherrimus, assembly GCA_949152435.1. Taxonomy (NCBI): domain Eukaryota; kingdom Metazoa; phylum Arthropoda; class Insecta; order Hymenoptera; family Pteromalidae; genus Gastracanthus; species Gastracanthus pulcherrimus. Next base: position 189,842,797 of record OX424572.1, on the reverse strand, counting down.
AGCCAGCGAACGCGTAAAAGCAAGCGATTTTTTCCTCTCTCTCCCATCTACCCCGATACTGGACTTGCACAAGAAGAAGCAGCAGCAGCAGTCGCGGCTCATTCCGTATTCCATTTCGCTCGGCTATTCTCTTTTGGCCGCTGCGCCTCATCAGCCATTGTCTATCTCCCTCTGCGGCAGCAGCAGAGCTTTTCCCGACTTTCTCTCGCTCGGTTCACCGGCCTAATTATCCTCCCGCGTAGGTGGCGCAGCAGCAGCGGAGCTTCTATTTTCGAGAGCTTGCGAGCGTCGCTAATTGACGCGCGGCCCGGCGTTTTAACCCTCGTGAATGAGGGAGAACGCGACGAGTGCGTTACGGCGTGCACGTGTGTGTGCGTGTGCAGTGTGTTGGAGGTTGCATTCATGGATGCGGTGTATTATGTCCGCTTGTTCTTGTTGTCGGTTAGATGTTTAATGGGGCTTCTTTGCTGCCGTTGTGCTGGGCTTTTATTTTTAAGCCTACTCTGCTGATGCTGTTTTTTTCTTTGCGCGAGGGACTTTTAGCCGGTGTTTTGTGTACTTCTTGCTTTGGTGGAGAAGAGCTTGCCGAGTGTAAGTCAAAATGATCGTTTTACTTGACTATTAGATTTTGAAGTGTTCGTTTATGTGTAATTGTACATGTGGGTTATTCTTTGGAGATGCGTAAGTTTTGTGTAAAGTCAGTGGAAATTTTGAAATTTTGGGCTCTCATTTTATTTATGGGAACGACACGAGTTATTTTAGATTGCAATAGTTTTTTAGATTATCTTTCTAGAGTTTACTATAAAGAAGAAAGACTATTTTCAATCTATTTTTCTGACAAAGTGCCTTCTGGAATTGTTTAATACTAGTGAAATTAAGTTATTCTACTCGATAACTTATGCATCAAAAAGTACTTATAAGACTTTGTATTAATTGAAAATTGTTTGGGGTCATCCTCGAAATTTATAATTTGAGATTAAATTAGGAATGGGTCATCTTAGTATTAGGCTTTAAATGTTGCGTAACGTAAGCAAAACTATTTACCATCAAATACAGTCAGACTATTCAGGCTTAGCCCTGGTAGAAATGGACCTCATTCATAGCCAGTAATTAGCCATTGATAAGTGAGATTAACTTCTACCTGGGAAATTATATAAAAGTTATTAAGAAGAATTACAAATTTGCATTTCGGTGAATAATCGCCAATATAATAAGCCATAGAGCTCAACAGAAACCTGTAGATTAACACTTCAACGTAGTTTACACATTCATACCTCGTAATTTGAAATTGTTTCAAAATTGTGATAATCTCCCTGCGGAGTTATTTTTGAAAATTCCCGCGCAACACCGCGAATTACGGTCTCGAGATTCTTCGGGTTCTCTCTGTCGTCTCTCTGTTTTGCGAGTTTAATAATTCACGGATTATCGCGAGAATATAAAGGCTCGGTTTGCTCGCTCGCTCGTATATGAATATTCCGCTGGCGGAGATAATCCGAAGCAGCGCGAGCGCGCGCACGGTTGGTTTTCGCGCGAATTATTCGCAGCGGTAGTGACGAAGGATTTCGCGGCTCGAATATATATATATATATATATATATATATATATATATATATATATATATATATATATATATATATATATATATATATATATGTACACACACACAAGGCTGGGATTCTTCGCTCGACTTATATATGCATCGCGTATAAGCCTTTGTATAACTTTTGATAATTCGCGAATTTATTCCTTTCGTGTGTGTGGATTGGTAACGCTTTTTCTCTTGGGGATCCGGTTTGCTTTTGTACGCATACGTGGGGCTGAAAACGAGCGTGGAAGAAAATAATGCGGAATCCCTTTGGATCTTTGCGCGGTCAGCGGTTTCGCAAATTTGCAGATCTTGTGCGCGCTCGTTGGAGTTTGCGAAAATCCGATTACTATATGAGACCGTTACTGTTTCTTCGTATAAGAGTAATTTTACTGAATTTAGATTTCAATTAAAAGCTTAAAATATAAATATGGAGATTTTATATTTAACATAATTTGTATTAATATTATATATATTACCTCTAAGGATCACTGAACTATAAAAATAAAAGATTTGTTTTTAGATTTTAGTAACAGATGTTATATACTGATATCCATACGGTTTATGTACGTTTTTATCCAAACTCTATATTTACCAGCTACTAAAGTCGTACATGTTTTATAATCACTATAATTTAAAAGAATTGTAATTTTCAATCAAGAATTTACACAACACTCTTACAAGGGCCACGCAAAGAACAAATTTTTCAACAAAAGCCCAAAATTCCTCTGTAAAGAATTTCAGTCCCTTTCCGTATACAACAATCGTAATGCTTCCCCTTCAATCCCATTCGTCCGCAAGCAATTCCATGCCTCGTCTCTATTATTTTTTAAGCTACTCCCTCGCCCCACATATCCCCCACTCCCGTCTCATTGCCCTTACACTACACCTCCCTCCCTTCCCCACGCACATACACTCGCACAATGGATTTTATATTCCACATAACGAAAGACCCAGCCAAGAAAGAAAGAACGACCGGAGGCAGGCAGGGAAAGAAAAACGCTTCGTCGAGCTCGACAACGACCGCCGAGGAATCCACTTAAAGACGCTATTTTTCCGGGAGCAGAAGGAGAGACAGAGACGCGAAATTGCGCGCGAGGGGTCGAAGAAACGTAGCGCGCGCGCGGGCGCGGATAATCCGCGCTCTATTCAGGATTTACGTGACGTTTGACCTGGATTCGTGCAGCCCCGTGAGGTATATACGGCAAGGCGCGCTCGCGTCCGTATAAACGCTGATGCGCTCGGATTCGGGCGTTCGGAGCTGATGCGCGAGGAAGAAGCGAGGGCCTGCGAGACGAAGCTTCCGGGGCGCTCCTTCCGTGTTGTTTTCTTTCTTTTCTTGTTTCCTCTGGCGCCGGGATTTAGGATGCGCGTTTATGGGACGGAGATATGGCCGGTTTAATCTAATTATGCGACGCTTTTTGTGGTTAGTGGTGCGCGCGGTGTGTAACGCATTCGTATGGTGATTGGAGGAGTGCTTTATTGTTATTGATGGTTTGATACAATTGAAATGGTTATTCTTGATTTATTGAGGTTCATACGGCAAGTTTAAATTTATTTGTGTTTCACTGTATTCATAATTTATTTCATTTATATATTATCTCAATGTAAAATAAGTAAAATTCAGATACTTTATTTAATATTCTGAAAAGAGTTATCCTTTTCAATCTAAAGAAACCTTTCAACGGAATATGTATCAGATAAGATAATCTGTATACGTCTGCTGAATTTGAATGATCATCTTTATGTATAGAATAGTAATATACATATAACGCATTTTTGTAATCCTTCTGAATCTCCTCTTAAAAAATACCTTCTCATTCCACATTCAATTTACATACTATACATCTAAATTAATATAAACTAATTGTTACATCTCACTTCCATCTCACGTACAGCGTAGTTCAAACAAGACCTCAAATAAAGCGCCCGCGTACGTGCCTAAATCCGCTGTTTTAATTACGATAAATCCCAACCTGGTAAACAGCCATAAATTCAAATTCGAAAGTCCCCCGGCTAAATTTATCCCTCCACCCTCCGCCGTTCCTGCACCTTCTCCCCCTTAAAACTCAAGAGACACAGCGAAGAACGCGAAAGCCTCTATATAGAAAGGGCTGCTGACGCGATCCCCCTCCCCCTCCCCTACTCGCCAGTGCCATAAAGCACAGCCGCGGCGCGCGAAACAGACGGAGACAGATGTACGTAATACGTACCTGAATCCAGGGGAGAGCCGAGCCGGAGAGCCCCGATGAATTATTCCGTTCGCCGGAACGTTTTCATTCGCGTTCTCTATCTCGCTTTTTTCTTCTTTCTTTGCAGGCCTTTGCGTCGTGCCGACATTGCCACGTGTGTGCGCGCGTGTGTGTGAGTGTGTAGCGGCGAGAGACGGTGGCATTCAGCGCGCGAGTGACGAGAGAGGATGTTTTCCTACCACCTACCTTGACTGCTTCTTTTCTCTTGTGCTTCTTTTTGTTCGTCGCGCTTCCTTGCTCCTACACCCTTTCTTTATTCACGAAGTCCTAATCTCGGACTATACGCGCGGCGCATGAGGTATGCGCGTTGCGTGTAGGCAGTTTTGTCGGGTGACGTAATGCCAATGTGATTTTTATGGACTTGGATTTATTCCGAAGAATAGAATGTTAATAAAAATTGTTAGTAGCGTTTAAAATCTAAATAAAGAACAAGATGTGCTGCTGTGACACATTGACGCATAGATGTGAAATTGTCAGATTATATATAAAATGTAATTATGGGTGTTAATTCACATCATTTTCTTTATATGTATGTGGCTGTGTGGAATAACAAATTAAAACATCTCGTTTAATTAGTAGCATCCAGGTTTGATCGAGTCAATTTGTGTAAATAATAGCTTTACAACATTCAGAATTATATTTCCTAGACATCGGTAAAAATCAAAATTACTAATTAAACAAAATCGGTTAAGTAGTTTTGATAATTAGACCGAACGAAAAGGTAGATAAACATACATTGTACATTATTTGCTATGAACGTCTGTTTGGAGGGGATAAACGAAGTGGTCCCAGCGACCATGGTGACAAAAAGTTGCAAAAATGTTTGCCCGTAAATGTATAACTATATACATTGTCAATACAGATGACCTAACCTCAAAAGACATTGAAAAGAAAGTAATTTAGTAAATTTAAAACGATTTTCTTGTGTCTCTTTATACATCAAATTAATGATGCACCTATGCTGCTTCATACTGTAAACATCAATTGGCAAACAATCTTTATTTCCGTTGTTATCGCAGTTTTTAACAAAATCCCCGTATGATGTACGCTGAATTGTCCAACATTAATGTCAATCCCATGCCAAGCCAGATGGCGTGTCATGTAATACTCACATCGAATATATGTTATGAAAGTATATATTTTTTACAAAAACGAAATCGAACGAAATTGCTACTCTAGCTCATGACCAGGCATATTACATTTGTGAAACTTACCAGGTTTTGAGAAATTTTTATGTTTAATTTGACAAGCACCTTTACTTTTTCTGTTCTGTGTACTTGCTGCAAGAGCGTTACCATTGCTAAAATCTTAAAATCTTAATGTGTAATGACGACAGATGTATAATATAGATCATTTTATTGATCAATTCAAATTACTTGTTAACCTTATAATTAAAATCTTTACAAAACATTACCAAAACATTCGGCAACAATCCGCACAATCCTCTAACAACCGAAGCGCGTAAATTGTAACGCTCGCGCTCTACCGATTCCCCGCAGCTATCTCCAGCTTTGTACACGTACATTTCAATGCTCCTCTGCACTCGTGAAAGAACGAAAAGCCCAAAAGAGACAAGCGCGCAAAGCGAGAGCCGCACCGTGCGTTAATATCCGTACATCGGCTTTTGTGCGTATATACACCGTGCTGCACGCAGCAGTTTTTCTCCTCGGCGCAACCTCTCCGATCTTATCGTCCCGATTGAAGTCGACGACTGGCGGGAAATTCAATTATGGAAAAAAGGAGGGAGGGTCTTCCCCCCTTTACACCGAAGCGATTATCTAATCTAACGCATTGACTCGAAGCGAAGCCACCGCTGCTGCTGCTGGCTGCTGTCTCTTCAAAAGGAGGAGGGAAGGGTTCGTTTTTTGGGTGGATGCGTAACGCGATATCCCCCTATAGCGCGCGGAGTATAAGAGGCGATTGTTTGCCCCTCAGCGCGGAGACAATCGTAGTCGCATTTTTGTCGCGCGTGCAAGGTTACGCCAGTGCACGTTGGAGAAGGCCGGAGAGCGACGTTTCTATTGTGGCGTCCTTTTGTGTGTAATGTGTTCATAGAGCAGGAAAGAAACTCTAGATGTCAAACCTTCGTTTTCGTATGTTCGGTGACACGTTTGTATTAGTCTATGAAGATGTTGAGTACGTTGTCTTACAATTGAGTGGCCCGAGAAAGGTTCTTTGCTCCGAGTCTTGGGTCTACAAGACTTTTTTATTTCCGATGATGCTAGAGATCTGAATTTATGAAAATTGATAATTATCAGAAATAAACAATAAGAATAATTTAAATTCTTATGGTAAAATAAATACATTTATTACACAAGGTTTCTTCTTAACGACAAACTTTACTGTTAATCTTAAAATAATAATCTTAAATTAATCTTTATCGTCATCTTAAAATATAAAATACGAATGATAGAAATTTATCGAAATCGAATAATACTTTAATTTATTTCAAATTTCTTCAATAACATAACGAATATTTTTAATGAATATTCTTTAAACAAGTCGGCGTCGCATTTGAGATTTAAAAAGCTATAATTAAATGAATGCAATTTGTAATTTAACGGCGCAATATCAGCTACTCACGTAATAAAAAAAAGAGAAAAGCGAAATCGACGAGCATCAGTTAAAACGCAAGATGACGGTGTCTTCTCGTAGAAAAACGCAGGCGCGCGCCCGGGGATTAACATTCATTTCCTTGAAAGCCAGCTATTCAAACGAGGAAGATCAAAGGCAGAAGGAGCAAAAAAAGCTCACTACGCCAGGAATCGGGAGAGTATTTTTTACGTCCGTCTCGAAGACGAGTGCGCACGGGGTGCAGCACGAAGAACAAGAAGGAAAAGGATTAAAAAAAAACGAAGGAACGAACGAACGAACGTAGGAAGGAGCGAAGGAGGAAGACGAAAGTGCCGCTCTCGCTCTCTAGTACTCTGTAATTTCCTCTCTCTCTCTCTTTCCCTTCCTCGCGCCCGACGTACATGCAATTAAACCCTAGGAAATTGTCGGGCCATTCGTCGGAGGCTGGTGTAGCGGAGCCCCGGAGCGCCAGCCTCTGCTGCACGTGAGTTTTAGAGGGCGCGTGCCGACTTGCTTCCTCTTTCTCTCTGTCTCTCTCTCTCTCGCTCTTGTGTCCCGTTCCATTTCTCGGATTAAACGCGGATCAAGCTTTATTAATCCCATTACGATCATCCACGCGGAGAGCTGGAGAGCAAGAGGTTAAGGGAGAAGCTGAGCGAGACGGGAAATTGGGTGGACCGGAGTAGTTCGAAAAGGAGGAAGAGGAGCGGGAGAGGCTGTAAAATGACAAATAAAAAAGCGGGAGTGTAAAAAGTTTACTGGAAAAGCGTCGATTGTCTTCGGCGTTTGTTGAAGACGAAGGACGACTGGAGAGAGATATTCTTTTTTGCTGGAGGGGGAGCAGGAGGTTAACGATTTCAATCCGATGCAAAATGAGAAAGTATTCTGTTACTACCCGTGTTTTATCACTTCTGAGAAAATTATCTTTGATTTATGACTGTGACAGTACTTGGCTGATGTTATTGAAAAATTTAAGACTTCTGTTTCCTAATGATATTATTTCTTTTCTGTTCTAGGTGAGCATCTTCCGTTGACAATACTTGACATTCTTATATGCATTCTGTAAGTAAAAATACCTTCTTTCAATCCTAAGGAAATAATTAATAACCGTAGACAACTGTTTTAGTCTAAATATATCTTGTTAATAACGTAAAGTAAATTAGCCTTGCCACTGTAGTCATGCTCTTATTAGTTAATCGGAAACCCTGCATTACCTGGTCAGGGTACGCGGGCTCTCGGTTTACCAGTTTCCACGGTCACGGTTACCTGGTTAGCCACAATTAAGCGCACAAACCAGGTGTATCGAATAAATATCAAACGATGATTTAGCGGCATTATCGGTTAATCTCGCATGGACCATGAAACCAATCAGCAGGGTACTCATTGATTGACTAACTGTGATAAACCGATTAACTGATCGTCGATTAGCCAGTTATTTGGTGTTAAATAAGATCAATGCACATGCATCTAGTTTATATTCACCAATGGAGGTGTAATTTACAACATATTAACCTACAATCTATTTGCATAATACTCATCAATTTTATCTTCGCGTCTCTAGTAGAAATCACACCTTGTATGAAACTAATTATTAGACTAGAAACTAGTCTTGTTTATAAAAATCATTTTAAAAAATGACTAGTTACTAGTCTCAAAATCGTTTCATCTATCCATAAAATTTATACGGTAAAATATAATTTCTTATATACTTAATACGATGCATTCAATCAGCAGCCTTAAAATACGGTGAGTAGAATATTTCTTGATTTTCAAAATTTCTAACCCAACTTCACTTTTTGACAGCTATGGACCCAGAATTTTAATCGTTTAGGAATCTAATTTCCTATAGTTTAGGAGTCCAATTTACTTATAGCAAATAAATTCTTTAACCAGTCAATTGCTTACTCGTCTTTTTCTACGAGAGACAGCCTAAAAAATGATTTCTTCATAATTTAGTACGATTTCTAACTATTATACGGCGAATTGAATATTTCCAATCTGTCAGTAAATCATGTCTTTAAAAATCTTTAACCTAATCTTATTTTCTGACAATTTGTCACAGATATCTGAATACACAACTAACCCAAATAAGAATGAAGTTCAAGACTACGTTCTTCATAACTACAACATTTCAATCGACTCAATTTACTTATAACAAAGCAATTCATCCCTCTCACTCTACTTTTATCCCAACGACTAGTTCCTCTTTACTCCGACCTCTGAGCTTTCACACCGAATCCTTTAACCCTTTCAGTCACAGAAGCCGATATATCGGCTCCCTATTGTTTTTAGTCACAAAATTTGATTTCTATTGTTATCGCAGTACAAATATACGTTTTCTATGTATTTTTGATCGTAGAATACGAATCTGATATCAATAATTTTATAAATATAAAAACAACCCTTCAAATGGGGTGAAAACCACCCTTTTAGTCATGAAATTGAATTCGTTTGGTTATGAAAGTAAAAAAACCCCCTCCTCATTAGAACACGGGCTTGGGACCGTCTGTGGCAGAGTTATGTTTTTTTCTTTTTTTTTTTGTTTTTCTTTTTTTCTTTTTTTCTTTTTTTTTTTCTTTTTCTCTTTTTTTCTTTTTTTCTTTTTTATTTTTTTTGAGGGATTTTTTGTATATTTATAAAACTTTCTGAAATCAGATTTGGATTCTGCATTCAAAAATACATTGTGAACATATAGTCTTCAAAGAATATATAGTCTTCAAAAGAATTAAATTGTATGACTAAAAGGGTAGTTTTTACCCCATTTGAGGGGTTGTTTTTATATTTATAAAATTTTTGACGTTACATTCGTATTCTGCATTCAAAAATAAATTGGAAACATATATTGCACTTCCATAACAAACGGATTGAATTTTATGACTATAAGGGTGGTTTTCACCCCATTTGAGGGGTTGTTTTTATATTTATTCAATTTTTGATATCAGATTCGTATTCTACGATCAAAAATACATTGGAAACATATATTGCACTTCCATAACAAACGGATTGAATTTTATGACTATAAGGGTGGTTTTCACCCCATTTGAGGGGTTGTTTTTATATGTATAAAATTATTGATATCAGATTTGGATTCTGCATTCAAAAATGCATTGTGGACATATATTGCACTTCCATTACCAAACAAATTGCATTTTTTAACTAAAAGGGTGGTTTTCACCCCATTTGAGGGGTTGTTTTTATATTTATTCAATTTTTGACACTTGATTTGGATTCTTCGTTCAAAAATACATTGGAAACATATATTTGCACTTCCATAACCAAATGAATTGAATTGCGTGACTGAAAGGGTTAATCCACTGCACCGTGCGCCCGCCATCTCGACTCGCCTATATATCTGCAACGGAAAGAGAAAGCGACGCGGGTAAAGACTGAAGGTATAAGCGAGAGCGACGCGAAGACGTCGGAGCTAATCAGTAGTAATTGCCCTTCCCCGAGAGCACTCGCGCTCTTTCATCTTCAAAACTCTATATAGATATACGCACACACGTCCTTTGTGTCTGAATCGTGACCTTCGTGAGCTCTGCTGGATATATATCGCGAGCGATATCGGGAGTTGTCGAGACTGCAGCGCCCGAGCCGCGCGAATGTATACGAACGTCGGATCATTAGAGGACTACGGGGGGATAATAACGATCGGCGTAGAGCTTGGAGAAGGATGACTGCTGCTGCTGCTGCTGTGGCGGTAGTTGTAGCGCGGCACGCCATGCACTTACCGCTTCCCCCCTCCTCCCCTAAAGTTGCCTTATATCGATTGAGGCACACACGAGCTGTGCTTGCTGTGCACTGCGCTAAGCTGACCAACACATGTCGGAGTGTATGAGCTGCGATGTGTGCGGGGATATTACGGTTTCGTGGAGCTAAGCGTATTGAGAGGCGTTTGTTAAGTGAGAATAATGTTCTTTTGCAGAAAAAGTTTGCAATGTGAGAGTTTGAAAATAAATTTAATAGTTTAATATTATAACAAGTATGATTGTCGAGCGTAGGGTTTTTAAATTCAGGAGAGAATCGATTTATACACAGTAAAACGGTTTGACAGGCGCTATAATATGTTACACCATGTTGGCAAGCACTTGCTAGACATTTTTTACATATAATCGACTGTAATCGAGAATTTTATACAGTTATAGATTGATGTATATTGCACAGATATTTGTCATTTTCACTGGCAAACGATTTACTGATAAAAATGTTGATAGTTTACACGTGTACCTTTTACCTTGCATGATTACATTTTAAAGCAAACTTATTATTTTTAGATCGTTTCAAGATCTTGTAAGCATGTTAAATATAAAACACATGTACTTATAAAATTAATATATCCTTCAATAGTTTCCTTATGTTTACAATTTTCTTAATAAATTGCATCCATAATACTAGCTCGGTTCCTTCTCTCGAATTGTATCATTTCATCAGCTAAGAAGAGTCAGTATAAATCGTCTGTATCTTTAATTCAGAAATTTCTATAGTTTTAATTCTCCATTATTTAGTACAGTTTTCAATGAACAGCCAGGCGGTTTAGTTCTCACATGCAATATTTACTCGCTTCAACAGTCGCATGCCGTATCGCATTTTCTTTCATTTCACGACTAAAATCATTTCCAAAAAACATTCTTCTTCCGCCCAGAAGACACCCCCCACAACCCACAAATTCATAACAATTCACTGCAGCGCAGTTCGAGAAAGTCTCCTTCCCAAATGAAAACCTAATCCGTGTCTTGATTTACGCGCGAAAAACCGTCATCCAAAATCCCACTTTTAGCGTTACTAAATTTTCTTCATTACGTATACACCACAAATCCAGCCACCATTACAACTCTCCGCATCCCCACGCACAAACCTACACTACACTCGCTCGCGCACACATGGCATCACGGCGCCCTAATAAAGTCGGCCGCTCGCGCAATCTGGCCCGTTAACGCGCAACACTATAATACTTCTCCTGCAGTCCAATGGAGTCGTCGGAGAGCCGATCGACTTATGCTCTCGCGTATCGCTAATATGTGCGTCAGGGGGGCACGGACCGAGCTCTGGAGGACATAAATAAGACGAGAGAGAGAGAGAGAGAGTAAGAAGAAGGCGGAGGATTTTCGGCCAGAGAGTTGGCCATTTCGGGGCCGACGGTTAAGATGAACTCCTCGCAGCCGAGCAAGCGCCGAGCCAAGGGTCGTAACTCTTGGGGGCCACCTCCTCCTCCCCTTCTAGAAAACGATCTTACGCGCTATAGCTACGATGCCATTGGTCGCGCGAGCGTCATCTCGCCCGCTAAAAGGGGCACCCGGGCGCGTTCTCGACGACGACGATGTTGGGGAGAAAGAGAGAGGGAGATAGAGAGAGTCCTGTTCAAATAATAAGTCCGAATGGGAGTCAGTCACCCCGCTGCCGCTGCCGCTTCGATCGCCCCGAGGTATTTCGGTCGTAGTCTTGCGCGCAATATTATCCTGCTTCGTTCCCCTTCCCTGCTCTGCTATGGTTTGCTTTCTTCCAATTCAGTGCTGGGAGGGTGTTTCATTCAAGTTGCTGTATTGCAATACCGATATTTAGCTCCTAATTTTGATGGTTGTTGCGATGTAGTTTGTTAGCTTGTTATAGCGCGATACATGTTTCCTCTTATATAACTTTAGTTGGGGTTGGACAATTCATCTAGATAATTTATTGTTATTGTATGTTTCTAATTTGCAATAAAAAATTGTGAAACACTTTTTATAGAGTTAAAGATTTAGCTAGGGCAAAGAATGTATATTTCATTTTAGTTCGATTTAAATGTCAATGTTGTTTAAAATTAAAACTTAGCAACTTTAAGATTTATCTTTACATCATTTTGGTTAGACAAGTAACATATATTATCTTGCAAACTTTTTAAATTTGTTATAAGTATATTCTTGATAAAATTATATATCCTTTTCCTAAAAACACGAACTATATCTAGTCATTTTTATAAAAGAAAAATAATCTTTCAAATCATTTTTATGTGAAATTATTTACATTGTTCGAATCAATAACCCAGTTTCTTCATTTGCACGGCAGTATTGTCATATTAGTTTTTATAGTTATTTTTAAATCAGACAATTGGTTTTAATACAAATGTTAGACTAAAATAACTAATAAAATATTATACAGCTACATAACAAGTTAAAGTATTTCAATACCTTTATTGTAACTTTATATAATCATCGAGAATGAAAATGCGCCAATAGAAAAATATTTTCCAACATGTCCAATCCAATACACTTGACATAAACAGCCAAACGCACTTTCTCTCAAATCTTCTTCCCTCTTCCTCTAAACACACACACAAGAAACAGCACGCGCGCAGCAGTTTTCCCCGATGAAAAGGAAATCTTCCCTGCAGCACCGACGAAGACTCACTGACTCGTGCGCCCTAATCGCCTCCGCCGTCTTTGACCTTTCCTCCACTCTCCGGCGCCAGCCAACCATATATAAAAGAGAAACGTCCCGGCGTGACATTACATTGTCGACCCCGAATAAGAAGAACAGCAGCAGCCGATCGGTTCTCGCGCTCACGGAGAAAAAAGGAGGATTATACCGAAGAGCAGTACAACGGCAGCAGCCTGTTCTGTCTCTCGCACACGCGTGCGATCTTATATATATATATATATGTACCATACCGAGAGGACCACCCGACGATCGCGCAGATATATACACAATGGCTCCGAGTGTGACACGCGCACTTCTCTTTTTTCCGCGTGAGACACACGTATAACACGCGATGCTAGAGAAAAGTGGCCGTATATAGAGCGTCAGCTCGGTTATTGATCTGTCCGGATCTCTCTTGTTCGCTTTTTTTTTGGGCTGCCGCTTTTTTGCGCTAGAGATAGCTCGCGCGAAATCTAGGGTCATTGGGAAGTCATTGGATGGGAGCGTCGAGTCCTGATGAATGGAGATGAATGACACGAGAGCGCGCGCAACTGATTTGACTGACTGACTGACTGACAAACTGACTGACCCTTTGTTGCTCTCTTATTGTGTGGACGCGTGCTGAAAAAATATGCCTTTTACGATATAATGTAATTATATTTGATTGAAGAGCCGAGAGCGGTGCTTTTTGTTGGTGTATTTTCAAGCGAATCAATCGGGCTTCAATGGAGTTATTTTTTGTGTATCAATTTGAAAGAACGTTATTGTTTTGATTATTCATAGCTGGCGGGTTATTACAGAGTAACATTTATTTACAGGAAAATGTTCGATGTTTTAATCATATTTGCTTTGTTTTACACAGAAGAGGTGAATCATTTTTTAGATGTAAATTTATTTTTGATTCATTTACTTTATGTAGAAATATTTTGGGATTTCGAATACATAAATAAAAGTTACAGTGACACATAAAATAACATCATATTTTTAAATAAATGCACTCTTCTCGGTTTTATCTCTCTTCATTTTATTGCATACTCTTTATTGCTCACTTTTTAATGAAGACAGAATACAGTTGCAAGTATATGCAATAAAAAGAAGAAAATAAAAATGAGAAAATTGCATTTATTTCTAGATTAAAATTTATCAAGAATTCCATCATTGGTATATCATATTTGTCCTACATCGATGACTCCAAACAGTAAACAATAATGAACAATAAAACAACAATGTACCATTTGTTTACTCCATCCCGTGCAATTAAACTGCTTTACGAACCAGCTCCCCATAAAAACCGGAATAAACCCCGCAACCGCCTCAATAAACTACATACGCACGAAAACCTAACAAGCCTACAGCCCAGAGCGTCGCAAATTGCAAAAATTGGCCGGAGGAAGAAAGAAAGATCCTCCCCTCGCTGATGCCGCGGCGGAGTAGTTGACTCGACTCGACAGCGCGTGTAAGTAAAATTTTATTACCATCGCAGGGATAACCCACTACGGCTCTCCGCCGAGGAATGTAAGAATAATCCCCGTGCCCAAACGGGAAAACTCGCGTCTATCCTCCTGTATAAATCACCGAAGAAGCCGAGCGCGCAGAAGTTATAGAGTCGTCGCGGAGTGATTATTGTGCTTTCTGCCCCGCTATACGGTATCGATCAGGAGGTTGGCCAGCGCGTAGGTGCTGCCGCTGCTGCCGGTGGTGGTAATAAAATATTTTTTTCCCTTCTCCTTGCTTTTACGAGTCCCGAGGAAAAAAAAAGAAAGAGTGGTTGGTTGCCTCGCGCGAGAATATCGTACCCCCGAGGGGCGGCGGAGGCTCGCGTTTTGCGCTATCGGATTACTAACAATCAGCGACGATTTCATTATACCTCCGGCATTCCGGCCGATATTCCTCATCACCTGTAATAAATTTGCCGTCGTTCTCTTCTTCCGCGCTCGCTTTCGTTTTGCTCGAGCTCTTTCGTTCACGCGCGTGTATGTACGGTACGTGTGCGCGTGTGCGCCTATAAGAAAAGTGTGCGATGTGTGCCTTTCTTTTACAAGTTTTATGAACTCGCGAGGGCTTTAAATCAATATTACATATTTTTTATGATCATCAACGTTACGGGTCTCTCTCTCTCTCTCTCTCTCTCTCTCTCTCTCTCTCTCTCTCTCTCTCTCTCTCTCTCTCTCTCTCTCTCTCTCTCTCTCTCTCTCTCTCTCTCTCTCTCTCTCTCTCTCTCTCTCTCTCTCTCTCTCTCTGTTCTCGAAAAGTGTACGCTGTACGATGCTCCCGTTCTTCCTTTTTTCTTCGACTGTAATTGATAATCGAAAGTTATAGCAGTTTCAGTTCTTGTAGGAAAGATGTATGTAAGCTTTCAAAGAGTTTTGTAGAGAAAGTTATTTTGTTCGAGCAAGACTGGATTCGATAACGAAACTATTATATACTAAAAAAGCATGGACAGTTAATAGTCTGCAAAATATAAACCAAAACTCAATGATAACAATGAGATCGATGATTATTATAGTATATAAAATTCTAAATGCTCGATCGAATGTGTTAGTCAAACTTTGCAAACTAATTAAACTGTTTTAACTAACTTCATAAACTAATCGATTCGAAATGTCACCCTTAACCCTTTAACCCCCAAGGTCCTTTTTCGATTGGAAAAATTATGGGAAGCTGTTTAATTGCTCGAAAGTGGTCTAAAAGGATTTTTCGACTGATTTTTAATAGAAAAAACTGCTCTTAGTATGATTTATCGAGGTGGATATAAAAAATTACTATGTCGTGTCTATACTCATATATTAATTAAATTTTAACAACTAGCATGGTAATTAGTTAGTTTGAGTGTTATTATACAAGCATCTACCAAAAGTATTTAAAAATAAATAAATTTTTCCAAGTTTTTAAAACAATCTATTGCGCCATACGCATTGCTTTTTGACATGCGCATTGCTCTTTTGTTATGGCATCACTATTTGCATTATCATTTTAAACAAATGCTCTCTTTTAGACTTTAAAACACACTGACACATTCTTCTTGATCCCCTAGAAGTGACTATACAGTCCCAGATACTTTTGTAATCAAATAACAGCGTTCAATGCTGATCAAAACCGCGTGTGCCTGCAGCACTCTTGGGACCTAAAGGGTTAAAGGTTTTAGGGGTTGTCGAAGTACAAATATATTAAAATTGCCAAATATGAAACATTTATTTTACTTTTTTGTCTGCCAAATTGGATTCGTCTATTCAAACTTTTTGAAATTTTGATAATAGATTTCAAATTCTACTCAAATTCAAATTCAATTCAATTTGTGTACAACTACTCCAAAATCTATGTAGGAATATCCATCCTAACGATTATTTGTGTATTTTTTATTTTAAAAAATCATCTATACTCTACTGGTTAAAATATGTAGTATCAATGTAATTTAGCACATATGTATTGACGTGAATATACTACTATCCACAGCTGTCCATAGCTCCATCCAAAAATATAAAAAAATCCACACACCGATGATTTCCGCATCAGCGCAACGGAAGTCAATCCAAATTACAACATTTGATCTTCATTCCTTCCGCAACGTAACGTCCATTCTGCCGACCTCCTCTGTCCGAAAAAAATATCTTCCAAATCACCAAGCGAAAGCTGCTTGCGGCTCGCTCTCGGGAGGGCAAAATCGGCATCTCGTTTAAACGATTATTCGACGCGCAACAATGGAGCCCGAAGTGCACGCGCGCCCGCGCGCAAAAATAAGCGATCTCTCCCATCTCCGAGGCGCGCACCTCGGGGGGTTCGACGATGCTCCCCGCGTGCAGCGGGCCGAAAAAACAGGCCATAAATACATTTTGCTTTTCGTAATTCACTGAGCAGAGCGGCGAGAGCAGAAGCGCTTTTTCATACCCCGACGCGCGGCGACGATTTTATTTATCTCTCTTCTGGCTTGGGTTCTTCTTTTGTAAGCGACGGCTGTTGCGCTCTCGAGAGGACTCTCGACACCTGTTCCGACGGCTTTTTTTATGCACTACAGCGAGCCGGCTAATTCCCGATTCCTCGCGTTGCGAAAGCTCTTTGACTTTCTGCTCGATGTAGCCGATGTCTAATCAAGTGCGTTTCATTACGTTCGTTTGAGTATGCAAACACCTGGTGTACTCGATGTCAGTTGCTCTTGGAGTTTATGTAATTTCATCCTGGCGTGAAAATTTATTGGATTTTCTTGTAGCGTAAAATATGAGTGTAAAAAAGTTGTAAAGCTGGTGGAATTACACAATTATAATAAATAGTATTTTAGAATATTTATGTAGCTTCATACGATTTATTTATTTAGATTTTGTATATTGTTCAGCTTAACGTTCGTCGCTGTTTTATTTATTATTTGACATTTTTTCCTTTTCTTAGTAATATATACAGTTGTGCAAATCCGATCAACAAAACAACGGAGAGCAATATACGTGTATCACGCGGACTACAATAGACACTGCAAGTGGATTAGTTAGGACATCAAAAATAGCGTGCGCTAAAACTGTGTCTCCCCGTTGTCCGCCCCTCGTCTAATCCTCGTTTCCTAACAAAGTGTAAATTCGCCTCTTCCTTCACGCTTCCCGACAACGTGCAAAAAGCTAAAACGATTATACACAACGACACGGCGACCCGAACTCCTTTCCGCGTCGTTTCGCCCTTCTCTCTCTCTCTCTCTCTTTCAAATCGAATCCGATTAAAGGGGTTATGAATTATCGCATTATCATAATCCAGTGTAAAAATCGGGCGCAGCGAGACACCGCGCTCGCAGCGGGACCACCACCGTAACGAGGGGTCGTAACGACACAATGCAATCGAAAGAAACGAACTGGCTACTCTGCACGCTGTGCTAGCAGTAAGAGTACAGTATACTTCCTAATGTGGATGAAAAAAAAGGAAGTCCCCGTCGTGCTCCGTGTACGGCTAATAAGCCCTGTTAAGGTTGTTGTTAGGATGTATATACAATTCGATTCAAAAGTTAATTTTCATTTAAGTAAGCTGGGCATTACATGATTTGCCAACCTAGGCTTGGAATATGATATTTTATGTTTTTATCCTAAAGTTTTTAACATAATGACATTTTTAATATGAATTGAACATTGCTTATATTATTTTTATAGCATAGTCATTTCAAACAAATTCATTAAACATTTTCACATTTCATATCCAACATCTACGCAGGTAGGTTTTTAAGTAACTTACTCGACAGTGTAACGAATAACAACATAAATTTAATGTCTACCAATCATCAAAATGCTTTGCATACATTTTAACCAATCATTATAAAATTTCTTAATAAAGTGTATCCCCATGAGCTATTATAAAGTTCTACTTCCGTTTAGTATTTAACATATACCTTAAGGACATTGCCATTCAGTACATCCCTTATGAATCCTTAAGCAACTTTTAAAATGTTCAATAAAAACATTGCCTCAAAACATCAAGCCACTGAAGTTCCACACTCTCCAACAACTAAAACTCCCATTCCTAAACACAATCAATTCTCTCCAAATTTCAACCACACACACACACACACGCACACGCAACGAACAATCCACCTACTTTAAATTTGAAAAGGTCTCTAACAAGCGATGATTCCAGCCGACTGCCATCGCAAACATCCAGCACACATTCAAATCAGCATCGCAGAAACTATTACGCAGGCTACAACCCAAGCATCTCTCCCGCTTCTCGAAAGCATACGCGATCATAGCTTCGGAAGCTACATCGCGTCCAAAGTGGCTTATACACGGGAACGAGGCCTCGCGGAGGAAGTCAGTCGTGTCCACGTATACGTACTCGTCGCCCGGGCTCTTTACAATCCACGGTTCACAATGGCATGCGCGACGACCTCCAGCTCCCCCGGGCTATAGCTCCACTCTGACTCTATACGGGGATGGGCTCGACTTCGCTCTCAGCTGGCCCGCATTATGCACGCCCCACTGCTCCATTCGACATCCCTGCAGGGCTCTCCATCTCCATCTCTCTCTCTCTCTCTTTCTCTAGTTTACTACTACCGGCTGTATACACTTTATTCTTCTTGTTCCTCTCTCTCTCTCTCTCTCTCTCTCTCTCTCTCTCTCTCTCTCTCTCTCTCTCTCTCTCTCTTTCACGGTGGACGCGGAACGAGAGCGGGCTTATTAATTCACAGCGTGCGCGATTCGCAACGCTCTGCTCGCTCCCGGATACTTTTTGCTCTTTGCTCTCTTCTGTTCTGTTCTGTTCGTTTGGGTTGATTTTTTGTTTCGGGGGTTTATTCCTTTTGTTTCTTCGCTGGACGCGACCTCCGGGGGTTGGATCGTTTTCGACAACCCTTCGGGTAATTTTGGGTTTGGGTCTTTGGTGAGGCGTAGAGGGCAGAAGGAGGGACGATGATGATGATGGGAGTGGTGAGAGAATGTGACTTTGTGACCATTGCCGCGGGGAGTAGGTTAAAGGCAAATCGATGGAAGTAAGACGTTTTGTGTTTCGTGGAACAATCATGGGCTAATACAACTGTTCGAGTTTTTTCTTTCTGGGCTTGTGGTTTGTATGGGAATTGCTGTTGCGTCGAACGAAATCTTTGGAATTAACGGAAATTCTATATGGAAACTAATGGTATAGTTTAACCGTTTGAACAGATTTTTGCTATAGTATATTGAATTAATAAAAAGTAATAAGTAGTTAGATCTATCTAGAAGCTTTGTTCTTGCATTTCTTATATACTTAGGTTTATATTTTATTCAAGTAGAGTGAATATTATCAATAATTAATTATAATCTAATTATTGATAGGAACAATCTGTAGATGCATAGACCTTAGACCTTTGCAATAAACATGCTTATTTCATGAATCATAACATTTGACTCGTTCGCATAAATTTTACCCGTACGTAATATGCATACTTATAGGAAGGTATCCATTACATAGTAATAATATACAGAAGACTATTCACGTGTACCCGGTATAATCCAATAGGCCTAAGTAGAAGACGTTTAACTTTATTATACCTATACACATGATACATTAATGATATCACTAAAATAATATTTCATAAAATAATACATACTTTATTTTCTAGCTTCTTTCAAAATAACGATCTTACCACAAATTAACCCCCACATTCCTCCATCGGTAATATCATAAAAATAACTTTCCAGGTTAACGAGAAATTTCATCTCCATCGGCTACCACCCAGACATACAGACGCCGTTATAAAAATCAACTCCTCACGACTCCACTAAATTACCTCTAATAAGCGCTACAAGCAACTCTTTAATATCTCGATATTCTTTTCCAAGCCAGGCTTCTTTTTTCTCTCGTTCTCTCCCTCCAAACACGTGTGTGGCTTTTCCGTATATATAGAAAGACACAGGGTCATGCGCCGTATCCCTGATTTAGGGCTAAAGCCGTCCGGTGGCGGGATCGTGAATCCGATCGATTCCACGTCGAGATTGTGCGCACGGGCGAAAGACGAAAGATGCCGCCGCGCCGCCACCGATTCGTTCAGATAAGGGACGAAGTTATAGCGCTGTACAGTGGCGGCCGATAGCGAGCGTTAACGATGCGCGCATCGGGGGGATTTTCCGCGCACGGGTCTTTTTTGTGTGTTTTCGCCTGCGCTCGCTCGTGCACGATCGTTGAGGAGGATCTTGGGCAGTGTGGTGGGCTTTTTTGTGGTGGCGAGGGTCTGAGATGATTGCTATTGTATGGTAAAAGTACGGTTTTGCTTTATACAGTTTTTAATAAAATTTAAATTCAGTTTACATTTAATATTGTTCGACTAAAAATTTCGTTAAGCTGTAAGGATATTAAAGGACATTTTTTAATTTTTAGTGCATTTAAAAGTGTCGTAACTATTCTTTGGATTATATCATGTATCAATTCTCTTGCAACTATGCTAAAATGTTCATTTCAATGCAAAGAGTAAATGTACGAATTTATTTTACGCATATTTTGATGTTTAGTAACTAAAAAGTATTTGTAAGGTATACGGAAAAAATATTGCTTGGTTATGAGATCTACGAGGTTTCTAGTCAGTATTTGCTATAACCTATTCTAGTTGTAGTTGCTGTAGTTCCAAGTTATAGTCTAAATTGTGTCCACTACATCTATAATTACACAATTATAGTAAGGTCTTTATAGTACAATATTATGATAAGGTGAAGTCTTTCCGTATAAATAATAATTATGTAATAAAAATATGCCTAAAATAGAATCGTACGCTTATTTCTTGCATTAATTGACGAATTACTTCAATATAGGTTTCAGCAAAATACAGGGTTTCAACACGATCATAATAAATCCATTGTTCAAATGATAATTTAAGCACTTTTAATACATCGATTATAAAATATTTTGCATATTGCAAGAACAGAATTTAAATAGAACATTTTAAAATATAAAAGAACAATCACTGTACTCATACCTCACATAAAGCTAAGAATTCTGATAATAAATAAATGATTTGAGTGTCCGCAGAAACGCGCGCGCATCCGATAACGTACAACGATGACATAGATATCTGGCGGGACCCAAAATGATCTCTCATAATACAAATCATCCTTGCTAGCTCTCCTTCTAAAGTCTACAGGAATCCGCGCGTCCATTAATCAAATCCGTGAAAAATTCATTCCAGGCCAAAAAATTACGTAAAAAGCCACGCATATCGTCCATAATTCCATCCATAACTAACCATCGTACCATCAATCCCTCCGAAAACTACTCTCTAAGCACAGGCATTAACCTTTCGCTTCGCTTTTTATTACAATCATCCCATCCGCGCACGATTTATAATGCTCGCAGCAGAGCAGCATTACACTTCGACCTCCGCGATTCACGATCGCCCCATCCCCTACGACACACACGCAGACACTTCCGAACCAGGGCACAATGCCATCTCTCGAACGACTTTAAACTCTCTCCATCCATAAACGTATAACCAGCACAGAGCCTCCGATTGAAAAACCGATCTCCGCCGATCCCTGCGCAGCCGTATAATAAGGAGAGAGACGGAATGCGCTCTGCATGTCGTAAAGGCGATTTCACGGGGCTCGCCCGTTCCTTCTTTCTCTCTCTCTTCTATTTCTCGAAAAATGGAACGGAGTTTACAGAGGTGACGGCTGCATCCGAGATGTCCCGCGATGCGAATTGGGGGGTCTCTCGCCGGGAACACATCGCTGCTGTGCACGCGCGCACGGCTTCTAACGACGCATCTGTTCCGGCCTATCGGTCACGGCACTGATCGACCTGACGCGCGTTGTAAGGGATCTGCCTGCTGGCTGTAGGCAGTATAAGCTGCCAGGCTTGACGAAATTAGGTGCATTGTTGGAGGGGATTTTAGCGCGGAAGGAGGGAAAATATGGCGCGAGAGTGGAGGTGTGGGGATTAGGTTTGATGAGAAAAGGTTGACTTTGGATTTTTTGGGAATGCGTTTGGTTGTGCGAGTTGTTTAGTCCAGAGAAGGGCAGGAACGTGTGAATGTAATTTATTGTATTGTGTCGTTGGTGATAAACGGGTAACAGATTTGGGCTTACTTACTTATATTATAAATACTTAATATTATAAATACTAAAAACACTTGTGTATTGCAAGAAATTTATATCGTCAAATATTTACGCTGCGTCGTCGTATTATAATTTAACATACCTATTCTCGTAATATTCATTCTTGTAAATATTTGTAATTTTTGTTATTTTCACTCCAGTTAAGTATTAATATTAAAATATTATTATATTTCCTTGTAACTTATCTCCAAGCTGGTATTTTTATTTACATTTGATATAAGTATGCTTTTCTCCTTTTCCTAGTATAGTATAGTACTATTTGACTTTATATCATATATTTGAGTTCTCCACTACAAAAATGTATTAAACTTTGTTTTGTTTAAATATTTTATTTGAACAAATTTTCGGTATACATTTAAATTGTGAATCAAATGACTAAAACATTTCCTTACTATTTATTTTAGTTTTAACAAACATATATCATAAAAACTACAAAAACTATTTCGATACCTAGAAAAACAAGTTTGTTTAAAATTTCGCCGAATGCACACCTCTTCCGCTATCAACAATATTTTCATTACCATATCAACGCATCAGTATCACTTCGTGAAATATATATGATAAACAATCTCAATACCCTTCACTTCTCATATTTTCTCTAAAGGCACAAACATCAACGATTATGCAGCACTTTCATTATACTCGCAACACTGAAAAAAAAAAATACCGCCTCATCTTCGTCAAATATAAAGACACCCAACTCACGACTCTTCTTATTAAACTTCCACACCATATAAAACTCCCGAAAGAATATATCCCTCCAGCACGAGATAGGTAGAGCAAGAAGAAGCCGTGCATGCATGCACGCAGAGTCGAATTGACGCGTAGGTATCGATCCGGCTTTAAAGTCGTTCATTTATTAAAGCGACTGACCGGACGGACGGACGGTTCGATGCCGCTGCACGCCGCGAATGCATATGCATGCATGCACGCTGCACCGGCGCTCCGTAGAGAAATGGACACGTACGGTATATATGCAGACCTATAGCTACAGCACACCCCAGCGGGTATATAGTTTCTGACTCCCTTCGCCGCGTGCCATCGCACGAGAGCGAAATATAAATATTGCATCGCGCGTGTATGTATGGCGCAAAAGCTGCGATGTAGAGGGCGGCGGCTTTCTCTTTAATAACAATCTGCGCGCGGAGTGCGCGAGAATTAGAATGAATTAAGTAGGAGGGCTGCGCGCGAGAGAACTTTTGATTAACGCGTTGACGCGCGCGGTATAATTTTGCTTTAAGCGGCAAGTTCGCGTTTGTTGAGTGGTTGTTAAAAGTAATTCTTGTTCTTTGTTTTTTTCTTTCCTTTTTGCTGCTGCTGTGTAGGAAAGTTCAGGCAGTTTTAAAAGTTTCGCTTGGAAAGTTTTGGGTCGGCTGCGTGTAGCTTAAAAAGGAGTTTTCCAGGCTTTTATGTAAAGTATTTCAAATTGAAATTAATAATTTTGAATTTTTCGAATTTAGCTTTTATGTGGAGCGACAGGTTTCAAGTTTTAGACAATTTTAAGCTTCAATTGTGCAATAAAGATACAAATATTTTATATATATACATATATAAAACTACATAACATATTGTAATATACTGTTTAACTCTTCATATTTAAAATATGTCGAATCAATTATATAGAAGTTGTTTTCAAACTATTATGCTACAGCAGTAATTGATTTTTCAAAATTATATTTATAAAATATTGTTTAAGAAACGTTATCAATACTTTACGATCCTATATAACTTCATAATCCATTAAAACGATCGTTATCCGCAAATAATGTACAACCTGCAAGAACATATATCATATCCATCAATGCTATTTCTACATTATCTTCCCCAACGGTAAAATACGTGAAAAAAGAATGAGTATACAGCGAATCCCAATTCCTCCGTTTAACCTAAATCTTGAAGCCCCGTTCAAGTCAACATCCGCGCTGTAAAAAAGAGACCCTGACGACCAGAGAGGAAGAAGACTACGACGACGAGTCGAAGGTCGCGCGATAATCTCGTAAGTTAACACCATTATCTCTCGACACGGCGGCGCGCCGCGAGCGTGAAAAACCTCCATACCAGTCCATCCGTATACGCTCGCGCCGTAAAAGCTCGTGTATAGGTAATGGGTGCGAGTGTATACGCGGCTCGCCGAGGTGTAACGAATCGCATCGGGGCGATCGCGCGTGCAACACCGCGCGCTATAGCTAGATAGCTCTCCTTAGTCGGCGACGCGAACGATCCAGACGAATGTATATATATAGCCGAGAGAGAGAGCGCGAATGGAGCGGATAAGAGGTGATTGGAATTAGGATCACTGCACCAGGGTGTGTGGGTTGTTTGACTGAGCTAATTCGCTGGGATTGCGCGTTTCATGGAGGTAAATGAAGATCTTTTTTTATTGGAAGTGTAAGGAATAACAACTGAACTGAATTTGTTTTGATCATACTTTTCGAAAAATTGATTGGTACTTAAATAATGTTTGAAATATACTTCCAAAACGTCGCGAAACAAGTATAGTGTGAGGCCTTCAAAATTAATTGACTTTTATTTGTTAGATGTAATAGTAATGATCCAGCTCAAAGGCAATAAATTATGTAAAGATGTAGTAGTTGTCAAACATTAAGCTGGATGTAGTTATCCGCGGATTTTAATATATATAAATCGAAATTACAATATTCTTTTATGTATTATACATTTAGTTATAGTAACCATAAAAATTCGTATATAAAACTCTCGGTATGTAACGATGATTATATTACATTTTGATGGACAACATTATAGTAAATTAATGTTTAAAATTATAAAATCACTATCAGTTTACCGTTTACTTTGTATACGTTATAAGCACTAAAATTATAAAAATATCTAAATTTGACGTCGAAACTTATAATGAAACGAAAAATAAACGAAACTTGGTAATTAAATGAAAATAGAACCCGGTGATAAACAGTATAACATGTTTCTACACAAAAAGAGTAGATTAAACGTTAGATGATCGGTATCCTCGTATGAAAAAATGTCATCTTCGCTTGAAAAGTACGCTCTAAAAACTCTTACCACCTTCCTCACAAATACAGCAATCCATTCACGCGAATTCCTCAACATTCGGCACGAGCCTGCGTGTAACAATCGCACGGCACATATAGGAAGCAATGCCGCGAGAGAGACAGAAACAGCAGATTGCACACAAGCAAGAGAGAGAGAGAGAGAGACAGGACAGAGAGGCGGGCACCAGCTGTCCTATTTAATAGAGCAATAAAGACGTGAATGGAGCTTTGATTTATGCGCCTCCCATTATTAACGGCTTAGGTTGGATGGCGCGTGTAGGTAGTTCGTGCCTCTGCTGCTGCTGCTGCCTCTGCCTCTCGCGCACATGCACACACGCTATCCCTCTCTCTCTCTCGTACTACATCGTAACTCGACCTACGAACTCTCTCTCTCTCTCTTGCGCGCGCCCGGGAGCCTGAACAATGCTGCTGCTGCTGCAGTAGTTGTCTTCCCTTTTTCCGCGACTTTTTTCTTTCTCTCCTCCGTGCACCTTTTTCCCGTGTTTCATTGATTTATCGCAGTGTGCGCGAGAGCGCTAAATGTAGGTAGGTCTTGTACGACCAGTGCACGAGAGTTAAGTGATTTTCGTCTTGCGGGCGCGCGTGGCTTTGAGTGATTGCGGCTGGGGGATGTGTGGGTATGGGTACGGGTTGTTTGCTTGTTTGATAATAGGATTTTGTTGCTTTGGATTTGCATTGCTGAATTATTTAGATCTTGCTCGTTTCTGGGAGCTCTGAAAGCATTGTGGTGGGTTTCTGGTGTTTTTCATAAATATTGAAATATTGGTTTAATTTTTTGAAAATAGTAGAATTCTGTATGTGAAAGTGCTAGTCACTATTCGGTGAATGATTTTTTCGAATACTGATTTTAAGACAAAATGAGCAGTAATGTTAATAATACATTTATCAATCTTTTTTAGATCAGTATTTAAATCGCTCATATTGGTATAGAAAACGATTTCCGATATTTTTAATAAATATAAAAAATACCAGATTCTCACCTTAAGATATTTCTACCTTCGATGTTTACTCAGACGTTGTTTTTTCAAAAGGTCCACTGCCGGCACCCAAAGAAAACATCTTCCTCGACTGCACGCACGAATCCACATCGAAAAATCTTACTTTCAAATGCTCTTAATCCGTGAAACGCGTTACAAAGCCTCCCCGAGTTTTTCCAAAAGCATCTCCGATCTACCTTTCTCAAAAAGAAAAAAAAATGAAAAGAACCTCTCCAGCACCTCCTCCCTCTTAAGTGCCTCATCGAAGACGGCATTTCCTCGTAGATACAAATCATCTCTTCTCTCCCTCTTCTCCTTTCTTTCCGCTCGAACACGATCCAAGATTGTGTTATATACCCCAGCGACTCGAGAAAGCGTGGAAAAAAAGATCTACGCAGGCGCAGCATCGAGTCGTTGACTCTAGGAATGACTCGGAATGGAGATACAACTCGCTTGTGTCCAGACGTTTGTATGCTTGGATGTATATGTACTTATATACGCGTAGGTGAGAGGTACGACGCACTGATGATCGACACTTCGTGCGCGCACGCGCACGCGCGTTTGAATACGAGCTCGACTACAAGGAGGGTATTAAGCTTTTTTTCTCTTTATTTTTTTTTTACTCCTTTCGTTGCCACGTTTCCTTGGGTTTATATTCAAATATTTACGGAAGTGACTCATCGAGTGTGCGCGAGCGCGGAATCACCTCTTGGGAAACCTGTTATTCGTAGATGAATAAAGCGTACAATTGAAAGTTAAAAGTGCGCCTCGAGCGAGCGAGTCGTGTATTATGTGTCTCGGGTTGAGAGAATAAGCACTTTCTATTAAATTGAAGATATATTTTATTGTCTTCGTGATTTGAATGGTAAATCGTAACAATAGAATTTATTTCCTGATTTAAAATACTGATGAATACATTAAGTTTTATTAAGTTTTCTGTTATCGTGATATTATTAACACTCCTTTTGACACTGACATTTACTTGTAGCAATTTCTTGATTCGTAGATACGTATTACTGTAAAAATAAATAACAACTTCAAATAAAATTGTTTACTTATGCAGAAAAGACGTATATTTTAATTAGCTTTTTAACCTTTTCAAGTAAGACTTTAATTAAATTTAATTTTTGTTTCATTTCCGATCTGCTGAAAGTTTATATTTATCTTAAATTTGTATATTGATGCAAAGTTTAATTCAATAGTCGTTACTCTGGAAGCTTAAAGAAAATAATTGTTTAGACTGTTTTAAGCAAGTGAGAATTTTTGTAAGCTTCCAATACACGTATACAGACACGTAACCTATATCAAACCTAATAATATTTTTCATGAAAATAAAAAAAAACCGCTGCCAATTCATTGGCACTTAGCTTCCTCAAACTAAATTAATTGCTCTAATATGAAAATTTTTGTTCTAATAAATTACTTTTAAATTGCTATATCTCTTTTTAATTGGATTCTCAAAAATGTGTGCTGATTAAACTAGCTGTAGCCATAATCTTATTTTTATTTTATATTTATATTTTAATTTACATTTATATATAAATTAAATCTGTTTTAAGCAGTTTAGCGTAAAATTATTTTATTTAATTAATAATTTTCATATTGAATTTGAATTCAACGACATCTAACATCACATAATTATATCGTTCATACGTATTATGATTTTTACCTATATTTATAAAAAATAAAACAAAAAATATTGATATACATTATTTAATTTATCTTAAAATACTTTTTCAATCAATATTTCAAAAATCAATGGAAAAATTATAAAAAAAAAATTGAAATCCTCCAGCTCGCATCACTCGCCAATCTTCAGTATATAAATTAATAAATAAAATATTACTATTTTCTTAACATTTAACGTTTTGAAATTTTTTTAACTACATTTTTCAGCTTAGAAGTTACGTTTTTTATACTTTTTTAAATGCATTTACACTAAATTGATCATAAAATTTCTAACATTCCAAAAAACCCGAAAAACTAAAACTCAAAATTCAAAAAATAAAATAATCACTATAAAACAAAAACAAGTCGATGAATCTTGAAATTTCTTTGCAATTTTGAATCATTATTTAAAAAGGAAAAAATTAGCCCTTTTTGATAAAAAATGACCACGCTGTTCTCGAGATATAAGCGATAAAAAAAAAGAACACACACACACACACACACACACACACACACACACGTACGCACGCACTCACGCAGGCATGCACGCACGCACGCACGCACGAACGCACACACACATACCCGATAACACATATCGATAACGTAGGAAGTAAGTAGCGGTGATCGAGCGAAGCAATCGCGAGAAATTAAGCATAGATACCAAAGTGCTGTGAGTGTCACCGAAATGACCAAACAGTACGGGAGGGTTAACCAAAATCTGCTCTTGAATAACCAGGAATATAGTGCGTGCTTTGGCGACATACTCGCGGCTGAAATGATAAAAAGACAGGGGCGAGCGCGCCTCGGTAGATTCTACTCTCCGACGTCGAGTGTTATGACGTCGTGTTCCGCCACCGTCCAGTTACCCAGTGTAACTTCAATATATTTTCTTTCATAAAGATCTGTTTTGTCTTTACATTGCTTGTTCGTTTATTCTTGTTCCCCAATCTGCGTCATTTAAAATATATTTTTGTTAACCATAGATTAAAAAAATTTCAAACAATTTTTCAATTTGTAGCCCTTTATAATAGATATCTTATAACGACTTTTATTGCTTAATACTTTATTTGCACTTCAGTTGATCTGATAAATATAATGGTTAACAGTTATAAAAATTAAATTTAATACAGAAATGCAAGGGAGAAGGTTAACACCCTTTAAAAAGTCCATGATAACTAACAAACTTCATCTAAAACAGTCTAATGTATCCCAATTACCACACACCCCCGCCAAACCTCCTAAACTACACATCACAGAAGAAAATCCACTCTATTCCCGTCAACGGCAGGCCTTGGCAGTCTGCAGGCGCGCCCGCGCCACGTCACGATGTTTGACCTTAAACAGAGGGTCAACTCCCCCCAATTAAAGGGCAAACAGACGGGGCCGCCAACGCCGCACTTGCTGCCGTTACCGCCGTTAATGCAGTCAAGTGAGGAAAACAAAGCTCGCTCGCGCGCTTGATTGGCCGCTCGCCCGCGCGCCGGATTATTACCTTTGATCTGCGCGCGCAAAACTGCACGCCATGCGGAACAGCTGCTGCTCGGCGCGAGCGCGATTTGCTTTATTTTTTAACGGGTTTGTTTGGAGAAGGGGAGGGGGAGTGATGTGGGTGTAGGAGATTTTTTGGTTGTTTAGCGAGGATTTGGTGTTTGGAGATTGTTAATTATAGTTTGGTTGATTAGTGGCCAAGGATTACTACAAACAGTTTGATTATTCGCTTTGATAGACGTGTTTTATTATGGAGTCATAAGATTCTTTGTCTCATTAAACATTTTGTCTATTATTGATAATATAATTTACGTGATTTATTGATTGATTTACTTTACGTATGATATTTTTTGTATTATTAAAAAAAATAACTTTGCTTATTATTTCGCCTTTATGTAGGATGTTGAAACATTGATTTTTCGATATATTATGTACTACATTGGTGGTCGATTGTTTCTGTAAATGATTATTATTAATGGAAAGCAGATCACATGCAACCTTTTTCAAGGTCATGAAGTAAAAGAGTTTCAATTAGAAACTAACTCAATTTTTTCATATAAATCTTACATTTGTTGGTACCATTCCAAAAGTAGTCCTATTGAAAAACATTATTTTAATTACCATAAAAACAGTCTGCATCCTAATGAGTTCTGAAAACAACCTATTCAAAGATAACAATTCTGTAATGCAATAATTTATTCTGTCCGAGTCGAAAAAATAATAACATGAATTTATAAAAAAATCAATAATCAATAGATAATAATTGATATTAAAACTCTAATTTAATAAAAAATAATATACAATAACTAATAAGAGAAATTTCACGCTGCACAACATATTTTCCAGCCTCCTACAAAAAAAGTATCATATGCACTTGCGAGCAAACACCCAAAGAGAAACCCAGACGAAAAACAGCAGCAGCAGCAGCAGCAGAAACGGCAAACATATCGAGTTCGGCGTTAATTTAGAGAGAAATAGAAACGCTTCGCTGCTGGCGGCGCACGAGCGCAACGAATATGAGGCGCTTAAAAGGCACCGCATATGTGTTACGGTGGCGTAGCAGCCGCATACGGCAGTTATTAACAGCGCTCGAATGCGTAATGGCCCGTTAATTCGGAGGTTTCATTTGCTCAGCTGCTACTGCGCGCGCGCCCGCGGATTACAAAGTGCGCGCGATTGCCGCACGCGCGCCATCGAGTGCATTCACTTGTATTTCTCTTTTCTTTTTTTTGTACACATAGTTCTTGTCGGTTTGATGTCTGCGTTTCTCTTTTTTTCTTTGGTATTGGGACGCTTGTTTGATTTGTTATTCGGTGGGAGGGTGATCAAACTTATCTGTCTTTATTGAGCAGTGTGGTGACGAGGGTGCACGGGGTTTTGCTAAATGTAAGGATTTGATTACTGGATTTGATTAGTGGATTGGGTTGCTGTACGGAGTTTGATGAGCGCAGTCGAGTGAATTTATTAATGCGACAAGTGTGTGTTTCAATTTAAGATTTAAATATCGTTCTTTCGTAAATTAAGAGGCCATGCTAGGTTAGTATGACGATCAAAAGTGTGAAACTTTTATTTTTAAGGAGCTGGTTCTATAACTATTCAATATTCCAAGTTACGAACATTAATCAATAAATTACGGCAATTTAATTTTCGCAACAAAATATTGAAAAATGATGATCTGTTTATAATAAAAAACATAAATAACTTGGAATAAATTTCAATCTCTTTACATACATTCTTCTAAATCGAATTTTATTATCGGTTTTATTCATAAAATTTATCCGCCTACAGCTTTTAAATACCTCGGCATACGATATCCATAATATTCCAACGCCGTATACAACCGACTCCCGCGCATTTTATCGGAAATCTTTTCTCTTCCTACAAAAAAAGAACCCTACACACACCCCGAAGCACCCCCTCCCCCACCTATAAAAAAAATAAATAAATCTTGAATAAACGAAATCGCTAATCGAATTCAATCATAAATAATTCACGGCGAATAAATTCCTCTCCCGCGCATTTTTTTGCCCCTGTACACACTGCGCCGCGCGAATTTCACCGCGCGCGCTCGACGCGTTATATTTCCCTCTTTCATCCGCTCATAAATAGACGAAAACAAAATTCCGCGCAAAAAAATAGGCAGGGGACTACCGTATCATTTACGTCCGCGCCGGTATACGGCGAGCGAGAGAAAAAAGCTGGCGCTTCGCGAATAGAAGGAGGAAAAAAGAAGGAGTGCGCGCCTGTTTAGCGCGCGCGTGCCCGAAATTCGGATTTTCTTCTCCCTTCGCCGATGATGACGAGGGGGGGTGTGGGGGGAGAGTGGGAGTTAATTTAAAAATGGCCGCACGTCGCGCGCCGCTCGCGCTAATGGAACTGGAACGAGCTGGAGGCTGTTTGGGAGGGGGGCGAGCCGGTGTGGCGAAGTGTATGAGAGAAAAAGTGAAAAGAAAGGAAGAGGGCCAGTGAGTGGGAGGAATGCCAAAACAATCATGGCGAGATTCCGATAATGGCGAATGGAATGGGGTTTTTGGGGCTGTTTCTGCTATAGTGTGATTAAATTTATTCATTTTGCGAGTTTCATTTAAATAATGGTTAAGATTATGTTTTGAAAATGTTGCATTTATATAAATAATAACTGTCAACACCGGTAATGTTATAATTACTGTATTTAGAAACATACATTATTTTGCTTTTTCTTATTAATTTTATATTGAAACAAATAAAGAACTACAAAGCGTATTATACAAAGCGTAAGGGTATATTTATAGAGCAAGAATGAAAATCTGAATTAACTAAGACACAAATAATTCTTAACACACTTAGTATAATGGATAAGTTAACTGCTGGGATAGTTCCAATTACTGTTACTTTGATTCACTTTATATTAAAGATGATTATCAATGCCAAATTATTATTGATATTTATTATTTTAATATATCGTCGTTAAACGCATTTTAAACACAATCAACTAATAGCAGGTTTCAGTATATGGATATTAGTGTAGTAAAGGCTAAGTACATACCATTTATTTGCTTTAATTTGAATGACATCCGGAAAAATTCATTTATAATTCTTATACCTTCGAGAAATTTTATTCGGTAAACAAAATATTAAATAATTTTAACTCAATCAATATTATCAATTTAAGCAGATAATTATCCAAAACTACAGTCAATTTTAAGCTTTCAGTAAAATTAGGTCACTCGCCCTAAAGCTACCACAGACAGCAACAGAAAGAATCTCAGTCCGTCTAAAACAATCTACCTCTAATACAACCCACCCGAAGTCAATCACTGCGATACCCCTCACCTCGCAAAGAAAAACCTCTTTCTCCCAAAAAAAACCCAGCACCCACACCCCCAAGCTATCACCCACCCACTTTCACACACACACTTCTTCATCTTTATAATTAGAGTGCCGACTTCCTTTTTATTTCCCTCCGTAGTCCAGCAGCAACGGCAGCCTCGCTACTCGGCGTAGTTTGCCCACTCGAGTCACGTATATAACCCAACGGCGGCTCGCGCGCTTTCTGACCGAAACACGCAGCCCGCAGACGCTGGATTTTCACCCCCACTCGCGCGGCGACTATGCCACGCGCGCGTAACTCGGTTTTCTCCTATATATACGTATGGCCGAAAGGAGAGAGAGAGAGGGAGGGCTTTTCCCGTGATTCCATGCACGAAGCATATTGTCGAGGGCCCGGGCACGCGCCGCGACGGGGCTTTATACCACCTCTCTCTTACTCTTGTGTATAAGGTATACTTGCTGGGTGCTGTTGCCATTGCTATAGGTTATACTTCCTTTGGTGGCGGTGCGACACCGAACTTAATTTACAAGCGGCCGCCTGGATTTTCGCGCAGGAGCCCTTTCACCTAATTCCCCTGCCTGCGCGACAGTCGAGCTTCTTTTTGGTGTGGAATGCTCCGTTTCCAAGCCGAGCCCATACGTACTTTGTTATGCTTGGGATTTTTTTATGTTTCTTTCTTTGTGGAGCTGCTGCTGCTGGGTTTGATCAATTTTAGAGGGTTGTGGCTGAGTGTGTTATTTCGATGCGGAGAGGGTGCAGGGAGGCTGGAAAATGGAAAAAATGGTAATTTTGGACGAGGTTATTCGTCATACTCTCGAGTATCATTTGCTATGGCGAAAGAAGAAATTTACTGTTTTAAAATGTGCGTTGTGTAATTGTGGCAATAAAATTTGAATGACAGCTAATTTGTTTTAGAAAGTTCCTAGACCATTGAAGTCTTTAGAGAGACGCGGTATTTAAGTTTCGTTTATATTTTTGGATTTTGCAAAATTATTATGCAAGCTTCGCGGACTGAGAAACGTAAGTTACCAAAAAAGTACTGGATATTATAGCAGGAAAATGATACAACACAATTATTATTTACTATTATAAATAAAATATTATTTACTATTTTTTTAAGTAAAAATATGAGAAATTAAGAATTGAAGATAAAAATCAAGAAAAGTTAACTGTACTTTGATGTTTTCCAGCTCTAAAATTATTTATTTGTCAAAATAAATAATTATGTTCACTAAAAGCAGTTATTTACTAATAGGTTTCAACAAAAAACCTGAATACCCCAAATAAACTGTAAAATGTTACTAAAATGTTTACCAACTGTGACTAATCTATTTTTTCACAGAACATATATTCTTTACACCGTACCTCATCCAAATAAATTGTAGAATTCAGTAACTATTTAGCCATAAAATGATTAACACCTAGCTAAACCCAAATAAATCACTAGGCAACTGCCTCAGCATCGCCCAAAAGAAATCATCGCTTCCAGCATCAAAACCGACAGCATAAATCCCTCAGCTCGGAATCCGAGCCCGCCGCGCTATCCCGGTCGTAAAAAATTAATGCAATACACAATTTACGTTGACACCTAATATACAAACTCCGTGGGGAAAAAAAGGTACACGCTGTTCCGCGCTCGGTGAAGATAAATCTCCGTCTTAATCTCCTTTGTCTCTCCTCTCTCAGCTTCAGATTCAGCTTCCGATTCTCTCTCTCTCTGTCTTTCTCACGGCCGCCGTCGCGCGTACGAGAATAGTCGCGCACCCTTCGCATATAGGCTGCAGAGCTGTAGCTGTATAGCTATAGCACAGTGCGAGAAAGAGGGAGCGCAGAGCGCGGCAAACGTTTATAAGTGGCGATGTTTTACGAGAGCCGAGGCGCAGACCAAGCGAATAATTATAGTTCGCTCTGTGTCTGGTGTTGCTGCCGCTGCTGCTGCTGCTGCTTGCTGATGCTCTTTGGTCGTGAGGAGTGTGCGGAGCGGAGCGTCTTTTGCGCGTCTCGCAGCTGCAGTTGTACTTGCCTTGATGTTTATTGATTTTAATGTTTCACTTTGGAGAGGGAATTATTGCTTCTGCTGGAGTGCCGAGGGTGTTTGGTGTTTATGGAGGATTAATTTGACAATTTAAGTTTTTAGAAGTACTGGCAGATATTATTATTTTGGTATTAATTAAAGAGGATAGGACGTTAAAGATTTAAAACTTTTTTGAATTATTCAGAATAATTTGTTATTTTCATTTGTACTTGTAATATCGATTCCATACAATTTAGTCTAGTATATTGTAGTCTAAATTTTTATGAATATCTTATAATTTGCATAGAATTTCATGAAGATATGATAATTATAGTTGATAATTAGGCTTTTTCTTGTACAACTTGATAGTGGGAATAAAGCAACTTATTTACAGCTATAGAAGTATTAAACTGACAAATTTATCTCATTATACAAAATATTTAAGCATTTTTGAAAAAAAATATACATAATCTTTTATAAAATCATTTGCACAAACATTTTCATAGAGTCCCATTATAATAAGAATAGATAACTATTCTGATCGTGCCTATCAACAGCATGCAGCATTAAAAATAGTCACTAAATTCTTCCCTTAAAACAATTTTATAATGTACTTAATGAAAATAATTACAGTACTACGACTCATCTTTTTCATTCGCTTTATTCGTTTTTGTTCATTCAGTATTTAATAATATTTTTGAATGTACCTTTTAATATATCTGTTAATATCGATTTACGCAGGATGAAAAAAAAAGTTTACTATAATTATTTTCCAACAGATCTTCGAAAATCAATTTATCAAAAATTAAGCAAGACCAAAAAACGTTTCTCCCTATGTCTTTCAGTATCCAAACTTCTCTCAAAGTCCCGCTGCTCTCTCTCTGCTCTCATTCTGTTCTCATTTTTCAAGACGCAACAAAGACCCACAGCCGGGCCCTACCCAGTCGATGGCCCTATATAAACGCACGCATCTACATGTCGCCGGAATCGTCGAAAATGTCGTTCAACCGTCTCTTTCTCTCTCTCTCTCTGTACATAGTGCTACGCTCACTCGCTGGGCCCACCTATATACATTTTTTTCTCCCGGGGCCTCGGGCGAAGAAAAAATTCCTCCGGCGTAATTTGTCGCAACTGTATAGTAACAGCCACACTGCTGCTGCAACTCGAACCCCGTGATTTATACTTTTCGGAGAGTCATTGATATTTGCAGCCCCGCGCGGCGACAATGGCCAAGGGGTGTCGACGAGCGACATAAATCGCGACGTTTCGAAAGTTTTTTTTTTTATTACGGCGCACTCGCGCTCGCTTTCTTTATGCTTCCTTCTTTGATTCGTTGATTCTTTGATGACTCTAGTTGAGAACGAAATTTTTGAAGAATGGCCAGGGGCGCAAATGGGTTTGTAATAAAAATTTGGTAATGGGGAGCGATATTGTAGGTTCGATGTAATTTTATTACTTTATACATGAAATTAACTTTTGAAATATGGGACTTGTGCACGAATAAGTGTAGTATGGCGTAATAATACAATTTATAGTAAAGTTGGGATACGTCTCGCATATTCGCCTTTTGAGTTTGAAAAGTTCTTTAATTAAATGGTGATTAATTTAAAAATTCCTTGTCCATGTGATATACATTACTATACGATAAAAAAAATAAAATAAAAATTGTAAATTTAAATCAAAACTTCATATTTTCAAAATGAATCATCTATAATACATTGACGAACATCAGCAACATAACTATAGAATCGCGAAACAAGCGAAAAACTTGAAAAAAGGGTTGAATATAAATTCTACACTCTCAAAATTTATATTTCAAAATCATCTTTAAAATATTGATCGAAACTTGAGCGTATACAGCGTAAAATCGTAAAATCCAAATAAAATATAAAAAAACATAAAAAAAAAACGCTAGTGCAGAGAAGAGAGGTAAAAGAAAGGAAGCGGAGCACGAGAGTAGAGCAGAAGAATATATAGAGAGAGTAGAGACGAGTAGGGTCTCGGGCTATAAGAGTGGAAGCTCAAAGATCGGAAGCGCTCCGCTTTAAGGCCGTCTATTCAGGCCGCGCGCATCGATATTATATCGAGGAGGGCTTTTGGGTTTGCGCTCGAGGCGCTCTGAGAGCAAGAGAGAGAGAGGAACGGAGGGAGAGTCTAGTGATATTTAAATGCGAGGAGAGTCTGCACGAGAATCCTCGTGTATATATAACGCGACCGGGCCAATCGCGCGATATATACACGCATATACATACACATACCTGCAGGCGTGTTCTTCATGTGTACTGGGTGTCTCGTTTTAAATAATACGCTTTCGAGTACGCTTGCATAAGGAAAACACGAGTCTTTTACTTCAAATTGGAAACAAGGTTTTTTGCTGAAACTATGCTATACATATAAAAATAAGAAATTTGTGTCTTTTTGAAAAACTTTGAATTAGATGTTCTCTTATAAAACGAAACAGTAAAATTAGTGTACAACTGCTATAGATTAGTGAACAAAATCACTACTTATATTGACAGTGAATATTGGTTCGCAGTGAAGTTAAATTTACATTGTAAGTTAGTAAATATTCACTGTTAATCTATTAATCAAATTTGTGAGTAATAAGTAGCAATGACATACTTATCACTGTTCTTTTAGAGAGTTAAACAGCATATTGTTACCATCCATGTATACTTTATTTCACACTGGTGATCACGTTTTTATAAAGTCCTTAACGCTTTGAAGTACACCAATAGAAATAGAACTTCTTTTAAACTATAATTGCAAACTCCGAATTCTTTTAAAATTCTTTGTTAGAGATGTATCAGTGACCGGATTCCGAGACCAAAATGAGAATTCCAAAATTCATCCAGGTCAACTCAATATAACGGCTCAAAATATGAAGAAAATATTATTAAGTAAAAATGATAAATGTACGCTTGAAAAGATAAATTAATCACTTCATCGTCAAAAAATATCTTTCATCAAATATAAAAGAAAAACAAATTAATTCACCTTCCAAAACTAACCAAAAAATTAAAATCCAATCATCCCTTAAATTCGAAACGCAACACCCTGTACACACGCGGCCATACATCCCCGCGGTAGTCGTAAACCTTAGACGGCTAACTTCGTGAGTCTCACCAACTGCTCTGGGGCTCTCTTCCGCAACTTCCTCCCCCGCACCACCACCACCGCCAAGATATCGAACTCAGCTCCGAGATCGCTTTCCGATATCGTCTCCCAGAAATCGAATGTACACGCTACACGGCTGTAACTGCGGGCCGAAAGTAGGCGGGAAAGTATATACCGCAGCAGGAATTAGGTTGGCCGCGCGGGCAGAGTCGCATTTATAAACATTGCATTTGCATGGCGAGCGCCGGCGATTGTCGCCGAGGGATAGTAGCGGTGCACTGCAGTCGAAATCGATTCTTCGAGGAGGATCGAGCGGGAGCTCGTTGTCGGCGAAATTGGGTATCGAGAAATTCAATGAGGCCGGGCGATTTTACGGGCGCCCTCGTTTTGGGATTTTCGCGTGCTGGTGTATATCGTCTATTGGCGATTTTCAGGTATTGGTGGGATCGTTTATGTCGGGGTAAAATTTTTATTTCGGTTCATTTGTGTGTTTTCTTTTGAGGAATTTAGATTTATTTTTATGGGGAGTTTTGAGAAATTGTACTGTCACTAGTTTTAAGTTAGATGAAGCGATTTATAAGAACTATTTCGTAACCGATTCATGTATAAATGACTAATTGTTACTAAAAGAGGTTCATAACTGATCTGGTTTCTACTAAAAGTTTACTAAAAGTCTACTATATGTTTACTATTTATAAATGCTTTTTTTAAACTTTATCAATAAATAATTATGTTCGTATTTTTCTGTTTCAGGTATGGCCCTACTAAAGTACCTCAACGCAAAAATAATCTCAAGGTTAATTTGGTGAGTCTCGTGACTTTTATGATATTTTTATCAAATTACCTTCAATAAATTATGAAAACTGAAGTATAAATCCGCGCGAATCCGACGTAAACCCCTCATATAAGTCAGTTTTAATTAGCCTCCCCATCATCCAGAACTTCACACGCTATTAAATTCAATTTACCCAGCAATTTCTCTCTGGGCGAGCTTCCAATTTTTTATCTCCATCAAGAATTAAAAAGCAAAAAATTGAAAAATATTTTCAACTTCACGAAAAAAAAACACCTTGAATCATAAATGGCACGTTAATCCGCTTTATTAACGTTGTGAGCTGTAAGTGCGCAATTCATAGCTCTGAATTTTTCCCGAAAAAAAAACGGACAGGAAAATTCCTCTCAAAATCGAAAAGTGCGCTTCGGTATAGATTAGAGCCTCTCGTTAGTCAAATCGCGACCGCGCGCAATTTCGGACGTCAAATAGCCAATCGGAAAAAGTGCACTCGCATGTATATGTAGGTGTGAGTACACTGGCCGAAACAAAACAAGCGTCCGATAAAACTTTTCGGGCGCATTGTACGCTTGGCATCGACTAATAAACACACGCAAAGTATAGCGCGAAGTTCGTGCGTCGGCGAAATTGGATGGTTGCACTTTTAAAAATCTTGATTGTTTATGTACGTGGGAATACGTTTGTGAAGATTCCGCTGAGTCTTAAGGTATTTTTGGAGAAAGAATTATTTTTCTTGCATACCATACTTGAATTACACGATTTTCTTATAAATTTGAATAATTTAAATAGTGAAGAAAAAATATTTTGTATTTATTCATAATTTACGACAGTTTTATTGTTCCTAGTAGAAATAAAATAATTGTTATCATTATTATTGTTAAATTAAATAAATATCCATCGCAATATTATCTATAGAATAACTCAATTTAGTTTTAAAAATAATTTATTGGTAAAATACCTCATAAATGTGTAAGCTTACGGTTGAAATCCATTCAAAATCAGTAAATGTTCATATCACGTAAAGGAATTTTAAATATTGATGCTAATAGGTATGCGCATGTATTGTGAAAAGAATCCCTAGTAGATTATATCCCAGTAATCCTGAATTCTTTTTACTCGCAGCGAATGGAAAAATCCAGCTCTCGTATATGCTCTTTTTTTCCACGAATTCGCCCGATACTCGATTTTCATTCATATCGACAATTTGAAGCTCTGCGTCCGGCAAAAGCTCACCGAAATTCCTTTGATACCATTGAAAATAAAAGTGAATATAGAGAATGAATTTTTAGTTAAATAATTTTGCTCGTTGGAGCATCCAAAATAATTCCAAACAATTGAATGGAAGTACTGGAAACGTAATGAAATGTAAATTGAACAATGAAATATCTAATTCCATGAAATTGAGAACAATTATTTTGTAAACGAGAATGAGTTATCTTTAACAATAAAACTACTCGTGTTACATGAATATGTAGATAATGTATTACGTCACATCCTTTTAAAACAAGCATTCTTTTATCGAGAAGCAATCTTGATTAAAGCAGCAATTATTTATTATAGCGACAGAGATATATAATACACCTCAATCTTGAATGAACGCAGACCTTCTCATAATAACGCGACGCGGTATCTCGTGAATTCCCCGTAAATTCTCCGCTTTACCATCCCCCGCACGTATATCGGCGAATATTTTGTAATTTAATTCCGATAACACTGTACGGTTATGTAAGCGCTGCACTGAAACCTTTGAGATTCTAGCAGTAATGCGGGCGAAATTCTTTAACTATCTTTGATATATAGTTGATGTTTCGTTTTATAGACTTAGTGGAACTTTAACTTTTAGTTTATGTGACATTTTAAATTAAATTGTCCATTTAAACTTATTTTTTCATAATAATATGTATGCATCATTATATTTATAAATTGATAACAGCAAAATAGTTTATATATTGTTGTCGAATCTTAAATTATTTCTGTTCTTAAAACAAGTAATTAAAAGTACAAAATTAATTATAAAATATATTCTTAATTAATATAAAATAAACAAAAAAATATGAAATTCTTGAGAAATTAAGAAAAAGGAAATTTCTTATTTTAAAACTGCAATTGACTTATTTCGAGGTTAAGTTAAAAAAAGCAATTAGTTAAAACATGAATCTCTTTGGCAGTTCTAAATATAAGAATAATAACGTTCTTTAATTTATCCTATCTAATTTCCAGAT
Source organism: Gastracanthus pulcherrimus (assembly GCA_949152435.1). Classification (NCBI taxonomy): domain Eukaryota; kingdom Metazoa; phylum Arthropoda; class Insecta; order Hymenoptera; family Pteromalidae; genus Gastracanthus; species Gastracanthus pulcherrimus. The sequence continues at coordinate 189,801,809 of OX424572.1, read as the reverse complement.
AAATTTCTTCTCAATATACGGCACCCTTAACCTCCTTCTCTCGTACAACGATTAATATTCAAAATACCTCAATCTCTCATAAACAAATTCATAAACAACAATAATTACGTAAAGCCACAAGTTGCAACACTCCGTCGTATGCGCAACTCGCGGAAACTTTTTCGATTAGGAATACACGCGAAAGCGGAACTATATGCGCGCGTCTAGCAACAACGACACGTAGTTACCGGCGTGTATCGCTGCGGGGATCGACTTTGCGCCTGCTTGCTGATTCCGGAACGGTATCTTCGACCTCGCCACCCTCTCCTTCTCCCCCTCCTCCCGCCTCGTCTTCCTCGCTTCTTCTTCTTCTTCTTCTTCTTCGTCTTCTCCTTCTTCCTCGACAATGGCAGTCCTCTCTTTGTACACGTAATAATATCCGCGCGGTTATTAGCTCCGCGCTGCTCCTTCCTCTCGCCGTTCCCGTGATTAATGCTCGGGCGCTCTTCGGGAAAATTGGCCGCCCTGAACTTCATTCCCTTCGCGCGACATCCACAGATTTGGCCTTCCCCCTCTTCTTTTTTCTCTCTTTCTTTCTTACTTTCTCATTTTTCGCTTTCTTGTGGAGTATATATCTTGACTTGTTCTTGTCGTCTGTTTATCAATTTCTTCTCTACCCGGTATTTGCTTGGCCAGCTGATGAAAAAGTTTCGTCAGTTGTTTGCTGAAAAAGTCCTTTATTGGGGATTCATAATTTTTTTTGCTTACTTCTTTCATAATACACTTTTTATTCTGTGTTTAAATTCTAATTAAAGGAATTAATTTGAGTTTAGGCCATTAGAATAATTCTCTTTACTTTGCGATTTTACGGTCAATAACGTAAGTGCATTTGTATTATTCGTATTCTTAAATGTGTTCAAATTATTAACATTTTTCTTTAATTCCATTAATCTTTGATTATTCAATTCAACATCCTCCTACATTATGTCAAATACGAACTATAAATTTAATAACTAAAAAATTCCTACTCACTCCCAATTTTCCACTCCTCCATAAAATATCCAAAATCCCAAAATAGTCCTCGAGTCCTCCCAAAAAATCGCGTCCATTACATCGAACCACCTACAAAATTCACCCACCCTCCTCTGCTCCCCACACCTCCATCCGCTGTCTACTACACCTCCAGCTCCACCTTCTCCGGCACCTTCGCTTCTGCCCAGGATGAATGCACGTCACGTATCCCTTCCCAGAGCGCGCGACGTGCGTAAGGCGGTTGATGAAACTTCTGGGAGGTTCGCCGACGACGCCCGAACGTACATATATACACACACACACGATACACGAAGCTGTCGCTGCTGTTGCAGGAAAAGTTCGCGCGCGCACGAGCATCCGGTCAGCTACGACTGCGAGAGCTGCGAGTTATGCGACGAGCGAGAGTCTCCCGATGAGAGAAGCGGTAATTAAGGTGAAGTGAAAAGTGCGACCTGCCGGGTGAGACGGAGAGTCTGGAGATAAGCTTGTGTTTGTTGGAGGAACGTGTGGACGGGGGATGCTGGGCTATTTTGGAGTAGTTGAGAGGAGAAAAAATTGTCGTTGGGGAAGATGTGACGGTTGGAAAACTCATTACGCGTGAGTTGACGGGGTAAATTTTTAATTGTTTAAATGGGAGATAGGATTAGAGAATATTGTAACGCTTTGTTGTGTTGAGTTTATGAAACAGAGAGAAATGATATGAGAAATATTACTGTTGTTTGTTGAAACAGATTGTCAGAGAAGTATTCTGGTACCTTTTATACGTTACATATGCGATTTTTTGCAATTTAGTTTCTAAAGTGTGCTATAAGAAACTTTGCTATGAATTATAGTCGATTATAGTGAGGATTACTAGAATTTAACCTACCAAATATAACCTCTGAATTGTACATTTAATAACGTTGAAAACTGTTAGGTCATCTTCAAAATTTTAATTTCTAGCCAACAAAAAGCACACATTTGTTTTGCCTTACCGCAATAGACTATATTTCATATTAATTAGAAACATTGAAAATTTTAATTTTAATATTTGGCATTATGACTATTTACATCATAGCTACTGAGTGTACATTATCCTTCCTAACTGCAATCAACTACCAATTTTGCATATTCGTGTATCATAAACGAATGTCAAGTCACAACAGATTGACAACTCGACAAAAGAACTCCGAGAACAATATCACGCAATATCCAATCACACAATCAATCCTAATTCGCCAACAAACTCTCCCAAACATTCTTCTCCCTCCAAAAAAAAAGAAACCCTGAAATACCGAGCCAAATAACAAAAAGCCTGCAAGCCCAGCGCGCGCTCGCAAATACACACCGATAAACGCTACGAATTCGCGTATTCTCCTGCAACTCGTGCTCTGCTACGAAGTTTTTCGTTTCGCCCCTAAAAAAACAGAGAGAGAGAGAGAGCGAGAGAGAGAACCGACAAAAAAAGCGCTCTATCCATGAATCGCGCTATAGCGCGTTCGATTGTTACGGAGACGCGTTTTTTTACGCTTGCGTGCGTACATGCATCGACGTTCGAAGCTTGTTTCACGAGAGAGAGAGAAAGAGAGAGAGAGAGAGAGAGAGAGCTTGCATACGGTATTGCTATGTGGTGTCTCGTGTTGTCGTGCAACCACGAAAAGTCCCTCGCTTTTTTAACCAGTGAGAAGAGAGAAGCGAGTGGGTTGGAGAGCGAATATGTACCGTAAACGAGAGATTTACAAGCGGTAAACATGAGAGAGCTGATATAATAATAATGAGAGGTTTTAAGGATTGCCAAAGGTTATATATCTATCGTAAATGAACTGAATTATTTAATAATATATATACTTTAATTATAAAATAATTATGTTTTTTATGAATATAGAATGAACAGGAAAAAGATGGAATGAAAATATATCTATAATCTACTACGTATTATTTATTTGAGCAATCTTTATTTCTAATTGACTGTATAGATTCTAAATATTTTAAATATTCTTATATTTTAAAATGTTATAGAGAGAAAGACCAAATTAAATTATTCTGTACTAAATTACCCTATTTAAAAATGATCCAGTTTTATGGAGGCCCTCGATTATTTACCATGGCAACATAGTTATATATATTATTTTCCACCAGGGTAGTTAAAATATATTACATTATTCATTTTAAAATTTATAGCAGTTTTATAGTTCAATACTGGACGTGTAAGTTTCTGTGCTGAATTATGAAAACCGCTAATTTTTGCTACGAATTGTTTTATGAAGTGTCTGTTCTTCCTGGATAATGCAAAGTACGCTGCTATTTAACGCTTACATCAGTTCACGTAACTTTAAAAACTCAGAAATTTTACAGTAATAGGTTTCAAACTGCCTCATCAAGATTGCTGTTAGATCCCACTGGCATCACTGTTGCAAGACTCGATACATTTTTAATGTTCCAAGCTACCCCAAATAAATCGAAAAAACAACAATTCCCCACAAAAACCACGTGATCGCATATAAGACAACTCAAGTCAGAGCACAAAAGAACCAGCCTCTTACAAGCGTATATAAAAACAAAACGTAAAACTCCCAGCAGAACGCGAATATAAGACACAGCAAGGCGCTTGGCGGACACTTTAAGAAAAATTTATTCACTCTCTCTGTCGAATAACGCGCGGGGGAAACAGAAAATAAGGAGACGTAAAGACAGTCGTCGTCGGTCGGCGCGCATAGGCGGGGCAAGGTGTATACACGTGCACTAAACCCAAAAAGAAAAAGAGAAAAAGTGCGCCGAGCCGAGGAGAGATGTATATAAAGCGTGCACGGTCGAGGAGAGAAGAGGGAAGTATTTCATGCGTCGACATGAACCGCCCGTGTGTGTACGTCGTGAGTATCGAGTCGCGAGGCGCGATAAGGCGCCCACGGAGATAAATCGGCAGATAAATATATATGCGATTCCAGGTGTACCGCGCACACACGCATACACGAACAACCGTACAAACGTATACATGCACTCATACGCACAAATACTACACGTATGTATAATATGTAAATATAGATGCACACAGATACACGTCCTCCCATGTATCCACACAAACAGGCACACATACTCGTACATACACATCCATACACTGAGAAAAAAATGTATTATATCAACTAAATATTCAATCATAATGTTGCAATGAAATATTTAATTGATTCAATGATAGAAAATGATTTTATTTAATATTTAATTTAACCAAATAAATATAGTATTGAATCAATTAAATATTTCATTGCAACATTATGATTAAATATTTCGTTGATACACGGAGAGAATTTTCTAATAAAAATTAAGACGAAATTCGCAGTAAAAATTACCGTGAATGACTATAAAGCTGGGACACTCTAACTTTCCGGCAGTTTTTATTGATATTTACGATAAATTTTACCGTACTGAAGGGTAAAATTTGCCTGCCGTAGAGTAAAAGTACCCTGTATAAATCTTAGAGAAAACCAAAATTTGTGGTAAAATTTGTACGAAATATTTTTTAAAAATCTGGATTTTCTTCCAATTGTTGTAGCAGTATCATTAATACTTAAATAAGTACATTATACACATTTATATTTGAGTTAACCTAAAATGTGTATACGCTCAGTTGTTTTCTTTATTAGCTGTCTTCTTTTTCTCAAATCAGGCAAATTTTACCATTCCGTGCGGTAGAATTGATAGTCTGTGCAGTAAAATTTGTAGTCAATGAGGTAATTTTTATAGTAAAATATCAGTAAAAAGTGCCAGAAAGTAGGAGTGTCCCAGCTTTATAATTATTTACGGTAATTTTTACCCTGAATTTCGTTATAATTTTTATTAGAAAATTCTCTCTGTGTATAATACATTTATTTATCAGTGTACACTGCACATACATACACACATATACCCTCACACAAACGTATTATACCTGCGTTCGCAGGTGTACCTCTGTGCTTTTCTCGAAAGCCGCGTGTGCGCGTGAATGCGCGTCGAATCCGCTGGCAAAAGTCATAAAAAAAAGGGAGCGAAGCTGGGTTATATATATACGCGTGCACGGTGTATACCTTTTGCAGGAGCAAAAGTATTTCGGCGAAGCCGTAAATCACGCGCTCGCGTATACTCGGCTATTATTTAGGACGCTATTTTTCCGCGGCAAGCGCATTACGTACGGCGTGTGTATATATACGCGTACATTTTTCCTTTCGGTGCGCGCGAGCCGGCAGCAGATTTTCCGGGAGGCGCCGCGACGGCTCGTTTTAAATTCCGGTTTCGCGGAGTTTCGCGCATATGGACCTATTTCTCTCCCCCCCTCGACCGCGCACCGACGACGACGGAATGGAAACGTTCCGCGAAGTCGGAGGGAAAACAGTGAGCTCGGTGCGCGGTGTATCGAGCGGCGTTTTACCGCGTAACTGCTGCGATGTGCGGTGGGTATAATCGTATGCGCGCGGAAGTAGCGAGGGCACGTACTCTCGATTATTATTTGTCGTAAGGCTTCATGGGCTAAAATTAAATTCATGGTATTGGCGGTATTATTGTTCTCGTAATAGTATAGCCTGTTGATTTTTAGTTTTATCTTTCACGTGTACACAAAATGTGTTGATTTATCCTGATTTGTAAATCATTATGCTGTATAATTTTAAAATGTATAATTAGTTATAGGTCTTATCGAAAATAAGATTTATCTAAAAGATATCTTATTTCATCAGGCTATACTAATCAGTAAGTATTAATATATTTGAGAGTATTTTCTTAGAATTCAAAATTATTTTTTATTTGATAAATTTTAGTGTTTCTTAATCATTAGCAAAATGTTCTCTCGGTGAAAAAACAAAATACAAAATTTTTAGCTTAAAAATTATTAAAAAATTATTAATTTATCATTAGAAATACAGTTATAATGGACATTGATCAAGTTTCATAAAACGTGATCTTAATTTTTCATCTTTGCTTGTCTATATAGTTGAAAATATTGATTCAACATACTTCTGTTTTTGTACAATACGAAATTAATGAGTACAATTTTTTATCGAAGTATTCACAATTAAGCATTTTACCGTTTTATTTGAAAAAATGGTTTCATAATTATACTAACCCAGATTTCAAGAAAACGTATAAAACAGAACCTATCCTTTTCAGAAATATTCCTCTATAGATCCATCATTCATAAAAAACCACGTCACATATCTTTCATCTCAAAACTCACTCCCACATTAAAAAAAAGAAAAAACTACCCGCAACAAATGAAAATCCGCAGAACGCGCCGCCCTCAATTGCTCTATACACCCCCTCGCTCACGCACCCATCTACATAAACCGCTTCTCGCGTGAACTTTTCCACGCGGAAAGTCAAGAGGGCAGCAGCCAGAGCCAGCCTGCGCACATATGCTCATCGACTATACATAAAAGCCGAAGTTCAACAATCGCGCGAGTCTAGTTGCTCTCGCGAGTTTGCACGACTCGCGTGTACAATATAAAAGTCTCGCGCGCGCGCGCCGCGCTTCCATCGTATGCAAAAGCCAAATACGTGACGGCGGGTGAGCGACGCGGATGAATGGATGGTTACGTGACCGTAATAGGCGCATATGTGCGAACGGCGTAATATGCGGACTGAATTGAATCCGAGGTGTGCGTGTGTATTTTTTATTATTGAATGCGTTCTAATCTTGGAAAAATGGAATGGGAATAAAAATGTATTGAAAGCGTCTGGTCTGGTTTGGTTTTATCTACTGTGTGAACTGCACGTTGATGCGTTATATAGACTATTGCGTTTTAATTTTCTGAAAAAAAAAATACAATTTTGTTTTGTTGTTTATATCACTTTATTGTTGTCTTATAAAACCAAGTCAATTTTGGTAAAAATTTAAATGCGATAGTGTTTATAAGAATTGTTAATATTTAAGCAATAAAAAATTAATATTTCTATTTTCTATTCGGACATACTCGATTATAATATTCGAGCCGTTGAAGGGGAACGTATAAAACTAGTACCATTGTTTAGAGCTCGTCAAAACGTGAATTTTAAAAAAAGAATTGATTTCCTTAAATGTAGGGAAAGATGAGGAAAACACGGTGACAATTCGTAAAAATAAGTAGAAATTCCTGACTGTGGTGAGAATTTTTACAATAATCCATAAATATTATTTTTTTCAGCTTTCCCCGCACTTCCGGGTATTAATTTCCTTTTATAAAATTCATTTCTAAACGAGCTTTAAACGATGGTGTTGACCTCATACGTTAATTCCCTCCAGGGGGCGGCTATGGGCATCCTCCTTTACTATGATTACGTCTTATAGTACGCCCCCAAAGTAAAAATGTGAATCGTAAATGTTCAAATAGAATTGATCAGTTTGATACAGAATTTTTATTAGCGTAAGTATTTATGAAACGATTTTTTTAGCTTTATCTATGTAATATAATCATTATACGATCATATTTATTTGTTAGAAATTCTACTCTACTACAGAATTTTTTGTTAAACATCGCATAGAAGCAAACTTGCACTATTTTTTCACAACGAAAAACCGCTTGCTCCTTTGTTCCCTACGAACAATAAATATTCGAGATATTCATAAACTCCATACATCCGCACCAACATCCATATTCCCTCTCCTCGTGCAAACTCGACGCAGGATAAACCGAACGAACCGTTTGTTAACTTTGCTCAATGCAAACCTCGCGCGCTCTTTTTTCCCCCATCGCAGCGCTGCAGCAACCACAAAAGACCTAACTCGATAAACAAAATAGACAAAACAAAGAAAAAATCTGCAACTGCAACAGCAGCGCCGAAGCTCAGGTGGGCGAGCGATCGACGGTGACGCGCGTGGCCCGCGACTCGATTTTCATTTTTCCGCGTTATACGAGGCCGCTGTTTGCACCGTTCGTTCCATCTCAACCTGTGGCTCGCGCGCGCGTGTTTCACGATTTGTCAGCGTGGTATACTTGCCGCAGGCGCGGTGCGCCTCATTTTGCGCCTCGTCGCTGCGTTTATCGCGCTGGTGGTTTTTGCTTTCTTTTTTCTTTTCCTTTTTGCTTCGCGGAGTGTTTCTGTCGCCAGGTGGGTGGAGAAGCGGGTGAGGGGTGGAGAGGAAAAGTAGGGGATATAAATTTTAACGAGAAATTTTTTGCGACTACAGTGTTGGAAAGTAATTTGCGCGGTCTGGTTTTATGATCCATAGCAGAGCTTACTGCGTAATGTTAAAAATGAGGATTTTTTGGGTTGGTTCAACTTTTTTTAGAAAGGGTTCAAAGGCTTTTAAAATGTATTCAATAGTACGGTGAAAGCAAAAATAAACGAAGCCCAAGATTAACGGTAAAACTTAAAGTGAGATAATTACGAGTCAAAACCATAGTCAAAGTCTATAGTATGAAAATTCAAACCACTCGTAGATGACAAACTTAATTAAATTTCACTATATAAGTAAATGGTTTTAAACAATCAGTTGGGCTTTGGTTTTGGATTTTACTTGTCCTGGTCTTGGTTTTCAGTTAGTTTTATATCTAAGTTTTTGTTTTACGTTTATAGTTCACAAATTTGGCATTTGAAGTGATTTTCAGAGGAAAATATTCAACATTCTTAAATCAAATTGGAGGAAAATACATCAAAATCTCTTATTCTTTCTATATATAATATATTTTCCATTCCATCAAATTAATGTAAATAGTTCATGTTCCTTATACCTATTAAATCCATTCATTCCATCTAATTATCTATGTACATCTGCACCATAATTGCATTTAACTCTGTTTACAGTCTATCAGATTTCCTCTCTAGCATCGCCTAAACACGACCTACTTCAAGCAGAGGCCACACTAAACATGTCACTTGGCGCACACCAAGCAACCCAAAACTTTCTCTCAAATTCACCGAACTCCTACTCATTAGACCCCATCATTCAATCGAGCCCTGCACAACCGCACACCCGATTAATATCTAAAACACTTAACTTCTACACGCCTTATCCCGCTCGTCCGCAAGGCGATTACGATCTCCCAAGTGAATGATTGCGCCCATCATCTCTCCCATGTATAAAACCGTCAAAAATCACCAACAGTCGCACACGCACGCACACCATCTCGTTCCTCCCTTCTCCTTAATCGTACACATCGCAACCGGAAATCCAATCCTCCTCCTCCTCCTCAGAGATGAAAACCATAATAATGCCCGCGCGAGAGCACCCTTGCGCAGCGCGTGGGCGCGAGCGAGCGGCCGGCGCTTATATAAGCCGAGTAGAGCCATTATGCCCATCTGCGCGCCGCCGCATAACAAGCCGCAATTGAAATACCTCGGAGCTTATAACAGCGGCGAGGCTGTGTGCGTGTGTGTAGCTGTGTGTCCCGTTTTCTCACACGTACGGGCCGCGTCACAATTGGCTTTATTACACGGCGACACACTGGACACGCTCGAGACTGGTCGTTGTCGAGCTGCTGGTGTGGAGCTTGTGGACGTTGGGAGGTGCAAAGCGTGCGTGTTTTTGTTGTCGACGCTGCAGGGTATTTGTTTGTAAAGAGGATTTGGGTTTGATTGTTTTTAGACGCGGGGGTTTGTTTTCAGATTTACCCGGGGATGGGTGGGGATTTGAGGTTTGGATTTGGAGGTTTGTAGAATTTAAAATGTACTTTGGTCATAAATGTATTTAGAATGGTGGATATTTGGATTAGGTAACATCGCTTATTGGTGAGTAAATAGGAAACTTTCTTGTTGAATTAGCCAATTTGTGGTCAGAGAGTAAACGATCTCAATTCTACCGAAGGATATTTCTCTTCTGAGGACTTCTGCAACTATTTCGTTCAATAGATATATTTAATTCAATTTTACCAGAATGTTACAATGGTAGTTTACTAAAATTATATATTCTATATTAAGAAATTAAAACTTCTAAATGCGTCAGCTTACTGTTAGAAAGTTATAATAATGAAAGTGAGATCAGTTTTAGTTTACCTCAAATAATTAATCTTAATATAAGAATTCTCACATGCGTATTATATTAAAGTGTGAAAATATGTAAACAAGGAATCCTTAATATGTGTGGTTTGTATTATACGCCATAACTGACCATTTTAATTATGAACTCCTTATCATAAGAGCATAATAGAGCTTTTATTGTGCTTGGTTCCAAAATGTAGATATTCACATTTTCTTTTCATTGATAAAGTCGTAAATGAAAAAGTAAATTTTGAACGACGTGTTAAAAAAACGCTTGCAAAAAAATATTTTCTTATGATTTTTATTAAGTATTAAGATTATAAAAATGTGTTATATAATATAGGTAATTAAATTTGAATATAATCATAAATAAATCTCATGTTGCATCAAGACTTACATTTTAATAGTCTCTTGACATTGTTAAAAACCATAACACCTATTTAGTATGAATAAATAGAAAAAGTATTCTCTATACACAATAGAACACTTTGAAATTTAGTTGCAATTAACACTTTCAAAGTATTTAACGTTAAAAGTTAATGATTGGAATGTTTGTATGATGTTAATACGAACACTCGTTTCTTAAAAATGATTTGAACGTCTATCTTTGATAAAATTTCGATGATTGCTTCTAACAGCAAATTGTAGACGAGATTTTAGAGTGTCTCATACACTCTTTAACAAAAAATCTACTATATTTATTAGAACATTTAACAATTTTACTAGAAACTTGCAGGATAAATACGAAAAATATTTGAATTTTTAATACTAATTACATTTACATATTTTATGAATTAACAGTTTAATTCAATGCTGGGAGGGGTATTTGCCCGCAGAGTAGTTTTTTCTATTGTTCTAATAAATATAGTAGATTTTTTGTTAAAGAGTGTATGAGACACTCTAAAAATCTCGTCTGCAATTTGCTGTTAGAAGCAATCATCGAAAAGTTAAAAGTTAAATTGAAACGATTGCAGTGCCAGTCAAGACGAGGCATTAGAACTTACCGATCGATCTGAATATTCAATGCAAATTTCATTACCGGAAATAATAACTTCGAAAAACATTTCTCCGGCGCATCCTCGCATCCTTTCGCGATTAATATAACGCCTATCGGCACATCTAGTTTCTCGCCGTTCCAGAGCTGTTCCGCCACGTAGGAATCCACGTCCGTTCGCAGACACACTCACATACACACACACACACACACACATAGACCTTCGAAGCGCGCGGAAAACGTGAGGCACGATGCCATCTCTAGCCTTTCGTCATGCGCCGGCAAACATCTCGTCACGCGAAAGCGTATACAAATATGTACTCGTCGATGGCGCTCTCGTCGCTCGTGCAGTCTGCGCGTATGTCTGTTTATACATATATACGGCCCGTAGCCGTATAGCGATGAGTATCTCGAGGATTGCAATCGTCGGCTGTCGAAAATTTCGACGCGCGCGATCGGTATACATGCGATACGTACGTACGTTTCGGCTTTTTCGTGGGACGAGCTCGAATGCGTCGCTTCGTTTGTCCAGTGTCAATAGGAGCGTTCGTTTCTTTTTCTCTTTTGTCTCGTTGCTTAATCAAGGGCTGACTCTGCTGGCGGTGTTAATAGTTTAAAGGCTTTTCATTGTACAAATGTTATGTTTCGTGGAGGTTTGCATGGTGAGAAGTATCGTTTTAAAGAGATGGTAAACACTTTGAAGATGAAAGTTTTTTTTTCTCCGATATGCTTTAAACTGGAATTTTAGATTTTAGAACTAATGCTGTTAAGTTATTACTTTTTAATTAACCATAGATGTAAGAATGTAGAGTAATTTAAAGGTATCCAAAAGATTATCGAACTAAAGTCAAATTATTCGATGTTTTAAATTTTAAGTTTTATATATTATATAACAAGATACATAACAAGGAATAAAAGTGTATATTCAGTCAACAAAGAGCTCGAATTTCAAGTATCAGTCAATAACTTCTCGAAAGCAATCTTTGTGATTTTCCAAATGCGAGACCATATAGCACACAAGTGCCATTGACTCGACAGCCTCTTCTCCGAAGAGGAAGTTCTCGTTAAAACTGTGAGTACTAGGCTCCTTTTATAAAAAAATGTCCTCTTGTATATACACACAATGACAAGGCGCAAAGTAAACTGTGTTAAAATAAACAGATAAAACAAATCTCTGTTTATTATATACTATGACAAAAAAGCATTTAAACAAAGTTTAATTCATTTTTGTAAATAAAATAGTCACTTCCACCACCCTGGTACAAATTAAACGGTTTTTCTAAACACTTTGGTGTAAAATGTTATTTTTCTTCTGTCGTTACAAGATTTATTATGAACTTAGACAATATCAATACTTCAATTATATATTTTTAAATCGCTCGAGAAAAATGATAAAAATTATCTAAATTGAACAAAAATTGGTCTAAAGCTATTTAAAAAGTTATACTTATTTTCTACGTGTATTTGTTGAAATAAAAGTCTCGTAATAAATATTTATCGCATTCCTGGTGTAGCATTATAAAAGCTTTTTGAAAAAAACTTTTTTTTCATTGTTACGAAGACAAGACGAGAATGCGATATATGTCAAGAAAGTAAGTCATAATTTAAAAAAAAACTGGTCAAGAATATTGTGAAGAAGCTTAAATTCGCCTAATTAGCTGTTATTTATAATCAAGTACTAAACTGCCACGAAGAATCAACATCGCTCCAAAAGATCCTCCCAAAAAACCTACAAAAGAATATACAACGTAGAAACAAACAAAACGCAAGAACAAAAACGATAAAAAGAGAGACCAAGCGAGCAAGAAAGAGAAAAGGCAACGGAGCACGCGGAGATGTAGACGAAGATTGCGAGGAACGAAAGATTCACGAGCGCGAATCGTCCAGGCATCCGCTGCTCTCTCTCTCTCTCGTCTTTCACAGCCTGGAAACGAGCTCCAGCTCCCAGCCTCGTGCCCAAGCAGAAATACAGAGGAGAAGGAGTAGGTAGTCCCGGAATTAAAGATTCGTCGATCGCAGATATATACATACACATATATATACGCACACCTTCGCGAGAAAAGCTGTTGCCAGAGGCGGGCAGGGGGCCAGGGACGCCCCTGAATTTACTGGATGTCTCTGCTGCGCGCGAGGAGCCGAGGAGATTGAGGAGAGCCCCGGGACTCGCTGCCGAATGTTTAGATCGCCGATAGCGCGCGAAACTTTGACCCACGCCCGGATCTCCTCCTTATTTCTCTCTTGCTCCTGCTCGCTCGTCGGGGGATATAAAGTTCCGCGAGGAGAAATTGTTTTAAGCGGACCGTGATGGAGCCACTTCGGGCTACGGTTAATGCGCTGATAGATATCGAGCGACTTGTTTGATATGCTGATTTTGGGGAGGGGAAGGAAGTTTTAAGCTGGTGTTAGCAGTTTTTTTCTTGAGTAGTTTTTTTCAGTTTTAGTGGGCGTGCGTGTGATGCATCTTTTTAAACGTGCAAGTTTATATGTGTGTAAAAAGGTCAGATTGGTATCAATTTAAAAAGTACAGTGAAGGTAACTTGAGAAACTTTATGATACCACGCATTATAATCACGAATCACCTCTTGGAAAATAATCTTAAAAAAGTATCGTATTAACATGATAATAAAGCACGCAATGTAAGCTAATTTAGCATGTTAACAATCAAGTGGAAGTTTATTTATTCATGTAAATCAACTATAAAGATTTACCTTACTCTAATTGTCAACGACCCGTAGAGTGATTATACATTTTAAAAAGAACTTTCTGTTAAGCATACAAAATAGTTACAATTGAGTATTTAACAAATGAACAGTTTTTAAGACTATATTGTATATTAAATCTTCGACACGTAAATACATTTCAATTTGTGTTTAGTAATGTACTATGTAGACACAAAATTATTATTGTGAAAAAATGGTAATAATTTATGATAAGAAAACTTTTGCAAATGATAATTAGAAAGTCAACAGTTCTTAGGATTATACTGTGTATTAAAATTTTAAAAAATAAATTCATTTACATGTTAAATATAATACACCATTATCATAGTATAATTTTCAAAGAATTGTATTTTCAAAGTAATTGAAAATGTATATTTAACGAGTAAACATTTCCTAAGACTATACTGTATATTAGTAAAAATATAAATATAAGTATTCTTTTAAATGTACGTTGAGTAGTATATAAACCATATATATAAAGATTGATTTTACGATAAAATAATAGCAATTTATTGCATATTTCAAATCTCCATCGGATTGCTGCACTTTTACCGTAAAAATATTTTTCCAATAAAACCGCGTAATTCCATTACAATTCATTAATCAAGCTTCTTAACTTTCTCTCTCTCTCTCCCTTCACCCCATCGTCACTCGATATAAACTCCTCGCGCATATTTTAAACTCTCCATCCAGCACCACTTGGTCGTCTGAAAATCACCTCCCACCCCCTGGCAGCAATCAACTCGGAAGATTTCGAAACCAATCAAGCCTTCCTTATAACATTCACTTCCCGCTTGAGAAACCGCTCTCGCACACTTTTCCGTTTCCCATCCTCGTTTTCTAATGATTTCGTCGATGCAGCAGAGCGGAGCGGAGCTGCGAAACGAAGTCAGGCACGCGGGGCCGCCGTCGTCGTCGTCGCATAACTGTCCCGCATATTTCACGTGCTTCGTGCTAGCGGCGGCGGTCGCATCGATCGTCGGGGATGAATATTTTCGCTGCCGACCACCACGCTGGCTGATATTTTCGTCGAAGTATAGACGCATGGTGGAAGAGGTTCTTTAGTCCTGCGGATTCGGATTTTTCCCCGCTGCTGCGTTTTTTGGTTTTGGGATTCTTTGCGCGGGTTCCCGGTGGTAGCCGGAGTTTCCGGCGATGTTTCGTACACGAAGATATTTCGAGATGTTGCGGGGAATTTTAGCGGGCAAGGGATGGTTAGGTGGAATGTAACTCGAGGGAATTCTTTGTGTATTAATCGTAAGGAAATTGATTGATTATGTGGTAACGGCATTTTCTGCAGTAGAAACTTTATTTATTAGAGAAAACCATAAAGCAGTGAAAAAATGTTCAAATTACAATTTGTGACTGAGGTGAATTTTCAATTACAATTCTTATTTATGGTTAACTGTAAATTAAATGCTATTCTCGAAGCAATAATGACATCCATAAAGTTCGTTGAAAATTTTATAAACGCATTCAACTCCATGTAATACAGCCAATAATTTATATTTTTACGCACATTCAATTTTCCACAATTTCTGACAAGCGACGCACGCCTATACACGCATTCAAGAGACAAACTCATTCATAAGTCATCAAGATAAATTTAAACACAATGTCCAATCCTGTCAAGCCTCGTCCACTCGTGTATAATCCCGTGCGCAAATGAAAAATCCGAAACCCCAATATTCCTTTCAGCTCGTCGTCATCAATTTCATCCATAGAAATTACAATCTCGCGAAAATCCACGATGGACATTTTTCATCGGACAATAAAATTCAGCCCGCATACAGCTGGTCTATCCGCGAAAGCAAGAAATCAGCCGCGGAGTCGTAATTAAATTTCTAACATGCCTATCCTAGGGAAGCCTCAATATGATAATTAAAGCGTCTGGACAGCTCAGACGCTGCAAAAAACCATAAAACCGCGCGCGCATTAACGTCCTGCGCGCTTACAAGACCGAAAATTATTGCCGTCTCCACGGTCGAACACGAGGCGGGACTCCTTATATACACCTCGCGTGTGTATTATATACCCATTCAAGCGGTATTTGTACGTCCATACGTGTGTATACACTTGGACTCAATTTCTTTGCCCGAGCGCAGGACTTTCCGCATTCATCGATCCGCCGCGGCTGGCCTCGTCATTAGTTAGCCACGAGAAGAGTAGAGGAGAGAAAGAAAGAGACAGAGGCTTATACGCGAGAGTCATTCATTCAGCGAGAGATGCGCGCGGCTCTTGATGCTTTCTCCGCTTCTGTTGCTGTTTCTGCTTGGAACCGATGAAAGGCGCAGCAGACTCGCCAAGGGAAGATGCAATTAACGCTACGAGCCGCGACCACTGCGCCGCCAGTAATTAATGAACCTGGAGTACTTCTTTTTTTCCATCGTGGATCGCTTTTTGATACTCTTTTTTTCTATGAGTGCTGTACTCTCGAGAGTCTGGCTTGGATTATATTCATTTTTATTGCGATTCATTGCAGTATTCTTTGATTCAGACATTCATCATCACTAACGTTGCTCTTGAATATTATAGAGTTGTATAGATAAATATTAAGTAACTGACTGCAAAATAATTGTAAACTGTTATTCACTGTGTTGGAACTTCAACCCCATTACTTCTCAATTGACTATTTACGTACTAAATGATATCTTAGCTAAGAAAACATATTAAATTAATAAAATTATTGATCTAAAGTAACTTTACGAGAGGTTTAGTCCTGCTATTTCAAAATCCTAGCTTGGATTTTTAATTTTTAATTGACTAGAATGAATTTTGGACAATCAAAAACCACTGCAATGTTTTTTAAAATTATTTTTATTTAATTTTGAGCGGTCATATTACATTCGAGTAAAGAAAAATTCAAAATGTAACCGCATATAATGAAGCAGCAGATAATAAGTCTTCAGGAGAGTCACTTTTTATGAAAGATTTATTACCATAAATTTGTTTAATAATATAGTAATTAAATGATTAGATAAAAAAAGATAAAATAAAAAATAAAAAGATAAAAAGATTTAAAAAAAGATTAGATAACATTATATTTATGTGCATATTTCTAACGATATCTTTTATTTTTTGTTTCAGGTGAGCTTTTGCTGATGGTTCAATAGGTCATTATCATTGTATACTAGCTTGCGTAAGTTTTATTATATTTTCAAATCTACTTTATACTGAAATATGGAAATTAATACCGAATCAATATACTGAAAAAAGAGTTTCATCGATGTGCCAATAAATAACATATTAGCCGTAAAGTTATCGCTGCAGCTATACAGATTGTTCCAAGACAAACTCTAATTAGTAATTCTTACAAACTCCAACATTTTTGTCAGAGATGTTTCTGTAGAAATCACACAGTCACTTTCTTTGTATCTAAAAATACCCGCAATCTCTATAAAACCTTGCATCAAAACTTATCGATCACCTCAAAACCTCCACGCATCAAAATCCAGCACCATAAAACTCGGCTTCGTTACCTCTCCTCCCAACAAATCCACAGCAACATCCTCGCGATCTGCCTCCTCCATTCAGCGCTCTATACCTCCCGACAAATGCTCTTGCTCTCGCTACCGTTGCTCTGCTCCTACCAACGTCTTTCATTCCGCATCCTTTTTCCACGAGAACACACACGCTCCGCGGCTCCAGCTCTAGCTCCATCTGAATCCCTCGCGCATATGTCTTGCACGCATAAAGGTAAATGCCGGTAAATAGGCAATCCGCCAGGCAGTCGAGCTCGAAATCCCCGCTGCTGAAACGCTGCTCATCCATCAATCTCTCTATCTCTCTCTGTCTCTCTACCTCCGTGCTACTGCTGTTGCTGCCGCTGCTGTTATGCGCAGAGCCAGTGGTATACGCATGGAGAAGAGCCCACGGAGAGAAGGAAGGATGATAGCGCGGATGGGGGATGGCCGGGGCTGCTGCTCCCCCCGCGTCCTGTGCACGCGCGTACACCTGCGACGGGGGCTTGATTAATGATAAAGCCCCTCGAATGGACCCGATCGATCGTCAATCCGCATGCGCGCGCGCGCGCGCGCGAGAATTGTTCTCGGTTCGAGGAGCAGGGACTATGGGTATAAGGCTGCAAGTGCAAGCGGTGCTGTGCACATGGGTATTGCGGCTAATATGCAGCCGGAGAAAAGAGGATGCGAGGAGCGAACGCTAGTTGGAGATAGATGGGCAGGAGATAGCGGGATGCTTCTGTTGTTCTTTTCTGTTTTGCTTTGCTTTGCTTTGGGATGAAGTGGAGCGGTGGAGTTGCTGGCTGCTGCGCTGTTGTAACGAGGGAAGGAATTTACGAGAATGCTCGAGGTTTTTAATAGGATGGTGGAGTAATCGTTAGCTGGCCGGCAATTTTGCATCGGCTGCGCAGTCTGCTCGATGGTTATGGGCTTGAATGTGTAATCCCACGTGGATGAGAAAAATTGTTGTCGGTCTGATTACAATTGAATTAGGGCTCTGGCTGTGCAATCCATTTTTACAGGTTCTGATTCACAAACTGATAATGGCTTTCTTCGACGGTAACAGTTGATATTTTATAATTAGTTTAAGACATTATATTTAGAAGAGATTTAATATATTTCGTTTTCTGCAAAACAACATCAACATTCTTAAGATGTGCAACGTTGTTAGCCATGTTCAGATTTAAATCTTCTTTAACTAGAGAAAATTATTGGTGGACTTTATAACAATCGAAATAGTCTAAATATAATATATAGTTAGTTTATAACATCATTTTAAAAAGAGGAAGAACAATAACTCTAATATACAATGTTGTCATCCAGCCATTTTGTATCAGTTGAATGAATCTGGTTAATGTTGGTTAATTATTATTGGCTCTTTACAATTGAATTAAAGTTTTGACTATGTAATCCGTTCTTATTCTCTCGAATTTACGAGAACGTAATGATTTCTTCAGATTAATGATTAATATAACACCCTTGAGTTATCAATAGTTGTTTTAAGATCTCTATTTTCGTTAATTTCTTCAAAATACAAAAGTACCGTTTTCGGAGTATTTAATATTTAAGACTAGTTTACATTCTGCAGAAAGTTTCAAATCTGTTAAGTATTTGAACGCAAACGCAAAATATCACGTTAAACATTTCACACCATCAGATATCCCAGCACAACCACAAAGTAACTCATTACCTTATCTCATAGCTCGCAGCTCAACCCGGAAGCTCTCAGATGAGCAAGTGTACTACACGCCCTCGCATCTCCTATCTTCCAACATACTTACCCGTAAAGATACCCCTCCCCCTAGCCCCCACACTTGCACACTCCGTAGTTTCGGCTACAATACAACTTATCCGCAACTGGACCCACTTCCTCCTCTTCAAACTTCAGTTCTCTCTTTCTGCTCGCGCGCGCTGTCTTCAAGCACGCTACCTCCAGCAAGAGATGCAGACACCGAACGAAGACTAGGCTATATACCTTTATCAGGCGAGGTTAGGGTAGGGGATATTTAGAAGAGAGGGCGAAACCTGCAGCTGATTAGCCGGGGCGCCTCGGCGCCGCGAAGGAAGCAACAGCAATTTCAAGAGCTGCTGCTGCTGCTCCACAGCTGCGGCGCTGAGAAAGCGAGCTGCCCTATCCAAATCGCTTAGCCTCCCTTCTTCCTCTCTCTCTCTCTCTCTCTCTCTCTATCTTGCCTGGAGATAACTATGACGAGGGAGAGAGGAGAGAGTTTACACGCGGGTTTACGCGAGTAATTACGTCCAAGTTTCAGAGTTTCGCGGGAACGCCGCTGCTTCCGTTCGGTTAGCCTCGCGCGCGTGTGAGTGGAGCTGTAGCTGCAGCTGTATACCTTTATGTCTTGGCTCCTTGGTTTGCACTTCCATATATACCGGCTCTCGCGAGTCCTCTCTCACCACTGCGCGTGATATTGGCCTTGTATGCGTGTGACTGTTCGGGTGCATGCTGCGCCTTGGACTCTGTGAATGGTTGGGTGGATGAGCGATGAGGCAACGCTTGGATTGTCCCCTATTGAGAAGCTGCTGCCTGCGACGACGGGCTTTCAATTAGTTATAGCTGGCACTGGCCCGGGTGTTAAATTGATTGGATTTTGGCGATGATCGGTTCAGGTTCTAAGTGCTGGGTATGGGCTTTAATAAGATTTTATTGCTATGAACTTGGGGCGATGATTGGATTTTTAATCTCCAGTGCTATCTGAAGAATGGACCATTTTCTTGCGAAATAAAGATTATTTTAGGAAGAAGATTTTATTTTCATTTGATGAGTTTTCTTAATATTATTTGAATTAAATTCAGTGTTCATCTTACTTTAATTGCTTTAATTTATTTCCTGGAAGAAAGAAATATTAAACTACTAACCAAACATTTCTTTCGGATATTTTGTAAACTGACAAATTAATAGTCTAAGAAGCAATAATATTTTATAAAATATTATCTAATTATCTATATGAATAATGTATTTGATATTTCTTGGTACAGTAAAGTAATTCCGATCAGATTTTATTAAAATTAGCTTGTTTCTAACTTTAAAAGCGTTCCACAAATAGTCTGATTTCTACTAAATATTCAAAGCTTCAGAGCGATCAAGACATCGCCAACATCATTGATATGTTTTGCACATCAATCCTCATATCTCACATCTAATCCTCAACTCCAATGAAACACTGTTTTGACGGCTCCGAAGCGTGAATAGTGCATCATCTCCCTGCACTCGGCAAACATTCCACAAAAAATCTCCATCAAACAATCAATATGAATGGCTCGCCCCCACGAAGAAAAAGAAGATCCCCCCATTGTTTTTGCATCATCGAGCCATCAGCCTTACGAAAGTTAATAAAACCAATCAATCACTCAATCAATCAATCAATCACCTCTCGCTTATATCGCGCATCCATCCCAATCAGCCAATTAATATCCTCGTCGCCTGCGCTGCGCCACCGCCGTCGATATCGATGTCGTCGTCATCCCTGCAGCGGACCATCTGCTCTCTCTCTCTCTTCGATCCTTCGTCTCTTCCTTCTTTCGTTCCCCCTCAACCCGCGTGTGTCACCTACTGCCGCCGCCGTTGTTGCACTTATACCAGCCTGCTGTTCTACAGTCCAGTGCAGCCACGCGGTTACGAGCCACTGCTACTAGGCTCGAGTGCTGTGCTGTGCAGTGCAGTGCCGTTAGAGCAGTTACAGGTCTCCACGGTTCTCTCGTTGTACGTATTATACACATTGTGCGAGCGAAGCGTTCGTTGCTGCGGGCTATGCACGGCATGCTCGAGTGTGTGCACGCGACAATCGCGCTAATTTGCATGCGCGATTGTTGTTGCGCTGGGAATGGGAAACAGCGTTTTTGCGTCGAGGGCTTATATATTGCGATTGGTTTTACTGCATGGTAATTCTTTTGTTTACGTATTGATTGATCAATGGGATTATCGGATTGCAGTGATTTATATTTCATGTTTAATTTTTATTTTGCGTCTTTTGTGTGTGCTTTTTATGTATAGCATTTGAGTGGTTACTAAAATTAGTTTTTTATCTTTACTGGCTAGTTTATACGGGCTATGAGGGTTTTTTTATGTTCTTCCCTTTTATTTCTTAGCTAGAAATGATAATAATTGATAATGAATTTTACAGTTGGAAATGAAAAATTATAATGTTCGACGTTAGTCAAAAATAGATAAAAATATAATAGCAAAAATAAAGGCTATAATTAATAGTAGGTTCTATGAGTCATAAATATTATAAAATATAATGTATGCCCATCTGAACGAAAATGGCCACTTCTTTTCCTGAAAAACGTCAAGTTCTACCAATAACACTGATTTTCGATTGTCTTTTAACAATATTGTCTTTTGACAGTCCATTAGTCCCGCTTCCAAGTCAAAAAGTGGCCACAGTTGAGGTGGACATAAAGTACTATATGTAACTTGAGAAAAAAGTCGAATTTTCCCTCGGATGATCCTGCCTGTAAACTCACCCACAGGAAAAATATTTGACTTTTTCCTGTTGTTACATAATGTAATATTCATATTGAGTTTTAAAATCCCTCAATCCTAGTGGTTATGCCTTTTTCAGAAAGAGACATCAATGTGTTATACTCGTTTCAAATTATTCATTTATTCGTACTTTAAACAAAATAGAAGGATAATTTAGGTTACGACTAAAAGTACAATTTTGGCACGGAAATGTCCGTAAAACTTCAGCACCGATACAGCTCGATTCACAAATTCACCCCACCGCGATAAAACAATCCACGCGTGAAACGCAGTCCCTCATAACCCAGTTCCTCGTAACAGTCCACAAATCAAATTCTCCACCCCACCCAATAATTCACCCTTCCCCCCCCCCCCCCCCACTCACCCCTCTCATATCACAGCTCGATCAGTACCTCATGTCCACCGCAAAAAACAAGTATATAAAATCCAGTAACAAAAAGCAAGACAGACAAAAAGAATAAAAAGGTCACCCGGTGTCTCGACAGAACGAAAGAGTCCGTAAAGCGACCTAATTACCGGTAGGTTTCCGGTCCCCTCTCGTTTAGCCTCCTCCTCCTCCTCCTCCTCCTCGGACGATCGCTATTTCGCGATTGCGGTGGCTACGACTCCACCACCGCCGCTGCTGCGAAGAACCGTTAATCTTTACGAGTTACCTCTTTCTCTCTCTCTCTCCTACGGGCGGCCGCTAATGCCCGGGACATTTTTCCCTATTTACCGCGGCAGCGCGCGCGCGGACTTAATGGAGGTGACACGGGAAAGGACTCTCTCTCTCTCTCTCTCTCTCCTGGCCGGCCGTAGAGAAATAAACGCTGTCCCGTGCGAGCGCAGGGAACAAAGAATCGTAAAATCTCGCAGCAGGACACTGGGAGATCGTGCGTGTATGCGAGGGAGAGAGTCGCAAAAACACGGGGAGAATCGTAAAAGGAGAGGGGGTGGAGAGGCTCCCGATAAGGAGGAGTAGGTAGCGGAGGGCCGAGGGGAAAAAAGTAGCTGGGAGAGGGGGGCAGGAGAGCAAATACGTTCGTTTACGACCTCGTTAAAGTAGTGTGCGCGAGAGAGAGAGAAAGAGAGAGAGCGAGCTTGGTTCTACTTCATGGTCGCGCTCTCTCTCTTTCTCGCGATCTTTAGTAATTTCATTAATGTAATCTCTTTCTCTCGCGAATTCTCTCTCGACTTTTTTTTCTCGTTCAGCTGCTAGTGCTACTGATGCTGTGTACTTATCTCTTTGGATTTTTATGGACTCCTTTTTTTATCTACTTCTCGGACTATTTCTATTTTTTGTGCTTTTTATTTTGTAGGTGTCGTCGAATCATTGTGTTATAGCTTTATATGACGTTTAATTGTTTTGGGAAGAAAGATACAATTTTTTTTACAATTATAGTCCGTACACAATTTTGATAATTGTCCTATATGGACGATTGCCAAAAACAAAGACTTCGCGTCAAAAGCCAAAATGTGATTTACATATTTTGGGATTATACGTATCACAAAAATAACAATTTCGACTCTTAAACGTGATTCATTCTTAATTATTCAATTATACAACTTAAAAAATATTGTTTGTCATGCTTGATATCACTGATATCACTCAAACTCACAAAATATAAGAAAACTAAGCTTTTTAATTCTTTAAGCACTCAGCATGCAAATAATTACTCTGATTAAAATCAATGTTCAACTCCTATCAACATCAATTTATTTATCAACTCTCACCCATCAATACAAAAAAAAACAACGAATCAATCTTTTTTCCTTCCCCACCTTCCTGTTTCCATCTCTCTCTGACGCTGAATATCCACACACGCCGGCAGAGCTCACAAACGGTGTTAGTGGTAACCGATATTATCGTCGATGTCGAGGCGCGTCGCAGCCGCTTGCGCGCGCGACTGCTTTAATTAACGCACCACGAAAAGTGAATCAGTGCCCGCGGGCGGTGGCGGTGCGCATGTGTACGCGAGTATAACGGTAACGCGTCGGCGAGTCCCAGCTCCGCGAGGCCTCGTTAATCGGCCGCAGGAGTGCTTTTCTGCGTTTATCTTATTATGCTTTTAATTTGTGTAAGCCGCGCTCGCGTGTGTGTACATGGCGCTTGTAAGGCAAACAGCTTCTGGTCCTTGAATAGTTTAAGAGAGCGTTGCTGGAATTGGAGTTTCGAGTGTAATTAGTGGCGTGCCTTTGTATTGATTGTTTATATGATCTGTATCTTTTCTATATTTGAAATTGTAGTAATAAGTGCTCGGATAATGTATTGTTCTTGTATTGTTTATGAATAGAATTGTGAACCTTGTATTAAAGGTAAAAGAGGACATGTTACTTGCGAGAGATTTTAAAGTATTACAGTTTAAACGATTAAATTTATAAAGGACTAAAGCGAGACTATATCGATTCTTATTGACCATCGAAAAAGAAATTATATAAAAACTTGGGAAGAGTTTATAGTATAAATAATAAAGTATACTGAAGAATGGTACTGAACGAAATATATAAGTTGTAGAAGAAATTAAGGCTGTTACTCGACAACTTTCCAACATAAAAATACTGACTTTTGCTTATAATGCAGGTACATCTTTTTATTTAAATGAACCAAAATTTATAAAGAAAAGTATTTTGTTTAGTTATAGAAAAAATTAGATTGAGAAAAAATCACTATAGCTCCACCTAACTATTAAAAAATCGATTATTAAAATTTTCGCAACCCTCAACAACACCTCTTCTCTGAAATCCGATCTTATTTCCCATTCCCACCCAACTTCCCAACACGCGCCTTAACACACAATTAACCACCGAAGAAGCGTAAATGCAAATCGTTTTACACCCCCCCCCCCTTTCCCATGTACCTGCACCAAACAAAACTCACTATTCGCTCCTCACGCGCAATCTCGATCCCATCACCCATATCACGCATCCCCCTTAACAACAACCAACTTCCCTCTCTCTCACCCAAACACCCATACCTTCACTCCGTGCACGCATTTCAGTAAAAGCCGCGTAAACGCTCTGCGTTCCAAGCGCCGGAAGGCGTATATACTACATACGGACCCCAGCGAAGGGTTAAAAACGAGCCCCCTCCCCCGCTCGAATAATCGACTTGGCAGTGCGGGGCGAACCGAAACATTAATTACTACTCCCGGGGCCGCCGCGTGCGATTATCGCGTCCGAGTTTCGCATGACGCACGCACGCACGCGCGCGGTGGCGCGTCGCACTTCCGGGGGCACGAGAGATAGGCGCTACACGCACGGAGCAGGGAGGAAGACTGATATAATTTCGTTGCGTCGCACAGCTGACCCTCTCTTCCGCTCGTGCTTTCCCTGTGGTGTGTCTCGCCCTTCGACGACGATGGGGTGTGTAGTTGAATGTTGCACGTTCTACATATACTATCACGCTCGTTTTACGGGATTTCGCATGTTAGGGGATTATATGCAATTTAAAGTTGGGTGTATAGTTTTGGTGTGGAGTTTGAGACAGAGAGAGAGATAGAGGGCAGGAAATTAGTTTTCAATTGCGAGGGCACGTTGTGTAATTGATTATTTTTGTTTTTATGATTTTTGGAAGAGTTTATGGGTGGACTGTATTAAGGGTTGTTTTATGCTCGAGAGGTATTGAGTGGGGGAGTCATTTTTGGTGAATAAGTTACGAAAACTAATTAAATTGAAGTTAATTTATGAACGACTTTGGGGGGCAACAGCTGACGGGATGTATTAAATAGTCGGGGGGTAGAAATTGTGACGTTCTTTCGAAGTGAAATGAAAAATTGAGCGTGCAGTTTTAAATGCCCCATAAAACAAAGTTTGTTTAAGAGGTTATATTACGTAAAGAATGTACTGTCTTTTTCTAAATGTTGAATGCGAAAATTAAAAAGTATTCGTTATTAAGAATGTACATTACATTTTTTATAAAATCGAAGAATCTAGATTTTTCCAGTAACAGTTACTAAGAAAATTAAGGTAACGTATGCTAAATTATAGGTATAATCATTCACTATTTTTAGCCAAACATGAAATGTTAAGGATTAAAATCTTTAATAATAATGCAAATCATAACAAAATAAATTTATTTTTAAATAAATTCACCTTGAAAATCAATAAACTGCTATGATTAAAGGTTGATTTCACCATAATTATTTGTTAAACAATTTAATAAAACAGTACATTTCTCTAATAAAACCAGTT
Organism: Gastracanthus pulcherrimus; assembly: GCA_949152435.1. Taxonomy (NCBI): domain Eukaryota; kingdom Metazoa; phylum Arthropoda; class Insecta; order Hymenoptera; family Pteromalidae; genus Gastracanthus; species Gastracanthus pulcherrimus. The sequence goes on along the minus strand of OX424572.1, from coordinate 189,776,054 downwards.
TCCTGCCAATCGCCAATAAGTTATTTTTTGCGTGCATCGTCATTAATACCAATAACACTTTTCAACAAAACAGCGCGAAGAAAACTTGGCATAGATTTAACAGTCAATCGACGTAGACGACAAACTTTAATTATGCCCCTGCGCGCCAGTAGCAGCCAGCTTGCACTCTCCCGCTAACCCTTGGTCGTCTCGACCCTGGCGCGCTAGACGTTCCGCAAGCGTAATTTCCTTCGCCACGCGCGACGGTAACGCCTATACTCCTGGCAGGTTGCACATAGGTATAGTGTGTGTGCGTTTGATGCTTTTCATCGGAGGAGAGAGGCAAAAGAATACCGAGATCGAGGTGTACCTTTTCTATCGAATTCTGGGGTTTGTTTTCTTTTTGGAAGCCTCGTCCGTCGATGCCGAGAACAACGCCGTGACATTCCGAGGAGCTCGGCTTGATCTCGGATTGAGAGACAACTATTTCGAGTGCAGTGTATTGTCTTCTAATAGTACGAGACAGATAAGAGTGGGAATGGAAGCGTGATTCTAGAGGGATTTGGATGCGAATCGTGAAATTTAAACGAAAGTTTTTGATTATTGAATTGCAAAATGAAGCATGCAGCTTTTTGAAAGGTAATTACGCTGACCAGGAGAACATCACAATATCAATATTAGTTAGCAAGGAAAGTATTGCATGTTTAAGTCAGGGATTTTGATGATGAAAAGAATACGAACGGTAAAGTAGTACATAATATCGATTCTCAATAATTATGATGTTACAAGCTATGATAGAAATATTTTACGCCAATTTAATAAAGATTCTCATTACTTTAAATGGTATTAACTTAGCATGTAGACGTAGTAAGAAAATTCCGCGGAAGTAAATTAAAGTAAGTAGAAGAAAAAGCCTTCATTTCAGACTTATTATGCTAGAAATGAGTAGAAATGTTAACGTATACCCCAAAGTTATTATTACAAATTAAAGCGAAAAGGGAGCTAGTTTAGAATATTTACGTGCTCTGCTATTACCAATAAAAAACTTCATTGCTAATAAATTTAAATTATCATTATTTCAGCGTGTAGCATTAAAACTACGAAGTGTTAGAACAAACTGTTTAGGCACTGTATAAAAACTAGTGGCTTATATCACATTTTTGAATCGCAATACATTTTCCAGAGTGTCATCTCTCCGAGTGAAATATATGTGACCCAGACACGTGAAAATAGCTCCTCTCATATAAACTGCAGTCATTCTTTTCGCACACCTCTACACAAAGAATCTCTAAGTCGAAATGAAAGACATTCCGACATTCCCATCGCTCGTCTCCCTCCCAACACCCCCATCAACAACAACAGCCAACACCAAAACCTCTCGTCTCGCATCCTCCGCGAATACCCATCCGGAAGATAAAAGCACACGGAAGAACGCATTTCTCGCGACGCACAGTCCATCGACTCCGCTCACCTTCCATTCCTGTCCCCGCGTCCTCCCATCGAAGAGCTACTATAATACAGCTCCGCACGCATATAGTACGGCTTGTCACCCGAGCGGGGCGGCGCACGTGTCTGCTTCGATTTGCCCCCGCGAGGTTCCAAGAGGTGCCGCGAGACGAACTTTTCGAAGACTTTTTCCTCCTCGCTCGCTCGGGAGGATAATGAGATTTCTTCGGCAGCGCGGAGCTGGAGCTCGAGCTCGGGCTTGTAATAAGAATTCTTCGCTCAACTCTCCAAGTGCACAATAAAGCGCGCCGGTTTCTTGCTCTCTCTCTCTCTCTCTCTCTGTCTGTGTCTCTGTCTTGCTAACGGACCGAGTCTATTTGCGGGGACGAGGTATATGGAAGCTCGAGGGGGAGGGGGTGCAAACGCGTGCTGTAGACTTTCTTCTGCTTGTGTATAGGTGTCGTGTCTCGTGCCGAAGCGATCTCTGGGGGTATGAGGAAACCGAATTATTTCGTTCCTGGGAATACCTTTATTTAATTTGAGCGCGCGGGGGAGTATCGTAGCCGAGAGAAATGCCGATACGAGAGGGTGTGTACGGGGTCGAGAGCTGCCGAAGTTTATGTACACGAGCGGGGAATTTTTGGGATGGCGAAGGAAAAAATAGGGCGAAGGAGATATCTTGCGGTCGGAGGTACTCCGTGTATTATACACGAATGAGTAAAGGTGGAATGCGTATATATTGTGTAGCCGTTACTTGCTTTTCAGTAATAACTCTAAATTTCGGTGGAATTTTATTATAACACGTATTAAAAATATTTCTTATGAATGGCGAAATAATGTACTGTATATTTCTTATAAGTAATTAAAAAGAATGTTATCGGTAGATTAATATAAATATTATGTAGTATATTGCGTACCAAGGGCAAACGGTGGGTCGACCGAATGTGAAGTTTGCAGTACGAGTCGTAGGCGAGTGCGTATCTCGAGTCGGAGACGAATAATGTAAATACACGAGGTCAAAAAGGCCCACTCGCCCGTGGTGGACAGCATATTTTTTGTAACACATGTCTGGATTACACGTTTTTCTTATACCTATAGAACGGTACTAAAGTGTGCCATTTTTCGACACGGTGCAAACGTGGGCCTGTTGGATTAGAAAATTAAAAATGTATATATGACTTATTTTACACGAATCAAGCTACTAGGCCCCTAAACATGTGGTATCTTTCGGATTGTATCCCATGTTTAGGGGGGCCTAAACAATTTTAGCGCCAATTTTTACAAATTAGATTACTAGAGTGTTTAGGCGGCCTTAAGCACGTGGTATTATCCAGATGGTACCCCATGTTTAGGGGTGGCTAAATACCTTTTGGCTAAAGTTTTGTCTTGTTTCGAGCTAAACAGTAAAGTCTTTTGGGCCCGCTTTTTTTGCCGGTCGAAGAACTGCCACTTTAGGTCCGTTTTATGGGTAAGAAAAACACGTAAATCGTGCGTGTGTGGCAAAAATAAATTTTTTTAGAAACAAAGTTGAATTTTAGTATTGTTACAAAAACATTAATTGTATAGCAAGCATTATAAATTATGTCGCAAAATGTATTATATCTACAGATTGAAGAGATACTCGAATTTTCACAACTCATATTTTCATAGTTTCATAAAATAAATGAGAAGTTATACATTTTAAAAAAGAAACATCATTATTAATATAGTTAAATAACATCAACAAATGTTGAGATATCAATTTATAAAGATGAACACCAGACATAAAAACTTAATGTCCACAAATGGAACTGAGGTGGTCAAAGTCGTCACCATTCCCCCGTATATTTTAAGTAAATGTATAATATGTCATATTTAAAGTAAAATTTAATATTAGTTTCGCAACGTTAATTATAGATAGGGTAATTTTTATGTATATTACAGTGTTTTCTAATATATAAAATAATACTCATTCTAAAATTGTTATACAACCTAATCAATATAAATCATACTTTACGAATAATATCAAATATTATTTCTATTTTTTTACTAAATCAGATCATATTGTAAAAAAAAACAACCAAAGATAATCATAAAAAAAATGTTATTCGATTTCTCGTACACAAAGAAACGGGAGGGAGATTGAGAAATCGCAAGCGTGTATACATCGAAGACCGGTAGATATAAAAACGAACGACGTTGCGCCGCGCGTCGGAAAATACGTAAGCCGAGCTCCAGCAGAGCCAGCTCCGGCTCCGGTCGTTCTGGACATCTGTTGCTCTAACTCGCAGTCGTCTCTTATACGCCGCCCCGCAACATGACATTTGCATAATTATTATCCCGCGCCGCCGTCTTCGTCTTTCGCCTTCCTCGATATTCCGCAGTGCTACTGTGCGGCGACACATAAATAGTTGATATTAAATTACGCGTGTGGCTGTGGTGGCTGTATTGCAAGACGCTCTGTAAGGTCTGTTGTGTAAAACGAAAGCGAAAGCGAAATTATTGAAAATCGTTCCGTGCTGCTACTTGTATGGCATTGGCTTTGAGTTTTACGGCTGCAGGGATATTTTATGCAGAAATATATTGGGATTTGGAACGAATGTGTGGATAATACTTTTAAGATTAGCATAGTGTACCGAAATATATGATTTATTTATGGTATACAGGCATGTAGTAAATAAATGATTAACTATTTTTTGGCAATGCTTATACAAAGTAATTTGATATTTCTATATGGTGGTTTGTAAATTTTACATAAATATTTATTAATTTAACAATATGTGATTAGTAAAATTCTGGTTATCATAAAAAAGTCTTAGTTTGACGAAATTTCTTGTAAATTTTATGAATCACTGCATACAAACTAATGTCATCAAAAACTGGGTTACTTCCTAATACATAACAAATTATGTTTCTTAGTGTAAAATTTTTATATTGTTTATTATGCCTCGTCTTCACTGGCAGTTTAATAGTCTCGCTTTAACTTTCAATATCGAATAACATTTGTGTTGTTTAGAAAAACAAAACTTTTTTAGTATGAAATAACAGAAGAAATAAATCTTTACACAATAGAACTCTTTAAAATTCACTAGTAATTATCACTGTAATGTTATTTAATATTAAGAGTTAAAGCGAGACGCTAAAGTACCAATGAAGACGAGGCATTACAAATATTAAAAATTTAATAACAACAAAAAATACTACTCGTATTCTTCAAGATATAAAGTTTCATAAAAAAGTGACACACAGAACCCGAATTTATGATTATTACTTTGGTAACACACTTTTCTCTTCCTGTCCGTGAAGTCTTTATTAGAAATGGGGAAAACGGATGGAGTTCTCGAGTTCACATAGAAAAAAGATGTTTGCGCCAAAGGGGAGGAGAGGTTCACGCGGCCGCTGCGGCATCCGAGGAAGTCCCGGTGCTACCGCGTACTTTATGAGCTCTAAGTGCTAACAGAAAGTAGGGATTCTTTCGGAAACGATGGGAATTTCTTATTTTAGATGAGAAACCGCGTGATTTGTTGCTCGCGACAATCTTCTTTTTTTTTTATTCTGTGCTTTAAGGATTTTAATTATCTACTTTTTCGAAAAGTCCATAAATTTTGAACTTTTTGAAAAGCTTCCTTATATTTGTAACAAGAAGGCATACATCATTTCCGCTTAATAATGATGCTACAAAGATATTTTTACGTAAACTGAAGTTTCACCAATCTTTTCAAGCTTAAAATCCGTAAGCTAATTTATGCCTAATATCCATCGCTAATTTAAAGAACCTCCGAGAAAAGTAAAAAATTATCACAATATTGATTTATAAATTAAGCTAGCCGATCGACCACCTGCTTGATAAAAATTCCCCGCGCACCTGCCGCCGCCGCCTCCGTACGACCGATCTGCATAATTCGACGCGTAAAAGTCACAATAAGTCCATTATGTCGGGACGTCGCTTGCGCGAAAGACGTCAGGCCAGGAGAGAAAAAAAGAAACGAAAACCAGCATAAATCCAATTGCCTCCTCCTTCACCTCAGCTTATTCAATTCCCGGGCGTAGCTGGATATAGTAGCGCGCGAGGGTATCCCGATAAAAGCCTCGCGCGTCATTTATTTAAACTCGCCTCCATTTATTTAACGACGGAAAAAATAATACCGACGTGCCGCGCCGGTGGACCGACTGACTATAGGTATCTCTCTTTTTCTCTGAATTCATTTTCCGAGGGAGAACGGGAGGAGAGTGCGAATTCAGCGCTGGGGACCTCGGGGATTCCCCGTTCCTTTCGTCACGTGTACGACGTCGGTGGAGAGGTGGTGTCCCTCGTCGCCCGAGCTGCTTATAAGGCGATGTCACACTGTTGGCCGGGGGGAGGAGGGGGGAAGATGTACAAAATAGCGAAGGGTTTCTTTATTGGACTGTTGGTTCAGGTATTCTTATGGATAAAGTGGTTTGCGTTCATTCTTAGTTAATTGTGTACAGGTGCTCAAATTATTAGAAACAGTCGTGGATTATAAGAACTGTAGGAGCTTTTTATTCGTGTTCAATGATTTAACGTTATAGAACAATTGTATAGTTTATCAAATGATTTTATCAGAATTTAATGTTAAGTTTATTCCTATTTTAATGAAATTAATTCATACCCAAATCCGTAAGTCATATTATATTACACGGAGAGAATTTTCTAATAAAAATTATGACGAAATTCGCAGTAAAAATTACCGTGAATGACTATAAAGCTGGGACACTCTAACTTTCCGGCAGTTTTTATTGATATTTACGATAAATTTTACCGTACTGAAGGGTAAAATTGGCGTGCCGCAGAGTAAAAGTTCCCTGTACGAATCTTAGAGAAAACCAAAATTTGTGGTAAAATTTGTATGAAATATTTTTTAAAAATATGAATTTTCTTTCAATTGTTGTAGCAGTATCATTAATACTTAAATAAGTACATTTATACACATTTATATTTGAGGTAACCTAAAATGTGTACACGCTCAGTTGTTTCCTTTATCAGCTGTCTTCTTTTTCTCAAATCAGGCAAATTTTACCATTCAGTGCGGTAAAATGTATAGTCTGTGCGGTAAAATTTGTAGTCAATGAGGTAATTTTTATAATAAAATATCAGTAAAAAGTGCCAGAAAGTAGGAGTGTCCCAGCTTTATAGTTATTTACGGTAATTTTTACCCTGAATTTCAATATAATTTTTATTAGAATATTCTTTCTGTGTAGAAGTACTATATTTTGTAAGTATTGAATTAGTGTTTCATTTTTATTTCTTGAACTTGCTGACTATCTCGGATTTGTAGGGTTTTTTATGCTATTGTATATTAAAAATTGAATACAAACACGTTCGCACAAGATTTTTTATTTTCTTTAAAGTTTTTCTTCTGTCCACTAATTAAGTTCAGATACTGAAAAATAATTTTTAATGTACAAAATTAATGCTTGGATTTCTTTTCATATCATAAAATTCGAAGCAATAATTGAAATATATATTAGTGCTGTATGTCACACAAAAAAATTATTTCAAAATTTAATAAAAAACTGGTCATTATAAGTTATGTGTTTCTAATAATTTTATCCTAATAATTTTATCTTCAATCATCGCAACTTCGCATCAACTATGCACATAATATCAGACGGAAAATTCAAACTTTCGTAAAGGAAAAAAATGTCTATAAACCCAGATTCCGATCATTAAAACAAAATTGCCATACAACTTAATTTCAATTTTAATTTCTGACTGAAATATAGTTATCACATTATCATCACCTTACATCACACTGCCAACGAAAATACTAATTACGCTTTCGAATGTCCTCACTCTCACGTCTCCATCGCTCGCAATCACGTAACTCATTGTTTTGTAGCCTCGGGCGCCCCCGCGTGTGACACCCCCTTAAACAGTCCCCCGCGCGCGCGCGAGAAGAAAGCGACGAGGGTGGAAAAAGAAAGAAAGAAAAAGAGAGACAGAAAAAAAGGACTCGCCTCCGAGCGACTAACGGCGTACAGCGCCGAGTCAAGAGGGAGGAAACGAGCGCGACTGGCGCTGGTCGCGAGGATAAATAGAATAGGTCCTCTTGATTTTTCACGCCAGGCTCGATGACGCGCGACACGTTCCTTCTCCTTCATCTTCCTCTTCAGCCTATACACGCGCAGTGCGTGCCGTGCAGCGCACCCTCTTTATTTTTCCGACGCGGGAGGCGAGTCGACCTCGTTAACCGCGGGGCGCTGGGAAATTGCCGGCGATCATCGCCTCGCTTGCAGATACACGTGGGATGTGATGTCTCTTTCGAACTAATGCGTTAGAATGGAGTGCGTGGAGTTTCCTTTTTTTTTTGTTTTTATTTGGTGAATGATGGTCGCGGAGAGAGGTGGAAGTGTTAGAATTGCTGATACCGAAATGAGGATGGGTTTAGTTAGGAATGACGAGGAGTGGATGATTAGATTGAAGTAAGAAAAGTAGGGCATTGAGGGTGGACATTGACTAAACCGCAGAAGGAAGTTGTTTTTCGAGCATTTTATTTGTTTAATAATAATTGTCAATAACGTTTTTCTTTTGATTTTACAAAAATAAAGGAACGTGCAATCAAAACGATTCTTAAAATTAACTACGATATCTAATACAAAGATCTTTTAAAATCGTTAACTGAATTATTTGAAGAACAACTGAAATATTGATCCTCTAAGTTGTGAAAAGGAATATTTTTTAATGAAATTTTTATGAAACCTAGTTCAAAATGTATAGCGTTGCTGCTTTAGCGAATGAATTCTCAAAAAGTTATTTAACATATTTTATAAAAGCAAACAAGACAAATTGTGACACTTCAAAAAGTCACTATTTAACTTTATAATACTTGAAAAATCTTTTTCTCGAACAATTATACGTGATCTTTTCATTCACTGGTGCAGTCCCCTTACTTATAAATAATAATAAATCTGTACATTAACCAATTTTATTACGTGGTTTATGATATTATTCTAATTGCACTTTTTTATTGTCAATAACATCCTCAATAATAATAGTTTACATTGCCCTGTTATTATTATAATAATATTTACAAGAACCATTACTTTTCATATACCTACATAATATCAATGTCCACAAAACAGTAGCGATTAAAAAGCAATAACGCGAGGCCAAGAAAATACGTTCGCGATCGTTTCGATCACTTTCACCGCTATTTATCTACCCTCAATTACAATATATATCTCACGACTCGACACATCAAGAAGAAGAAGAAGACCGATCGGCCCGAAATTGCGGAATATCGCACCCTCCTCCCTCGCTCCATATTATATTTACATAACCCTCCTCTTTGCTTTTCTTGGCGCCCTCCCATCCTCGTCTATACACACAGCCGCGAGAAAGAAAAAAAGAAGGGACGAAGAAGAAGCTCCTCCGACCTGTCAAAACGCATCGAGGCCCTTCCTCATACGTTAGTGCGCATAGGGCGAAGAGAAACCCCAAGGCGACGAGAGGAGGAACAAATAAAAGTAGTAGACCGAAGGCAAGCACGGTCTTATGGGTGTATATACGAGCTTGGAGGGTTTCGATATAATTTTTCTTCGCACCTATAACACCGACCTCGGCTCGTTTTCTCTCGCTCTGTCTTTCTCTCTTTGATCCAGCTCGACAATGGCGCGTGTATAGTGATTTTTATGTATCCATTGAGTTCCTTTCTCTGTGCTGCTCTCGCCTTCTCGCGTAATGTTTCTTTCTTCTTAGCCCTCTGATTTTCTTTTTATGATAGCTGGTTTTTTGAGTGAATCAGCGATAAGTATTATTTTTTAGGCTTGAGCTGCTAGAAATTTGATAGTGCTCTTAGGTGGGTAAGAGCATTGTGCAGAAGTGTTGCATCTGCGTTAAGAAATTGTGATTGTGTAGTGTTTTTCGAGTATGTCATGGTGACTAATGAAATTATTCAATTCTGAAGATGATACTTTCATAGGTTTCTATTGTTGAACAAGAAATAAATGTTGTCATCAGTGACTTTTGTTAAATAGATTTTGTAATATCCATTAAAAGTAGTGTATCAAATTTTATTACTACCGAAGAAAATTTGAAGATGGGGCTCATTTTACAAATATAAAAAGTAATGAATCATCAAAATGAACTATTGAACGCCTCACTATTCTATATTTCTTATGAAGCTAATCAGACTAACATTTTTTTTAAATAAAATATGATACCTTTCGAGTATTTTAAGAAATGGTGAGATCAATAATTACTAACATCAAAGTTTTGACAGCGACGTTCAATTACTCAAAAAGCCAATTATATAAACGAACCTTTCTGAAACCTTCAATGAATGATTATTAAAAATATACTCATAAATTAATGCATATAAATTCTGCCTGATCCATGTACTATCAAAATCGCGTCCAATCAAAAACAAGTTACATTCCCTTCGCACCATAAAGCAGTAAATACACTCCCAATGTACTGCGCGCGCAACCTTCTATTTTAAGCCCCGATCTCAATCTCTATATCCATCCCTCCTCTCCCCATTATTCTCCTCCTCGCGCGTCTTCGAATGAGCCTCTTCTCCTTGCACTCCTATCCTGCAACTCCTCTCTTTCTCTCCCATTCTGCGCTGCACTCGGGCCCGCGATCGCGTCCAACCTCGATCGGGTGTCAAATGATGCGCACAGAATGGAGACCCATGGAAAGCCGGCTGCCGATCCATTATCGATTCTTCTCCCCCCTTTTCGCGACACCTCGAGAAAAAGAGACACACGCGTATATAGACGAACGAAAGAAGAAACGGAGACGCGAAGCTGAATGAACGGGAGAGAAAGACGAGAGGGGCATATAAAAGGTATACATATTGGGAGAGCGTGGATGGAAAAAAGGAAGGTGAGAGACGATGAGAGCATATTACGAGGAAACGCGTCAAGCTCCGAACTCCGCTTCTTACGACTACAATGTACTTTTACCTCGCGCCAGCGTTACGAATCGCATTTTAACTTCTGTGCGTGTGCCCCCATTTGGGCCGCGAATAATAAAGGTGCGCCGATTCTTCTGCTTCTTTTTCCTAGGTCTCTTTCTGTCTTTTTTTTGCCCTCTCGTTGTTGCTCAACGCGCTCTAAATTGCCGTGAAAAAAAAGTGGCCGCCGCGCTTTTTGTGTCGCGAAATATTTCAGGCGCTTTACGAGGTGTCATTTGTACGCCGCGCGCTCCTTTGTTAAGGTTAGTCTATTAGTGCGTGGATGATAAATTGTTGGCTTCTTTTCGGGGGCTTTGTTGCGTAATACTTGCCGTTTATTTATGTGCTTTTAAATGGGCTTTGTTGTATTGTATCACCTTCGTGAAAGATTTCTTTACGGTGTGCCGGTGATACATTAATTTGAGAAAATTTTGGGGTTTTACTTTCTTCTTTGTTCGATTTCAATGAAAAATCAATTTTACGACAGGAGCATTAAAACATTAATCACATCACTATTTAGAAAAAAGCTTGTAAAATAATTTATAAGCTATTTTTAATTATTACATTTATAGAGTAATTTATAAGTTTGACGTTCCTTACGAAATCTAATAAATTTCATATTTGTTCGAAAAATATAAGCTCTTTTCAACAAACTAGCACTTCCCAGGTGCTCCGATAAAAACTTACTTTTTAGATGCTCTAATAGAATGTTTGTGTTTATCACAGAGTCTTAAAAGTGCTAGTATTTATAAGTGGCCTCTTAAAATGTTCCTCCTTGACTTGAATACGCCCAAAAACTCTTGTAAGTCGAAAGCCCCTTTATAATTGAAAAAATTGTAACTTCTTCTTGAATTTGAAATTACGTAAGTTCCACACTTGAATATTCACTATTTTGAATAGTGATTACTCAGCAACTAAAAAACAGTGAATATTCACTATTTGAAATAGTGAAATAAATTTTCACTATACTTGAATCAGTGAAATTTCTCTGTCGAAATAGTGAAATTTTAACATTCAGTAAATTAAAAAAATAAAGCTGTTATTAAATGTGTATATAATTATATATGAGATGTATTAGATATTGATTACGTATTAAATTTTCATTTGAACATTTACATATATTAAAATAAGAAATAAATTAAAAATGTGATAAAAACTTCTGCGATGGGGATCGAACTCTTGTCCACAAGGTTTACAGTCCAACGTCTTCACCACTTGCCTACATAGGTTGCCTGCATAGAGTAAATTTTATACCTCTTGTAATGTGCTGTGAATTGAACTGATAAATATATTGATAAGAAGGTACTTCTGATACTTGAATAAATTCTTTAGTTGCACATTACAACAAAATGAATAGTTTTAGGCATTTGTCAAATTCTTACAAAGAAAATATGGATTAGAATCATACTTAAGAGATTATTTGCACCATCTTTATTCGCTCATTAATTAATTATATTGTTACTACATAATAAAAATAATGTCAACTGAAATTAGGTTATGAAATACCAACTCAATCCCTACTTTACCGGTTTTTCTACTTATGTATTAACCACCAAACTAGTGAAAAATCACTATTGTTCTAGTAAATACAGTTTGCACTGACAAAATAGTGAAATTTTCACTGATTCGCCAGTGGATTTATTTTCACTAGCTAAAATAGTGAAAAGTTCACTATTTCAAATTAAGAGAGTAGATATTCCACGCGCAATTCTTACACCACAAGTGTACACCAAAATCCCAAACCAATCCAAAAGAAACGCAGCACACAACAATACAGCATCTCATCCCCAACAGCAGCATAACGAAATCAGAGCACCGTCCAAGCAGCCAATTGGCCATGGCGTCGCGCCGTCAGAATTGCGGATCACGCGCGCGTCTGCAGCCTCCGCTTTGCCCTCGCGATCACAAAGCCGTCGTTTAGCACGAGAACCGGCACGGCCATGTAGCTCGATCAACTTCGTACAGCGCGCGCGCGCGCGCGAGACGAATTCGACCGTCTGCCCGTGCGCCGCGCGGTATATAGCTTTCAATTAGACCTGATTGCCGCCGTAGTCGCTCTCTCTCTCTCTCTCTCTCTTTGACGTTGCGCGTCTCGCGTCGTGTGTATATGCAGCGCGCGCGCGATAAAAGGAAAAACTGCACAGCGCTGGCCGCCCCGAGGGACACACACACACACACACTCGCGCTCGATCGATGAGTATAGAGCGAAAGTAGGGTAAGCGGAGAAAAGAACGAGTGATGAATTGCGAGTCGAGGAGCGAGCAGTTGGCTGGTAATAGTGGTTTTTTTTTTTTCGTGATGGGTGAGAAGTGGACGGCGTTGTTTATCGGAGAGCGAGGATGTATGGGTGCAGAGTGGTTGGAAAAGTTGATTTGGCGGGCTCGGAATGTGAGGGGTTATAGGTGGGGATTTTATTGATTTTGGGTGGTATAGGTATGAGTAAATACATTTTTTTTACATGTGAGAAATTACATTGAGTATTAGATAGTACACTGAGAAAAATTATATTGCTTGCATTTACTATTTTTGTTTGTATGTGGTCGGTATATGCGCGATTTACTGTTTTAAAATTACCATATCATAGTCGAATTTAATATTTGTTAGGAATTTTTACTAGGAATGTGGAAATGCTGACTACAAATATGGCTATTTTTATATTGAGTTAGTATGTTTCCGATGTGCAAACAGAATTAATAATTTTTCTGTACAATGCAAAATTTCTCTTAGTTACAACTTACAACTCATATTTACCGAGTTTAATGGGAGGTATAGCTTTGGATCGATATACAAAAGATATTACGTAACCCATGCAAGAGGTTTTTCAAAATCGTCTTAAAAACATGTAAATTATATATTTTAAACAAGAATATTAAAAATTGTAGAAGAAAATATAGATTTTTAACGTGTATTTTATTTAAATTAAAAATAAGTCTATAAACTTTATCTCAATTCTACAATTATAATATTTTTTGTTAAAAATTGAAACGCGTTTTTCAGACAATTTTGAGAAATATTTTACATGGGCTAGGAAATACCTTTTTTTTAGATTTAAAAAGAAGGAATAAAAATTACTAATATAATAATTTTCGCAGAATTCTTCCCTTGAGAAAAACAAAACTGTAATTTAATAATGATAATTAATTCCACATTTTACGAATGATATTCCTAATACATATAAATAAAGCACGTAAATTATTCGTTTCGATTTCAAAAAACAGTACACCCCGATACCCCATCGAAATTCCACCCATCGCAAGCAATATCCAATTACCGGCTATTAAAGCTTCGCAAAAAATACATCCGATCGGCATCATGATCGAATCAAACGCTCCAATAACCCAAGCCCGTCTAGAATTTCAATTCGCAATGCACTCCAACCCCTCTGTTATCTCGAAACAATACACGCGATTACGCGAAAAATCTCGCTGACGATCGTACACATAATAAAACGAAAGAAAGCTCTCCAACACACATCGTGCAGTTACCGAGTGGCAGGCAAATATTTTTCGCTCCCCTACAGAGGCCAAGAAAGCCGAAGAATACGAAGAAGAAAAAGAAGAAGAAGTACTACTAGGGTACTACCATATAGAGCCCTGCAAGGTAGAACTTTCGTATTTTAAAAGGCTCTCGCCTCCGGAAGCACATCGTCGTCGTCGTAGTCGCTCGTCCTCGCATCCAAAGAAAGAGCAGGAGAGCGAGTGGAGCGGAGCTGCAAGCAGCAAAAGTTGGACGCGACGCGGATAAGAAAAGACGCGCATGCGGGCCCGCGTATCTACATAATCCAATATATGTATGCGCGCCGTTTCGCTGCCTCTCGTACGTACGAATCGTTTGTTAGACAATTTCTATGCTAACCGATCGCCTCTCTCTCTCCTCCCTGACCTTCGACCCACCCCCGCTGTCTCTCTCTCTCTCTCTCTCTCTCTCTCTCTTACCTTTTTTTACGATTCGCCTACGGGGAAATCTAACTCCCGAAGAGAGCTTCGCGTCAGCTTCGTTCGACATCTGGCGAGCTCAACTCGACGCGCGTATGTATGTATAAAGTCTCTGTGTCTCTCCCCCACTGCAAACATAGGAGAGAGAGACAATGTGTGGAGGAGCTCCCCAATTAAGCCTTATTTACTTCGCTTTTTCCGCCTTTATAGATGCGTGCGTGCGTGTTATCTCTCGAGCTCTGTGTATCTGGTAGTTTGATGCTGCAGGAGATCGTGCCCTGCAGTCAAGTGATTCATGGAATCGGTTGTGGACGAATTGTTTAGGAACGTGTTTTAGATGCTTTGTTGCATTGAGATCGTTTAAGGTTTTAAGGAAGCTAGTCAGATGTAACAAATAGATTCTTTAAACTGAACATTTAATGTTATTATGTATTGTTTTAAACATTAATTAAAACTAAATTATATTTAAATATTTATTGTTATTTGTTCTATGCTTATGAAAATTAACCATGTGTTCTCGTTTTCTGTTTTAGGTGAGCCTTGAGTTTATTGACTGTGATTATTAAGTGCTTTCAAAGTGATGCTATTTGGGTAAGCACTTACAATCGAATATTTTTATGTAATTATAGAATCATCTGTAATTATAAAACAATAGCACAGCTTTTAAAAAAATATTTGATTAAACAAAATTGTTTAATAAATTTGTCATTTTTGTTGTATTAAAAATGGACCATTTTTTAATAATTTGGTTAAATTATCATGAACATTAGCGTTTTATTCAATTTTTACATAAAATAAATTTATATTAGCAAAATATAATTTTTTAAAAATATATCTATTTAACATATTAATATTTCTATCTAACATTTATGACAGGGATATACAACTTTTTACACGAATAAAAATGCCATAACAAGTATTCAAACTAAATTTTCTAAGGGTTCTTCTATTTTCCATGAATATTATGAGTTGCATAGATATCAATTCTGCTAAAAGTTTTTTCCCAATCAGTGCTCGTCATCCTAGTGAAATAGGAGCTGGAGATTTAATCTTGAAATTAATCGATTAATCGAAATTCTACTACAATTATTCTTTTAATTCGCAAAAGTATATAAAATAATATTTGAAGTAAACATGAAAACAATAGATTTAATCTTAAAATGTTTTGTCGGAAAACCCTTCAAGTCAGACTAAAATTGCCGCTCAACATAAATGCTCTCTCACTCCTCTATCATCTAATTCAAAAAACATTGCATAATCACCCCACTGCAGCCAAGCACCGCATCCCGCAAACGACACGAGCTCCCAACAACCTCGCAAAGAAACCAGCCAACCAACCAACCAACGCACTCGGTCCGAAAAAGTGTCCCAGCCAAAATTAATGCCCGCTCGCGCGTCAATGCCCCCAAAACCGCGAACGAGCTCGCTCGTCGACGATGACTCCCCCCGTGCGCGCGCAACCGTCTGATGGATGCGTCGCAGTTTCCTGCACTACTACTACTATCCTCCACATCTCTCTCTCTCTTTCCTAGTCAACGCAGAGAGCCCCGCGTCCATTCGTTTCGTCCGCAGCACACGCCTAAATGTCGCTGCGTGCATAATTCATGCGCGAAACGCGATTTTCGGGCCAACTGCAATCATTATGTTTCGGGGCACTGCTGCAGTGCCGATGACGCTCTTTAAGGCCGATGAATTACGAGCGCCGAGGGCCGCGGAGCGCTCATGATAATTCACGAAACTAGGGTGCGCGCCGGCGTGTGTATACGCGCGCGGACGTTTGTCTCTTTCGCGGCGCGCTTGACGCTCGGTGAAATCATTGGTTCTGGCGGCGCGCGGAGGTTAGGTGTTTGGCTGTGATGTGTCGGTGTGGTGACTGTTGTGTTAGGGTGGAATGTGTCTTTCTTGATGACGGGCCTGGAATTGATGGGGAAGTGGGTTACTCTGGTAATGAGGAAGCTTGCAGTTGCGGCTTGCATGCTTTCAAAAATGGTTAACGGATTGTACACTGTTTCGACTGTTTTAACTTAAAACATCGTTAAATATGTATTTATTTATCAAATTTTTTAATATCTATCATCATATCTACCCATTTTTGTATGGTCGGTAAACTTATTCGGATTCAATTTTTATTTTATAATTGTCTATGAAGTACATAAAGTATATATTATTATATATAATCTAGATCACTAGTCATTTAAAGAAAGATACTTAATTCCAAAGCTTACATTTTTAGCAGAAGACGAATCATCACTCGAATGAAATATTCATATATTTTTAAAAAGTATCATAATAATTTACTATCTAAATAATCAATATTGTTTTTAATTTTGAATACACAGTATAAGCTAGGGATATTATTACAAGGCGTTTGATAATAAGTACTCTAAACGGCAAAAGTTATCGTGATCGAACATTAAAGTGATCGATAACTTATATTGAATTTCTTGGAAATAGAATAATAAAATAAATATCACTTTTGCATTAATTAACATGAATAAATATAAGTTTATTTATTAATCAGATTATTAAATTGCATAAAAGCTTATGTTTTATACACAAGTTGTTTCGACTAGCATGTCGCTCGAACTACACCCAATTAAAAATCGAAGCAACAAACATCCAACAATAACATCAGCCATTCAAAAGTTCCCAACGAAAAACCATACTTCTCCCTCTAATTCCCGGAGAAACTCGGTATAATTTCCACTCGATCCCACATTTTCGCTCGCGTCTCCCTCCCCCCCTCTCTCTTTGTCTCCGACAAATTCAAATTCAAACTCAAACTCCACTCCGTGCTTGCTTGCTGCTCGTTAGCGAGAGGACTGCTGTTCTCTCGCGCTCCCTTAATGCTCGCGTTATTCGATATCGGTGCGTGCGTGCGCGGCTCCCGCCAAGTTATTACGGCCTCTCCTATATAACGCGCCGTTAATTACCGTTCGGCGCTTGAAAGAGAGAATGACGCGCGCGATCAAAACGGTCGCTGGGGGGGCGGGGGTGTGTATATATATCGGGTCGAGCGCTGAGTGCTGGAAAATTGCGCTCCGCGCGCGAGCGATCGATGAATCGAGGCGTCAAGTGGAAGTGTCGTTTTAATCCTT
This sequence comes from Gastracanthus pulcherrimus, assembly GCA_949152435.1. Taxonomy (NCBI): domain Eukaryota; kingdom Metazoa; phylum Arthropoda; class Insecta; order Hymenoptera; family Pteromalidae; genus Gastracanthus; species Gastracanthus pulcherrimus. Next base: position 189,758,696 of record OX424572.1, on the reverse strand, counting down.
GGGATTCGTGATGCTGCTGCCGCGCGAGGTCACGAGAATTTCTCTGTGCTAGCTAACATCGGAGGCTATTTTCTCTCTTGTAGTTTGAGCGAGACGGGTGGATCGCTGGTGGAAGAATGAAAACAAAATGTTTGATTGTTCGAAGATTAGCTTGTTACTAAAAAGTTCAGATTCTGCTCTGTTAAATATTTTGTTGGGCTACTGCATTTTGTTCATACATTGCACGGTATTGAACATTTGCGTTGCAAGGTTTTACATTACAAGCAAAAAGTTTAAGCTTAAATTTCAATTAAATACTACAAATTCTTTCACATTTTTAGGAATTTTCATGCAATTTGAGTCATAAAATAATGTATTTGTATTCAAATTTCCAATTACATTTACATTTTAAAGAATCTAAAAAATTTTAATTTTATTTGCATGTACTCAGAGAAATGGGTTTTGACCTAAGAAGAATGTAAATTTTCTTATTAGTACAAATAAAACCATTCTGATTCAAGTAAAATCTTCTTAAATTGAATCTTCATTTAATATTAAAAATAGTCTTCTAAAATCAAAATTATTATTTTAAGACTATAATTGTAACGTTTCGATTGACTACAATAAATTATCCTCTTAGCAACTTATTCAAGATTGTTCTTCTGTGTTCAAGAGATTATTTCTCTGAGTATATAATAACTATTAATCTATAAACTTTCTATAAACAAAAAGTTTAACCCGACTTGACTAAGAAATTATTTACACTGTAAATATTAATAAGTTCGAACTTTGTAGAGAATTCAATAAATTTTTATAACAGTCTACGCAATGTGAAATAAAATAATTGGCTTCTATTTTTGCAATTCTGAATAATATAGATTAAATTTGTAAATAAAAGAACAAAACTTCATTCAACATCAACCATTGTAAATTACAAAATTCCCGAAGAAATATGAGCAACAAAAAAAGAGATAAGAGCCCAGAATCCTACAAATAACCCAGGACACTCGTAACGCAACATATCGCATCTCGCGGTGTTCATCATTGTCCCGCGATAGCGATCTCCTCTGCAACTAACGAGAACGGCAGCACGGCAGAATACAGCCGAGGTGCGAAAAATCGCACCCGTGCATCGATATTACACGCGCGCTTCGCACCTGAGCCTCGTATCGAATATATACCGCTCTCTGGCCATTTTTCTCCTCTCGCTGCGCTGCCGAAGCCCAAGACGACGACGACGACGGCGGCGATGATGATGATGATCACCACCACGGGCGATGAAAGATAAAAGGCGAAAAAGAAGGAGAGGCGGCGTAGCAGGCCTGAAATTACTCGTCGAAAGGCGCGGTGCGGTGTGTTGTACGAAAAAAAAAAAGAATGAAAATAAAAGGAGGAAGGCGAGAGTATATACGGTAGCTCGTAAGTCATCTCGCGAGGAGGGAAAGCGAACGAACGTAGGGAGAAGAGGCCGGGCATAATAAGAGGGCATTATAAAGCGAGCAGCAAAAAAGGGAGAGAGGGAGAGGGACGGGAGAGACGTGTCGCTGTTGCACATGCCTACATTGAAAGAAAGAATTTAGTAACGAAAACAAAGAGATTTATGGGGTGCAGTTGGTCTGCTCGGGAGCTTGTGCATATGCTGATTCTCTGGGCTTCGGCATGTGTCGAAGAGTTAGAGTTATGTTTATTCTTGGAGGAGGAAGTCGACGTCCCTAGAGTAATAATTGTGGAATTGCAAAAATGAGTGTGTACTTGTAAATATTTTGTCATTTTGTAATTGGTTCCGAGTAAATTATGCGACGCCATATTTCAACTAGATCGATAGCTATCATTCGTTAAGACAATTTGTAGGTATTATATAGAATCGTATAATATTACTTATAAATTAGACTCGTGTTCCGCAATGATCAGAAATTATTTAAACTAACTATATTTTCTGTATTATGCACTTCTCTTTTTGCATAAAGAAAATGGGAATTAGGTCAGAACCAAGTTGAAATAAGTGTACGTAAAAATTATTATGAGATTCATGTAGTTATTTTGAAAGACAATATCTTTTGCCAATCATCTTTTTGTATTTAAACTAACCATCTCACTATATTATTTTAACCACAAAATAACATTCTACTTGTAATTTCTAATTTGTCTATAACAAAATAAAATCCAATTTATTCCAACCAAAGCAAGAGCCCTGTGGCCAGCTTAAAATCCAAGTGTTGAAAACAATCACCGCACTGTCTCCTCAAATCCTAGACACGGACAAACTCCATCCTCACAATCTTCTCTTCCAAACAAAGACGGTAAAAGGATTTCCCAGTGGTATTATTCCAGCACTGTGTCACCGTAGTTTTCGCAGCCTCCGTATTCTTCGCTCCTCCGTTCGCTCAAATTTTCACTCTCCCTCTTGCTCGTAGCCCACAGAGACCCAGTCGCTCTATCGGCCACTACTACTACACAGCATCCACTTTAGGGTTTGTAGCCCGAGCGGCCCCGTCAGTTGGCTTATGTCACTCGGGATTAGCGCTGTTTGGACAGAGGAAATTAACTACTACACCCCCGCGGGTTAACTCCTCCTCCTCCTCCTCTCCTTCGCCCTGTGTATACCTATACACTGTAGCTACTGCGTGCGCGCGAGAGCCATCTGCGTGGGCGTGTGCATAGTCGAACATTGTGTCGCTGGCGTATAAACCCTTAAGATTCCCCGCATAGTGCTGGCTTATAAGCCTCTATCCGCGCAAGCAAGCGCTCTCGTTAATTTTCGGCTATAAGCATGAGAGAGAGAGAGAGAGGGCTGATATATGCACTTCGGCGTTGCGTAAGGACTGGTTGGAAAGAAAATGGTGTAGATAAGATGGGTGCTGAATGTTTTGGGTTATTTATGCATTGCTGTGAACGTCTGTTTAGATGGGGCTGATATTAATAATGGGTGGGGCGTTAATGCGTTGGTGTGTAATTTGAAGTGAATTAGGGCAGTTTTTAACCCTTGTAATAGTCAATGATATTGGTACCATATGGTACGTTGAAAAATATGTTTTGTGAATTCAATTTCCTTAATTATGCCGTTCAAACTATTAAATGGTTATTAGAAGAATTTAGTGAATATTATTATGTAAATAATTAAAACGGACTGTGTTTTTCTTTCTAAGAGTTACTTCAGGAACTACAAAAGTCAAAAAGTAGAATCTATTGGTACATTACATATTATACTGATGCTACAAGAAATAAAAGGCTTTGTCAGCTTTCTCATAAGTATAACAACTTTCTGCGCTAACAAAATAAAAATATCCTCCCGTTTTGCGTAGTTTTATTTTTTTTTATCGAGTTGCTAACCTATCACAAACCATCAATTTTACATTTTATATTTATTTATACTAGTAGAAAATATAGAACAAAACAATAATCAATTACAAATTTTGATTAAATTTCAAATACCGGCAGATTTGCAAATTATTCAGAACTAAACCAAACTAAGCAAACTCGAAAGGGCAAGTTTAAAGCAAAAACACGCTATAGCAGGAAACTCCAGAATTAGAGAGAAAGTGTTGTGTCGGCGCGTTGGAGAGGGGGAAAGGATTGTCCGGCGGTTAAGGTTGGCGTTGACAGCTCTCAGCGTGCGATTTTCGAAAACTCCCGCAGGAGAACACCGGCAGGCTTCGTCGGTTAGTCCGGCACGGATCGTCGTTTGCGACCGCACACTGTCAGGCTGCTCTTTTCCTCGAGCTGCGCGCTGGCCGATCGTCGTTATTCCCAATTCACTCGGGAAATGCGTTGGTGCAAGATGCAGTATAGAGAAATAGAGGGATTTGATTTGCGCTCGGTCGTTTTTCTCGTTCTTGAGTGGGAGGTTTATACTGACTTTATATTTATGAGGGAATGTCAAAGGATATATTTAAGAATGATTTTTTGTTCTAGAGAAAAGTGAATGAATTTGATTGAAATATTGACCAGAGGATGCTTATAATATTAACAAGCTACACGGAGAGAATTTAGTAATAAAAATTATGACGAAATTCGCAGTGAAAATTACCGTGAATGACTATAAAGCTGGGACACTCTAACTTTCCGACAGTTTTTATTGATATTTACGATAAATTTTACCGTACTGAAGGGTAAAATTGGCCTGCCGCAGAGTAAAAGTTCCCTGTACGAATCTTAGAGAAAACCAAAATTTGTGGTAAAATTTGTATGAAATATTTTTTAAAAATATGAATTTTCTTAAAATTATTGTAGCAGTATAATTATACTTAAATAAGTACATTTATACAAATTTATATTTGAGTTAACCTAAAATGTGCACACGCTCAGTTGTTTCCTTTATCAGCTGTCTTCTTTTTCTCAAATCAGGCAAATTTTACCATTCAGTGTGGTCAAATTTATAGTCTGTACAGTAAAATTTGTAGTCAATGAGGTAAAGTTTTTAGTAAAATATCAGTAAAAAGTGCCAGAAAGTAGGACTGTCCCAGCTTTATAGTTATTTACGGTAATTTTTACCCTGAATTTCGTTATAATTTTAATTAGAAAATTCTCTCTGTGTACTTTTATGATGTTAGAAATATTTTAATATGTTTCTTCGTCACAGAAAAATTATTCCAAAAATTCTTATGTAGCATTATAAATGCTCATGGCCTTAATCAATTATCTGTTGAATGTAAACATTAGTTTAAAATTAAACAGTATTAATTCTTAATTGGTAAATTCTTTGTTCTGAAATTAATTCTCCTATTAAAGCTTAATCCTCATAGTACGCATAATAATGTTATTTTAATTAATGGCATAGTATTGGTTGAAATACAATTAGTTTTAACGATTAGTTTGCTAATTGGCATTACTTATAAATTATCGACGAAGCGAATAATTTTCATTCATTTCCGATACTTTAAATCTTTAAATCTTTAAATCGTTAATGAAGTTAAGTGCTGCTACGATAATGCAATTATAAAATTATATTCCCGATTAATTTGATAGAAATAACCTTCCTAAAGCCATGCCTCTAGAATTCGCGCAATTAACAGTTCGTGTCAAGCCCAGATCCACTTTGGAAAATCATGCATCGCAACCGCCCAGCAATAAATCCATCAGCACTCCAACGAATTAAACATCGCCGTCGATTACCACACCGCATCCAGCCACTCAATAAAAACAAAAAATCAATAAAATAAATCTCCCGACCCCCTGCACATTCACAACTGACGCGTTAAAACGCCTGTGTATTTCGATCTTCCTCGTCCATACACAGCGTATACCACCACGATAGATCCCATTACGGATCATCGGCTCGCTATGTATTTGCTTAGGATCGCCTTCTCCTCCTCCTCGCCGGGCCCAAAAACTGCGCATTGTTCAGTCCGCCGCCCTAATTGTCGGCTGACAGTTGGCTCGCGGCGCTCGCGACTGCAACCCCATTGTTCCGGAGAGAGAGAGAAAAGTATTTGCTCTGCTAACAAGGCGAGCGAGCGCGAGGATTTTCTCTCGGAGAGATGATGGCGAGAGGTAGATATGTATGTGTGTGTACGTGAGTGTGGAAAGTTTAGTTTTGGGAGTGAAGTAGAGTAGAGCGAACGACAGCTGCCCGATGTGTACCGATGTATGTTTCGATGGATGCGGGGAGAATTTTCGAGGATTTTTCGTTGTTGTTTCATCTGATTCGGGAATTTGTTCGGTTTTTGTTGCTGAGAGGTGGAGTGCGCGCGAGGTTTCGAGGGTTGAGACTTGTCCGAATGTGTACGTGAATGACGAATGGATAGTTGAACTAATATTGTTACGGAAATTTGTTGAATGTATAAGTTTGAGTTGAAAGAAAAACGTGTCAATTTGTGAATGGATATAGTTATTTCAGTTATTTACATAACGTAAAATGAGGTAGATCGTGCAGAATATTTTATAATTTGAGTGGAATTTCATAATTCATAATAAATCATTCCTAACAAATTTGCTCTGTTCCTCACTTAGCTCTATTTTACGTCAGTTAACTACATACATTTAAATTTGAGCAAAATTGAATAAAAAACAAAATTTAAAAAGTTGAACACTTAATAATTCAAATTTATATTTCTGTAAAATTATAGTGAAGAATGAATTATAACGAAATGAAAAAAAAACATTTTAAGTGGTAATGAATGACTTGAAAGCGAAAAAATTTCAGTTTAAATTGCAACTGAGACTAATTTTTCAGTGACATGGAAGAATGCAGAAAATGTTAATTTGCGCGGTTCAGAATTCCAACTCTTTGACAGTAAAATATATTCTTTAGAGCGAAAAATGTGACTTTTATACAAGCACGATATTCCCAAAAATAATTTAAAAAATTTTTTAATTATTTTTGCTTTTGTAAATATGATTCTGGAGCCGATGATTAGTATCATCGTTAATAAATAATTAATAAAGATATAGTATATCTTGTAATAAAATAACTTTTGCATAAACCAAAATATTGTAACTATGCATGCATTCCTAAATACATTTTAACAGTTTATCCGTTCTCACTTTTCAAACTTATAAGAATTCATCAAAATGAATCAATCGCAGCGAATCAGTCTATCATTATCCGCTCCAAACAACAACACTAAAACAAAGAAACAATATCAATCCAAAAGAAACCCACCGCAATTTCCCGCATTCTAGTCCACTTCGACTAGCTACGAGTACAACCCAGAGCTCCACAGCCTCAGCTTCGCGCGCACACGGCAACGAAGACAGACGAGAAAATTGGACGGAGCCGCACAGCAGCCTCCGCTCTCTCTCTCTCTCTCCCTCTAGCAGATCGAAAGAGCAAAGTGGACTTGGAGCCGGGCGTCGTCGCGCTAAATATACACGCGTGGCTTGCGCGCGAGGCGAGAAAAAATAGCCGGGAGCTGCGCTGCGCTGCACCCGGGGGAATAAACGGAGAGGATGAGGCTCGCTGTGTATATAGCACTATAGATTCACCTGCGAGCGCGCGAAGCGAAACGACCTTTGGCGGCTGCGGTATAATTGATATATAGGCTGGGGCAGGCGTGGTGCGATGGTGCAATACTCGAGGAAAGAGGTTTCTGGTAGAAGAGTGCACAGCTGGGTGTTTTTGAATGTGGGGTTTTAGAGGTAGATTTATGCTGGGTGTGATCGTTAAAAGGAGAAAAATTAGGGTATATGGTCGTGTGTAGCCGGTAACAAATTTGTTTTTACATGTGTGTATAGTTGTAAAGATTTTATCGGACACGGTTGACTGTAACTTTGAGAGTCACTTATAGTAACATTCATACGGATAAAGTTACTCTCAATTTAAGTTATGTAATGGACTGGTGTAAAGTTAACTGGATACATAATATTAATTACTTTGAATAAATATAAATTTGTATGCATTTTTTGAGTTTTGGTAATAATGGGTCATCTAAAAATTAACTATATTAATGATTCTTTACTATTTTTTTAGATTCTGTAAATTTAAGTGGGGTACGATGAGTTTGCTGCTGTTCTGATATATATTACTTTTATGATTTTCTTACATATAATTTTTAATATAAAATAATACATAACAAAGGTGTTAAATGAATACAAGCTGAATGTGTTAAAATAGTGTTTTTTTTTGACGAATTTACACAGTTAACACGTGTAATTTTATACACTTGAATATGCAGCGTTACTTTACCAACATCAATCATAATATAAGAATATTAAGAATATTTCTTAAAATTTAAAACCTTGAATATATAACATTACTAAAAATAAGTTGCACCTCCCAAATAGAATATTCTCACCGTACATTTTGTCCCACCTCCTCGATAAAGCTACTTACGCTAATCTCGCCACTCCGTTTATCTCGTTAATTAAACAAAATAAATAAATTTAAATATTATCTCGTCACCGGCAACACCTTGATTTTCCCGTCGAACGCATCCAACGCATAAATGAAGAAGGACCGCGCAAAGTGAAAACGGGGCGCACGCCGAAAAAGAAAAGAGAAGCGCGAGCGAGCGAGCGCGAGAGATAGAGGGAGGCACTAATTAGATTCCAAAAGTGAACGACAGATTTATCAGGGCGAAGTGACAGGCGGCGCGGCACTGCGAGTTCGAGAAAAAAAAACAGCCGAGAGGCGCGCGTTCCGTTCGGTTAGCTGTATACACGTGGCCGCGAGAGTGGAAGGGAGAAGGGAGAGCGAGCGCCAGATAATTTCTTCGCGGCGGGGTTCGTTTATCATTCGAACGCGCGAGACCGAGACTCGCGAGCTGCGAGCTGAATGAGAGGGGAGAGAGATATGGACAATCGAAGAGTCGGAAGAGTCGGATGGTCCGAGGGAATGGGGAAGATAGTAGGGGGAGAGGGGAGGAAATGTATAGAGTATAGAGTTAGAGTGAATAAACATATTTTGAATCAATTTTTCGTTGATAAAATTATGACATCTGTGATGTAGATAATTATTGTTATAGTGAAGAATTATATATAGAAAACAAATTTTCGTGATTTGTGACGTACGCATACCAGAAAATAATACTTATATTATTATAGTAGTAACAAAATTAGTTATATTTATTAAAAAAAATTTTAATCACATAAGCCTTTATTATGTCTTTTATTCCTTGAAGCATTGGATACTTCGAACAGTAAATGTGTCAAATCTTATTTATAATTTAGCTTAAGAAGTTCGCCAACCTGCTGTTCATAATGCGGTTGATAAAACGTAAGTTTTAGAAACTTGCATATTTACTATTATCAAGAAAATATTTTGTATATACTAGTTAAAAAAATATTTACTTAGATCTCGTAAAATTCTTTTCAGTTTAGCATTATACGAACTACATAATTGAAACGTAAACATTTAAAAAACCACCAAGTTTTGTACTTCCAGCAAGAAGTAAGTTTTAATTCCGAGTTCGCCGGAGCACTGTACTGCGCAATATACACGCTACAGAAAGAAGCCAAAAGCAGAAAACGCGGATCGATACCCTTAAAGAGAAAATGAACCGGGGCCAGTAAAAGATACACACTCGAAAGCAGAGAATTAGAGAAAGAACGAGAGAGCGGGATAGAGATACTCATATATAGTCTCGCGAAAAGAGAGAGAGAAAGCGAGAGAAACGATACTTTAATGAGAAAAAGACGAGGAAAGAGTCCGCGGCGTCTGAGGTTTGACGATGAAACTGAAACTCGCCGGATATTCTCGCCTCGCTCACCCCTCCGCCCCCGACGATCTTTTCGAAGTAGTTCCGCGTCGGCATAACTTTAAATGCGAAGTTCGAACCGAGGCGCCGCGCGCCGGTGGCCAGCGTAGCTATATATATCTTACGAATTCGCGAGAGCACTGCTGCACAGCGTAAATATAACGAAAACACGGGGATGGGGGAGGGCATCGTTAGAGCGCGGTCTCGCTTTGTTGACGAGGGAAAATTGCGAGAAGTTTGCAGCGCGATCTGAATGCGGTTATCGCTTGCGTTGAGATAACTGTTGATTCGAGGATTCCTTGTGTGTGTATTGTGGCGAGAGATTCGGGACTCGGGACGGAGCTGGAGAATTGATTATTGTTCCTGGTGTTATTGTGTTTGTCAACAGTGGCTTAGAATGGAAGTGCAATAAATGAGTTTGAAAGTTTTTTAATGAAACGGTTAAGTTTATACCGAGAAGCAAATTGAATTCTTTATTTTAATATTAAGATAATAAACGAAGGAAAATTCAATAAATTCAGTTCAACGAATTATTTTTATTTTATTTAAGTGGTATAAAAGTGATTATTCTGAAGTTGAGTAAAAGAGTTTTTAGAATAGTGGCTATTTATTTGGTTTATTTCTATTCTAATAAACATAGCATAAAATACTGGTCTAATTTATACTAAGGTATTGAATATTTATTCGAATAACAAATGCATTACTCAAAACCATTAATCATTTATTAATTTAAAGTAATTTATTTCCTTATAACAGGAATCAAATATTACATTTTGTACGTATACGATGCAGAGATGCATGTATAAATATAAAAATTACAACATCCTAACTTTTATTTATAAATTTTGCCTCATAATATAACAATTTGAATATCACACTACTTAATACAACCGGTGAATCGTGCGAAATCGGGCGGATTTGAAGTTAGCTTCTCGGGGTGTCTCCGGCACTCCTCTCTTTATCGCCTTTATTTCCTCTTTATCCCGGGCGTCTCACTTGCCGCGCGCCGCGCACTCGGGCTCTTTCGAATTACCGCGAGGCGGTCGTCGCCACATTGCGAATCGCGCCCGCGCGCTTGGAAATCGCGAGATTTCCCCCAGGCATCTGCGTAATCCGAAATACTTGAGCTCGCACTCCCTCTCCCTCTCGCCTGCTCTCGTCCTCCCCAATTTTCCGACTCTGCCTGCCCTGTCTATTGCGAACGCTCGCGTGAAAATAAAAAACAGCCGAAACGGAATGAGAATTCGCTGGGAGTGCGAGACGAGGGTTTAATTTGATATATTTTTTAATTTATCGCTTGATTTTCGTTATATATCGACGTGCGCTCCATTCCGGAACAAAATATTCAGTTTTTAATGGAATAAAGAAATGAGAATAATAAGTAAACAAATTTGATTAATAAGGTTAGTAAGCGAAAAATGTGTAAATAAATTAAATACATTGCAGTAATTTCTTCACTTAAAAATGTAAAAGTTATCATCGCAATTTTTAAATATAGTCTAGAAGTTATATTGATTTTGCCATTAAATTTGTTGACTCAAACAAAATCGATAGCTTCTTAAATTTACGTCTAAATTACTTTAAAATTTTACAATAACTGAGATTTATAATAGTCTACATCTATTCAGTAATAATTAGTAGTATTATGTATTTTAAATGGAAATAACTTTCTATCAAGTCAATTAATTTATGTTTAATAATAATTATTTCTCGCATGCAGATACAAATAACATTTGAATTATATCAAATCCATTTACTATTCATCGGAAAGCTTGTGTTTACGCCATTTTTACAGGTCTTAGTCATATAGGTACATTTCTCTAGATTTGAATTTCGCGCGGTCAATTGCGACGTTGCGTGACCGTCAGCGCGCGCGGTTCTGTCTCGATTCGCGCGCGCTCTCGCAATTGTTCACTTTTGACAGGACCTCCAAGCTGTTCGCGCGCTTAGCAGCCCTGCTCAATATATAGTTTAATTTTCAGCCTTTTGCGTCCTGATTGCCGTGATTTCGTGTTCGATTGGCTGAGATATATTTCCGTTCTTTTCAGAGCGAATATATTCAGCCTTCCTGCGATCGTGAAATTGTAACCGAATTCGTGCGAGCGTGCGTGAGAATTCGCGCGCGCGTGTGTGTGTGTGTGTATCTTGTGTGTGCCTCGTGTTAGGGAAAACTGTGGGGACGGTGTCCACGTGTTGGACGTGACCCGTCCAGGGCGAGCGCATCGCGGCAACACCCTTGTTGCCCGGCATCGAGGCGTCTGGCTCCCCGAGACGTCGGGGCGCACCCGGTGCAGGTCGTGGACCATTTTGCGCTCCCCTCGCCCGGCTTGCCAGCCTACCAGGACTCGGCGAGAAGCTGCGGCGGCGTTTCACTACATTCTCGGCTCAGCGACATCCAGGCGGTGTCGTTCGAGCTTTGTGCGGCGGTTTTGCGCGGGTTGCATGCCCAGGTAAGAGAGCTCTCTGCGGCGTTAATGTTAAGAGTCTAGGCTAAAGCGTTAGCATTAAATTCTTATTTCCCGCGTCTATTGTAATTGTTTGTAGCTTCATTTTCTTAATAAATCTTTACGCTTGCTTCGGCTTTTCCCGCTAAGCCGTGCGGTTTTTTACGCCGAAGCAAGTGCTTTTTTTTATCGCGAAATTAATTGTGTTTCTTATTTACTCAACCATTCACTCACTCATCCCAATCCTTTTTATATTTATCTGAACTCACCTTGAGTTTATTATTTTAAGTAGATTATTGTTCATGGTGCCCCGGGTGAGGAGTGAGTGATTGGTTTTTTGTGCGTTGTGTATTCGCGATTGCGCATTTTCGTGTTTTGCTAATGTAATTCGTGGGTTAAGCGTAGCCTAAGAAATACATTAACAAACGCGTGAACACTGTAACGGTCCTTTTGTTTTTTCCGATATTATATTGCCTTGTTTGAATTCCAAGTAGTCGCTTGATACGTTACAGTGTGAACGCATTGTTGCGCCGCGCGCTGTTGTTTACGTTTCGGCCGGCCGTATTTTCTCGGAATCGAGGCGCCGCGCCGAATGTGTATGTTTACAGCCTTGCTCTCGTTTCGTGCGAGTCGTGCGTGCGGCGTTTAGCAGCGTTCATTTAGGATATAATATTTTGTGCTTCTAGAAACTCATAGGTACGTTCGTCGATTCTACCGAGTTTGCGTCATGGCTCCTGTAGCTTTGAAAAAGTTGACTGCGTTGCAGACGTCGCGCGAGGCCGAGATTGAGAGTACACGCGCGCGTTTGGCAGCTAAGCCGCGTGAGTCTCTCAATAAAAATATAGTGCAGGCGCGACTTGACGCGGTGAGAGGTATTTGGGCAGAGATTCGGAAGACGCACTCTGAGATTATCGTTAGGGAAGACGCAGAGACAGATGCTTACGTTGCCGATAACTGGTTTGGTCGTATACAGGGTATTTTTGAGAATGCCCTTGACGAGTTTCTGACGTTGTTTACGTTTTTTGATAAGCCTGATGGCGATACCAGTATATCGGAGGCGGGCTCAGACCGTGGCTCTGGCGCTCGTGTAGCTAAGTTGCCTAGAATTCCTCTACCTACGTTTACAGGTAAATACGAGGATTGGGCTAGTTTCTGCGATCTTTTTACTACGCTCGTTCATGATCTCCCTAACTTGTCTGATGCTACAAAGTTGCAGTATCTTAAGCTTTGCCTGAAGGATGGGGCTGCTGAACTCATCAAGGATGTAACGACCACCAGCGCCAACTATGCCAGTACGTGGCAGGCTTTGAATGACCGTTATAATAATCCTCGCTTGATTATTAATAAACTTTTGACTTCCTTCATGGAAATTCCGCATTTAAAAAGGGAGTCAGCTTCTGAGCTTCGCACTTTCGTTGATGAGGCGCAGCGAATTATTCGGGCGTTAGGGAATTTGAAGCTTCCTGTAGAGCACTGGGATGTCTGGCTCGTATTTTTGTTGTCCGATCGCTTAGATTCGGAGTCGAGGAAGCTGTGGGAAGCAAAGCTGAGCGCAAAGGAGCAAAAATTCGATTCAGTCGAGAATTTGACGGCACCTGTTGCTGATAGGTCGCTTCCTAAGTTTTCAGATCTCGTTAGGTTCTTGGAGACGAGAGCTCAGGCTCTTAGCATGGTGACTGCTGAGCGCAAGGCGGAGAAAAGGCCGGCTTCTACGCTAACATCGGGGCCGCAGGCTCGAAAGGTTTTTCATGCTAGTTCCTCTCGATCGTCTGGGATTACAAAGTGCTCTCTTTGCTCCGGTTCGCACTCTCTTGCTCGATGTTTCAAGCTGAAGGATAAGAGTCCCCACGAGCGGTTTGCGACTATTAGACGTTTACAGCTTTGTTTTAACTGCTTCGGATCGCATAGGGTTAATGCTTGTAACACTTCGGGACGTTGTTCAATCTGTCAGGGCAAGCATCACACGCTCTTGCACATCAAACACCAGGGAAACTCGCAGGCTGCGCAGCAAGATCCCGGTGATTCTCAAGCAGATGGGTCGGGCTCGAGGCCTCCTTTAGTGAGTATGCATGCAGCTAGCATTTCGGTTACCAAGGAAAGGATTATTTTAGCTACAGCGCGAGTGCAGGTTATAGGACCGAGAGGTGCTAGCACCTACGTACGAGCACTTTTAGATCAGGGATCGGAAGCTTCGTTCGTGTCGGAGTCGATTGCACAGCTGTTAGGGCTCCAGAAGGAGCGCACTTGTGTGCCGCTGACAGGGATTGGCGCCAGTGCAGCGGGCACTGCGCGCTCGATGACGCAACTCGTTCTGAGGTCCAGATTCGAGTCGAACTTCGAGCTCAGGGCAGAAGCGCTCATTCTCCCTCGTCTTACGTCGCAGGTTCCAATCGAAAGCATCAGCGATCTCGATCTCAAGCAGTTTGTAGGGTTTACTCTTGCGGATCCAGAATTCCTCGTCTCGAATAAGGTAGATATTATCCTAGGGGCCGACGTGTACGGGCAGTTGCTTCGATCAGGCTTGAGACGATTCCCTCGCTCGCAGCTCGTCGCTCAAAATACAGCTTTCGGTTGGATCGTTTCAGGTGCTGTGCAGGTGGAGGCTTCACGGCGGGCGGAGTCGTCCACACCTCGCGAACCAATGCAAGTATTGCATTATGCGTCGATGCACGAGTTGGATCAAACTCTGAGCCAGCGGAATTGTCACGGAATAACCTTTGGTGGCGCGGGCCTGGCTGGCTTTCGCAAGCTCCAGAGCAGTGGCCGCAGCCAGCAGAAAGTCAGCGAGTTCTCCACGCGCAGAAGTCGTCCTCAGAATCGGAGCTGTTGACTAGATTCTCTTCCTTGTCACGTTTAATCCGCGTTGTTGCATTTGCTAAGCGTCCATTTATCAATTATCGTAGACATAAGAAAGGTCAGGAGCTTCTTCCTCCGTTTCTTACTTCGTCAGAGTTAGCTGAAGCTCGCTGCGTAGTTATTCGTTTAGCACAGGCGAGCAGCTTTGCAGCCGAGATTGAGACGCTGAAGGCAGGAAGGAGATTACAGAGTCGCAGTCGGCTCAGCAAGTTAAATCCATTTGTATGTAAGGATAATATTTTACGTGTAGGAGGCCGACTGTCACATTCTGATCTCTCCTTTAATCGAAAACACCCTCCGATTCTAGCCCAGGATTCAGCTCTCAGTCTTTTATTCGTGCTATCTGCGCATCGACTTTGTCTGCACGGGGGTCCTATTCTAACGTCTAGCGTTTTGATGCAGCAGGTTTGGATTTTAGGTAGAAATAGATTAGTGAAATCCACAATTCACAAGTGCGTAACTTGTCAGCGTGTCAAGCCCCAATCTACTCAGCAGTTGATGGGAGATCTTCCTGCCGATCGCGTGAATGTAGGTAGGCCGTTAGCTATTTCAGGTTTAGATTACGCGGGTCCTATTCAGGTTCGTACAACGAAGGGTCGTGGGCAGAAATCATACAAGGGATATATCGTCGTATTTGTTTGCTTCTCCACACGGGCAATTCACTTGGAGCTGGTTAGTGATCTAACAACTGCAACGTTCATCAGTGCGTACCGTCGTTTTGTTGGCAGACGAGGTGTTTGCCAAAAGCTCTACAGTGATAACGCCACTAACTTCCATGGAGCTGATAATGAGTTGCAGGCTATGTTTCAGCGAGCGTCGGAATTCCATCGAAAGGTCGCTTCAGTTCTCGCAAATGACGGGACCGACTGGGTCTTTATTCCTCCTAGTGCTCCTCATTATGGGGGTTTATGGGAAGCTGGTGTTAAGTCGGTGAAGCATCACTTGAAGAGGGTTGTAGGTGAACACACTCTCTCCTTTGAGGAATTGTCGACGGTCCTGGTTGAAATAGAAGCTTGTCTCAATTCGCGACCACTAGGGGCGTTGAATTCCGACATCGAGGACCTCCATGCGCTGACGCCCTTTCACTTTCTAAATGGGAGTGCTTCGGTGTTACTTCCAGATGCTGATTTTCCAGACGTGTCTCAGAATCGGCTAGATCGCTTTCAGTTGCTTCAGCGGATTCGCAATCAGTTTTGGAAGCGGTGGTCGTCGGAGTATCTCCTCCATTTACAGCAGCGGGAGAAGTGGAGAGATCCAACGGAGAACTTTCGTGTAGGCAGGCTTGTTCTTGTCAAGGATGATCGTTATCCTGCGTCCAAGTGGCCTTTAGGGCGAGTCGTTGAGGTGCATCCAGGTCCAGATGGTCTCGTTCGTGTGGCAACAGTAAAGACTGCTACCACATCTTTCCGTCGGCATATCTCTCGCCTTTGTCCGTTGCATATTGAGGAAGGTGTTAAGAAGGTTTAGGGTCATTCTCTGAGTGTTTCGTTCGTCCGTTAGACGAAGGCGGGCGGGATGTTTACGCCATTTTTACAGGTCTTAGTCATATAGGTACATTTCTCTAGATTTGAATTTCGCGCGGTCAATTGCGACGTTGCGTGACCGTCAGCGCGCGCGGTTCTGTCTCGATTCGCGCGCGCTCTCGCAATTGTTCACTTTTGACAGGACCTCCAAGCTGTTCGCGCGCTTAGCAGCCCTGCTCAATATATAGTTTAATTTTCAGCCTTTTGCGTCCTGATTGCCGTGATTTCGTGTTCGATTGGCTGAGATATATTTCCGTTCTTTTCAGAGCGAATATATTCAGCCTTCCTGCGATCGTGAAATTGTAACCGAATTCGTGCGAGCGTGCGTGAGAATTCGCGCGCGCGTGTGTGTGTGTGTGTATCTTGTGTGTGCCTCGTGTTAGGGAAAACTGTGGGGACGGTGTCCACGTGTTGGACGTGACCCGTCCAGGGCGAGCGCATCGCGGCAACACCCTTGTTGCCCGGCATCGAGGCGTCTGGCTCCCCGAGACGTCGGGGCGCGCCCGGTGCAGGTCGTGGACCATTTTGCGCTCCCCTCGCCCGGCTTGCCAGCCTACCAGGACTCGGCGAGAAGCTGCGGCGGCGTTTCACTACATTCTCGGCTCAGCGACATCCAGGCGGTGTCGTTCGAGCTTTGTGCGGCGGTTTTGCGCGGGTTGCATGCCCAGGTAAGAGAGCTCTCTGCGGCGTTAATGTTAAGAGTCTAGGCTAAAGCGTTAGCATTAAATTCTTATTTCCCGCGTCTATTGTAATTGTTTGTAGCTTCATTTTCTTAATAAATCTTTACGCTTGCTTCGGCTTTTCCCGCTAAGCCGTGCGGTTTTTTACGCCGAAGCAAGTGCTTTTTTTTATCGCGAAATTAATTGTGTTTCTTATTTACTCAACCATTCACTCACTCATCCCAATCCTTTTTATATTTATCTGAACTCACCTTGAGTTTATTATTTTAAGTAGATTATTGTTCAGCTTGTTATATCAATTGAATATGAATGCAAGTATAAAATAAAAACACTTTCACAATCATAAAATTATACAATACCAACAAAAAACAAAAAGAAACATAAAAATTAAATAAAAATCACCAATTTCACATTGCTCGAAAGCAAAGTCTGGCATCTTCACGCCACAAGGAACAAGCAAAAACGAAAGAAACAAGAAAAGTGAGGAAATTCCGGGAGGCCCTGTGCCCGCTTAATTAATCCCTTAATCATAAAACTTCGGCGAGACGTTCTATATTTAAATTTTCAAGCGTCGCGCGCTCGCGCTCCGCCCTTTGGCTGTCGAGATTCTCTCTCTCTCGTTCCGCCGCGCCGCGTTGTCTGCTGCACAAAGGAAAACATCCCTTCGATATCGCATAGACCGCTGGCTGGCACTCGGCGCGCGCGCGTAAAAACAATCGCCAAAGAACTAAAGTTACGAGCGTTCCTTCCGAGAGACAGCTGCTGCTGGCTGGCTGCTGCGCGAAGGAGTCGTAAAAATATATATCGATTGGCCGCGCGGTTAATTGATTGAGAGGCTCGTTACCGGGAATTCGCGGGTGCGTTCACCTTTGCCGCGCGCGGATATCTTGGATGGAGTCATCGGCGCGGGGTGTTTATTGGCCGAGCTGTTGTTTTGCCGAGGAGGTGGTTGATTTAATTATTGGTGAGTTGGTGGTTGATGAATCGGTGTTTTTCCGAGGATGATCGGTTGTGTTGTCTGCTTTCGATCTTCGTTTTGTAAAATTAGGACTGACATTGGGTTAACGGGTCTAAAAATACGATGTACCGTAAGAACTAAATAATCAAGTTTTTATATTGATACTTTATGTCATTGAAAGAAGTGCTTAATATAAGTTTAGCTAAATTTAAACTAAATGTGTTGTGAAAATTTCATTGACTGATGGCAATTTCATTCAGTTACGGGGTAAAACTAATAATTTGGTAACATTGAGTAAATTTGCATCAGTTAGGCAAGTATCTCTGTTGCACCTGCTGTGCTAGACAGATGCTCAATTTAGAATCACCATTAATCACAAAATTCAAGTACATTTAACTCTATGTCATCTGTCGAAATTCCAAAATACATTGAAAGTGCATTTCTACGCTATCAATCTGTTTCATTAAGCTCGAGTGATGATCCGACATTCGAGAGCAACAGCCGCCAAAATAAAATGCGAACAACTACGTAAAATGGTTAAATCAAATAATTAACTGGTTTTGTACAGTCCCATAATTATATTTATTTTGTATCAATCACAAAAAATTATTTAACACGTTGACGAAGTTATTATAGCCTATTTTTGTCTACGACTATTTTCGATCTCGTAATGTAGGCCTAAATCATTTTTTACTACATAAAACTCGAGAAAACTAAAACAATTGAAAGAAAAAATTATTTCCAAAATACTCTAGTTTAGGATAGAAACAAATTAAATGTGTTAACATATTAATATATTAATTTTTCCCGTTCTAAGTAAATTCCAAAGTTTTTTTCAATGTTTTGAGAGACCCGTTCTTAACGGATTAAAAAAACTATTTACTAAATGGAAATGTATAAGTAATTTTTGCAATACTTTTCTTAAAATATTTTTACTAGAAAATTTTGGAAGACCATGAGAGTTAAATAACTTTGCTTTACTATGCAATTAAAAAGTTTGTAACAAAAATAAACTAACAAAACAGCAAATAAACCCAAATCCCAGCCATATACTTCATTTTTCCGCAATTTCATTCCTACAAGCAACCAACTTTCGAAAATCAGCGCCGGAAAACAATAACTCCCTCCGTTTCCCCGCCTCGCCGTCAAAACTCTCTCCCTCGTACTCCAGAACAATAAACAACGCATAAACTGGGTCTGCAGAACAGCAGCAGCAACAGTAGCAGTAATGCAGGGACATCAAAACGTTTGCGTGTGTACGTATACCGAACGACCGAGTCGAGTTGGCAAAGTGAGTTAGTAAATTTCGCGCCGCGCCGGATGTCCTTCGCGTTTACACGCTCGTCTGTTTCCGCGAGCGAGCGCGCGCAGCATCCCAAAGATCAAGATAACGAGAGGTTCTCTCATCCCCCTCCCCCGCAGCGTAGCTTTGTCGGATTAGCAACGCATCGCTGCAGCTCTTATAGCCCAAGTCGACTGTGTAATCAGCGCCAGTCGCGCGGCGTCGACTCGTTGGAGCGAGAGCGAGGCGCGCGCGCGCGCGTTGGTGTTGTCTGTCGTCGACCTACGTAATGAATTTTGACGAATTGGAGGAGTGTGCTATTGTAATTGCTTGATTTGTTTCTGCGTTCTTGATTTTCAGAGGATTTGTCCTTTAACGTTTGTGTAAACATACAAATAAATCTGTAACACTTACACGGAGAGAAAAAGCTAGTAATGCTAATTATACTAGAGTAGGAATTCGGAGACGACGAAGTAAATGGGTTGACAGTACTACGCAGGTTATGACTCAGTACTAACCAGTACAGGAATGAATAAAATTTCGCGTAACCTCCAATCCTTCCGGTTTTCATGCATTTATATTAACAAAATGTATATACACATAAACATCATGATAACTATTTAAATACTAAGCCATTTTTCTTCAATAATACTTGTATACAATATAAAATAAGCCAAATATTAAATAATTATTCAATATTATTAAAGTACCGATTCTTGTCTTTTAAAATAAAAGAAGAATAAATGGAAAACTTTCATAATGATAGTAAATTTACATAATAGAAGAACTGATCCACAATATGATCCGTGACAATACATAATAAATATAGATTAGGTTTGTAAAAGAACAAAAAAATAATTTGTACGTTTATTTAACAATAACAATCATTAAATGCTATGACAGTATATGTTACTGAGACTATAAGGTGCTCGTCAGGTGCATATATTCCCGACATTATCCGTGAGTATCTGCAGTATCCCCGTGATTCGACTCTCGATCTCCGCTTTATGTTGCTTATTTCTTTCTTCGGTAACCGTAACTGTTGCATGGCGTCTCACGTTGAGCGCCATTTGTGATGTCGAATTTATTGTAAATACATTAACGAAACACAACTAGGGCAATGGTTCTATTTTGTGCAATATTAAATAGACAATGAGCATAATTAATTAATATATAGACAATTTGAAACTTACAATGCATAAATAATTAAATAGACCGTCTAGATACATACTAACACATACATTTATTTTTCTTACGTTGATATAAAAAATTTCGAATGTCATTCTCACAATTCCCAATCTTGTAAGACTGACGGCTAATCATTTCAATGCTTCCTGCTTTTGTTATTTTTCCTCACACTCTTCCATCATCGAACAGTGCAATTCGCTAAGAGACCACCCACTCGCACAAAGGCTGGCATAGGGACGTCTCCACTAAGACAGCGCATTATCGAGACAGAGAGAGAAAACTACATACTGCGCTCTACAGCCTGGAATACTGGATAAAATCCAATTTTCGACTTCTTCGAATCGCTCTCTTCCTGTGTCTACTCTACTACGCTCCGCCTCGGCGAGAGCTGCATTTTTCCCTTTGGCTCCGCGAGAAAACGTCTCATTCTCTCGTCCTCGCGTGCGCGCTCGTCTCCGAGAGTTACTTTTCCGCTTGCTCCGTGCTTACGGTGCGTGTAATACGCCGCCTCTCTTCGTTGCCGATCTACACTTTCGCTGTTGAGACGTCTTGCTCGCGTGCAACGGGATGAGTCGAAGCGACGCGCTGATGTGCTGGAAGAAATGGTTCGAAAATTTTAGATGCATGTGTTGAATGAGTTATAGGAATGTCAGTGCTTTTTTTTGGAGAATGATGACTATTGAAATAGTGAGGTTGATAAAATAGTTTATTTTGAAAGATTTAGTTATATAAAAATTGTTTTTGTAAATTATTTAAGTTAATCTTCAACCTATGAGCCATCTCATTTGCGTCGACATTTTGAGTTTTACCCCGAAATTTGTGTATTAATTTGTGTATTATTTGTGTAATTAATTCTTAAGTTAAGTTCTAAGTTAATTCTTCAAAAGAACTAGTTTCAGTTACTATTACTGCATATAAAAGGGACAAGTTAAAGTTATAGTCACTTATTAAAAAACGTAACTCATTAAGTCATCGTTACTTTAAAAGTAACTAAAAGTTATCGTAAAAGTTACTTTTAATGAATTAATTATTCCTGGAAGAGAAAACCGAAGATAAAACTTGATGAATTACGAATACTTAGATATATACAGATTTTAAGGTCAATGGTAACAAATATATGGTCAGATATCGATTTTCTCAAAACTTCAGAAGAATTTCATAGTTTGATCGGCTATATAAGATCGGCTCTTTTAAATTTATAAAATGTAACGTACGATTCGTAATCAGTGACTTTAAGGATATCTATACACGAAGTTTGAGAAAAAATGGTTGAATTAAAAAATATATAGTTTAAATGGTTCAAGAAAAACCTCATCTAGAGATTGTGAAATAACGGTTGTTCTAATATTAACTTCTAATTTCTCAAAGTAAACTCTCAGCGTAACTTTCGAAACTATTAAAAAAGACCTTCAAGTTGTTCTCCTACAAAGCACTTACCAAACTTCCAAAGTACAAAATTAGCTCCCCAAGAGTTTATTCAACTACATAAAAGCCTCAAAAAAAATCCCTCCACCCGCAGCGCCTCAATTTCGCCATCGCGAACAGCCGTTATTAAGTTCTCCAATAATCTTCCAGCTCCGCACTCCCTCCTGCCGCCATCTTCCCGAAAACTGCACGGTCGATGCATCCTTAAACGGCGCGTGACTCTCCCCGCACTGCAGCAGGTGCAGCAGCGGCAGCTTCTCTCTGCTCTCTCTCTCTCTCTCTCTCAACCCACCGAACGGCGAACTCCATCCCGATTACCCGGCGTAGCCGCACGCGCGCGCGCAGCCGAGTGCGAAAAACCCGATGGAGCGTGTGCGGCGCGCGACCCGTGCTCGCAGTCGTAAAAAAACAAGGCGAAATGGAAAAATCAAAATTCACGCTCGGCGGGAGGGAAAACTCTCGTCTCTCGCGTATATGCGATGGATATCCGGGAAATTTCCTCGGGCGGGGCCGAGGCGCGAGTCGTAAAGGGCGAAACAATAAAAACTGACACGTATAAAGCCTTTTTCATTTATCTCGGCGTGGCCGCGTACAGCGGTGAACAGGGTTAGATCTTTGCGGGAGAGTTGCCGGTGCTGTTGTTGCAATGCTTCAAGTTTTATATCCGCAAATTGAATTCGGAAAAGAGCACTGCTGGGTGGTTAAATTTGCGGTTAAGGGAGGAGAGATATACGAGGCGCGCCAGACAGACTTACCTATAAAATGGATTCTGCTATTGGGTTTATTGCGTCATTTGCTGATGCTTGCGGTGTTTGTATATATAAATGTTACGTTGTTTCTATGTTTTACTTTGAGAAGAGAGGTTAGCTAAATGTATCATTTTTTAAAAATCATTCTTTAACTTTAACTAAGTTATTTACAATAGTGAAATACTTGTAACTTAAATTTGTATGTATCTAAATAAACAGCAATAGAAAATATACAATTAAATGAATTAATTAATTCAGTATTTTATACAAATTAGTCACTATATAGGTAGGTCATTCGGTTCTCTTAGAATCTTCTCCCTAGAAAGAAATAATGACCGAATCTGAAGAAACCGCTTATAAGATCTGGTATGAAAGGTTATAATGGCCCGAAAACGTATAACATTTGAATGAAAGTTTTTCGAAATGCTTATATTTTTCGAAACATTCCATATTTTATCATACTCACATCTTTCAAAGAAAATTCAAGCATAAAGTGTAACGAGTGTTGCTATTCATTTCCCTTCAATTACCCCAAATTTAAAAAGTAATTCTGCACACATTAATTTTTGTAAATCAAAAAATGATAACACGTTCATCAGCACGTAAAACTAAAAATAATTTGAAAAGAGAAGAAGAAAAATAATGGCATATCAAATACCCGAGCACTTGAAAAGAATATTCACCAACAAAAACTTCAGCTGTATTCTACTCGGCGAATTACACAGTACATAATACACTCGAAAGCACAAATTTCACTACCCTTAATCAATGTACCTCTCTCTCTCTCCCCCTCCTCTACGCGCTTTACCCGTTCACGTGTTCCGCGCACTCGAGCGAGAGACCTCCCTCGCCGGGCCGAAATGAAACTCGCTGGCGCTGCTCCTCTGCAATCTCGAGTGCCCGCTCGCGCTCGAACATTCGCGCGCATAAAAACCGAGCGAGAGAACAGACGGCTCGCTCTCCCCTCGCTATATACGCTCAAAATAATGCGCGCGCGCGCCGTATCACCGGGGCCTTTTAATTCCACGCGTGTGCAGATGCCGGCCCCCCGGCCGGAAACCGGATGAGAGAAAGAGCCAGAGATTGCGAGCTTTTCGCTGCTGCGCGCCTTTTCTGCATTTTTCTCGCGCACGCGCGCGGTGTACCTTTTGTCCGCGTCTTCTTTTTTTCAGGGGCTATAGCTCGAGCGTTTTGGAGTCGGGACCGGTTGCTGCGTTTTTTGTTTTTTTCTTTTCGTCACTTTTGTTTTTGCCTGGGGTTGTTGTGTCTTTTGAAATTCTTGTGGAAATGCGAGGATTTTGGGCGCAGTGTGCTTGTGGAGACGATTGTTGAGAGCTTCTCGCGCTGAATGTTATGAGTTACGGTTCGCGCAGTTTTTCTTTCGTGGCAAAAACAGTTACATTCATGCCTCAGTTTTCTTGTGAAGTAATGAAACCGTTTTTCATGGCAGTTTTTGACAAGTTCAGTTGAATATACTCCCTTTTGGCAGATAACATTTTTCTAACGCTTGAAAGTCCTGCATGAAAGTGTAGTTATACGGCTGAAATGCGTATGTTAGAGAGTGCATAATTTCAAGATAAATATAATATAATATTATTTTAAACAAATATACTTAGATAATAAATAACACAATTTTTTAATCAACGATGTTTCTTTTATTAGTAAAAGACTAGAATTTGTAAGCAAAATAATATTTTAAATAAAAGTGATAACTTTTATACAAAGAGAACCCTGAATCGGGGTAAATTCATATCCAAATTTCCTAGGATTACGCCGAATGAAATTCAGCACGAGTGTTGTCAGCATCGATTCATGGTTATCCGGAAAATTCTGTTTTGAATTTAACATGATTTCTAATTCCAGAGTTCCTAATTTCATGATTACAAATGTACTAAATTCTTTTATTTATTTATATTTATAATAAAATGTTAAAAGAAACTAACATCAAACGAAAATCTATTTCAGAAATTAATCCAGATATTTTGCAAATTAAATTTTTGTAATCATCAGCTTTTAATACGCACTCTTTGTATCAAGCTATTTGTACTTTTTCCGTCACAGAAATGTTCACACACACGCCTACACTTTTTTCATTATCCTATCTCTTTATCTCTCTTTTCTCACTTTCGCTCGTTCATGCGAGTAAGCACGGATGAGATTGCGAGCTCGCACAAGTGCAATGTGCATCGAGAGCAAAACAATGCTCGGTCGATTGTTGCAGTTTTTCTTTTTCTCTCGCTCGTTTCCATTAAGCCATGCCATTTCGTTTTGCCAATTTCTTCTTTACCTTAATTTGCTTATTGCGCCTCTGTCATTTTTATTGGACGTTAGCATTGTCGTGAAACCAACCAAAATTTAAATTGAATTAAATTTTAATAAAAAAACTTGTTTCTTGTAATTAATATTATTAATATATGAACAGTAAATAATTTTTTATTAATACTTAAAATTTAGTGATTCTTTAAATCTTTCAACTGGCATGCAATATAATTAGAATTTTACATAGAGAAAGAAAATAAATTTTTAAATTAATAAGATAGAATAAGAAAAATCTAGACGTAGGTAATTTCGAATTTTCTTTTAAACAATAAATTAAAGGGTTATAATTGTCCAAAAATATGTTCATTCAAGTTGGTCTATTAGTAGGTAGTATATTAATCAAATTTTATGTGATTCAAAGTTCTTATACTTTAATATTTGATTAAGAAAAATATGATCTAATTTTTTCCTTACGTACTATCAAATATGAAGTATAAAAAAAATGTGCAAGATTCTAATTTTGTCTATAATCCCTGTATTTAATCTACCATAATACAATAGTGAACAGTAAACAATCAACTAACCAATATTCTTCTTCCTTTGTTTCAGGTAAGCCTCTCGCACAAAAGCTACCAATCAATACAAATCCCAGACATTCAATTACGCCGTAAGTACTCGCAGCAATAAGTCTCACCTTACAAATATGCAACGATTCACGCCCTACCTTTTCTCCACTATATATCACCCTCACCCCCTCGAGTTTCGCAACATCCGCTGATCGCCGCGTCGCCGGTGCAGCAGAGCTTCGGCAAAATCCGAGGCAAAATCTTATTTATCCCGGGCGATTGTTTTGACGGGAATTGCGCTCGGATTGCTCCTCAGTACCTCTCCAGTTGGATAAGCGCAGCTCGCGCGGACGAGCGAGCGAGAGATAGAGAAAGAGAAGTAAAAAAGGGTCACGTAGCACTTTGTGCGACCCGCTACAAACGACAGATCGAGCGGATAAAATGAGTCGAGAGCGAGACGGATAAAATGAGTAGAGAGAGAGAGAGAGAGAGAAAGGGAAGGAAGGAGGAAGGGACTTTGTAAAAAAGAGGTAATAGAGTGTCGGTAAATCCTCGTCGAGTCGATCGCGGATTAACCTCACCTCTTAGCCCCGAGAATTCGCGCGGAGAGCGAATAATCTACCTTTTTATCTCTCCTTTTCCGCCTTTGCTTCCTCTCTTTCCTTCTCTGTCGGTCACACCTACTTGGGATCGCGCTTCTATTCCTCTTTGTCCTTTTTCATCCACGACTCGTTCTCATTTTCCTACTCTTTTTCTCATTTTTTATCATCGCAGCCGCTCAGGTTCTATTCTTTTCTCGCTTTCTCTCTCGCTTGCCGCTTTATCCATCTGTCTTATATATTTCGTACTTTATGCTCTTTCTCTCTCTCTCTCTCTCTCCTCTCGCTAGTATCGATTCTACAATTGCTACTCCCTTTTTCATTCTCTCATTTAACTCCACTTCTTCTTCATCTTTCTTTTTCTTTTATTGATTTATAAAAAGTGGTGTAAGGCTCTAGTGCAACAAATGACCAACGTAAATTTTCGCTATCGACTCCACGTTGAATAAGAGCATAAGAACCTACGAAATTTCAATTGAATAAGTATTCTAATATTGTTAAACTTGCTCTGGTGACTTGAAAAACATCTCTCATACAAGTTTTCTTTTTTTAACATACATTATAAATGATTTTTTAGCAAGTCTCATTAATTTTGAATGAAGATATCGTAAACTATTGCAGATATTCAATAAAAACTCTTCTTAAAACATTTAGTTTAGACTATAACAAGTCTACAAAACAAGTACACTGTATTTACAATCATTTTATAATCATATTATGGATATCGATGAAACAATTCATCAAAATGTGTACTTATAAGTTTTAAAATCATTCTTTTGACGAATACAATGGTAATATAGAATAATTGTTATTGTTTTTAAAGTAAAAAAAATGAAAACGTGAATATTATTAATAAATACGTGTAATCACTAAAAATCACTAGAGAGCAATAATCCCTAAGAAGCTCTATCAAAATAAGAAAAGTTAACACTGAAACTTAATTAAAACAATGTACAATATTCCGAAACTTTGTCTTAATCAGTGCGGCCTCCCTATTGATTTTATCATTGTCTCTCAGCCGGTTCTCGTCGCTCCATCTCCCTCGCTCCCGCCGCACTGTCCATTTTAATTCCTTTCCACGTCTCTTTCACCCAACTATTTGCTTCTCTCGCTCTTAATTCCAGCTCTGTTCTTCCATCCTGCCTCTCTCTCTCTCTCCTTTCCCTTCTTTTCCGCGCCTCCTCGTGCAGCAGGAGCGAACTCTTTCGCGTAATGCCTTTCAATCCGACCGGCAGCGGTAAGAATTACGGACGAAGAAAGAGAGAGAGAGAGAGAGAGAAGAATGAAAGGGGATCGGATTATCCACATTTCCTCCCGAGTGGGGAAAATAACGAAGGAAGGACACTCACTTCTTCTGCTTCGACTTCTTCTACTTCTTCTTCTTTAAGCCGGCCGGCTTTGAAAAGCGTTTCCTGGCACACTGCGCGAGCGTCGCTCCCCCGTGAATGAGAGATTCCCGCGCTCTCATCGAACCTACACTCGAACCATTGGGAATGAGAGGGAGAAGGGAGACAGTATGAGTGTGTTGTGTACGTGGGCGTTTTTTTGTTGGTTCCTTTCTTCGAAGCGCGCCACGACGTAAATCTACAATCCTAAGTTACAGCACTTGACGAAGCTTTTTTTTTCCAAATATTTATTGCATCCGTGCACGCTTGCAGTCGCGCGCAAGAGTACTGACGCACATGTATGTATTTCGTGCGTTTCTTTATAAATGAGTTTTGGTGGCACTGGAGGCTCGTAAAGTTTGGGAGATTATCGAATGCTTTGTTGAGGGAGTTTTTTCGTTTTCAGTAGTCTGGGCATGGTTCGGTCAGGCAAGCGGAAGATTAACTACGATATATGTACAGCATAAAGAGTTAGATTAAGATTAATCAATTATTGAGTGACTAAAATTTATTCGATTTGTACCTTCATGAATATCTTTTTCGTGAATAAAAGTTAATCTTCAAAATAATTTAAATAATTTTTAAAGATTGCAGCTTGACTTTGTGAAAACGATTTCAACGCTTAGGCTTTCAATTTTTTCATTCCATTAGGGAAGATGATTGCAGTAGTGACTGCACATGTTAAGGTTAGTAAATGGGAAGGTTACGTGAAGTTTATATTTACATAACCCATTACTTCCAAAGCGACCTTTTTTATGTCAATATCTTTTTTTTGTGATAAATCGTTAATTTGTTACTGATCCAGAAAAAGAGCAATATAAAACAAATTAACCAAGAAAATAAAGTTTCTGAAAGAGAAAGACTTTTTCTTTCCAATTGTGAGGTATATAAAGACTGTTAAAAGAATGGACTGAAACATTTTAAACATCTGACTTTAGTCAGAAAGAGATGATCTATTTCAGAACCGGTTTTAACATTATTGTTTCGATCCATTTTTACGTTTACAAGGCAAAAAATAGTCGGCATTCATTTCGCCATTAAAATTGCAATTTTCATGTATCTTTATTGTAAAGTTTACCAAATAAATATTACATTTCACTATGAATATGGCCATTTCTACCATAAATATATGATTACTCTTCTAGAAATTAGACTCTGTCCCCAACGTACAAACACAGAAGTAGTATTTTTTGCTACGCACAATTTCCCTCAACGCAGGGAAAAAAAAACCTCTCGAAACTTCCAACTTCACGGAAAACTTGCAGTCCCACAGTCGCGCGCATCCCTACACTCAAACATCCACGCAGCCGCATCCAGGCCAAAAGGACATCAACACGGAGGGGCGTTCGCGTTACTAGACAAACGCTTCTCGACGCGCGCGAACCGTCAACGGCGATTCATTGTTTGACGACTCGACGCTGCTGGCGTATAACATAGTACACAGCCCGAGCGAAGGTGTCGATCTCGTCCCGGCAATTACCGCTTTCAGACTCCCATCTTCTCTCTCTCTCTCGCCCTCGCCAACTAAATACGAACTTCCACTCGACCCTCCACCCTCCGCACGAAACTTATACACGCGGGCGCGCTTTAAGTGTTTGCGAGGGAGCGAGAATGCGCGCGACCGAGCAAAACTTATGTTTTACGGGAATCCAATACTTTTCCTCGGCGCTCGACCCTAATTTTCGCATCGACCGATGATAAATAACGTTAGGAGAAAGAGAGAGAGAGAATGAGAGTGAGAGTGTATACGATGTGTGTTTTAGGGTTTTATGGGCGTGTGCGCGCACGCGTGCGCGACGAAGAAGGGATAACGGGGATGGGGGGATACGCGATATTTTTGTATGCGGTGGCGAGTGTGTTTGGTTTTGATTAGTAAATTGGCGATGACCATTTGTCCGGGTGATCGATGTATAGAGCGTAGCCGAGGAGGTTTTCTCGGTTTTTTGGAAATTCGGTGCTGCTCGTGGGAATATGTTTATTCGGTTGGGTGTGGGTAAATGTTTTTAAAAGACGCTCATATTGATTTTTTATTCTGTTTATTTCTTGGTTTTGTTAGATACAAATTGCTTTTATTTTAAAATATTTTATAGTATAAACATTAACGTTAAAAAGTGCAATACTATAATAATCAATAAATCCAAAAACAATTCAATGTTTTAATGTTGTATTTAATCTTAGCTATCGTTTTAGCGCTATTCTTATAAAGCAAATCAATCACATACAAATTTAAGAGGCTTTCGTTAATCATTTATTTTTGAAAATCATTGAATATTTTAATAAAATCTGATAGTTTTCCGAATCATCATAAAAAATCAACAAACACGTACCATCGATCCATAAATGCTTTTAAAAGCCCCATATATATTTATTTAACAGCAGCTGACTTTTAAAACATGCACCTAAATCCGTATCTATTGGAAATGGTTGTTATTTTTAATGTATTTTTGCTCGAGCCTACCGTCCGCTTCGGCTATATCGCCTATCCGATTCCCGGTGAATTTTCAGCCCCGCGGCGCCTCCAAACATCGGCGCGAGAGTTGCGCGCATCCGTAATTGGAAACCGGAAGCTGGGCGCCTCCTCTTCTAGAGCATAGGAGAAGGAGACCGAAAGAGAGAGAGAGGATTATAAGAAGGAAGAGAGTATATATACGGAGAAAAAAGAAGCGAGGAAATCAGATTCTTATTTCGCTTTACGATAATTTCCTCCCGAGACTTTTCAACTCGCAATTATACTCGCGCGCCACTTCGTTGCAGTACTTTTCTTTTAAAGTGCGCGCGCGCGCGAGCCGGCGGCTCACCCTAGGTATATGTATATAGTTATACACGTGCAGGTGGAAGAAACTACTCGATTCGCTCTTTCCTCCAGTTTTTAATTTTTTCCTTGGCTCTCTCTTTCTGCGTGCTCTTTTTCGCTACGGTTGGCTGCTGTGTGCGTACGCTAGAAAAAATAACGTAATTTAAAATTTGTTTCCTCTCTCTCGCTCTCCTTGATCCAGTTAATGAATTACTTTTTTCATACTTTAAATAGTGGGAATAAAGATTTCTGCTTCTTTAATCATTCTTTGGATTATAATAGGGAGTTTTATTAATATTAAGAGATAATATGTATTAAATATGTTTTACGAAACATTGAAAACATTTCAAATAATTTTTTTAGGTCGGCGGCATATTTTAAGACCCATTAAATATTAAAATTAAAAAGACTTTAGATTAAAAAGTTATATCTGTTTCGGTGGAATAATTCACATTTGTTGGCATGGAAAATTGAAAATTGTAACAAATTTTTTTCAGAAGCATATTTTTTTTTTAATTTTTAAGTGGAGTGAGCAAGACTTGAGATTTTAATGAATCTTTATGAAACATTGAAAAAATGTACGTAGAGTAAAACTGTTGGCTTCTCGTTTGATTTAAGAGGGAAGTTTACTGCGGGATAAATGAATATTCACCATTTCACAGTAAAGTTTCACTATTTCAATTCAAGAGGGCACATTTAAATTTTTTCCTTTTATTAAATATATTTTTGTCAAAAGAATGATTGCATATTATACGCAAATTTTTTTAGTAACATGAAAAATATTTCCTTTTAGGAAAATACTTTACTAATTATCGTTTGCGATAAAGTGGTTCATCTAAAAAAGTCAGAAGATAATGTAACAATCAACTTAAAATTTTAAATAAGAACATCTATTACTATCTTTCACATGTCGCACAAATTTTATAGGATTCAAAATAAAAAAAAAATCACTAAAATCCTACCATAAAGCAAAGGTATGCAACCAACAAAGCAACCGTTAAATCTTTTCAACAAAAAAGAAATAAAAACTCCCCCCCATCAATCTTAAAAACCTTCCTTCTCGCGTACATTTTCACCCGCTTCTCCCGTATTTATCATTCTCACCAGAGCGAACTTTGATAAACATAAATTTAACGCATCCCCTAAAAAAATGATCCACCCCTACACACTACAAAAAAAAGGACCACGAGACGAAAAAAAAATGTGTTCGTATATATATACATCTACCATAGAGCGAGTTCACGCTCAGGAGAGGGTGTAGAGAGAGAGAGAGAGAGAGCAGCGAGAAAAATGCAATCGTCCCAGCGCGCGACGCAATTACGCCAAGAATTCCGAGCACGCGGCGGGCGCGCGCGGTTTGATATACCCCGGCCCCGAGCGAGCGGTGTACACGCGCTTTTACGCGAGAAACTCGCTGCTGTTGTCCCCAACGGCTACCTCTTCGCCTTTTACCGCTTGTTTCTGTCTCTATCTCTCCTTCTCTCTCTCGCGCGTTCGAGCAAGAATGTTTCTCTCGACTTTTTCTCTTTTGCGCGAGTGTGTGGTGTCGCCGTATATGTGTATGTGTGTTTGTTACCTTCGGTGTCGCGGGTTCTTTTCTCTTAACGGTTGGGGATTGATTTTATACTTGATCTTATCTTAAGACTGCTTAATGGGGCTTTGGGATTTCGATTTTCTGCGATATTGGTGCGAGTGTGCGGTTGAATTCCTTGGGAGGATTAAGGTAATTAGGAGGTGAGTTGTGGTGTGTGTTTGTCACGCTGTAGTAGATGAAAATTCAATTTAAGCATTATACGTTTTATGTCAAGTTTATTTGTTATTGTGAGTATTAGCGTATATTATAACTGTTTAACATTGAATTAACGTCTACGAAACAGGTGTACAGTCTTTTCTATGTACGCGTTTTTATTCGTACATAAATTTATGCATCTATTAAACGAGAATTATTAAAAAATTCTCACTTTCAGTTACTAGATAAGGGGTATATATTTTATTATAAGTTCCATCGGCTTAAAACCTTTTCCACATAAAATCAAAGCTGAAGCTAAATCCATTATACCAAAGCAACGTAGAACCTTTAAAATTAAAATTCAAAACTCATAACTTCATCAAACTACAAAAAAAAATCATCCAAAATTCAGCTACCATCGTCGTAACAGCCTTTATCAGTCGAGCATCCCGCCAACCACCTCTGAAACTTCCTCACCCTCCCACCCCCCAAAAAGAAGACACGAAACCGCACAATGAAAGCGGCAGCTCCGTCTAGTCCGCGCGCGGCGCGCGAAAACTACGCAAACTGCATTTCGGAGAAAAGTGCGCGGTAAATTAGCAAAGTGGTTGCGGCGGCTCTTCCTCTCTCTCGACTTTCCAGACTTCATAAGTTGAGCAGGTGCGGCAGTATACAGATCCCCTGATTGGTTGACGGCGCCTAATCGAGTTAGCCGCTTGATTGCGAGACGCGCGCGAGCCCCGGTAATAATAACGACGGCGACGACGAGCGCTCCGTGTTATACTTCTTCGCTGTATATATTTTGTATAGATGTCTGCGTGAGGAGGATTTTCGGTTGACACACACACCGGAATCCGAGGTGTATAACACGAGTGGCAGAGCCGTGACGAGATCAAGTGAGGAAGGCAAGGTGGCAGGTATTGGAAGATGAGAGACTTGGTTCGTTGGTGCGTAGGCGCGAGGGAGGCTGTGTGTTGCGCGTGTTCTGTAATAAGACGATACTTATGTCTGGGAAGTTTGCTGCACTTTATATATATATTGTCTGCGTTAAGCGAGCGAGATTGGGGATGTGGGCAATTTTACCTTTGATGTCTGGGGCATGGAGGAAACGGAATTTCGTGCGGATGGGAAATGAGTGTGCTTAGCTGTTGTCATCGGTTTTCTTATATTGATCGTTATTATATAGGTGTTGTGTTTAGTACAGCTGATCAGTTGGTTAAAGTTAGTATTTGGAAATAATTGCTCGATGTTCAATTACGATTAAAAATCGATTAAATAAAATAGAATTATAAAAAGAATAAAGATCCGATTTGAAATTAATTATTTGTTGATACTCAAAATTAAACTGTATCCAAATACGAGCATTTGTTTCAGTAAATACTGATTTAATGTTGATCAAACTTCTATGGTTTCAAGTCTGTTGTAAATAATACACTATTTTTCATTCTCGATTACTATAAGTACTATTAACATTTAACAATAGAGTGAATATGACAAACTTTAAAGGATCATACCTTGAAAAGTATGATCAATAAAATTCAAATATACACATGTATCAGCATCTGAAGTATATTTGCTGTAAGTCTGAAGAAAATCTCTATTAACATTGTTTTTGGATAATCTATTTTAAGCCTCAATCGCAATGAGTATATTATACCACAATATTGTTATTTCAATCATATTATAATAAATATACTTATGTAAAAATGTGCATAAAATATAAATGTTTAATTTAGCATTAAAGCATCCAACTTTATTTGTCATACATTAGGATTATCCTTTATACGACGTATTAAATAAAGCTCATTTTTATATAAAAAACAATCGAAGGTATATTCTCATCTAATAAGTTAAATTAATTATAATCTCACTCCGAAACTTGACTCACAATCGAAGAAGCTTAAAAAGCCTCATCGCTTCAATTTTGCTCTTGAAATTGCCTCCGCGCTAATCTGCCATCCTCTTAAAATTCTCAGACACCGGTAACCCAAAAATAAAACTGCCATCTCCATATACGCAAGCTTTAATTTTCTGTCGCGAAGAAAAATGGATCCCACCGAACAACAAACACTCCGAGCCCAGCGGAACCGTCGCTGGGGGGAGAAAAGAATCTCAAGCTCGTCACGAGGCCGAGTTTCGCTCGCGCCGGCAACTGCGCGCGGAGGCACTTTTCGCAAATCCTCTTACGCCTCGTTCTGCAAAAGAAGAAGAAGAAGAAGTGGAGGAAGGTGAGGGAGGTTGCGCCTAATAAGAATTCCAATCGCAATAAAATAGGATTTGCATTTGATAAGCATCGTAAAAAAGCGCGACGTAAGGACATTATTTTCCGGCCCGTGCACCTCCCTATACTTACTACACCTCTCTCTTTATTTCTCGATTCTTTCGACTTTCCCAGTTTTGCCCGAGTGCCCGGATACTTTCGCCCGCGACTGTGCAGCGGCTGAGGATGGGAGATAAGGATTTGTTTTGTTTTCCGAGAGATGTGAGTTCTCGAGGCTCCGGCTGTGTAGTACCGATGTGGAGGGTGGACTAAACGTGGTGTAACGAGAGGCGCTCTTGTGACAGGAAACAGATGGCGGCGGAGTTCGCAGGGCCGAGGTGGCAGCGCGCGCACGTGTTGAGTGTTTGAGTGTGTGTACTTGACCTGCGACAAGCGAGCGCGCGTCTTGAGTCATCAGTGTTATCTTGTATTTTTGGGTATACGAAGCACTTGTAAATAATTAACGAGTATAATGAATCGGTTGAATTGCGCGTCGTCTGATTTCTTTAGAACGGTTATACTTGTCTTTTAAAAATTTTTTACTTTAATTTTTTAGTATAAGTTTCGGTGTTTCTTTAGTGCACAATTATTCTCGAGTAATACTTTATGTTTAAATAGCTTATGAGACTTGAAAATATAAAATATCTTTTTTTTATGAGTGTATATTGTTAAATATGTAATTTTACGAAAGATGTGTACATTAAAAATAGTAATATTATAATAATATATCTCTTAGAATATGTCATTGATCAAGTACCGAAATCAACGACTTTTTTATTTTGAATAACTTAATCATTAACAATTTAAAAATAGAACACCATAGTTACTTCCTACGCATTTTCATAAAATATCATGTAAGCATTAGCATTGAAGCATTCCATTTATTTTTGACCAAAGCAGAGGCAGAACAATGCAGTTCTCATTCTGTACATAAATATCATAAGACGTCTTAAGGAAGATTAGTATTCAACTTCATTCAATCTTACATTTCTTCCACCTCGATATTTGCAAGTGAAACTACAGGGCCTACTTAATTTAATTTCGCTTGCATATATTATACAAGACAGATGCACCTTTCAACCAAACACGTGCCTCGATGATTTACGCTCGGAACCATTCACCCACTCAAAGTTTGACGATGCCGTGCAATTTTATTTTCTCACCTCCGACAAAATTAAATTTTTTCTCTCACCTGCCTCGCTGACATCTAACTTAAAACTCAATTATGGTAGTTTCTTAAATAGCATAATATAATTTTTTTTAGAAAATTACAGCAATTCAATTACGTCTAAAAAAGTATAAATCAAATTTTCCACATCGCATACACACATTAGATTATTGTTAATTATTTGAAATATTATTCCCAATAATATTTGAAAACTGTTGTATAACATTATTATATAGTAGTGATAAATATTTCATGCAAGTTCCAGTTAACTAAAATTGAATTGCAGATTATACAAATTTCACCACGTTGCCACCCTAATAAACAAAATTTATCCTAACTTCTCTCT
Organism: Gastracanthus pulcherrimus; assembly: GCA_949152435.1. Taxonomy (NCBI): domain Eukaryota; kingdom Metazoa; phylum Arthropoda; class Insecta; order Hymenoptera; family Pteromalidae; genus Gastracanthus; species Gastracanthus pulcherrimus. The sequence continues at coordinate 189,723,372 of OX424572.1, read as the reverse complement.
AACAAAAAACTACCTTTTGCCTAAAATTGCATTTTACTTCATCTCATTTATATATTCCGCATGAAACAATAACACTAATCAACCTTGTTATCAATTGTACACCAAAATCCCATCCTCCATCAAACTTTTGTTCCCAAAGACCAACTTTGCCTATACATACCGCACTTGTCACGCGCAACCACCTCGAAACCCTCGCATGCCTCCACTTCAAACCTTCGCGCGCACGTACTCTCACACACACACAGACACACCACCTATATCTAATAATAACGAATCCCTGCACACCGCCTCGAAATTCGCGGAATAAGGATAATCAGGAAAATGTCATTGCCGCTCTCAGCAAGCAACCAACCACCTCCTCCCACGTCAATCAGGTATTCCGCGCGCGAAGCGCAGCGCAACGTCTGCGCCGTGCACAGTGTGCACCTACGTCGAATTAAGCACGCCTGCAACGTCGTCGGCCCGTGTCGCGCGGAGAAAACCTCTGGGGCGTCAGCACCGTGTGTGCGCGTGTGTGTGTGTGTGTGTGACGAATGAGCGATCATGAATATTATGATGAATAGAGAAGGCTTACCATTGTTGGGCCGTGGCAGCGCAGCGACAGCGAGCCGAAGAAAAGGAACTTGATTTAAATGGAGGAAGGTGAAGCGGGAGTTTCGCTATATGCATATGAATGCAGAGGAGCGAGAGAGAGAGAGAGAGAGAGAAATGCAAGTTTGCAACCCTGCAGGCTTGTGCTATCTTTTTTTTCTAATTTCTTCTTTAGATGGTTTCTTTTTGTGTTGTTGCTGCTGAAGCTTTCGGAGGATTCTTTTTCGATGTGTAAGAGGCTTCGACGGCTGAGTGATTTAAAAACTGAGCGTTCGCAGCCGAGGATATTTACGACTTATGCGTGTGTCGTTTTTTTGGAGTTTCGTTTCTTCGTTACTTTTGGTGGCGGAGTCGCAAGTGTAAATTATACATACGTACGCGAGAGCGCAGGAGTCGAGCAACAGCAAAATTGCCTCTCGCCTCGTAATGTAATAAGCGACGAGGAGTATGTTTCTATGAGACGCGAGCGAATATTACTCGTTGTGCTTGTACAGTCTCTTCTTCTTCTTCTTCTTCTTCTTCTTCATCTTTTGGAGTGCGGCTCGCGTTATAAGGCCCTTCGCTCTTCGCGAAATTGAAAGAATGCTTTTCAATAACTGGAGAGAGAGGATAACTTGTTCGCTTATATTATGCATTCGCGTGAGAATGAATTTGAAGCGTGAATGGGATTGGCAGTTAGCTTAGATTGTGCGTGAGTGATGTTACAATGGTTCGTTTGGCTTGAGATGGGATGATTCGAGGCACAAAAGATGTTATAAACGAATTTTCATGAAGTTTTTGAAATTGTAATTTTCTTGAGTCAGTCAAGATTACTTTAATACTCCATATACGAATTACAAACTAAATTAAGTACATTAGAGAACAAGAACAAATTAAATTAAGTACATTTTCTTATATACTATGAAATATGATATTTTTGTTTCTAGCAATAGATGAAGTTATGTATCTCTTCAAATGAAAAATGCACAGTGCTACTTTTTATGCAGGGCGTCGACTTTTGAAACGCAATATAAATCTATTGATACAATTTTAATTTATATAAAAAGTGCATATAAAAATTACATCAAAGCAAACATCATAAAAGAATTTCTAACACAAATATCAACAGTTTCGTCTCGGTATACTTATCCGCGAGTTCATTAATTTGATAAAGATAAAGAAATTCATTACGCGCGACGGCGAAACTGCAAAAGCATTTCAACGAAACGCAAACTCTTGAACAGCATCGTGTTCCACTTTCACCTCGCCTTCATCTTTAAAATTTCCGTCCCTCGGCAAAAACTGCAAAATCAAAGAAGAAAAAATTTTAATTAAAACAATTTTCACCGAGTCACTCGCAGCGAGAAAAGCCAAAGCAAAACAAGCCCACATCACGAGGCTCCGTGTCGCGTCGCCTCCACAAAGTCAAAGAAACTCCCTTTCCCTCATTTCTATCTCAATATACCTTTTCCCCTCGAAAACCCGCGCGCGCAAGAATCGCTTTCAATAACGCTGCGCCGCACGCAACCTCGCAATCTGTCGATCCTCCCTCTCATCCTCTCTTTTTTCTCCTTCTCGAGTGTAAAAAGAGAGAGAGAGTAGGAGGAAGGCTGCAAAAAACAGCGAGCGCATCGACGCAGCGCCTTTTTGCGCTGGAAAATAAATCAAACGGGACGCGCATCGTAAAACTTGGAAAACTGCCACATCACGGTTAATCGTTGCGCGAGGGCCGCGCCTCCGCTATTTTCCGCGCCGTGCAGCAGCAGCAGCAGTTCCCCCTTTGATCGAGCTCTCTCTCTCTCTCGCGCGCGCGCGTGTGTCTTCTGCTCTCTTTTTTTGCGAGGTTGTTTCTTTTCTTCTTGTTCTTCTTCTTCGTCTTCGTCTTTTGCTGTGGAGTTCGTGGTCGTCGCGTTCCGCGTGCATCGCTCGTTTTCGTTTTCATTTGTCTTTCGCTCGCTCGTTTTGGAGGGTGGAGAGGTTTTTTCTTCTTTTTAATGTCAGTGAGTTTAGAGGGCTTCGAAGAAGTGATTTGATTAATTTTAGTTGATGGATTCTCGATGTAAATTTTTTTAAATTAGAAATTCGGGGTGGGGGAGGAGGTGGAAGTTTTTTGGTGATTGATCGTTATTTTGTGTTATATATCGAGCTTTTTGCTATACTGTTAAAAAATACGCAATATTAGACATAATAATATTTTTATAGTAATATTAGAATAATTTATACTAGAAAATTTTGATTCTTCGCTATTTTGGTTGATAGAATTTACTTTGGCTATAGTATAGACAAATTTTAACAAATTACGATGATTTTGCCAAATTTAATAATAATTATTTTACTATTTTCGCGTGCATTCGAAAATAATAAGGTTTTGTTATGGAACAATGATTTGACAAGTCACGATTATTATAGGATGGTGACCTAATATTAATGACCAATATTCATTTTGACTAATTTAATTTATACAGGTAAGGGCGTTGCAATTCAGGTACATACCTATAATTTCTTACAATATGTAAATCATATTTTTAATAATTTGACCATCTTCTCCGTCACATAAGTTAAAAGTTACTAACACCCAGAACAAAACAATAAACTCCTCGCTACCTCGCCCCAAAACTCCTCTAGAATCGACCAAACACGTCTAAGCACACCTCCACCCCATTACATTAAACCCCTCCTCGCTTCTCTTCCTCCTCCTTCTCCCATCTCAGCCTTCCAGCTCCTCCTCATTCCAATCATCGATAAAAACCCAGCATCGCGCGCGCGCTCCATAGACAGAAAGGCACGGCAGAGAGCAACGCCAGCTAGCTCGACACCACGCGTACACACACACATCGGCTTCAAAGGGCGCTACATACGCGGCGCTTGACAGACGCCCCGCGGCGAAGGAATATGGCTGCACGTAGGTGTATACCTATACGTTCTGCCTTTGTGCGTGCCTCCTCGCGCGCTTTGCCCTCTCTGCGATGTTTTGCGTATGTGTGTACACTCTCGGCGTTCTTTATTTTTCTCTTCTGCTCAAAGCGCCCGAGCGCGGAAAGTAATTATTGAGGCACGCAACGCTGCAAGCTCGCGCGCGCACGCACGCGACTGCTGTGGTTATGTACTTCGGCGCTTGCCCTTTTGCCGCGATTTCCGCGAGGTTTTTTGATTAAACGACGGGTGGATCGAGAGGTGGGCTGAGCGTTGAAATCTTGGCGCTTTCTTGAGCTGCGGTGGGGTAGTGCTGCGACGTGATTGAGGATGACGATGGAACAGAAGGAACTTATTTATTTATGATAGATAATTGATTTGCTTAATGGATTACCTTTTTTATTATGAATCTTCGATGAAAGAATCATTTAGTGTTCTGGCCGATTGAGATGTATAGAAGAATTGGAAAAATATGGGTGAAAATATTGTATTTCTAAAAATTGTAGTAGTCCATAGCCCGGCTAATGGTTTCTTTCAGTTGTAAACTTTCATACTAGATTTGAAATTCTCGCCAAATTCCTAACCAGTCAAATTGACCAGTACTGTATTGATAAGATGGCTGTGTCTTATTATGTGTGTGAAATTGCAAAATGCGCTATAGACTCCTACTTTTTTAAAGGATATATATTATAATGTAAGGTAATATCACCAGCATTCTAAATTAAAATATTGCAATGTAATATGCTGTATTACAACAAACAGTCGTTTAGATCTAAATATTAATTGGTTAATTTTATTAGCAAGCTCTATCGAGTCTTTTTTATAAATATCTATATATGCAAAATTTTATAAACATGTAACGGACAAACCTTAAAATGAAAAGTATATAAAGTATACACGCACGGTTATAAAAATAGACCACAAAAGACCTAATCACACATTTCATCAAATACAAAGTACATAATGCGGCCGAAACCTCCCATAAAAACCCGCAACTTTCAACATTATATTGTCAATAAAACCTCCACCGCACGCCGCACGCAAAAAAAAACGCGAATCCCCGCGAAGATTGCAAGCAGCAGCCAAAGAGGCAAAGGACGACAACAACGCTGCAACGCACGTATACCCATATACACGATAGAGCATTCAATATCCGGGCGATTGAGGGCTTGCCGCTATCAGCGCGGCAGCCGCCGAAGAGAGAAAGAGAGAGAAGAAAAAAAGCCAGCCGCGTTTAGCGCAAGCTCAAAGGGCAGGGAAAATAAAAAAACGAGCTTCCACGCGCACGTGCACACACGCACACGAGAGGAGAAAACTCGTTCTTTATCGCGAGTAGGAGACTTCGGCTTTCATACCTGCAGCTTCTTTACTCCCGGATCATCGATTCTCTCGTCTTGAAAAGTTCGCGTGAGTCGGGGAAGGACGAAGCGGTACAAGTACGAACGAAGGAAACTTTGGGGGGAGGGGGGAGAGAAGGGAATTTAAGCCAGTCGATCGACGGTCGCGATATCGGAGGGACCTTTTCTGGCTTGGTCAACGCGCCTGAGTTGTGCCTTGCGACGTGCATTCAGGAGATGCTTTTTTTAAGTTGCTTTGAGTGCTTGGGTCTTATACAGTTTCTTGCTCTGAAAGAGCGTGCATTGCATTTTTCTCGTATTGTTATTCGTACTTTTTGTGGATGTTAATAAGATTTTGTACACGATAAAATAATGTACGTGGACACTCTAATGCGCGTTAGTTATTGTTCAATAAACGATTTTTGTCGATCGCCATGGACGATCGATACGTGCACTCGTTATGTATATTTCAGAAGATGTTCAGTTAAGGGAAGGATAGAAGGAAATCAGAAACTTTTTTACTTATTTACATGACGGCATAAATTTCAATGTATTTTTGGTATTGATTTGAATTGAATTTCTTGAAATATTTATAAACTTTGGTTGACTGAAAAATATATAAGCGTATCGAAAAAAGCTCGGTTTTTTATCAAATAATTTCTGCATCCAATCTCGAACTACCACAAATAAAATAATCAACATTATACACAGAAGCAGTATGTAGCCAGTGTTATGGTCACGATTATTTTGCTTCCACACGAAGCAGTTAACTTCAAGGCATAGAGCGAAAATAATACGAAGCAGCTATGATCAGAGTGTTCCAACCATACTTTTCAACTGTGTTCAGCTGACTCTGCGCTCGAATCTCTTATATAGTTGAATGTAGCGGCAAAGTGTGATCCGTATGCTCTGAATACAGCTGCATCGTATTATTATTGCTATAAGCATTGAAGTTAACTGCTTCATGTGGAAGCAAAATAATCGTGAGCCTAACGCTGTATGTAGCATCAAGAACTTGTTAGAAAATACTCAAGGCATCTAAAAATACGAAATAATTTATACAATGAAGTCCACGTTTTACTAAACATTCAAGTATGCACATACTTTCATCTCAATTAAATATGGATTTCCAACATTCGATACACTTCTTTATTACGCATAACTTTCAACAAAGATCCACGTAAATTATTCAACTTTCCATGCATATTCACAAAAAACGAACGTATTCCCCAATTTGGACACAGATCACTGCCTCAGATATCCCATTTTCCCAGAACCTCACGGTAAACAGCGACCTCGGGGCCCATCGAGCACCTTCAATACCTAAATTATTAATTTTACTCCGCCACTGCAAGCATAACTCCCTATATCCCTCGGCGATCTTAATTGGCTTATTACCCAAAAATTCCGTTACGAAAAAAAAACGAAAAAGAACCTCGCACGCGCGCACTTCCAAAAGAAGAATCCGAATAAATGAATGAATAATGCATCACTCCCAGCGGCAAAGGTCCAGAGAACTCGCAGTCGTCGTCGTCCTCCTCCCCAACTCCATTAAAATCTCGCGTCCCTAAACGCTGCCTCATTAAAGCGCAACTGCAACTGCAACACCGCAAAAGACGTGAAAGAAAAAAAAAAGGAAGAAGGTAAAGAGCGAGCTTTCGGGTGTGTCGCGGCAGCAGGCAGCGCGGCGAAACGAGCGGGTCCGAAACTCTCAAAGTATCATTAAGAAACCGAGTGAAAACACGAGTCGTAAAGAGCGCGACGCGTCAATCAGAGCAGTCAAAGGAGCGCGACGCGCGCGCGAGTCGGCCGCTGCACACACCGGAAGTGCAGCCGTCGTAGCTACGTTTATTTTCGCGCTTCCGAGTAGAGCGGAGAGAGGAGAGAGAGAGAGAGAGAGCTGATGTTTCTCTTTTTCGCTGGCGACGCTGCCGTTTGTCCCCCCGCGAGAAGTCGCTGTGCAATTATGAGAGGAGGATTGGGGGAGGGAAGGGGTTGCTTTGCTCTTTTTGCAGGAGTTGTTTGAAATTTCTGTGCTGTGAGAAATGGGAATGAAAATTTTTGGGAAGTATAAGGTAGAATTTGATTTGAATGCGGAGGAGTAGAAAATTTATTTTTTGATCGGCATTCGTGTGTATTGTAAAGCGCCTAAGCCGATGTGTATTTGCCTTTGTATTTTGAAAAAAAAATATGAAACTATACTGTGATCTACAATAATCCTAAAATTTGATAATTTGATACATGTGAAATTCAAGTAATTTGATTCATTTAAGAAATAACTATTTTATTACCACGTGCCAACAATTAGATTAAATCTTTTACAGTCTGCTTTTATTCTTATTATTATTTTTGTAAAATTGTCTAGGTTTATAATCATTGTAAACAATCTTAATTATTACTGAATTAGAACGAATTGCATGTGTTTTACTTAAATTTTATGTTTCCAAAACCACCGCTCAAAATTCCTCATAAAACCTCTCCTCGTAAATAAAGAAATTCATAATTAACTCTCTCCAAACCCATCAAAGCACGTGACATAATAATTCCGGCCAAAACCTCTACGAAAACTCCAAAAATCACCCAATTACACACTTAACTCGCACAGAGCCACCACACCGAACCCCTCCTCGTGCAATTATAACATTTCTCGGTCAGTGCTCTCCCACCCTCCAGTCTTTTATACACTCTCGCTGCCCCCCAGCGCAGCTTCCTTCGACTTTTTCGCTAATATCGCGGCGGCAGACACGCGACCGCCATCCGGACCACACGTGTGCGATAATGGGCCGGCGAAGGCCGATATATGTGCATCAGCGCTACGGCCGGATCATACACGCATTTGCGCTCCCTTCTTTTCTTTGCCCACCCCTCCCCTCGTTTCCTCGTCGTCTCGGTTTCGCCGCTCTCCCTCGGTATAGCTCGCGCTCCATCTGCTCCTTGTTACGCCGAGTTATTAATTAGCTGGGCCGCTTTTCGCTTCTGCTTGTGCTTCTGCTTGTGGGCTTGCTTGGAGAGTTTTTTGGTGAGTGTTTTGTCGGGAGGGGGTTTTGACGTTTCGAGGGAATTTTAAGGGGTTTGGCTTGTAACGAGTTGCATCGAGTAAAGATGCGAAGGTATTCGATGCTTTTTAGAACGTATATTTTCGTAGTCTTGCAATTCGAAGAAGATGACAGATTATAAATTGAATGATTAATTTTACGTTTTATTTTCTGTTGCCAAATCCTTGCTAATTTTTAACTATAAAAACAAGTTTAAAATAGATTTTGAATTCTTAAGAAAGGTTGGCAATGAACGATTTGTCGATAAAAAATGCCTAGTTATGTTTGTTACATATCCTAAACTATTTAAAAGTTTATTTGTTTGGATCAGTCACACTTGAATGCACGAGAAACTATAGAAACAAGATATCGCATTACACTAAACCACTGTTTTTATTAAAAACATGCGTGTTATGTAATTAATTACTATAACAATTACAGTAATAAAGACTTAAAATAGTTGTATGTATTCTTCATTTTTTAACCCATCCTAATGCCGAGATAAATTAGGAATATAAAAAGATTGCTGAAAACTGCTATAGAGTTTCTAAAAATTTTACCATTCATTCAATATACCTAAACAACATAAGTTTTGCGTAAAAATATAAATGAAATAAGAACAATTTTTAATCTGCCCTTTTTCTTCAATTCATTTCAACCCCTAAAAGTTTCTTTAAATCAACTTCATCCTAATCACGTCCCAATGCAAGTACCCACCAGCATCACCCTCGAAAAATTCTCGAGCACCATACTCCTTGACCGCGTGCAGCATATTGAGACCTTCTAACCACGAGCGCGCGATCAATCACCCACCCCGCGCATCTTTTTTCCACCCCCCCCCCCTGGGCCGTCACATGCCCCGTTCCACCCTTTTTCCTCTTTACCATCAGCAGCGGCGGCGAACTTTCCGTTATGAGCTAGACAGGGAGTCGCGATAGCCCCCCGGATTCGTAACTCAATACGGCCGGCTTTAATGAAGACGGCCCGTCGCCGCAGCCATTCTCTTTTTTCCTCCTCGTCGTCTCTCTCTATCTCGCCCCCGCGCTCTATAGCCTCGAAATGAGTCGAGAGTCGGAGGGTGGCTATTCTATTCTCTCCGGGGCTACTGTGCAGCCGTAGCTGTAGCTTTTTTTCTTTCGCTCGTCCTATGTGGCCTTTTTCGCGGTGGGAAACGAGTGGTAGGAGTAGCAGTAGTAGTAGTATTCGAATGTAGATGCGATTGGAGAGAGAGGGGGAGAGGTGAACAGTGGCGACTGCGTATCTGCGGGATGGCTCTTTTTTGTTTTTTTGCAGAGCGAGAATGGGGGAAAGGGCGAGGACGCGTGTGCAGCGACGCGGCTGGAACGAGCGAATGCTCGCGTGTAACTTCTGTGCGCGGAGCGGGCTTATATTTGCTTCGAAGGGGGTGGTGCCAGAAGAGAGGATGTAATTGACTATTGATCGGAGCACGGAATGAAGTTTATTTTTGCGGAGGAATGTAGTTATATGCGTTATTGAAATCATGTCGTGTACTTTTATTCGATTGACTAAATCGGTGTTTATATTCTGTTTTGGGGAAATGAAGTTATATTTTATTCTTTCATTGCGTATGTTAGCTTTTGTATAAATGAGTTTGTATAATTAATTATTTTATAATATGATTGAAATATATAATAATTTTATGTGTCTGTATGAACTTTATTTTCTTAAAATTTGAAAATATTTTCGACTTGAAATTTATAGGAAGAGAAATAACTCAGTAGTAAAATAACAAAGTAGAATACGAAATTTTAGAAGTAACGGATAATTCACTAATATCACTTTTACTACATTATAAAATTAAAATTATATATTTGATCACTTAAAATATAAGGTTGTTCTCGTGTTTTCATTCAACTTCTGTAAAAGCCAAATCTGAATTAAATTATTTTTTCAAATATCCGTATGAATGAATACTACAGAAAATGATTTTTTCCAACAGAAATATGTTTACAATAATACACAATAAATACATTTCTTATTGCATGCAAAAGGAGAAATTGGAACTCCAAAATGTGATATAATATAAAGTATAAATGATAAAGTATAATGTAAGAAATCATTCGTTTCGTCAATGAATTAATAGAAAAATCACAATATCGTGTATCAGTCTAAAATTTCATCAGAAACAAAAATAAAATTTTACAAAAAAAGGAAACCCCCAGTGTCAAGGAAAAAGGAACAAAATCTACCTAAAAACCATCCCCTCTCTCTCTCTCTCCTCCTTCACCTCCGTAATTTCTTCGCTAGCCCATCCTCTTCCTGTTTAAAAAGAAAGCAACCAAAAAAAAGGGCAACCCAAAACGATCCTCTAGTAGCCCTCCTAATAGCAGCCAGCCGCGCAGTAGCATCGATCGATTGGAAACGACGGGGCGGAAGGATCCACTCTCTATCTCTCTCTCTCGTCCGCTGGGCGTAGCTGTAGCTGTGCCTCTCTCCCTCGGATAAAAGTGCAATTAACCCTCAGAAAGCGTCAACAGGAGCCGCCGCCGCCACCGTCGCCGCTATCGGCCAGCTTAATGTCCCCGCACCCACATATGCGCCCACGGGAGATAGGCTCGCTCGCGAGCTGGAGCTGGGCGAGAACGAGTTAGGAGTGTCGGCGCGCCGGCTGCTGCTGATGCTTCTGTCCTTTTTCTCGTGTCTGAGAGAGTGGAGAGAGAGAGAGAAAATGAGTGAGAGAGAGAGAGAGAGAGAGAGAGGCTGGGTGGTCCTCGAAAGCGTGCGCGCAGGCTGATTTATCCGCGTGCTCTTTTAGCTTTTTGTCGTTTTGCTCGTTCGGCGTGTGTCTTTCTTTTGGTCGCTTTTGTTGCTGGGGTGTGGGATGTAAAGGAGCGAAAAATTACGCTTCGAGGATAAGGGTGATTGGACTAATTTTAATTGCGTGTTTGGAGAATTGCGTGAAGAGGAATGCCGATGTTTGCAAGATCTTGGTTAATAATAACCTGACTTCGTTGGATTAAAAATTGAAATGAGGAGGTGAACGTGATAGTTGACCCTTCAATTCAAATTTGAATCTGAATTTGAAAGTATTTAGAGGGAATTTAGAATTTTTCGTCAATATTGAGATTCGAAAATTAGCCTTTATTCCGATGAGTTTCCTAACTATTTTTTTATTTAACCTTACCAAAATATGTCTATTGTAAAATTGTCCAAGGTCCTTATTTAATTTCTAAAATAGTCTCAATGAATCGAATAGTTAAATATAAAATGAAAAAAGAGCTCTATATACGATATTTAAAGATAACCTTGAAAAGGACTGTAATATATGCATACCTGCTTTTAAATTAATTACATTTTAATAACTATAATAACATAGTCACACAGATAATTAGTCATAGTTGTTTTGGATGTTGTTATGCATCGATAAAGTTATTAAAAAATAAATAAGTTTCTGCAAATTAAATTTCTAAGTAAATATCCGTAGCGCCATTTCATTGCTTTTGTGAAAATGCCATTTTTAAGTTTACGGCATGTAATAAGGCATCCAAACAAAATAATCACCTGCTCTATAAAAATCCTCTTTTATCCTCTATTAAATGTTTATCCCAGCTTAAAAGAAGATGCACGTAGACGTCCTCCTGTTCACAAAAGGATTCAAAAAAATATGCCGCTTTCGATAGTAAATAAAAAAAAAGTGAGCCGTCACGGGACGTCTGGCAGATGTCAAACATAGAAATTGAAGTTTATTGGAAAATAAATAATTGAGAATACACCAGTATTAAAGAAAGTTGCAATAAAAGAAAAAAAATATTTAGTTTTATGTTATTAAGACGATTTTGTTATTTACATGAAAATATACATAGAAAACAATAATGTTACAAATAAAGTTCCACAATTCAGTAGCATCAGTTATTTCTATAATAGTAACACTCGATGATGTTTCAGATAGTATCAAAGTTATAATAGGCCGATGATAACTGAAATAAGCCACGAAAGTGTTACTTATAACTTTCTGAAGGTGTATTGTGAATACCGCATCTATTGTCGTCCCATATCTTGTTGTAGATTCCCTTGGATTAGTTTTAATCTAACAGAGCGGCGACAGAGAGGCAAATAGGCGGAGCCAGAGCGACGGAGAGCGCCGAGTAGTTACGGGGCTGCCCGAAGTTTTCGCATCACGCATCTCGGCACGAACAGTCGTTGTTACCCGCCAACCGCGCCATAAGATGTTTCACATCAAAATGTGTAGCAATCAGTTAATTAATCTACTAATTTGTATACGGTTCCTACAAGATAAACACAAAAAAACCAAACCACGCTCACCAATACAAAAGGAATCTTAACCTGCCAAAAATGAACTAAAACTCAATTCTTTCGAAGCAATTAAAATTCCACCTTGTACCATTACAGTATCTGTCTTCATACATCTTTCTCTACGCAACCCAATCTCGTATACTCTCCCGATCTCTTTCTGGCCCACTGCGCAGCAGCAGCGGTGGCGGCGTTTCTCGCCGTCCCTGTCCCCGCGCAATCCTCGCCGAATAATTTGGAGCTCGACACGCCGCCGAACATTTCACTTAATTTACGTATGCAAATAGTCTGCGCGCTCCGCGGTGAGTCTTCTCTCCCTGTCTCTCTCTCTCTCTCTCTCTCTCTCGCTTACGCGAGTTCCGCCGGTTCCTCACATGCGAGATTATTATTAGTGGGCGATTAGGTCTTTAAGTGCGTGCTATGGGGGTCTGGGGGCTGGTTCAATCTCTCTCTCTCTCTCTCTCTCTCTCTCTCTCTCTCTCTCTCTCTCTCTCTCTCTCTCTCTCTCTCTCTCTCTCTCTCTCTCTCTCTCGGGTGGCACTGAATTTGTTAATGACATGTCGATTTTATTAGCGCTGATGTGGGATAAAAAATGTGCTTGTACCTTGAGCTTGGTTCTTTTTTTGGAGCTGTAATTAATTCTTGATTTTGTTTTATGTTACAGGTGAGCCTCTTTCATGATTTTACTGGCCTTTTTTGGATACTTTATGTATGATGACGAGTATTCGGGTAAGTGTGAGTGTGGATAATATAATTTAGTTTTTCTTTAAATTGTTAGGTATTTTTAATTGTATAATTCGGTAATTATATCAGTGAGTAAATATGGATTTTTATATGTGATATTCATGCATAAACCTTATATGTATGATACCCTTGTGATATTCATATATAAAATGAGCATCTGTTTGTTATTATTTACTAAATTTTACACTGAAATTTCTTCTCTGAAAACCCAATAGTGTCTACGGAAATTTCTGTAGTATCGACAGGAATTCCTGTAGGATCTACAAAAGGTTTGGAGTTTTTCCAAACCTTTTTTTCCGTGTATTACATTTTAGTACGGTAATTGATTTTTGTGCCTTACTTTAACATACATAATGTTTATAACAAACATTTGTAGTGTTACCCAATTCTTTTCAACTATTTTCAATTGATTTTAAAACCTTATTGAAACTTTGCGTGTTATTTTACATAAAGTAATCGATATCTGCGTTGACAATTTTCTTGAAACATACATTAATAATTACAAATCGCCTGATTTGAACTTCCAAACTTCACTTTGACAATATAAATAACCCAAAACTTTCTAGATATCAAAAAACTCCATCAAACTTCCAATAACAACGAAACGCTCCTTCCAAAAATACAATACCACATCCCTTGAACAAACAGCAATCATCCTCGGTAAATAGCGAACAAAGCGCAATTCCTCGCGGATACTCAGCTATATACCCAGCCGACACAACTCACACACCGATCTCCCGCTCCGCATAACTCCATATACCTATACGCGACTCGCCGCGTCACCGCGCTTCCACGCGATATATATCCTTCAGCGCGCCGCAGCCACCGCCGCTTGCATAAAGCCAAAAGCTAACAAACCATTTAAACTTAAAATCCCCGGTACACACAGACGCACGCGCTCGCTCCAACTCCTTCGATTCATAAATTATGATTCGACGTCGCGCGCCTTATTGAAGGAGAGAGAGAGAGAGAGAGAGAGCCGCGGGGGCCTTCGCGACGTCAAACTCGAAAATTGATTTCGCCCAGGTATAACACACACACACGGCGCGCCGAGGCTGCGTTTATTCCTGCGGCGGAGCGAGGCAGTTCGCGAGATGATGGAGAGAATTGCAAGTGCCCTATTTTTGCGCCCAGCCAGCAGGATTTTATTTTCGTTGGGGGTGTTCGCTTGCGGAAGAGTCGCGCAGAAGAGACGGAATTTCGCGGGATGAAGAGGAATCGGTGGGGTTTGCGGTTATTACTGTGGGTGGAGGGGAGTTTTTTGTTGGTGAGGCTTGCTTTGATAGTTGGATGGTTGGATGTATGAAGATGGATGGTGTGAGGTTTGACTAGGGAATCGTATTTTTTTAGGGATGTGGACCAGTGGATGATTGACAAATTTTAGTTGAAAATAGTGTACTTTTTTAACTAGCGTTTTTCTATTTTGCAACTAATTTTGGATCATTTTATATTGAAAATTCTTCTTGCCCTGAAAACAACTAAAAAGTCTTTAAAGTTGAAAACAGATAATATTATCTTTTTATAATTTCATAAAAATGGGAATATATTGTATAATGTTAAATACAACACTGAAAAAAAAATTGTTAAATTTAAGTAAACGTTTCCTTGAATCGTACTAAGAAAAGATTTACTTAAATAAAGTAAATATTTCTTGAATTTAGTAAATATTTATTGAATTGATGAATACCAACCAAAACATAATTAAATATTTACTATTATCAAATAAATCTTTTCTAAGTACGATTCAAGGAAACGTTTACTTAGATATAACAAATTTTTTTTTCAGTGAATAATTTTGTTCTTATCACTTCTGCTTCAAAAGTATTTTAGGCGTTTTCGTTTTAGTATTTAAGAAGGTACTTCAATCTCAGATCAAGTCTTTTAAATACTTTATCGTGAGGAGCAATTTGCACCGAAACCATTTTTTTAATGATTTCGGCGGTATTTTCGTTTCAAAACTTGTATAGGACCATATTTTTATATTTTTATGTACATGTCATCTCGTGATTATAGTATATACCTGCAAATTGAACATATATAAGGATTTTAATTTTGCACTTATTTATACCCTTAACAAATAAGTGATTCCAATAAAATTAAGATCCTTATTTAACTTCAGTCAATATACTTTTATTCGTCCTCGAGTTCAGACTATCGAATTAAATTTTTTTTCTCAATATCAAATAAAACTGCCAATTGAGGTGCCAGTTTAATCTTCAAACATTTTTTTTATTATTAAGCCTTTTCAACCCTATGAGGGTTATTTGGCTAAACGTGTATAATGTACAGAGTAATTTACACTTTACATTTCTAGTTTACAATCGTCGAAAAACTTTGACAATATCTTACAAGTCTGCGCATGTGGCTTATATAACAATGCTCTTGTGCACATAGGAAGGTATATTTTGTGTCTCTGCAAATTTTTTATTAGATCTAATCTTTCTTTATTATACGGTGAGCATTGCCATATTACGTGGTCAATGTCTTGATCTATGTTATCATTGCATTGACATTTAGCGTTATCCACAAAATTTACCCGCGCAAGAGATGCTGCCAGGTTGTAATGGTTCGCCCTGCAACGATTTACAGTGACGATAATTTTTCTACTTAGATTTAGTTCGTGCAACCAGGGATGTGCGCTGTTAGAGTAAAAATATTGAAAATAATCTTTGCCCTTCGATAGTCCGAGTTTAGTCACTTTATCTCGGGAATTTTCGTTTGAAATTAATTTGAATTTTTGTTTGAGATCGGAGAAGGGAATAAAAATATATTCACAGCGTGTTTCGTTTGTGGCTGATTGAGCTAGTTGATCAGCGTTCTCATTTTCGATAATTCCGGTGTGTGCAGGTATCCAATAAAATTCGATTTTTTTGTTTTTTCTATTTTTATAGAATTTTATAATTTTTCTTTTTATTTCAAATATATACTTGCTGGTTTTGACATTTAGGTTTATTGATTTAAGTTTCTGAAGTACACTGAGTGAATCTGTAAATTGAGAGCGTTACAATCTGAATTTTCAAGAGCAATATCTAGTGTTTCATTTAGAGCAATGCTTAATCTTCGAACATGATCTTACACTGTGTAACAGTGATTCACTTGAAAGTATTCCCTGGCTACTGGTTGCGATAATGAATTGGTTTTACCTAGTTCGGCGCAGTCTTATGGAACCGTTAAAAAGAAACTTCATCGTAAAGTAGCGAAGAGCGCTGCGCGCGTGGGGGGTAAAGAAACTTTACATTTTATCGCAGGATACTCAAAGTAAATAATTGTACAGCATTAAATCGTGTAAAAGTTACGTAGTTTACTGTAATTTATAGATATCACCGGTTGTGCAAATCTTACAAAACTCTGCGCGGACATTACAGAAATTGGTACGCGCCGTCTAACGTTTGCTTCTCGTTTCGTCCGTCATTCAGAGCTTGAGTACTCGAGGGAAATTTAAAGTTCGAGATAGATACGAAAACTCAATGTTAGTTGTAATATATACAGTTAACCTTATTCAATTACACTGATTTTCAGCTTTTGCTTTCGTAATTCTTTAGTATCATAATGTAATGACATTATTACGACTAGGTACATTTCATTTAATAGAATAAATATCAATTATCTTTTTTAATAAATTTGCTTTCGAATGACGGGCTCGTAGTTTTTAATCAGTTGAGAATAAACTGATATTTAATATGAGCGAAAAACTATTTTTTTCTTAAAATAACTGTATTGTTTTTATAATATAAAGTTCAATATAAAGAGTATAAAATTTATAATATTTAAATTTTACAAGAAAATTCATTTTCAAAGATTAATTTGTAAAAAAACATAATTTTGGTCGCTTTTTTTGACAGTCCTTAAAATTTGGGATGTACAAAACTTCGGAAGATCAAAATTTGTATGGTGATAAATAAAATAAAATTTATTACAAAAATTTTTATTTCAAACTAATGTTTAACTAATTTTTCTTGTCGGTAACTCTTATTTTTTTTAACTTTCCTTAATGATTCCACCTGAATAATAAATTTAGTTATACATTTAATTATAAATTGTACACTGTCCAGTGAAATTCGTTCATCCAACTCGACGACAAATCAATTCTACCACAAATGATAACGTAAAATCATTAATCCCACCACATCTTTGACTCACCTGCGTTTTAACGCCACTCAACATCCATCCATCGCTTTACCTCGTTGTCTTTCTCGATCGCGCTTTGTCCCACAGCACTATATGCTACATTGAGTCCACATATCTCTCTCTCTTTTCTCTCTCTCTCTCTCTATCTCTCTCTCTCTGCCACAGAAATGTAAATACCGGTGGGCCAATCAACCTGATTGGTCGCCATTCGCTCGAATGCCCGTCATTCGCGTGCCTGTACCTCTGCATGCGTGTACATATATACCTATACATACACACACACACGCACACACGTGAGAATCGTATATAGGCCCGCATGCGGTGTAGCGCAGCGACGGTCCTTCGTTCTCTCTCTCTCTCTCCTCGGCTGCTTGAATCGTCGCTCTTTCTCTCTAGGTATATACACTCGGAGAGCACATTGTCGAGCGCGCGCGGCACGTCGGAATAGAACAAGAGGAAAGCGAGCTGTACGGCTCTGCACGGCTATACGTGCGCCGTGCCGCGCAGTACGTTACGCTCGTCTGGTAGGAAATTTAGGTGTGCGGAGAAGGGCGATGTAAAAGGAACGACGAGAGCATAGGTATGAAAAATAAAGAGAAATTTGCGGAGGGAGGTGGGCCGCAGTTCGCGGTGGAGAAAGGAGATGTGCGGGAAAATTGAAATGGGTAGAGAGAGCTTTGCGATTGGCTGCGGTGGATCGGTGCGTTAAATTAGAATATATTGGAGAGATGTGAAATTCGTATTTTTGGAGATTGTTAATATTAATGTATACAAAGATTTCATAATGTTTCATTGTACTAATTTGTATAAAAATGATTCTGAAGGATTGTTAAAATTATTTTGTTTAACTTTTTCACAATAAATAAAATAACTATAATTAATAAAAAGAATTGTATTCTTTATTTTATTGTGTAAGTGTTTATTATATAGATTATAATATAATTGATCTGCAGGTGGTGTCATAAATCATTAAGATAGAATAAATACAAAAAGAAATTAATTTTTTAAACTAAATAGACCCATCGATTGTGAATAAGTACCAAAATAATGATCGTTTTATATTTTACACTATCATTATAAATATTATTTTTCTTTGGTTAATTTTTTATTTTAAAATTAAAACATTTTAGTCCTAATATGATTACAATTATTAACATTACATAGTTATTACTAAGTATATAATTAAGTGATCTGCAATGACGTCCTTGCACTCTTAATAAAATTAGGTTCACGACAGACAGTAATGATTAAAAATATTGTTCGTAAAATAATTCTTTTATTCTTCTTAATAATTTGTAACATTAATAGATGTTGACATCCGGTCGACTAAATACCAACTCTTGTTCTACATAGTTCTTCAAGATACAACTGTAACTGCAAAGAGATAAAAAATTAGTTCGAGGAGCCCATATGAATCATATTTATGAAAATTCTCAATATTGATTTGCTAAAAGTTTTGTAAAAATAGCAACGTAAGTGTCCTTTAAGAAGATTCTATCTAGGTATTCTAACTTAATTTAGGCCAGTTTATCCTCATTTACCTTTTCAATCAACACACTACTAACGCACACAATCGAAACCTGCAGCTCCATAAGCTACAGCCATTACCCCCGCTGCACCAGCGCACCCAAAGCATGCCTCCTCAAGACAGACAATAAACGCTTGGCACGCTCTCTCTCTCTCTCTCTCTCCATATCTAAGCTCCTCCAGCTCCAGCATCCAGCATCCGGATCCACTGCACCTATAGCTACTGTAATATCGACCCTGCACGACGCATGCAAGCTCTCGCTCGATTATTCGCCGCCGCCGCCGCCGCTCTGCGGATCGACGACAATGCACGGCGCGGCGTACCGTACGTGCGTCTCGCGGAATATCGGAGATATGCTCTCAAGAGAGATAGAGAGACACAGGGGCCCTCCGAGGAGGAGAGATCTTCGGCGACTTTGAGGGATACGCTGGAATAGAGATGGGGGATGGAGGTGGCTTGAGGCTGGGAGCTGGAAGCTGAGTGCTGGAGGCGGGAATTAAGTATAAACGGGAAATTATGTGCTTTGCGATTATATTTGAAGGCGGGGGGGAATGGGTGTAATGGAGCGGAATTACGTAATGGAGAGAAATTAAAATACTCGTGCTTAGCACTGGGTTTAATGATTTTAGAGGGGTTTGTAGAGGGTTCTAGTGAATTGTTTGTTTAGAGCGTTTTTTTTAAGGTTTAGGAATTATTTTATAGGATTTTATTCAAAATGTTTAAAGTGGAAGGACAATCTATTGCGAACTGCGAGTCTAGTTTTCTTCAAGCCGACGTTTCGGACGAAAATGGCAAATCGACCCTTCTTAGGGCTGAACAAATTTATTAACAAAAATAAAACTGTTAGTCATGTGTACACTTAGCAACACTAAATTCTAGAAAGGTAGAAAAATACACAATAATACTAAATTAATAATTTATATAATAAATATGAGCATTTGTCAGTACCATAAATGTAATTTGTTTGGTCAAATTTAGTATAATGAAAAAAAGTATAACAAAGAAAGAGGCACAAACTACACTATGGACATCTATAGTTAAAGTAAAATTAGTAATGAAATATTTGAAGATTCATTATTAATAAAAATATTGAACGTTGGAATATTTTACGGTATAAGACTTATTGTTGTAAAGTATTACTTTATACGTTCAGACGTTTGAATGTACGCTTTGTTCAGAATAATTCTACAGTTTTGAAGAGTAAAAATAGAAGTACCCACTTAAAAGCTCGACATGATATAAGATATTCCAAAGTAGGGCTCAACTTACAAAGTTCAATTTTGAGGAATGGAAACTTTCAATTTTGGAGTTGGATTCCATGAAAACAAAGTTGATGAAATTTAATACCCGAGAATCCCAAATCCTCTTAAAATTTAACTCTCAAAAATTATACCATCCGCTAAATTATTTAAAAACACTTTAGCCTCAAAACCAGAAGCACTTCGCATACTCCCCGCTCTCCAAACAATTTATATAAATATTCCAAACAATTCATCGTTTTTAATTGACGAAATCCACTAAAAAGCAAACGCGCCTGAAAATAAAACGCTTTTAAAGCATTCTTCAATCCGTAAACATTATTTAACAACAAAAGCGCCAGTCCATATTTCCCCGCGAATAAAGAACGAAAATGCCAATATATCGCACAAAAGCGAGGGCCTCGCGGGTTGAATGAAAACCGGCGGGCGCGATGTACAAATGGCGAGATAGAAATCTCTTGGATTACCCGTGAAGCACGTACGATGACGCCTATCAACAACAATCAGCGCGCCGACCTGATATTTCAAACATGTCGATATCAAGCGCGAGCAAAAAAATTTGGCCAATCGAATTCTGGGCGGCAACTTTCCCCACCCTCCCCCCTTCTCGAAATTGACAGGCGGAAATGCACATACGTGTTTCGTGCGCGCCCAGGACCGAAATTCGCGTTTTTTTGTTCATTCGTTCGTTCGGTTTGCATTTTTCTTCTTTCGCTGTTTGTACGATCCTGGGCAATGCTTCGAAATGACACTCCATGAGCGAATCGAAACAATTGACACGTGTATGCCGATTTGCCACTTTATTATTTTCTATTTTTTTACGTTTCGGGAGAGCTTTGTTCTGATATTCGTTGTGTACACTGCATTGTGAAATACCGTTCGTTTATTTAATCAATGAACATTTTTGTTTAATTAACTCATATACAGAAATGAAATGCTATAAGTAGCAAATAGTACATTACGATACGTGTGACCTAAGTAGTCCTTTAGCGAGGACGCTAAACTCCATGCTATGAAGGACAACTTTTGACACGAGTATCGTATACTATTTTATATTTTATACTCGAACATAGCGAGGGCGATAAGGACGGTGCAATAATGGACTACTTAAGTAACGGATAGGTGTGACTTAAGTGCGGATTTAGGCCACACAGTGCTATAAAGCAGATTTTTACAACTCTTTCAGTTACAGGGATGGAATATATTTTTGAAATAAATTTTAATTTCAATTTTTTATTATGATATTTTTTTAATGACAATTTTTTAAACATTGTGCCAAATTAGAATTTAAACGGTATATGAGGTCACGTGATTAGAGAAGGAATATGACTGATGTTACCTAGCAAATGTGATATATACAAATATATAAACCTGGTCACGACTGTCTAAGGTGCTCGGAAATAAATACAAACATTAATCAACAATTGTAAAGAATAATGTTTTCTAACTTTCTACAAATAAACAATTATAAAAAAAACAGTTAAAAACTTTTATATCATGTGCATTGTTGAAAAACTACTTGAATCATCAAAAACCGCTATTTAATAAATTTACTAATGATTTTCTATTGAATTGAAAGTCAACCATACTTTTGATATTATATCTCTCCAATTTTCCAAGTCTACCGCTAATCAATCCACAAATCTCACAACTAAGTCCTCAAGATCTTACAGTCCAGAAAACCAGTTTATTCATCGGATTAAAAAATGTCCATCCAAAGAATCTTACACCGCCTTCCATCGGCGATCTCCTCGGAGCCCCTTGAAAATTCCTTGAAACTAGGAGGCAAATGCTCGAAAACAATCAGCGCGACTGGGCGCAGAGACTACAGCGATTGAAAAGCACAACGAGAGCAAACAAGAGAGTATACGTGAACGTATACGTATGTAGGTAAAGGTAATATCTCTTATTCGGTAGGAGAGATAACGCCGCTACCGCCCGTCGCCGCTGGGCAAGGGGGGGGGGATGTTTACAAGAGAGCGAGCCGTCTCGACTGCAGCGGTACGAGGTACAGCGGTGTATATAGTACAGCAGTCTACCAAAGAAAGTAATGACTCCACTCGAGAAGATGAAGCGCAATGGCAGAATTTCCTTTTTCCTGCGCTGCTGCTGCTCCTCGCCCCTAACCCCTCTCTGACGCTCTTTGGCTCTCTTTCTTCCTTGGCAAACCCTTCGCCGAGCTTGTTACTTTTTACTTTTACTCCGGTTTTCTAGCTCCTTCTCTCTTTTTGCCCCCTCATCCTCGCTTCCTCGCAACCTTTTCAAATTTCTCTATACCACTGCGATGTTGCTCCACTGCTCTTTGCACTTTCACCGTCTTTCGAGGTTTGCTATATTTTGCTCTTTGGTGCGATCGATTTTTACGAATTTTCGAGCTTTCTTTTACTGATTCGACTGTATTTTTACTTGTTTACGCTGCATTCAGACGATTCTATTTTTCAGTTATTCATATATGCTTGTTTTTGATTTGTTAAGAGAGTGTCGAAGTTAATTTAAAATATTAATTTTCGGCTTCAAATGTTATACATATGGTCGTAATTAAATAAATAGATCAAATTATGAAAATTCAGGACATCATTACCCTTTTTAATTGTCAATGTTTCGACCGATTTCATTTGAACAAATTCTCTAGAGTTCATCTTTAAAATTCATATATTCGAATGGCAATAGTAAAAACGCTGAAATACGTTGAGATTCTGTACGATGGCATTTTATTATATAAAGAAGGACAATGAAATCTTTACATAATTTGGTCTATATAATTAATTATGACTAATTACTAACATCGTTCGATTGATAAAAGTCAAAGCACAAAATTTGAATTTTTAATTAACTTTGATACTTCGCTAAGAATACTCGCGATAAAACGAAATGCCAGAAGCTAGACAAAAATTGCTAATCTTAAACAAATAACAAATCAATCCCCAACATTCAATTTCACTTCCTCCTTTCCACACTCCACCTCCAACCTCCAAAATTCCTCTCAACTCTCTTCCCCCTTTTCTCTCTTTTCCTCGCTCTCCCATACGGACTCGCTTTTAGTAGGGTCGTTGCGCCAGGAGCGCGCGCGAGAGCTGCGCGTCACGCTCGCGGATGTAATCTGGTTTAACTTGTTTACCGGCCCTCGATAAAGGAGCAGTGCAATCCACGGTGCGGATTTTACACAGAGGGACGGACAAGAGCCCGAGCGCGCTGCCCTCCCGTAACTGAAATTTATCGCGCCGGTAAATATAGTCCAGATCTCTCGAGCTTGCTCGATGCTGTAGCGTCGAGCTTTTTCATATCTTGCTTGTGTAGAGTGAAAGCTGGAGATGCAGGAGTGTGAATGCAAGGTGGAGAGGAATTTTGTGATGGGTGTTTGCTTGGGTGTTTAATGATCGTTATTTTTTATGGTTGGGTAATTTAATTATATTGACTATTGATGCTGTTTTTAAATTTTTAATTTGTAAACTGTTAAAGTTTCAGTTTCGTTTGAATGTTTAGTACAATTCAGAGAGTTAATATTGATCGACATTAACGCTTTCGCTCCTGTTGGCTCTTTTTGAGACTTTTACCAGTGTATCGTAAGCTACTCATAAGAATTTGAAATCGAACCCAAAATTTAGGGAACACTTTAAATCTTTTATAATATTTCTGATCATATAAAAAAGTTTTTAAATAAATAACAAAAATGAAAATATTTGCATGGTTTAAATTTGTGAATTAAGAATATCTCATGTACAATATACTTTGAACAAATCCATATTTACTCTACAGAAATAATTGGAGACTGAAAGGATTATTGAAAAATTGTTTACTTATTTAAAGTATTTTGGGCAATGATACGTTTTTTCTCATTTTATGTCATTTTATATCATTGATCAAATATCAAGGAGAATATCCAACGCGTCGTACACGTATTTTGATCAGGCAACAGAAGTTTTGCAGTACCTAAAAATAAATTCCAGCGCCTGCAGTTTGGTCTAATGGATCCATGTTTAAAAGCAATCAGTTATCCAGCTATCATACTTCGAATAAGTATTATTTTAGTGAACGATGGTACCTCCTCTTATGATCATATATCTCCGTAAGTTTATAGGATACAAAATTTGTAAAAAAAAAAGAGAAAAAAATAGAAAGAAAGAGTTTTTATGTAAAATTTGTCTTGTATGAAATATTAATCTAATTTTTCAAAGTTTTAGACACTCAAAGATGGTGCGATGAAAAGTACATACAAATTCCAAGATTTTTAACTTTATCTCTGTTTTTTCTTCACGCATTCAATGTCACTTGTATTATCTTCGATTGTTCTTAACTTTAAAATAAATTAATATTTTTACACAAAACAATGCTGAAATTAAAGTTCTATCATTTAGTTTCTTTTCATAAGATTTTTTAGCCTAAAAACTCGTACAGTTATGGTCAGAAGTAAAGATAATGTTTCTACAAAAAACCACCTTTCGAATCCTGATCAAATCCGAATACGTCGTACTTAATATTCCACGTGTAAGTCAACACCACTGTCAGTAAACATTAAACAAAAGAAAACTAAAAATGCGCACAATCCATGAAAAACACAAAAACCACAAACCTCCTCCAGAAATAACCACACAAACACCCCAACAAAATCCACCATCAAAAAAGGCATCCCCCTGCATAAATCTTCCTCAATCCATCTAAAAACCTTCTCCTCCTCCACTCTCCACGCCAAACCACCACCACCACCTTGAAACGTCTACCCTCGACCTCCGCTTTCTCTGCCCCGAAAAAGAAGACCCTGCAGCCAACCTCGCTCGAGCAATCACGAGGAATGAATGAAGCGGCAGCGCAGCCTCGACCTCTCTCTCTCCTGACTCCTCCACTCCCTATCCAGCTAAGAAAAGAAAAAAGATGCATCTGGCAGGGGGCAGGGGGCGTCCGAGTCGCGCTCCCCCCTCTCCCCGGAGAGTGCGTGCGGCGGCGGCGGCGACGGCCAGAGCAGCTGGCGCGCACTACCAAAGTGTCATCCCTCTCCACCAGCGTCGGCGCGGAGAGGGGGAAGCCCTCGGCTGGCTAGAAGCTATACCATGATCCGCTTTAACGAGCAGTGCGGCGGCGAACGCGGTCGAGGGTTCATTGAGAGTCGCGCGCCCGCGCGTGTGTAGCGAGACCGAGCGACCACGTGACACATGCCGTCACATATACGGCTTCCAAGTGTAACGCGTGGTATTGTATAGTGGAGCAGTGGCCCGTCGGGGATGGTTTCTTCGCGCGATGCAGAGTTGTATAGCGGCGAGTTCGGTGGTGAAGGTTGAATTTGGAAATTGATCGTGTTGAGGAATTGTGAGTGTAGATTGAGATTGGAGCTTTTCTGCGGTGATTGGGGAAAAATGATTTTTGGTGCTGCAAAGTGAAAATAATGTGTTGATGGGGGGTGAAGGAGTTGTGAGTGTGCGGTAGAAGGTGCGAAGATGATGATGACAGTTATATGGTGAGTGTTTATGTAGTTCGTAACAGCTGACGAGAAAAGTTTTCAGATCTTACGTAAAAGACTTTTGCAAGTGTAGTTACTTATATGCGAGACAGAAATTTTATAATCTTAGAAAATGTACAGGGAAGTTGGTCTTATCTGTAATTGTAACTGTGGCATGGCAACAATTTGAACTTACTGTGACGTGCGGGACTACAATTTAACCAATTGTAGATGTGACAGTTATACAATTGTAGACTAGGTTGCTGCGAATACCGATCAGCAATTTTCTTTTAAAAAGAATTTTACAAGTGTAGTTACTTATATGCGAGACAGAAATTTTACAATCTTAGAAAATGTACAGGGAAGTTGGTCTTATCTGTAATTGTAACTGTGGCATGGCAACAATTTGAACTTACTGTGACGTGCGGGACTACAATTTAACCAATTGTAGATGTGACAGTTATACAATTGTAGACTAGGTTGCTGCGAATACCGATCAGCAATTTTCTTTTCTTACAGTTGGAATAGTTTTTTCTGTGTAGAAAAAAATCGATTAATGCGATTTACTTTTAAATAATGAAGTGTACGTGTGTAGTTCAATATTGAGAAATATAATAACTCGAAATTTATTTTGCAAATTAAAAATTTTAACTGTGTTTACAAATCAAACTTTACGTAGGTACAATACTTAGTGTAATAAATAATTGGAGCATACTTAATTTAAAGAAAGATGTATTTATAATGCATAATATTAAAAACAATCATGATTTAGTGTCAACTTTTCGGCCAATTTGTGACATGAAGGCTTTGGCTCCCTTTAGAATTATGTTTCTGACTCTTATATCCTAAAGTCAAATTTCTTCTCGAATCACTTGTGTAACTTCCAGGTTCAGAGCATGTTATAAGTTTTCAATTTTATGATTTTTTTCCAATTATGTTATTCGGTCAATTGCCAATTGTTGCATCTCTACCCGTCAACTTTTCAAATCCAAACAGTTAGAATATTTATGTACAACTCAACTATGATTAAACATATATTAGTCTTTCTAATCAAAGAACCCATTTCTGTATTCAATGACGAATAATTTTTTATAAAATTGAATACTACAAAAAATAGATTAGTCGACATATTCCAATTTTAATTAGAAATATAATTAACAATTAAATCTCTACGCTCCCTTCCCACCAAAAACTACATCTCCCCTCGACCTCATCTCTGGCACCAGCTCGACACATAAAGAACCGAACATCCAGAAGCGCACTGCGAGAAAAAAACACCGAAGAAGACACTCTCCGTTAGCAGTAGCAGCAGCAGTAGCAGACTGCTGCTCGTCACTTTCAAAGAGAATTATTCGAAATGCAGCAGTCGCGGTACTTACAACTCCTCATCTCTCTCCCTCTCTCTTTCTCTTTTCCTCCCGTTCTCGGTATATACGCGTACATCCCCCGCGCGATAAATAAACGCAAAACGCCTCGCGCGCCGCTCTGATTTATTTACCTTCTCCACCCGCGCTTACGCGCTGCCGCGATGGCCGCGAACGGATAAAGTCGCGCGGAGAAAGTGAAATGAAGTGAGCGAGGGCAATTTATTGTTTTCCCTTCTCCCTCGCTGCCCTTTTGGATTATTTGCTATTGGTTGCACGGCTACTGGTGTCCCCCAGCGCGTGTCCGTGTATAATACGAGCGGATGATTTATAGTGGGAAGAGAGCGAAACGGAGCTGCAGCAACGCGACGCTTGTACTTGCGCGTAGTATTGAAGATTACGCGCGGGCGTTCGGTGCAGTTTTGCGGTGACCTGGTGTGGGAGGGATATAATATATTGGAGATGGGATGAATTCGTTGGAGATGAAAATTATATCGATTTGCGTGCTGGTGCGCGAGAGGTATGCGAAATTTCACGGTGCGATAAGTCTCTTCTTTGCTTATCCTCTGTTATGATGTGCTTGTGAGAGCTTAATGTGAATAGTGAATGTGTATCGATTGAAGATTTATATTTGCTTACCGCTGATGGGCTGTGGAAATGAGTTATTTTTTAATTATTGGCTTTCTCTCTTTGTAAATATTCGTGCTCGAATGAGCAGATAGACAAAAGGACGCAAGGTTATTATTATAGTGTGAATTTCGGTATCTATTTTTAAAAGTCCTTTAACGTAGTCAATCTAATTAATTAACAGTCATTTTTTATTACTTGAGTGATTTTTTATAAAGCTGTTATATTTAGATTTATAAAACTAAATGGACTTCGTGTGCTTCACTTATAAAACTATCGTAGATAATTAGTATCTGACATCACCTACGCTTTGAATTGTTAAAAATTGAATGCTTTCATATATGTGCAAAGATCCTAACGCTCATTCAAAATATGATACCACCAAGTGAAATTTAGCATAAATAGCAGAAATTAATTTTGTTTCTAGTGCTTTATTAATGATTTCTTTTGATCATTCACTCTAAGTGAATGTTTAAAAACACATAAAATTTTACGAATTTATACATATGATATTACACAACTGTATTGCTTTGACAACAAATAAAATACTAAAACATGCCTAAATACAACAATTACGTTAATTCATACTTAAACAGTTATCATCCCAAACCAATCAAGAGCTTCCAACTAGATCTATATTATCTCAGCACACCACATCCCCACCTCCAGCTACTTTATCAAAATCCACAAAAGCGTAAATCGAACAATCCCACGAATCCTCACCGAAACCTCAATTGTGCAAACACCGGTAGCAACCGCGCGCGTCTCTCCACCTTACATCTACCATAAGACACGGTGCGCGCGGCGGCGGCGGCGTCGGCGATGAATGAGGGATCAAGATTCGCCCGCGGGCCAGCGAGGGCGCGTAATGAGCTTTCGCGAGAGTCCCCCGCGCGCGCCCCTCCGTTATATACACCGGGCGACCGCGCCGACTCGTTATGAACGACGTCGTAGTCGCGTCGTAACCTTTGCCCCATTCTTCTTCTGCTTCTGCTTCTTCTTTTCAGTGGCGGTTAACAAACTTTAAGAATTACGAGGGCGATCCGTCAGGGAATTAGCGCCCGGGCCTGTGGGTATAGCTTCTTTTTCGGTTGACGGTGGGATGGTTGGAAATGGGATTTGGATTGGGGATGAACGAGGGGGTGAAGAGTATTTGAGTTTGAGGTGTGTTGAGTGATTGAATTTTGTTGTTGTTTTTTTTTGAGGTTTTTTTATGTGAATGGGAGGGTTGAGTTAAAATTATACAAGGTTAGTTTGCTTGCAGGAATGATTTTCTTAATAGAGAAGTGACCATTTTAAGGTTAGGGGAATATTTTTTAAATTTGTAACTTATAGACATTTCTTGTTGGTTTTCTTAAAGAAACTTGTTTTTAGTCTATGATAAAGCGTTTTAGAAATGGTCTGATTTTTTACTGGGCTACATCACTTATATTTTGTATATCTATTGTTAATAAAATAATTATTTGTCATAATTCTGTAGAATTTAGAAGAATGAATTCTCGGTTTGATTTCAATTTTACAATCAATTATAACTAATGCTGACGGATTCTTCCAAAATAATTCTTTAAAAATGTTAAAAATATCGAACACCGTATCTTAGATTTTTACTCTAAGAATTCATTAAAATTAGTCATTATTATTACATAGTTGTTAAATTGAAATAAACGTCAAAATATACATTACTGTACATCTGAAAAAATCACACATTTCTGACAAATCATTTTTACCAGAGCAGTATAATGTACTATACGAAAAAATGAATCATGCCATAAAAGGATAACTAGACCAAATGAGAAAAGCGACGTTAATTAATTAATTTTATGTTCTCGCAGTGAAAGAGTTACGCGTCAAATCACAGAACAAACGATAAACCTGGGCGAAAATTATGACACACTACATCCTTGCCCGTAAAAAGAGCGCGCATTCGCAGAAGAAAGATGATAAAGCGCCCGGCGACCTCGTGACTAATACGAGAGTAATTTACATTAAAACGGCCGATAAAAAACATTTACGAATGCATTAAAGCGCGCGCTTGCGCGCGATATAAGAAGTCGAGCTCGCGGAAAGTGTGGGAGTTTTGATTGCTTTCGAATGGGAGTCTGGAACACTCTCTTCTCCCTTCTTCCCTCTTTTTATATTATCCCGTGACTTGTGTACAGTTCGCTTCTCCCTCTCCCCCTTTTCGCACGCGTTTTATTCCTCGAGTTTTCGGCTAATAAATTTCGCGCGTCTTCGCTTTGATATCGGGGCTTTTCGGGTATTGTGAATTCCGTGGCGCGGCATATAAATAAAGGATTTAGCGCGCGCCAGAGGATCATTAAGGGACGATATATTGCAATCAAGCAGCGCTTGCTTCGGTTTTGCGTAAATTATCGCGGGTACGACAGGGGGAGTTGTGCACATCGTGGGCAATTATTGTATGGTTATGAAGAGCTTTTTAACTGAGTGGATTTAATTTTAAGTGTATTTATAAAGCGATTTATTAAGAGTATTATTGTCAAATTTAATTTGTATGCTAATAAATTGCCTGGTGATTCAATAAAAGAGGGAATATTTCGCGTTAATTTTATTATAGTGTCTTTAGAAAGATATACTGCTTCGGTGTTACGAACGTTTTATGTGACAAATATTTTCATAAATCAGAAGAGCCATTTATATAGCAAGGCGATTAAAACGTCAATAATTGTCTGACAACAAAAAGTAAAACGAAATTTAAATTCAGCGATGGTTCGTGAAAGATGAAATTTACGAGATTATTCAATAAATAGTGTCAGATTGTAATCGCTTTCAATGTAAATGACAGCGATATTCACGCGTCATTGAAGCTCGACAGACAACCATTAAAACATCAACATGTAAAGCAAAAAAGTTATTTTAGTTTTTGCGTGAGTTAAAATCAAGGAAATTTCATAAAAGGTGCAGAAAGTTATTAAGAATAATATGAGTACCGCAAACTGCAAAAATATAAATTTCGTATTTTATATTTCAAATTTTTATATTTTTACGCACTTTAACAACGACGAATATCATGATTTATGGGGATTTCATGACGTGTCCGTATATTTTAATGCTATTTAGTACGATAATTTGAGTAAAAAATATAAGTTCTTCTGCCCAAGGAAAATCAATAAAAGAACTATGTGTATAGGCTGTATAAAAAAAATATAGATCAGAAACTCAAAGATATAAAAGAATTTACACTAAATAAGATATATTTTCACATGTGACTTCGTGATTCAAATTTGACCGTTATCATACTCCCACATATTTCTAAAAAAAGTTTCCTTTATCCAAAGCGTTCCCAAATTCAAAGCTATGAAACTTCTCGATTTATACTCCCAGCATTACGTCAGCCATGAAAAAGCCTAACACTAAAACCAAATTCAAAACATAGAAAAAGATCCCAAAAGAGAAACCCCCATCATCCAGCAACAAAAAAAAGAACCTTTCAAACCTTACACCGGTGCTAACTTCAAGAAGAGCAATCGCGCCTAAGCTGAGCGGGAGAAAAACGCTCGATCCACCTCCTTCCGCCGAGCGCAAACAGTCATTCCCAACTGCGCGCGGCGGAAAAACTCCCTCGCTCTCGCAAAAAGGCGGTCCTCGCGGGTAATGGACTTTGAATCGGCGAGGAGCGAGCGAGCGCGATCGGGCACGTACGTACGTACGTATACAGACTTTCTGCGCCAAAAAGGAAGAGCGCGCGCGCAGGATGTTTGAACGCAGATCTTCCGGGAATGCAGCAGCAGTGTAGTAGTGGTATTTTATCTCTCGCTCTCTCGGATTTTCGTGGGAGTTGCCGAGGCTTCTCTGGCCTCGACGCGCGCGCGCCTCTATTCTTCGCGGCGTGTGAAACGAACGATGGCGAGGTGGATGGAGTGCGTGGAGGAAAGTTAAATAGACGAGTTATGAACGTTCGGTTCGTTTGGGTGTTTTGATTTGGGTGGTGTTTTATGACGAACGGAACTCTTTTTACTACTTGTAGAATAAAAGTCAGTGTATTTATTATAAATAAATAAAGAAATTGATCCATTTGAAATATTATCGGATTCCTTAAGTTTGCTGTACTTTAAAATGGCTGACTTAACACTGAGGAATCGTATTAGGTACACTGAAAAAAAATTTGTTAAATCTAGTAAACGTTTCCTTGAATCGTACTAAGAAAAGATTTATTTGATAGTAGTAAATATTTAATTATGTTTAGACTGGTATTCATCAATTCAATAAATATTTACTAAATTTAAGAAATATTTACTAAATTTAAGAAATATTTACTAAATTTAAGAAATATTTACTAAATTTAAGAAATATTTACTTTATTTAAGTAAATCTTTTCTTAGTGCAATTCAAGGAAACGTTTACTTAGATTTAACAATTTTTTTCAGTGTATAAGGAAACTATTTTCTCAGTGAATAATGAAAACAGATTTTTTAGGATTATAATTTTAAGATTACAAGCAAGGACCAGGATAGCTCGATTATCTAGCAAATGAAAATTCATTAAAATTAGGGAACATAGTTCGACTAAAAATATATAAAAAGCATTTAATAATCAAAATATATTGTACATATTGTATAATAATTATTAAATGTTTGAGAGGAAACAAGCTCGCAGTAATAATACAAATATATAAATTTGTTCTCCTATGTGATTTTCCTCTCATAAATTATTTAAGAAATTTAAATATTTGTAGTTAAATCAGATAGCACGTGCGATACTCAACTACATGCAATGAATCTTAGATAATCGAGACTGTTTACCAGTGGTTATCATATCCGCAATAAAATACACCCCAAAAGAAAGAAAAAAAGAATCTGATCAAAATCCCTCACCAGCCAGCACATTTAAAGAGCCAAAACACCACGAGCAATCATGAAAGAAATACGACTTCCCAAAAGTCACACAATTCCCCCTCCAATCACACGGCCCCAGCAACAACAAACACACTAGCTCCAATCGCAAAGGAAAAATTCATAGTTAAAAAAGAAAGCGCACAGCGCTGTACTAAAGCGAAGAGGGCACGGCGCACAGAGAGAGAGAGAGAGAAAGACAGAACTTTCGTCGAGCACATACAGTGCAGACTGACTCCTCCGTGTGCTCCAGCGAGTGTAAACTGTTTTCTTAGGCACTTGGGGGCCCCTCTTGAAAAATTCCTAAATATTTACCCTCGCCGAGCGCAGAGGCGGAGAAAGACCGTGTGCTGCAGCTCGCTCGCTCGTGTGAGCGTCAGCCGCGCTGCGCTCGTATCTTCTCTGCAGGCTGCCGCCGCCGTCGTCGACTTCCTCGCGGGAACCGACGACGGATTAGAGTCTCCCATCAGCTCCGGCTACGCCCGCGCGTGTATACACATCCGCGTTCTTCTCTCTTTGCTCTGTCTGTCTCTCTCTCTCTATGTGTTTCTCTAGTTTTTTTGTGTTAGATATGTTTGTGCTTGAGGTGCAGCTTTACGTTGAGTTATATACGCTTTTTAGTGAATGAAAGTGGCGATATTGTTTTTATAAATTTTCACTGTTGAGAGCTGTGGTTTGAGGTTTAGGAGGCTGGGATCTTGCGTTGGGTATTTGCCATATTGATTCATATGAAGTTTCACTGCAGTTTTTAAATGGCTTTTGCTGGAGTATTAGAAATTACTAATATGTGAAATAGTCTAGGCGCATATATCATGTTGACATATAGTTAGAAGAAAATTTGTAGTTAGAACATACTTTGTGTGCCTATTTTCAGTTATTCTTGTTCTATACACTTTTTATATTATACCAAATTTGAATTTCGCGCTTAAATGATGCTTCTTAAAGAATTAGTTTACAAAAAATGATAAATAAGTTTTCGTAATCTGCTTATGCATAAGGATCATCTCACGTACACATTTTGAGCTAAATTCTAGTTAACCAAAGTAGACTTATAGCTTATATATAGCACAAAAACATTTATAATCCTAGTATAAAATCTTATTTGTCATTAATAGTATAATTCAATATATTGTAGGATAAACTAAATTATTCTGATTGTACGTAATTGAGAAGTGACTATTGTTAATAGAAAGATAGAACCATTAAAAAAAATTCAGGAACACATAAAATGTCGATTAAGAAAAGCCTCAAAACCTCTTGAATAAAACCGAATTACAACTTTTTATTCGATAATTCCTTATCTCTTGCCAGACTTTCTAAACGCTCCAAGCATAAAACGTCTGTATTTGCGATTTTCCGTCTCTCTTCTCTCTATCACAATGTATCCCGTCCTCTTCCTCAACGCGCGTTTATAGCAAAGGACGCGCGGGAGCGTTGCAGGAGGCGGGAAAAGGTCTTGCGCGCCTATATACACGATGTGTCGTGCGTGAATCTCTAAGCTCTCCACCTCCTCCGTACCCTCGGCTCCTCTTCGCTTCTTTTTTTTCGTCGCTGCTCTCGAGGCTTTGTGTCGCGAGGAAGAGGGAAAGTTCGAGATTTCAGAGAGAGCGATTGAATTTTAAAGTGCGCGCCCGCGTCTGATGCTACATGGGCGTGTATAGGTGTAGCTCACCACCCCCGCGTGAATTTTCACCGAAAGCCGAAGCGCTACGCTTATTTTGTAATTGTTTTTTTAGTTAGTTTCGAAAGTCAATATTAGCGCAGTTTATATTTGGGTTGCGAGAGAAAAGATCATTGAGTAATGAAATTGGCATCGCGAGCGATGTTTAATCAATATCCATATGTTCGTCGTTTCAGTGCTCGTGATTGAAATTGAAATTGGAATTGAGAGCCAATTAGTTGAAATTTATATAATTATATTCGTTCGAAATATCGACACCGCGAGACACTACCCATTTTTAGTAATGTTTTATCATTATGGATTTTATTCAAATATTGCAATGCTGTAAAATATTGATATAAAATTTCAACGATGAAAGCTTCGTATACTTTCATAAAATCATTCATAAATTCGTATACTTATCAGTAAAAACGTAATGATTTGTCTTCGCTAAAGCGGCAATCATGCAACTGCGTCTCATCGACAATAAAATTAATTTTATGACCCACAATGACTCACGAGAGATAAAATTTACAAGGGCTATCGTAAATATTATGTCTATATCATATCTGCCATTTCAGTGAGAATCATAAAAATTTGTTTCAATTGAAATGTCTTTGAGAATAATCTTAATTACTACATTTATATTTCAAAATTAAAAAATACAATAAAGTTCTCCTTGTTACACTGATGAAAGAGTTTCTTTGTGCTAATAATAATACGTTTTTTTTATTAATCTATCACGTCATAACTATGATACACTTAAAGTAAATATCGCTGAACTTTATTCTCCCATTGATAAGTTTATGTTGAATCTTTTTTATCACAGCAGCAGATTATTCTAAATACGTCATTTAAATTGATAAATCAAGTAAATACCAGCTGAAATTTTAGTTAATTATTAAAAAATCTTATACAATTTGATTAATTAATATTTTGTATGCATCAAAATATAAATTCAAAAATTTATACTTGATTTTACAGCTCATAAATTTTCAGTGACATGTCACTAATTCACCATAATTCTAATTCACCGTACGATTACATTATTCATTTACACATAAACCTCAACATTCATACACTGTAAGTAAAAATTCAAGAATCGTTCTTAACACCGTGCAGTCAAAACACCGCAACAAAACGCCAACAGATAAGAAAAACGAAAAATGAAAAATCACTGAAACGTCCCCACAGTCCCCGAGGCATCCCAGAAAACCAGTTTCCCAAAAAGAAAACCTCCTCCTCAGCTCGCGGGTGATAATAATTCGCAGCTCCGAGGTACTCTCCGCCGATATTTCCGGCCGCCGATAAATTATTATCAGAGCGTGTATCTATTTGTATCTATCTACCTCTACCTATACACAACATCCGCGCCTCGCACGTCGAATATTAATCGCGAGGGAAAAACCGGTGCTCGCGCGCGACGCTTTCGCGAGAGACAGAGAAACTCCACCAGAGCGAAAGAGAGAGAGAGAGAGAGAACATAGCGTGTATATAAGCGTTTGACGCCGCGACCATGCGGAAATCAAAGCTCCAGCTCCAACGAGAGCCGTCACACCCACGCACCGTTTTCTCCCTCTCTCTCTCACTATCGGGTCTCATGTGTGTACACGCGCCGTCGTCGTCGTCGTTCTCTTATGGCGAAGGCCTGTAATGAAGGATTTCGCAATTTTGGGGAGAGCCAGCGCGCAAAGTTGCAGCCTTTGATGTGTCGCGCACCTTTGACACGCTGGCGCGCGCGCGACGCTTTTCTGCCCGATTTGTCATTATTGGGGGCTCCTGGCTTTTCCTGCTCTTTTTGGCCCTGGCTGCCAATAGCGGTGATCGATTTCCGACTGGTCGGGAAAAGCTGCCGCTGCGTTGCTAGCGGAATGTTTGAGGGGGACTGGGTGTAGGGATTTTTTTTTCTCAGGGGAGATTGCGATTTGTGTTTAATGAACGGTTTAGTGGGGGATTTTCTTCTTTTTTTGGAGGATCTTGTATTGCGGGTTTCTAGATTGTTTGGTCCAGTATTGTTTTGTGTTCATTTGACGTTTTGAGGTATAAGGCACTGTAGTGAGCATTTCTATGCAAATTTTGGATACGGTGCAACGAATTTAATTTCAGTTTATGAAATTGAAAAATTTAAGCGCATCGTAAATTAAAATGTATTATTCAATTACGCGTAGCTTAAAATTTACGTAAAAATACTTGAATATACTTTTAAAGACAGAATTGCTTATGAAAATTCCCGAAAAAAAACTTTAGTTGCGCTTTTTACACAACATATCGCATTTCGTTTTACAACCGAATCGTTTAAATTTTAAGAACAAGAAAAGAAATCCAATATTGTACAAAAATGAAACACCCATAAGTAAATATATGATAGTTTATCATAATTATTTTAAACAAATGGATTTCGATAGTTTCATAAAAAACGGGATATTAAAAAAAATTTCTATTTTCAAAAACGAAAACATATATATGTAATCTAGGTATAATAATTGAAATTCCAGTCACTATCCACTTAATCATCAATTACAGTATAAATGAATATAAAAAAAACTCCAATTGACGTAATTGAAAATATTTACCAAGAAATCTTTCCCATAATACGATAAGAAGCGATGGAGAAGGGAGAAAGGTTTTATTTATGATTACTCGATTGGTACATAAAAGCGCGAGCAGTGATTATTTATTTGCGCTTGCGGATAAAGAGACCGGACCTGAAAAGCGCGCGTAAGCCGATAAGCATCTCTCGCGCGCGGCAATGTTCATGCTGCTGCTGCAGGGACGTGTAAACAATGATCGAACCTTTTGGAGCACGTTTTTTTTTGGCCGTAGGTGGCTTATTTTTGTGTGAGTCACGCGGGGTACGGAGGCGACTGAACTCTTTGGGTATTTAACGGGAGACAAAAAGGAATGAGGGACTCATCGTTTGTGGGGCTAGGCCTGCACTTCTGGGGACGATTATACCAGTTGTATCTAATTGTGTAAATAAACACGCGAGGTAATATATTATCCCCTCTTACAGAAATAGCTTGTTTGTAGAATTATCAAAGAAAACGTGGCTCATGACTGGAAAATTCGTGTTTTAGAATTTACGTTGTTTGGATTGAGATAACTCGTGTGTCATTGTCCTTTAGTTTATGTTTGGAAAATCGAGAACATGTTCCTGCATTCGTTAAATTCTTCATTGTTAATGAGACAGAAATAAGGCGGTAAATTCTTATCTTTAAATAATTTGCGTTTTTTAGAATTATTATTTGTGAAACCCTTCTATGCATATTACATAAACGTATAATTAAACAAGTATAGAGGCATCGTAGACTACAAACTGAAATAGTTACATAAATTCAATCACTGGAAATCGGATCGTAATTTATTCTATTTCTATCAGTTACTCAATATCACTCAGTAGTAAACGTTAATCCAAAAACTCAAAATCAAGTGGTATACAAGAAAA
This sequence comes from Gastracanthus pulcherrimus, assembly GCA_949152435.1. Taxonomy (NCBI): domain Eukaryota; kingdom Metazoa; phylum Arthropoda; class Insecta; order Hymenoptera; family Pteromalidae; genus Gastracanthus; species Gastracanthus pulcherrimus. The sequence continues at coordinate 189,686,209 of OX424572.1, read as the reverse complement.
TTTCACGAAGAATCTTTAAGAAATTCATTAGTCATCAGTATTCATGCAATGTTACTGTGTACAAAAAATGCAGTCGTAAAAAAGTCGTAGCAGGCACTATTAATATCCCCAGGAATCGCCGATCGAGAGGAGAGAAAAATCACGGCGTATAACCCTCCTGCATAATACACCCTCCTCATTCCCCATTGTTTCGCATTTTTTCGGAGAAGAGGCGTAAAATCCCCCTCTCAGCGAAAAATCTATCTCTCAAACTATACACTCTCGAAGTAGGTTCTCTTCTTCTCTTCCTCCTTATTCCACAAGACACACCCGTACAAAATACATCCTTATACACACACATACAGAGTCATTCACGCGCATGCATATATGTGCGAGATTGCGTGCGCGTGTGTGTGTGTGTGTGTGTGTGTGTGTGCGTGTGTGTGCGTGTGTGTGCGTGTGTGTGTGTGCGTGTGTGCGTGCGTGTGTGTGTGTGTGTGTGTGTGTTTGTGTTTGTGTGTGTACACGTGTGCGCGTGTGCGTGTGTATGTGTGTGCGCATCAGCAACGGTGTATCTCCCGGCGCAGCTTCTCGCGCATTTTCGCTCGCGCGTGAAACGATATTCCGATCGTCGGCACGCACGGCTTTATCTCCTTCTATACGTCTCGCTCGCACTCGCTAGGGCTGCACACCAACGGCCTCATTTTCCCTCTTTCCTCCTTACTCGCACACTGTTTCTTCTCTCCCTCTCTCTCTCTCTCTCTCTCTCTCGATGTCTTTTTTTTATCATCGCGCGAGAGGAGCAGCAGGAACGGCAACGAGCGACGATGTTCCGCCTTACTTTTTGGCTCGTTTCACACACAGGCAGCGGCACGGCGTATATACCGATGCAAAAGCATTCCCTTGTTCGAACTTCCCGCACCACTACCTCGTCGGCGGAGTAGAAAGAGTGAAAGAGAGAGAGAGAGAGACTCGCAGGTCGCACTTTTCGTCTGAAAGGTCTCTGACGGGAAAGTTTCCTGCATTCTCTCTCTGCTTGCTCCTGGACTCTAGCGCCGCTTCTCGCTCTTTTCTATTTTACTTTGTCCCTCTACTTTGCCTCCCACTCTCACTCTTTTTTCCCATCGTATATCTTTGGATCTTTTTATTTTGCGCGATGATACGTGCATAATCTCGAGTAGACCATTTTCAGGACGTCAGCTCGCTGCTTGTAGTAGTAGTAGTAGTAGTAGAAGTAGTTTCTGCGCGCCGGCTTTTTGTTCATTGTTATACTCTTTTCAATGAGAAAACTGTCCAAGATTTTCTAATAAATTCTCCTATGAGAATCATGTGAATTCTCTTTACTTGAACTACAGGGGATTACATGTTACTTTCATTCTTGTTATACCCTCGTTTTCTTAATAATTTATAATGATTAGTTTAATATCTTATATAAATCTTTTCATTATCATAACAAGTTTTACTTGTTCAAATAATATACTAGATTTAGTTTATCAGTACAAAATTATAGCAGACATTTTAATTATTATTAGCTGATTTAGTAAAAAGAAAAATAGAGTTGACAGCTAATAAAATGATATATATGCATTATTCTGTAAGAAAACTGAAATAGAATATAATAGAATAGAATAGAATATATACTTTATTTCATTGCTGAAAAAATACCAGGTACACTCCAAGAATATCAAATATACTCTTGCATAATAAGTGTATATAGATATTTGTATAAATACAGGGTACAGTCTATCATAATAAATCAGTGCAGTCGTATAAAGCGCTTTTTGTGCAGTTTCCTGAATAATAAAAAGTTCTTAAATTTGGCTCTTTATCATAAAATAAACTTGTATATCCATACTCTATAAGCTGATCATTATAATTCCTTAACAAAAGAATCCTTCTACAATCGCGTTACAAAGCTAGAAAAAGAAGAGAAACCGAATTCTCCTTTCAGCCCCCGCTACCCAACTTCGAAATACTTATCTCGCTTCGAAATTCGTTTCGTTACGCTCGATCGCCAGGATCCCATCACACTCTCTTCTCTTTCTCTCTCTCTCTCGCGACTCGCTTTCCACCGCGCGCGAAAAATATCCCCCGTAAGCTCTGCTGCTGCCACTGCTGCTGCAGTACCGATACACTTCTCGTTCCTCCGCAATCATTCTTCCCTCGAAGCTTCTTTGTCCGCCTCTTCCCCTGCATCACGGGGGAAAGAACATCTCGCGGGTGGCGGCGCACAAAATATTGATAAACGATTTATAGAAAAAAAAAAGGAAGAAAACGAGGAGGGAGAAGACGATCCGGTAAAGCGATCGCGAGAGAAAGAGAGAAAGAGAGTTGGTCGCGATCGAAGACTCGAAAGGGCGGACTTTTCCTCTGTCATCCGGTCTTTACCCCTTTTGTTCGCGGCTACACTGCGCGACGCGGAGAGCGAGCTTCTTGTTCCGATACTTTGCCGAGTCTAGGGCTTGCGCGGGAACTCCATGGCTGGAATCCTTCAATCCTTTGCCTACCCCGATTTAAATACGCTTGTGACTTTGTGGCATTGTGTTAGAACTCTTTTTGTATTCAAGATTGTGTGCTAAAATATAGCCCGGGATTTTTCGACGGTCTTTTTAAATTAAAATATATTATGTAAAAAGGATAAAAAAAATGGTGCTTTTTTTAATAGGTATATTTTGACTCGGAAAAATAAATATACGTTATCAACCCTTTGATGCATACGGGAATAGACGTGAGACACGTTCCCAAATGAGAAAGTAACTTTTAGTTCCGAATTCTTTGAAAAATCTTTCCTATATGAATATTTTAGCAAGATTATTCTGTATCTAAAATCAGAACTATAATATTCACGAAAGTTGGCTCAGTTGGCGGACTAAAATTTAAAAAATATAAGATTCGTATAACATTTGTATATAACGTTTATGTATCTACGCGTAATAAACTGAAAGTTACTGTTCGCGTATTTTAGATGAGCTATTTTATTCATTACGAGTTTAGGATCAAAATTAATACAAAAAATTTTAATTAAATTTGGCGGTTCTATTATGACAAACTGAAATCGGTAAAAAAAACGATTCAAAATTAACGATTCTCTTCAAACTTATTATTCTAAAGTTTGAAAATTGGTTAAATCTTTTTTCAAATTCGTAATCAGCATTCTCAAAAATCTCCCAGAACTAATTTTTAGGAAGAACAAGTTAAACGTAAAATGTATATTTCAAAGGTTATATAAAAACAAATCTAATCGGTTCCGCTTAAGACCTATTTACCCTTCTAACATATTCACAGAAAACATTCACCATGCAATCATCCGTTTAGTTAAAGATTAGCTAGTTCTCTAATTCCAAAAGTCGCCTTGAGCCAGATCCACCACCTGTTCTTAAAAACCCTTTTTTTCCCTCTCTTTCACCTCTAACTGAACGAAATCCCTTCTGGCGGAGCCTCCAATCATCGCCTTTACCGCCCTCAAATAATAAACAACTACCACCACCGAAGTACAACTCAAAGGAATCCAAAAGACCTGCAGCAGCAGCAGTTCTGCAGGTCGTTATTTGCCGATATAATTAATCGCTCTCACGATTCGGCGCTCGCTCGCTCGCAGCCGGTTTTCGGCTCTCTTTATCTGCTTTGTCATCGCCTCGCTCGATTATTCCGCGAGAACCTGCTGCCGCCTCCGTCTGTTCGAAAGTTGGCCTTTCGAATAGACGATTAAGCATTTTGCGCAAAAAAGCGGGAGGCGAGGAGTGGAAGTGAGATTCGCCTGGTTTTCGCGGGTCTTGAAGTTACCGAGGGGGAAAATGATCGTGATTGATGGCGCTGATTTTTAAGGAGTATCGTTTTCGTGACTTAAGAAATAAATGTATTTAAAGTACTTGAGATATGAAATTAAAATGTTGGGTTACTTTTTACGAGGTGACATTTGAGAAATTAATCGATTTATGGAAGTAAACAACTTCTTAATTAACGTATAAATTTATTTTACTAAAAAAAGATTGTACATTAATAATCGAAAAATCAAAAGTTTGATTTATGATTTCAGAATAAATTGGTTATTACATTTTGATAAATCAAATTATGAATAAATGTTTATATTTTTTTTATTTTAAATATTTTTCTAATTATAATTTTTCTTTATGTTCCAGGTGAGTTCGAAAAATCATCACTTCGAAAATGATCATCTCCGAAAACATTGGTTGTAAGCTTACAATTATTATTTATTTTTTGTACATTGTTTGGTACGTTTAAACCTTAAAATAATTCTGTACAAACAATTTTAGAGACCCTGGTATGAATCTGCGAACATTAAAAATGCTTAGGATACTAATGGCTGACTAAACATTACGCGCTAACATATAGATGACGCAATACTAAGAAACTAATAAATGCACAGAAAATAAAGTAAATAATTCTTCAACAAAGAAGTATAGCTGAAAAATAAAAATACGGTAAAATTTAGCTTTGTTGTTACGGCTTAGAAGTTATATTTGTATCCAAGAACCGTTTTAAAAATACACTTTATCCCGCAACAAAAAGTCACAAAATTGCCCATTACCGACTCTATAAATAGATATTCACTCGTCCACTCCAGCATATCCTCTGCGCAAACTCCAATAACCCCTCGACCCCTCCCGATCCTCTCTAGCCTGCAATACAAGCACAGTGCACCTTTCTGTTACAACTATCCCAACCGCTTATGAGCCTCGTGAAACACGACTCGGACCGCGCTACTACACTCCTATACTCCTACTCTCTCTCGGTAACAGCGGCAGCTCGGCTCCAACCGACACGATCCATTTCGTCGAAACGAACGAACGAAGAAACTACCGCTCACGGTCACGAAGTACGAAGTACGAATCGCCCGAGAGAGAGAAAGACAGAGCCGCAGCAGTCGCATTATCTGGATCCACGCGGAGGGAGGCTCTCTCTCTCTCTCTCTCTCTCTCTCTCCGTGGCCTTCGTGATCTAATCAGAGCCCGCGGGGGAGGGTGCGCGCACGAGGCGACGATAATGGCCCCTCGTAAAACCATAAGCCGGACGACGAGGCGGAGGTGGTCGGACGGGGAGCGCGATTTTCGATGCTTATGGGCTTGCTTCTGCCGGTCGTTTGGGCTTTCGGTCTTTTTTTGTGTTCGCGGGCTGGTTTTGACTTCGGATAGTGCGTTGGTGGTACTGAAGAGGTAGCTATTGTTCGCAGATCAACGCTTGGGTTAATTATTTTAATTTCTAGAAAAGCGTTTTTGAGAAACTTTGAGGGCGGGAACGGTAGAAAAATGAATGAGGAAAATTAAACGAGAAGAAGAATGTTTACTTGAGACAGTAGGCAGTTGACAGTTCATGAACTATTGAGATATTTTACCTTATTTCTTTAGTTAGGTGGACGCTTCGTGAAGTACTTTACTAAATGTTTAAAGAGACAAAAATCCTATAAATGTGTGAGAAACGGTAGAAATTATTAAATTATTTAAATTATGGAACAGAAACTAAATACGATTAATTTTAAGAGAAATGGTTTTAAAGTTTAAAACAAGGAAAAATTGCGATTTGACCAAAGTTGTTTGGGACTCTCATTAAGTAAAATATTTTCGCGGTTAGTGTAGAAATAAATAGATTCATATTCATATTGAAATTATTTATCGGTTAAATAGTGTCTAAAGTAATTTTAGTTCACTTGCAGTCCACTCTTCCTGCTCATTTTTAATTCACTTTCAATTTGGTTCCACCCATGGTGAACCTTTGGAAGGAAAAAGTAAATTCTTTTGAGGTGGCCAGCCACTAAACAGTAAAGACCTGATAAAAAAATCTTAACGTTATAGAAAATTGATGTATCCAATTTTTTCTAAAAATTAAAAAAAATTCCCTACTTGCCTATGAATTTACATTTATACGACCCTCTAAAACTTTACTTTTAATCAGCAAGGAAGCGTGACAATGTTAGTCCTGGTATAGGTACTAAAACGCTTAATAGCCTAAAAGCATATCCCATATATTTTGTTAATAACCTTTTAGAAATAAACTCACGTTTAATAGCTCGCCGTAATCTTCTTTATCAAAATCCTTATTCTCTCTTTATAATTGATATTAAATTTAACAAAAGGATTATTTATACAATATTTGATAGATTTTAACATGCACTTCTTTCTGATTTTTTTAAATTTTTACAAATGCATACATCCTACAAATTCAAAGAAGATATAGCGCTTTCTTTGAAGTAACTACGGCTAGATATAATGTAAAGACTCGTAAATAAGTTAACAATACCTACTTTTACAATTAGCATCTCTTCCATATACCAAAGAAAAATTACAAATTATCTTAGAATTATTAGAACAAATCAAATCTACATTAATACCTAATTACCTCCGTCACCGCAGTAATCCCAGATATACAATCCACGCTATCATTCCCACTTTCAAAATCAATTAATTAATCAACCTACCCCCTTCCCCTCCCCCTCCCTCCCCGTCTCACTTTCTCGTATAACGACGAGCAGCCGGTGGCACTCTACCCACCAGCGACTCCCGCCTTTAACGCCATGGCTGCCAGAAGACGAAGTCACGTCCGCGTGCTCGCTTCGCGGCGCGCACCTTTACCCAGGCCAGGGGGGGATTAAATTGCGAATCGTAAAAGCCGCCTCCGACATGACGCTCGACGACGACGAGAGCGCGGAATGTGGACGTGGATGCGTCGCTGTATATAAGTCAATACGGGGCGTTCCTGGCGTTCGTTTGTAATTAGATGTAAGGCCGCCCGGGGAAATGACGCGTGTAACGATGGCAGGTGCGCTTCTTTTTTGGATGGGGATTTCTTTTGCGCGTGATGAGTTGTAACTGGCTGGGTGGAGGAGCGCGAGAGATTTAGAGATCGATCGTGGGCTTTCTAATGTTGAGGAGTTTATCTCGTTGATAATTGATGGGACTGAGATGAAATAGTATCTGGTGTTTAAGGAAAAGGAGAAAGAATGCGTTGTCGGTACAACTAAGGTTTTCAAATTTTAACAGAAGTTACTGCAAACATTCGGGGTAAGTGCATACAATGATCTCTGTATTGAATATTCTTTTGCCTGCATATAAAAGTTAAGACTTCAATTTATAAGATCAAAATTATGCAAAGATAAATTAATTTAAAAATACTTATTTCGTAAAATAGTTAAAATAAAGTGTCTATTGTACATTGTAATAAAATAGTAAATTTTTCTACTAAAAACAGGATGAAAGTCGATAAATTGTTGTTTACTGGAACGCCTAACTTTTACAAATTGACTTTCTCTCAATGTTCAATTTCCCATTCCAAACCAAAATCATTGAAACTATCTGCAATGGTATAAATCCGCTCTTATACGATAACGAACTAGCCTACCGAATCGACTGATCATTAATAGGGTGTCGATGCAGAAAAAAAAACTGATATTGATAGATAGATTATTTATCAAAGAGGCTGCACGGATGAAGGGCCGAACGAAGCGCGAGCGAGCGAGACAGAAGGTATTTGCGGAGGCATTCAATGACGCTAATTAACCCGAGATTCGATCTTCCGCTCGTCCGAGCGAACGGATTGGGAAGCGTTATGATATTCGACTGGACTTTTGATTAATTTGGTCCGACGGAATCATGGAGCTTCCCCCGACTTCTCCCCCTCCTGCTCGCGCCGCAGCAACCAAACACAGCCGCAGTCGTATTATATGATCTCTCTCTCTCTCTCTCGCTCTCTGCGATCTAATTCGGTAGATTATTCTTTTCCCTTCCGCGCTGTCCGGCTTATTGATTGCCCCGAACATCTTCATAATGGTCATGAATATTGATGCGGAATACTCGCGATAACGTGCTTGAGTTTAATGGGAAAAACAATTTTAGGTATTTATTCTACGTGTGGGTAATTAAATTAATTAAACAAAAATAGATATTTTTGTTGAAGTTATAAAATATTTTTGGTAATAGACATATGCTATGAAAATTACAAGTTTGACGTCTAAACATTATTCGAATAATTAACTTTGATTGATTAATTATTATATTACTTTTAAAACTTTCTTACTTTTTAACGTAAAAAATGTCTTAATACTATAGTAATACATATTACTTCTTTAAATGTCGAAACTAGTTAGATAAGAACGATAAGTCTAAAAAGAACATTTCAATTCAGAGTCTCTTTACGATAGAAAAAAGCACTCTTTCACTACCTTCCCAACTTCAATATCCCAGCCAGAACCGAGCAGACTAGAAACGGCCCTCTCTCCCCGCTCGAAAAATTCGAATTTCGCATCAGAAAAATTTCCCTCGGCACTTAATTTCCATCGACCCTCTTCCCCCCCTCATTCCCCCTCCCTTCAATCGACCTGCGCTCGGGCGCATCATCACGCAGAGAGCGGGCGCGAGATGAATTTGGCGAAAGGGCCGAGGAATGGCCAGCTAAGGAGAGTCCGAAATTGAGATTCAGCTTCGCCTCTCCTCTCCATCCCCCGCTCCTTTCGTTGATTGAAAAGGGAGAGAGATAGAGATGGAGATAGCGAGGCTGCGCGTAATTTCTGCTCTCTCTCTCTCTCTCTTGCCGGCCCTCGAGACGCTCGAGCAGACGACTTTCCCGCACTCTCGCGAGCCTCGAGGATATCGCACGCTATGGAAATCCAGAGTGGGGGAGGCTGAGGCTCTCCGCGATTCTTCCGAGTATCGTCATTTTCCCCTCGCCTCGCTGCTGCGGAGCTTCTGCTTTTTATTTGTCCGCTGCAGCGTAGTCGCGCGGGGCTTTATTTCTCGCTGGCTTTTTTTTTTTCGGAGTTGCTGCTTTTTGTTCCAGGGCGAGCGCAAGAGAGATACTTAGCGTTTGCGAGCTGCCCTGGCAGACATGCGCGCGGACGTTCGTCGGACTGTGATTTACTTGGGGATTGATTGGAAACTTAGGGGGTGGGAGTAGTGAAGTGTATTTGCAGGATTTTTTCAATCAGAGATTTTAGAGTGTGTTTAAACTTTAGGGAGTTTAATTGTTAGTGAGCCTTTTAAGCAACATGTACTTTTTCAAGGACATTTAACGATCTTACTCGGGAAATTGATTTTGAAATAAATTCTACGTTGATTTTTTTGTATTGTATAAAGATACCTGAGTAAAAATGATTTATATATAATTATATATACAATCATACCCAATTATATACAATTATATATAATTATATATAAAATTGTACCAAATTATATACGGTTATATATTGTTTTTCACTCTATATAACTATATCTAATTATTTATAAATCTTTTTTAATCAGGAAGCTATATTAATATAATGGAATAAACTGTTAACTGAAAATCGATATTCTTCCGTATTGTATAGATCTACTATTTTAACTTTTTGTTATATGTAATACGATCTTCATTAAAATATATTAGTGCGATTATTAAGTTTATATCTTTATGACTTAATATATAAATACAAATCTTTAAAGTATTATATTTTCCAAAAACTGTTTGAATCATCAGCATCCAGAACTCGCAATTATCAAGAACTATAAAATCAAAGCTTGCGCCAAAATTCTAGATTCTAATCGTACACTTTTGACTCGAAATTTTTGATTTGACACTTTTGACACTTAGGACGACCAATACTGAATTCTACGAACTAAAACCTAATGAAACCACTACATTACCTACCTCTGAATAAACTCTTCAATCACCGCATGATACTCATCCGAATTCCGTTTAAACCTCTCTCATTTTCAATTTTCGTAATCTCGCGGTTCATCTTCCCTCAACAACCCAATACTCCATACTCCAATCTACATGTTCTATTTCAGCGCGCTCGCGCAATAAAAACAAAACGAAAGAATATATACATCTCGCATCGGGAACGATCCGCGCGCACCTGGGAGTAAATCTCGCTTGAAAAAGAGCGAAAGGCAGGCAGGCGCGAAGACTCTGCATACACAGTACACACGGTAGCAGCTCCAGCTTGCATCGCATTGTGACGTAAGACGCCGCAGAGGAGAAGAGAATAAGTGGCATAGTGGTACGGCAGCGCGGTGCAGAAGGCGAGAGTGAGCACGCGCGCTCGAGAGCAAGAGAGTCTCTCACCGAGATGCATTTCGCGCGCGGCGCTACTCGCGAGAGAGATACAAACACGAGAGAGGGGGGCATAAATTTCAAACGGTCAACACGTGACACGACGGTATGAAAATTTCGATCGGTGGGTCGATTTTTGCGTTGCAAATCAAGAGAGAGAGAGAGAGGTAAGTTTGTATTACGTGAACGATGATATACGGCGGCACGAGGAGCTGAGAGGAATTATGCAGTGGTGTACCGTTCACGTTCTTGTGTAGCTTGTGTTACCCTTTTTCTATTTTAATACAACATTTGGAAACAAATTTATTTCAGGGGCATTGTGTCTGATGAATGTTAGAATACGCGATTTGAGTAAAAAGCTAATAAAAAATAGAAAGATACATTAGTTAGTAATAGTGAGGTATAGCCGCTAGGGAGAAGAAAAAAAAACGGGAAAGTTAGAGGGAAAAGTGACGTATAACTTTTATTTCTCTTGGTTTTTAGATAGACGAGGATGACTAAAATAAAATTAGTTGTGAAAAATAATTCTGGAAAAGAAGTCCCAATTAATAAGACTATAATAGAACTAAAAGAAGAATAAGTACAGTACCTAAATATCCACACAACTTCATACTTAAAAGAAACATTTCAAATTTTCATTAAATAATAAACAAATAAATAAATATAGAATAAAAGTAACATAAATGTGTCGTAATGTGAAATCGATCTCTCAGCTCTCCAAACCAATATGCTAACTTTTAAACCTTCATTTTTTAACTAAAAATTACGCATACAACGAAAACGATTAATCGATGAAAACAGCAATTTAAATCCTACTAAAAATCGACTTTCGAACCTATACTAGAACTAGACCAACCGCTATCTTAAACAACGAGCTCGCGACAGCGAAAACATTTTGTCTCGCAGTGGCGCTCGCTCGCTCGCTCGCGCGCGTGTCTCTTATACCTTTATACTCGCGCACTTGCTCTCCACCACTACTGAAATCTCTTTCTCTTACCTCCTCTCTCCGTCTCTCTCTCTCTAGAATTTCTCGCTTACTCACTCGTCTGTCCTCTCTCTCTCTTGCTCAGCTCCCTACTGGGTGTATAAGTCCTAGCCCCGAGCAAACTGCATAATTCATGGCTCGGCTGCACGGCCCGGCTCTCCCCTCCGCTTTGCCCTCTTTATACCTTCCTTTCGCAAAGTGCCCTCGACTTCTCTCTCTCTCTCCTTCTCTCTCGGTCTTACGTGCCCTCCTCTGCTGCCGCTGTATAGCTGTCTGTCCGTCTCTCCTGCACGCTCTCTCTCTCTCTTTCTATCTGCGCCTATCTCCCTCGCGGACTGCCTGTAGGAGCGTATATACCACTACTGCCTTCCTTCTCTCCTCTAATTCTCTTTCGATTCGCCCTTTGATATCCAGTCGGAGTTCTCGGCTCTTCGTTCTTCTGTTCTGGCTTCCCTGTTTCTTCCCGCTCCGCGTGAGTCTCTATAATTCGAGTCTAGCTGCGGCTGGCCGCTGCAGATCATCTTTCCGCTTGGTGATTCGCGTGCTGCTGCTGGCGCTGCTGCTGCTTACTGTTACTACTGACGGTAGATGTACAAATTGCCCGCTGATTGTGTTTGAATTAATCTGTGGGAGGTGCTTTCCGTTTCTTTTCAGATTGATTCGCGCGATACGCTGGCTTTCGAGGAGGTAATGAAAAATAATTGATAATAGAAGAATTGTGGATTCTTGAGGGGTGTTATGAATTCAATTGTTTAGTTCGGTGGGATGTGTAAAGATTGGTTATATAAGGTATGTATGTACTTAGAGAAAGAATCTCTTGAACAAAGAAGAATAAACCTGAATAAAATGCTAAGAGGAGAATAAATGTGAATAACAGAAACTCTCCCTATTGGTTCAAAGGAATCTTTTTAGCTTAAGTGGGATCTTTTTGAATGGAATCTTTGTTAAATATTGTGAGAAGAAGGTTCTATTTTAACCCTTTAAGTGCCTTTAGCAAGAAATCTTTGCCATGGGAGATTTTTTTTATAGGTAGCTTAAATAGATTAAATTTTTAATAAAATACCTCTAATAATAAAAGTTTTAGAACTCTCAAATATATATCTTCTTTTATCAAAATTTTTTCAATAGAAGCTAATAATTTCTATAAAGAAAAAAGAACCAAACGTAGCATAGTTTGAACATCTTTTATTTTGACACTGAACAGGTCAATTAAAAAGATTGCCTTGAACCTATAGTAAGAGTTTTGGTATACAACTACTTTCCTCGCTGTGATTTGTTCAAGATGTTTTGTTTAGTTCTCTGAGTGCATATTATACAAATAATAATTATTGATTTACAAATGGCAACACCCACATTCAACAATTATACAATGACGTTGCATGTTTGACACAGGTTTGAACATTATTGATGAAATGATCCATTGTGAATACCTGCATAAATTTATTGGGCCCGTTAGGAAAAGCTGCAACTACAAGAAACTGTTAATATCGTGCACAGGAAAATCAGGTTTACGCTTGATTCCACTCTATTACTCTTATTATGATTTTCTGCTGGCGTATTATCTGATACGCGAGAGCCACGAAACTTTTCTTGATTTAATTGCAAAGTACTATAGCGCAACGTAATTCGATCTAGTTTATTATTAAGGGTATCCTATAAATACTAATTATTTATTAACAAGGTTGCCGCTTTAGAGTCTAAAGCAACTTTGCAATTCTGGTGCAGTTTAGAGTTGTTTCGATGTTAATGAGGTGCTAATTTTTAGTTTTCGCAAAATTTTTCATCGATGAAAGGGAAGTGATTAACGACTTATCTCGACGACGTAACTGTATAAACTAAAATACTTTTTATTCTCTTGTTGTGAAGTAAAAATTATTAGCCTTTTATTCTCAAAATGAATAAAACGTGACTCATTTACCTTTCGCAAACTCAAGGACTTATCGGATTGAATATCAGCGTTTGAATATCAGAAAGTTATATTCCGAACCCTCGGATATCAGCAAGTTACTTTATTCAATAGCGGTTTGTGAAACACTTATATACATAAAGGTAACATCGTAAAATCATTTTGAAGCAATAAAAAAACTTTATTGATGCTTAGCTTTCCGCGGAATTCTCGTTTAAATGGTCAATGTTTTATCAGATTTAGTACTACATTGTAAATTCAGAGATCGATATGTAGAATGGGTTACACAACTAGGCAAACAGTATACGCACCCTATATTCAAAGAAAAATATAAAATTTGTTTTAGGTATTACACAATATTTATAAATGCTTCAGTAAAATTCAATTTATTGTAATGTATTGGTCAGTACATTCATCTAACCTACTATAGCCTACTCTTGTTGAAATAATTTTATACACCAAAGTCTCCTGGTAGCAATATGAACATTTTAATTGCACCAGGAAACCAATTTATAACTTATAGTGTAGATATAAGGAAAATAATGTATTAAAAATAGTAAAATCAATATCGCTTATAGGTGAAGTAATATACTAAGAAGCTTATAATAATTGTTTAAAAGAAAAATGCAATTAAATATAAATGCATTATATTTAGAGGTTACGTTTGTATCTGTGTCTGTACTTGTTTTTCTGATATACATATTGGCCAGAAGATGCACAGATCATTATTACCGCTAAACAAAACGTCTATAAGCCAGCTATTATTAAGGGATGAAAATCAGGTCAGTCCCTATTAAAGAAAAATCACTTTCCAGCACGCTCAGTAAAGCCAGAATCACCCAAAATCAATCCTACCTGAACCAAGAAGCAAACAAGAACCTATTCAATTCATACTACCAACTCTTCAGCAACTATCCACATGTACCCTCCTTACCCGCGAATTCCTCTCCCGCTCTCTTTCAGCACTCGACCACCAGCACCCACCGCACTCGCGTTCATCTCAAAACTTCGTCCTCCGCTCCCTTCTCCACCCCCTCTCTCTAACGTGCGGCATGTATGCGCGACCCTTTGCGTGCATCGCGTGCATATTGCACGTCACCGCGCGCGCTCGAATAAAGTTGGCCCCCTTTCCTGGCTGCTCCGCGGACGTGTATATCGCGCTCGCTTATTCGACCGAATATTTCGGTATGAGTTATGGCCACTCTCTCTCTCTCTCTCTCACCGCTGCCCCCAAAAGAGATATAGGATGCTCTCTCCGGGATCGTTAAAACGCGCGCGCGCGAGAGCTAGAGTGGGTATATAGCTCGTGCGATATCCGCGCTCGTGTTGTACGGTGCAGCGGTGTGTGCTCGCTGGCGTGGTTTTACCGGTGGTCGTGTTTATAGAGGAGGTAAAGAGCTGTGTGCGAGGTACGAGGTATGTGACGCCTGTTCGCGCGCTGTAATTCGTGGAACGTATGTCGACTGGATTGTGCGTGTATTGGGTTCGAGATCGCGCGTTATGAGTGTGGTTATGATTCGGGTTGAGAGATGGTTTAATTCAACGGGGGCGTTGGGGAGGAAGACGTGGAAGCGATGGAGGTGAGTTTGGAGGTGGATGGACGGAGGATGTGGTGGTTGGGAGTCGTGGATTTTGCGGAATGCTTTATCTAGTGAAATTAGGAGGGATGGGGATTCTTTGAATTTTAGATTCTTGGGAATGGAGTTGTTTACGTGATTTAGGATGCGATAAGAGAGTTTTATCCATATTTCAAATTATATGAAGATGGTATGTAGCACGATTGCGATGTAGCCATTATATTGAAATTTATTTGACAAAATCTGTCAGAAGTATGAGTTTCAACTTACAACTCCCTGTTCCAATTTCAGGACTAATTATTTAAAAATTCTAGAAAATTTTAAAATAATAATAATAATTTTAATTAATAATAAAATTAAAATAATAAAACAATAATAATAATAATAATTTCTTAGAATTTGTTAGAATAAGTCATATTTTGATGTTAAACACAAAGGCAGAGATTATATTTTTAATGAATTTTGCAGAATTCGCCTATTAATCATATTCACCAACGTTACTTATCACAAAGGCACAAATTTGGACAATTTCAAATGATCTAACCTGGCTAAAACGAGGACAAAAAATATATCTTTTTTATTCAAACAACACCAAACACCCTACATAAACACATATATAAAGCTGCACGCAAGAAACAGAAACGTGATAGCTCAACCTGTTAATTTATAATATCACATAGACCCATCTGAAACTCACGACCGAAATTACAAATCTTCCTCTCACTTCAAACCCAAATACTCATTTTTTAATCCTCCAAGCGGATTAATTTCCCCCGGTCAAAACAAAACAAACTCTCTCGCTCACTTCCCTCCCACTTTATCTCGAATAAATTATATCCATCTAACCCCACAATACCCGTGCGCGCATAAGAGACACGTAATATAATTCTATTCCAGCGTATTAACGTTTAGAGGACATTCCTTTGAAACTCCATCCCCGAAATTGCAGCTCTCGGGCGCGCGCGAGCAAAATGCAAAATAACCCGTTTAAATTTCCGAAATAAATTATGAAGCAAAATTCCCGCAGCCGCAGCGCGCCTTTGAAACATCCTCGCGGACTCATGTTACCAAAGCGCATCCCTCTCTCTCTCCTTCTACTCGTTTAGAAAGCGAACTTAATTTATAACCACCCTGCGGAAATCGCGTGCTATCTCTCTTTCATGTATTATACGACTTCTCGGGTGCATATAGTCCATCATGTGTAATGTAAGTTTTAGTGGAGGGGGGGGGGGGGGGGGGGCGGAGAATGAAATGTTATTTTAATATGTTCCCTAGGTGGTTTCGTACCGGAGTTTTCATTAATTTTGAATGCCGTGCCTTATGTAAATACAATAGAGATACGGGGTTCGTAGACGCGAAGTTTACTGGATACGAGTAACAATTGCTCGTAAAAGTAGATAATGTGCGAGATTGGTAGGACGGGAGAAAGAGATGGTTTATGTTCTTCTCGTGATCTTTGTTGGAGAATTACGGTGAACAATTTTCTGATCGATAATTTCTGCGGTTATTTGCGTTGTTAGTATTTTTGCCCGCCGCAGCAGCTTTAACAAGCATTTTCTCAACTTCCTTGTGTGTAGAGCGTTTTCGTAAGATCTAGATTCTGGAACTTTTGTTGCGCTGTAAATAACTATACAACTGTACTTCTTAAGTAGACTTCCTATATTAGATAACTAATTTTTAAAAGTTTTACTGGAATTTGATAGTTTCTGCAACGCTTTCATACGGTGTGCATTCTGAAAGATACACGACTTCAGCAGCTCATAAAAATCAGTTAAAAAGGGGAGAATTTTATAGTACAGTTAACCGGAGGAAGGCTTAACATGCTGTAAAATGTATATACTAACTAAAACTTAAATTCACACACGTACACAATACAATAGGTACTTTTTAAAAGTTCTAATGTAAAGTTCTAAGTAAATAGTAAATCTTATGTTTCTAATCTCAAAAGTGCAAGAAGAAACCCGACAGATAAATATTATACAAATATGCAAAGAACGGATCGGCGTATATTTATCGAATACATTATTCAGAAGACAGTATTTTTGATTCTTTTCTGAATTATTTAAATTTTAGAGCCCATATAAATATTTTGCACAATGAATTTAGACATATCTGAACTTTTGTCTCGTAAAACTGCATGTATAATATAAAACACACTTATGCACAACTCCATAGCATTTAAATTTTTTAATTTCGCAAAAGAGTCCACTGTAGCAGAGTAAACGTATAACCCATTAAAAATTACTTTGACGCATTATAAAACATTCATTGTATTTGTCGAAAACATATATTTGTTTACTAATTTAAAAATACACTCATAATTGGTTTCAAATATATTTTCAGATAAAAGTATCTACAAAATATTGTTTTTTCACCCGAAATCATCAAACGTGCCCATTTATCTACCTAATAAAACATCTGACTCAACCCTTAAAAAGTGAAACTTATTTTTCCACCGTCAAAAAAGCTCTCATCACGAACCTCTACAATAATCACCTATCATTCCTCTAGCTCCCAACCACCGCAAAATTTCAAAACAAGCACACTCACTCACACCCCCACACCTCAGCTTTAATCCGCCCGTCCATGTCGCGTTTACTCCTTTTTCCACCGTCGCGTCTCTCGCGTGCGATTTCTCGGGCGAGCCGCCGCCTCTGGCAACACAACAGGCTTCCATCTCTCTCTCTCTCTGCCTCGTTCTCTTTGCGCGGAGAGAGAGAGAGAGAGAGAGAGAGAGAGAGAGAGAGAGAGAGAGAGATAAGCATCGCCCGCGCCGCGGCCGGACGGTAGTCAGAGCCGAGGGACTGCAGCTCGCGCGGTAATTAGTCGGCGGCGTGCTCTTCTTTTTCTCACGCGAAAAGATGCATCATCCAGGGCCCCGAGAAACTTTGCGCACACGTGTGTATACGTGGATTCAGAAATGCAAAGAAGTGTAGAAATGGCGAGTTATGGTTAAAAATGGTGTACACAGTGCGATATGAGAAAAGTGACCGTGGTAGACAAGTGACGATTCCGAGGTTAGAAAGGCAATATTTTTTTAACTGACGGAAGAGCTATTTAGAACTGTGGCTTGGTCGATTTTTAGAATTTTTGTTTCATGTTCTGAGTTGTGCGGTAGTAAGATAAGTACAATAAGTTCAATGAAAATCGGTCAATATTTACAATGTTTACAATACAGATCACCAAAGTTATAATTTATAAATATAATATATAATTTTTAACCAATACAAAATGCGATCGTTTTCGGTATATCAAAATAAGCTGCAGTTTATTAGTTGGATGTTAACGAGTTGATAAATCTAAGATTTTGGTATTTAGCATTGCTCTAACAGCACCTAAGTATACGAGTAACTTCTTTTTTGCGTTGATTGGCAATTTTTAACCATATTGAGAGTATATGAAAAACAATGAAAATCAAAATTTAAATTGTATTATTGTTATACTATACATATTTATTATATTTATAGTTTTTAATTGTTTTTATGCAATTAAAAACCCTTTTTCAAAATAGAATGGTTCAAGTTTAAACGACGTTTCATAAATGAACTGATTTCTTCCTGGCTATGGTTGTGTTTAGATTTGCGCAGGTACAAGCGCATGAGTTCGATCTGCATGTCTGTGAGGAAGTTCGATAATATCAGCTAGTAGCAAATTAGCCTTAGAGACAGGTATATGAAAGGCTATTCCCGGTGCGGGTATTTTTGTTTCAGGTTGACTGATTTTTGATAAGCGCCTTCGGTTTTAAATTAGTTGGCAGCGGAATGGATTGATTTATGCTTCGAAGGTATTCGAATCTTTTTTCAAAAGAGGTTCTTAAGTTCTCGCGATATCATCTTTCTTGTTAGATGTTTCTTTCGCCTTTCATTATGTTAGAGAGATGTATAAGTATATATAATAAAGCCTTTAAATTTAATCATGACAGGGAATTAAATTTATTGTAATTTTCTTCGAAATAAAGTTATTTTCGAACCCTTTACATAATTACGTATTCATATCTGGAACGAAGTAAATCGAAAAATGATGCATCGATTTGTAACGTTACGTTATAAATATAAAGAAGATAAATTCGTCGAAAATAAAACACATATGTTTGAAATACATTTTTTAAATTAACGAGGCCCTAAATTCACCTCGTACACCAGCCTCGAATTAACTCATATTTTACCAGTCCCCGCTGACGTCCCGTTTCATAACCAAGGCGTTGAATTTTATACACATCGATGATCTCGAATCGCTCGATAAACATACTGCAAAGCGTCTTAATTAATCGATAAACGAAAATCTCGTCGCCCCAGCAGCCGACAACCACTACCTTTCCTCCGGTAAACCCACTTTCTTCCTCTCGCTCGTGCGTGCGCTCGCGCAAAAAACTTTACGATCATCCCGAGCATCAAACGAAAATTTACGACTCCACCTGTGAGAGAGTCCTCCTCGCTCATTCTTATATATACACGTAACGTCCCGATAATTACCGAGGTATTTATTATCGCCGAGCGATTGCTAATGTTCTCGCCTCGGTTATTAACGGCGCGGGCGCGGAGTCAGCCGAGTTAATCGCTCGCCGCGGGATAAAAAATATCGCGCTGGACGTGCCTTAATGACGCCTAAAAGGCCGCTCGTCGCTGCTGAGGCCGATATGCGACCAGCCGATTTCTTTTAATTAAGGTATATACGGCTTGCTGAGTCGCTGGTTTTTCGTCGAAATGTGGAAGCGTATGGCTGCGGGGTTTTATTACGCGGGGACGCCTCGTTACTCGGTGGGAAATCACCTGTGACTCGTGCATTTTAGGAGGCAGGGAAGGAGTTTTTGGAAGTATTTTGACGTCATTACCAACGAGAAATGGAAGAATATACTTATTTTATTCTGGCGTTTCTAGAGTTTTATTGGCTTACTTTGTAAAGTCTTTGTACTTAAAATACAAGCAATGGCATTGAGCTGTAAAATGTATAGTAAATATTTTAATGGATCTTACCGTATGTAAAAACTTATAAATAATAACTTTAGTAAACGCAGAAATCATTAAATAAGATTTATACTACATATCGATTATATATATATTTAATCCAATTTTTAAATTCCTTGTATGTTATAATGAATCATCAATCTGTTAATTAAATTACCATCAAGCGTGCACATATCAATGATTATTGCGATTGATGTTGAATTTGCATGCGATCTTGATTCAAAACCGAATAAATTGCTGTCGATAAACAAGATAAATTGCACTTTCTCTAAATACCACATCGTAATTCACAACTACGCAAAATTCAAATTACCTCGTAATTAAAACGAAATCCAGTAAACATAAAATTTCAACTGATTATAAAACTCAAATAATTTCTGCCCCGAAAAAGCTGAAATTCGAAAATCCAACCGCACTCAAATTACATTAAACTCGCGTAAAAACTTCCACCCACTCGAATCTAATTCCCGCGAAAAGAAAGCACTTCCCGAGAACTTCCTCCACCCCTCTCAAAAAAAAAAGAAATAAGAAACGAAAAGTACATTCCCGCGACGACGAGCACGACTTTACACGCCCAGTCGATCCCGCGCGCAAATCCGCGCGGCACTTTAAAAGGGGGACAGCAGCAGCAGCACTCGCGTGCCGCGAAAAAGCAGACTTGTACGTCGGCGTCGTCTCGCGACACCGAGCATATCTTCCCTCAGGCGTGAATTTTCCCCGGCGTCGTCGTCGCTGCCGGGGCTAACGAGCCGGAAACTCGGGCGAGTAGACGCGAGCGAACAATTTCCACCTCGGGGAATCTGATATCGGGGGGAGGGAGGAGCTTTAGAAAAGCGTAAGCGTGAGTTGATTAATTAGGATGTTCCAGTTTTGCGCTGGTGTGGCCTCGCGAGCCGCGCCGGGGAAAATATGAGGTATTTATGGGCGTTCGAGGGAGCTTTTTGCGGTGCGCGGGACGTGGAATTTGTAGAGTTGTTTTTAAAATTGGAGGACGGGAATGAGGGTTTTATCGTTGGTCTGATTTACACGACTGTTTTTCATATTTTTGTTAGAGACTGTGACCCATTTGATCTGCTCCATTTTAAGAGTGTTCAGAAGACTGTGAACATCGTATAACTAAAACTGAAAAGGAAGACCAACAGTGAAATTATAAAAGCGATACATCAAATAATTAAAAAGTAATGAATATCGCTAAAGAACTGTTCTATGAAGCAAGATCTCAAACCGATTTTAAACGCTCCAATTTCGCTACATATATCGAATGGTGCAAGTTTTACATATTTACAATTTTTTGTACAGTTACAAATGGGTTTTGATTGTGACTTTGGTTTTGATATTTATATTCTAGCTTTTGATTTTAATAATGCACTTGACCTTGGATTTCGTATTATCAGTAAATAATGGCTTTATTATAAATAAATTGATGCACTTGAAATATTATGAAAAATGCATTTTGAATCTGCTGACTTGATAGTTAAGGAATTATACTATGTACAAATAATCTCTTTTCTAAGTGATGAGTACTTATTTCAGAGAAGCATTTTAAACAATTTAAAAATGAAATGTATCAAACGGGATCCTGATCTTTTTCCTTAAACACTTATAAATTTAGTGAATGTTATTACGTAATTAAACTCCATTAATACGATAGCCATAAAAAACTAATGATTAATGACTGTCATCACTCGTTTACCCTACATAAAAACACAAGCGCAGGTGCACAGTAAGTATACTTCTCCCCCATCGAAATCTCAAGCAAACCCAAAACGAGAAGCGATCCACTTTTTCCATAAACTAATATATAGCGCCATTAATTACAAATATACAAAGATTCTCGATTAACCGAACTGCCACTATATACCCAGCGATACAGCAATGGCAAACCCATACGCAATGCACTGCACTCGACGCGTCGCGCGTAAATCAGCCACCGCGCGCCGTAAACTCGCTAACAAGCAAGCGCTTTTATCTCGGTTAAAAAGTTAAAGAAAAAAAAAAAGAAATGAAAACAAGTCGGAAAAAAAAACAGAAAGAGCCAGAGGAATAACGGCTTTCTCTGTGCGGCAGTCTTCGGCCTTGCTTCTCTCATTTTCTCCTTATCTCGGTGCGCTGTGCGAGGGAAAGTGCGAGAGAGTTCGCTGCCTGCGCGCGCTAGCATTCGGAGAAATTCGCCAAGGCGATGGCGACGAAATCGCCGCCGCGCGAGGATCGCTTTACGATCGCGATGACGGCTAACTGCTGCTGCGAGACTGCGCTTATTGTGCGCGTCTCGGGCGATGCTGTTATTTTCTTTTGCAGGAGAAAGGAGGTTTTAGAGTTGCAGAGAGATTTAGGGGATAGAGGAGAGAGGAATGCGAGGATGGGACACGCTATTTTAATTTGATGCCAGTGGAGGTTTTTTTGCTATGTCTATTGTATAAGAGGGAAATTCTTCGTCTGGTACGCTGAGAAAATAATATCATCAATTCAATGTATATCTTGACTGGTAATGTTTATATTTCGTTTATTTTGCTATATTGAATGGATTTCAAGGGGAGGCACTACTGGAAGTTTGAGCTTTAGCGTTTTTATTTTTTTTGTTATATATAAATGTTGAAATGTTAAAGTTTTGCCCAGAAAATTATACGTAGTTTTTCATTTAGAAAAAGTGAATAACGTATCAAAGAAATGATAAGAACTATGGTTTTTGAAAACTAGAGATTTGCCCTTTTCGGTTCTGAAATTAAATTTTCATCATTCATTTGATCAGTTTAGCACATTTTTAATAATTAATCAAAATCGACATTTGTATGGTCACTTAGGAAGTAATGAGTTGTATTATTGACATAATCATAGTAAAATTTATATTTTTTACTATAAACATCACATTCTTTTAAAGAAAATCAAGTATTTTACCAATGTACAAAATCAAAATATCTTTTGTGAGAATGCAAGTAGATTATGGTCGAATCTAGTCAGACGCCAACTCTTTTACATACCTGTAGCACATACCTAGCTTTCTAATGATTCCTTATAAAATATAGCTTTCACCCTGTAGATGTTAAGGATACATAAACCCTGATTCATAGAAACCTTAAAATGTAAATTAAACGCAACATATCAAACGTACAATCCACACCACTAAATTTCGCCCATACCCCCTTAAATCCTCTAAAAAAAACAACAAATTCAAACCCGTACGCGTGCACACACGCACCTCTCGAAACTGCACAATCGAGAGGCGGAACAAAGCGCCTCGAAGGATCCGCTCGCCGAACCCAAAAGAATGAATATAAGCCAAGCAAGGAACGGCAGCAGCAGAAGGCAGATAGAAGCGCGAAATAATGAGAGGCGCGCGCGAGGGTCTTATCCGACGTCGAGTCAGCGCCGGTGCTGCGCAGTTCCCACCGACTCAGCGGATAAGCATCGCGAGTCCCGGGAGCGCATCGCCGTCGTCTTCGTCGTCAAGGAGGCGAGAGAGAGACTCCCCGTTAATTAGCCGAAAACTGCGCCCGCGCGATATTCCCCTCTTCTTTCCTTCTTTATTTCCTCTCTTTACTTTTATTCGAACGCTTTTCTTTTAGCGCGGAGAGGCAGGTTGAGAGAGGAGTGTGCGCTTCTTCTTTTCTTTCTTTTTTTTTATTAAGGTTGGCGAGGATGGTCGGCGGTTATTTTCTTCTTTCTGCGAGCGCGAGCATCAACCCGCTCGATCTCTCGGAGGAGAGGAGCAGAGTCTTACGGGGGTTTATGTAGTCGCTGGTCTTAAAACGAACTGCGCTCGTACATTCTGCGACAAAACATGGGACTGAATGAAAAGAATGTTAACTTTCTTGGTTCAATCAACTTTTTCCTATAGTTATGTTGGTTTTCTTAAGAAATTTGAAAGGAGGGTTAATTAATATAAGCTTAAAGCTTCTTAAACTTAAAATTCAGTAAAGAATATTTATAAATATGCAAATGTCAGTACTTACCGCCATCGATATCAAATTTTTATAAAACATTATAAATTTTTAATCCTGCCAAACTCGGTTACGATTTTGAATTTTTCAATTTTAACAACGTAATCGTAGTCAGTGACATAGAAGACGCTTATATTATACGTATACTAATTATCGTAAAAACCATGTAGCTCATATTCGATACATGATGGCTTTTCATTAAGACTCAGAAATTTATATGCATTAAAAGTTTCTGTTTTGAGTCGTAAAAAATTACATTTGTTACTATTACTAGAATATTCTATTAAAAAATAAATAGATAAGAGACTTTGGTTCCGAGTTGTTGAAAAAGTTGAGGAGTTTACACCCAACGGTTAAAATAACTTTGAATATGGCGGGGCATTTTCCTTCGTGCCAACTGGGATTTCGGTAGGTTATACATCTGATATAATTCCAGATAACACGTATTGAAATACCCCCGCAAATTTAAAGTTATTTTAACCGTTGGCTGTACTTTAATTCTATTCCACACTTCTACCCCAGTCTGTACATCCAAAACATCCTCAATCCAATGAACTCCCCAACGTAGACCGAAAACACAGGGTCACGAGACATCGAGAACACGCGGGTTCAAACACGCAGCCGATACACACAAACCCCCTCGTCCCTCATTCTCTCTCTCGTCTCGCGTTCTCCGGAACGGCCGATCTTAATCTCGATAATGACGCGTAATGGCTGCTACGCTAGCCGCGCGTGAATGTGCCCCTTTGTCCATTCGCTTCTGGCGAAAGAGCAAGAAAGAGATACGTATCTATCGTATAGAGAAGCTACACACACTCACACGGGGTAGAGACTGGAGCTGGATGCGCGCATCTATCAGTGCCCCCGCCATTTCGCTCTTTCGCGCGCACACGCGTAAGCTCCCGCCCGAAATGGCCGGGGCGGCAAAAATCCTCTTTTACGCCGAAGCCGACGCCGAGTTGTGGTGCTCGTTTTTCTTTCAGCCCCGCGCGAGCTGCATTTTGTTTTCTTCGTGTTTTCACTGTGAATGCATGTGTGTGTGTGTTTAGTTTTGAAACCTTTCTTCTGTATGAGCACGAACTGCGAAGCTCGAAAATTATCGGGGAAACCCACGAGGAATGGAGGAGGAATGTTCGGGAAGTTTTTGATATCGCGGATTTATGAATGGTACATTGGTTCGGGAAAAGTTTTCAAGGAGAGTTTTGATTACCTGGTCGATGTTCTTCCGTGTGTAGTGCTTGGAAAGTATGGATATTGAAAGGATTCTATTGTTTTTTGTGTAATATAGCGATCTAGTCATAAGTCACTGTGTTATTACTATTTAGTACTCTAAATTTACTATGCCAAATATTTTTGATTTAACATTTATTACAATCAGTTTACTGTGAATAACAAATGCAATCAGTAATTATACTCAATCCACCCTGGTAGCAGTGAACCTTATTCATAACTAGTATTTGTCCACTTATGGTTATTTATAGCTATGAATGCCCGACTACTAGTTATAGATTGGATCAATTTCTACCAGGGTACAACTTACACTAATATATTGTCTTAACAAATGGATTTGATCTTTCGAATCAAATAAACAATCATATAAACCATTATGCAATTTTTCTACACCAGGCGTATAAAAAAGAAAACTAAGCAGTGAATATCCAAAAGGAAGAAAAATTAATGTTTAACTATCCACTAAGCTAATACAATTGCTCAATCTCGTAGTTACTTGAAGAAGAAAGTTTACCTTACAAAATAACCTGATAGAAAATAGAAGAGTTTTGTCTAGAAACTGGTCAAAAGCTTGACAATTTTGCCACTTTATCTGGAACATGGTCAGAAGCTCGAGAAGGTTTTTAATTTACTATGTCACTGTCATTTTGGATTCGATGGTTTCATTTTTTTATAAATAATGCAAGTGCATAACAAAAGGAACTGTAACCCTGGCTAGTTTATACGAATGTTCACTAAAATAACAATCTACGTGCAATATGTTACTTAAAACAATGTGCATCACCTATTCGTAAAACCTGAACATTTATTTTAACCCTGCAATTTTCTCCACCTGCCATACAACAACAAAAAAAGCAAAACGTAACAACAATCACGATAATTCACGCATTAAGCTAATTCAATTCCTCAAAACCTAGCGCTATCACCAACCGCGCGTGCAAGCGCGTGTACAACAAAAGAAAACCCGACAAACCCAACCATAAAACTCAGCAGCAGTGCATCATGCCTAACGCCGTCCTTCCTTTACTTTTGCAGAAGCGGTTATGAGAGTTCGATGATTACCGGCTACCGTACACGAAGCAGCAGTGACAGCAGCACCATGGACTACCTGCGGACAACGAGGCTACTTCTCCTGTGCGCGGCTCTGCTCCTACAGCAGCAGCACTCGGTCAGCGCCATAGACATATGTGAGTATTAACTTCGGTCAACCTTTCTCGCCTCTCTCATTACCGTAATCCACCGTTGCGGCTCGCTCAAGCGTGAAGGACGGGAGATCCGCATCGTTACGAGCCGTCAGCCGCCTGTCTCGTATATATATATTCTTTCTTCGATGCTTCTGTTCCCGATGGACTTCTTCGTGCTTTTTTGCGCGAAAGGTTCGTCTGGGAATCGCCGCTGGCGGCCAGGGTCGTTTACCTGTCATAACCGACACCCAATTACAGCTAGAACACAGTCTGAAAGAAATTGAGGGTTTTTTTTTCGGGGTGTAGCGAATAAAAGTAAGCGTGGGTATACAAGATGCCGTGATTCATATCTTCGTGCGTCTAAATGGGCTTTTTTTTCGGGGGCAGGGACGGCTCGCGTGCGGAAAGGGAGTTGATGATGTTCACGTGGGTGCGTGTTCGCGAATCGAAGATGAGAGTTTTTGGAATTGGATCTTATACCTACCCGGAATTAGTCATACAATCGGGGTACAGTTTTAGACGGTTGATGCGAGGAATGATTTACATTGACGGAATCTGTTATTTTACGAGGACGTCGTGTAATGAACCTAATAAAACAATCGTAGCCGTGGCATTCGTGTTAACATGACCTAATGAAAATGTTAATTTTTTTGTTTGTAGCTTGCGACAGTTATCGTATATCATAGATAAGAGTTTAGTATGCTTAACAAAATAATTTAGTATGCTTAATAAAATAATTTAGTATGCTTAATAAAATAATTTAGTATGCTTAATAAAATAATATAATAACAAAATTATTGGAAAATTATTATAAAAGTCAAGGTATCGTATTGATTGAGTATTTTATATGTAAATGAGTAATATTCAGTGCTCGCCAATGATAATTTGGTGATCTATTTAGGGAAGCACTTGTGAATGTGTTAAGTTTGATTAGAGTAGCTCATTATCGAAACGAGTCTAGTGACTTAATGCATGATCCATGTAGTGTTGGAAAGTCTGATAATTATTATCAACAGTTTTTTGAGATTACACCTATACTTGGGTTTTGAACCTAGCATATCTGGAGGAGTGCGAATTGTAGCCAGATAGAATTTAATGCTGACTAGACTATGATTAGTTACAACTGTCCGAAGGTATATCATATTTTATTTTATGAGATAATGTAGGCGAAGACTTTTTATCTAAAAAACGGATTACGTATGTTGATGTAATGGATGCAATTTATTCTTAAATATCTATACATTATTCCTATCTCTAATCACCTAACGGCGAATATGTAGATTGTATCTAAGCTATTAAATTAATCACATTCAAATTCTGCAACCATAGCGTTCCAACAGAATCTTTCAATTAATACCCAGCCCAGAAATCACTGAACATTTAATTTCATACTGCATTCTCTCAACTCATTACTGCTAAAATACATTCACTCGCATTTCAAATACTATGATACTAAAAAACATATAAGCTCATATACCAAGCATCTCTACATCGCCAAACAAAACCAATACATCCTACGATTAAGCATCCAAATCGGACTCCGCGAAATCCGTAGTAGCAATTAACACTCATTCGCAACCTCTCTGTGCGTGTCCAAGACTAATCTCGCTCTCCTCGAGCAGCAGTAACGCATGTGTAGATCCACTGTATCCGATAAATAGACACCCACAGAAATCTCAGCCATGAATGCAAAAAAGCCGCTCCGCTAACGCATCTTTCTCTCTCTCTCTCTCTCTCTCTTTCTCTCGGACTTCTCAGAAGTAACCACCACCGGCGTCACGGGTGATTTGAGGCTTAAACGGTTACTCGCGCAGCAACAGCAGCCGCCGAGCCGATGATCGATTCGCCGTGGTGCAAGTTTCTTCTCTCTCTCTCTCTCTCTCTCCCTCCCTCTCTCTCTCTCTCTCTCTCTCTCTCTCTGTCTCTCGGCCTATAAATTCGATGCGCACGCACACGATAATGCATGCGTCTGTGTGTATGCACGCGAGACGCGTAGCCTCGGGGTCTGCTCTCGTTGTGCTTTCTTTTTCGGGGCCTGTTTTGCGGGTACAGGGTGAGATTATAGGTTGTGGTCGGGCTCGTTAAGCTATTTAACAATGTTTAGCGGGGAAATGGCGGGTATTGATTGCAAAGGAGGAAGAATTTGGGAGTCTTAGAAGTATGTGGTTTTTGGTAAACAGATGTGGAAGTTTAAGTTACGTGGATGTATTGAATGTAAGCGTTGCTTGCAGTATGGGATAAGTGATCCAATTACTGTAGATGAGCCAGTTAATGGATGCTTTTCAATTTTTTACCATGCAATAAAAATTTTAACCGCAATAACCGCATATTAAAGTTATGAAAGCGTACTAGGTACAAGTTAATGCTAAATGCTGTATACGAATTGTCAGTTAATAGTATATTATTATACGTCGTGATGTAGTGACCTTGTAAACGTTTGGAATGTTTAGAATATTTTCAAAATTGAGAGCATGTATGCAAAACTTTGAAAACTGAGTAACGTCACTCGGGCCAGTATCCTTTAATGTTTGAAATTGAGTAGTCCTTTTAAGATACAAAAATAAATGCACATCCATATAGGCTCTATACAATGTATACATATGCCGAAGACAAATAAATTTTGTATTTTGGTCGTCTGCTTAATAATGAATCCCTTGAGTGTCAATGACGAGAAAACCCGCAAAAAAGAAAGTAGCGAACAATACTTGATACCGAAAAAATGTGGACATTGTACAGTGCATAAGCTCCAATGGTATACCCTATTGATGCATCATTTAAATTTTTACTATGTTACTCTTATATTTTAGAGATTGCTGAATAAAAATGTCAAGTTAGAATTTTAAAATTCAAGGTGGCTGATCCAATATGGCAGATCAAATATCAAGCTTCTTCCTCCAAAAGCGTTCTTAGCTCACAAGTATTTTTTTCCTTCAGTTTGACAGTCAAGGGGTTAAAGAGCATAATTCCTAAAATCCCTTTTTAAAATCATTTTACTTTCTTCTAACTAGCATTTCTTACAAATGTGTGTCTCACCCCATTTTCTAATCGAGCGCCATTAACCAGCCCAAAACGTAAACACGAAATTGAGCCACAGATCGCGCGCTATCAACGCGAAAACCCCATGTAAATTTCCCGCTAAGCCTCTCTCGGAAGAGAAAGACCTCGCGGCTCGAGCTATATATCCCCGCGAGCTCGAGCTCCGTAGCTCCATTTAATTGCCGTGAGTCACGCCAGGGCAAACAGCCATAACTTTTGGCTCCACTCATGAGGGATAATCGCGCTCGCGCCGTGAAAAAGAGCCGAAAACACGCTCTCCCTCCTTCTGTCTCTAGCTCCTGGCGTATTATGCCGCGTCCCTCCAGACGGCGCGAGAGTCGTTACGCTAAGACGCCGCCGCCGCACCTCGGCTTCCTTCCGGCCCATTGATTCCGGGAGCGCCAGCTCGCGCCGAAAAAGCGCCCAGGTAAATAGGAGGGCGGCGAGCGAATGCCGCAAGCCAGACTTGCAAAGTATCCTTGGCGTAAAAGCCTTGTAGGGAATTGCGCGGCGGTTTTAGAAAAGCTTAGGGTTTGAGAGAGGGGGAGATGGTGGGAGAGATATAGGCGTTGTGTCTTGGGTGTTTACTGCGCGAAAATTGCTGGTGAAATTTTGTAGTGGGTTGGGTTGGCTGGGTTTACTAGTGAATTTTTTGATATGGGGTCTGGAGAGGCATCGGTGAGAATTGAGCTTTTAGGGATTTATGTCGTTGATTTTTAGATTTGCAAAGGATATTGCTCAAGTTATCAGTAAAGTTTTTCTTTAAATCATTCAAGAGAAACGTAAAAATAAGTTTCAACAAAGAATAATAAAAATTTTACGAGAATATAGAGTTTTTAGAATGCTTTAAATAAAAATGAATCCTCTATTTTGAACATCGTCCTTCTCCTAAATTTTTTAATATTTTCTGTTGGAACTTCTTTTACACGTTTCTTAAACAAATCATAAAAACTTCTTATATGGTTTTGACAGTATCGTTTATAGAGCAAAAAATAAAAGATATAAAATGCTAAAGAATAGATGTATTACCGATTACTCTGATGATTACTAAATTATTTTTATTTTGTACTAATAATGTTCAAAATAACTTTCATCGCATAAAATAATGATAATTATTTTATTCCTATAATCGAATAATATTATTATCAAAAAGCAACGCTCGAAAAACATTTTTATTATTTTAACACCTATCCGGTAGAAACTGTCCGTAAATCAATTTTAATGCTCGCAATCATAGGCACATCAATATTTCGGTTTTTTTCTTTCCAGCAGAAACAAAATAGAAAAAGTGTTAGGACGATATTGTAGCCGGTGGCGTCGGGTGTTTGCGCGCGGCAACGGCCGCTTCGCCGCCCTGGCGCTCTATAAATCTTCGACGGTGTTTATCCTCGTTTCCCAGCATATTTTATGACGTTATGTGTTACGCGCGCGGCGCCGTTTTTTTTTATTTCGGTTCAACGCTTCGAAAGAGTAACGACTCGCCGAGAATTATGAATGCCGGGGGATTTTGAGTCGCGGTGCGGATTCAAGCGATTTTCTTTGTTGCTATTTGCAACAAAACGCGTAATGCACGGGATCGTCTTTTAACGAGCTCGAATTGCCGCTGAGAATCAGACGCGCCGCGGCGACTGATTTTAATTTGACGAGTTTAACAAATTTAAATCGCTCGTTAAGGAGTTGAGTACGCTTATATTTATTTCAAAATTCGTATACTTCTAACTCGAGTCCGCTCGCACCGACGCCAAAAAGAGAAAAGCATACCGACTCCGTTAATTCCTCGCTCATCCCAGTTAGCTAAAAATAAAGTGACGTGTCCCGTTTATCCAAATTGAAACCGAAAAATTAAAAAATAAATGCATAGAAGCCACGACAACGAGCGGAGCCGCATCATTAGACGCAATAAACACATGAAATGGGTCAACCGCGCTCGCGCGCCCGAGTTTCCAGGAAATTTGCGTCGCGCCTCGCGCGCTTTGAATTAATTCACATCGCTCGTCAGTGGACATTCGTATATAATACGTCCCGGTTACGTCTAATCCGCGCGGCGCAAAAGTCGTTGACCGCGGCTTTTTTTTTCGCGCGTGTGTGCGCGCGCGAGCCCTCGAGTCGCCGCCGAGCTCGAGCTGGAGCTTCAATATCGTGCACAACAATGGAGCTTTGCGGGGCTGGTACGGCTGTGTGGAGCTTAGAGCCGCGAGAGGCGCGCCGAGGTAAAATGCGGATTTGTTCGTCAAAAACAGATGCTCTCGAGAGGCTGTTCGAGTTATTGACCTAGATATAGCGGGGCTTGAATAGAGTAAAATATTCTGTATAATCCGTCAGTTTTTCAAGAGATTTTAAATGGAATTTCAAAAATGTGGTTTTTCTTTGGTTATTGCGTTTACGTGTAATGTGTGGGGTTTGTTGTGCGTTAAATTTGGACAGTTATTTAATCTTTTTATCAAGTTATTTATTTGTCGATGATTTTGAAATGATACTTTTAATATTTAGCTTAATCTTTTTTTAATCAGTCATCTTTTGTTAGTTTGAAGTACTAAAGCTAATAAATTATTTATGTTTCAAAATCGAAAGCTTTGCAGGTTTTTGCATTTCGTATTTTATCAAAAACATGCATACCGTTTATTATTGATAATACATACAATTTTTTCATACGTTGAATAAGTTTAACTCTTCTTAAATCTTATAATTAAGTCCAAAACATAAGTTGAAAATATCTCTTTAGAATAGAAAATGCTGGACTGTATTCATAAATTAATGACATTTGTAAAGGGTAACCAAAATGTAGAAGTTTCTAATTTTCTGGCCCTTTAAAGTTTCGAAAAAGAATTATTTCAGTCTGCACAAATTCAGAAAAGAACTAAAACAAAATAATGACTTATTAAAAAAATAAATAAATACTACTTATAGCCTAACTAACCTATTTTAAGTTCATATTACTGAATGTTCTACGATGTTCAATAAATATTTGATAATTTTAAAATCTTAGATATCAAATTATCAAGAGTTTATAAGGTAAATGTCCCAATTTCTGCTCAAGTCCCTATTTCTAATCACTCGAAGTTTTTCTGTTATTATAGATATGAAGGTTGTTTTAATATATACTATATCCAAGCTATCTGTACCATTTTAGTATTACAACTAAAAACTGTAGTGCTGAATTAAAAATATTGTAAATTCTGATTAAAAAACTTGATAATAGTGATAGTTTGAGGCTAGACGCAGATGCATTCTGCATGTCCCTATTTCTAATCATAACATCAATAACATATTAATACAATAAAAAAATACAAATCATATGAATGACGTCCATAAAATCAACGATGATGAGAAATAGGTACACATCGAAATCGAAAATAGGTGCATTTTGCGTACGCTTTATAATTGACTATTATTAATATTTAAGTCTTTAAAATGGTTTTTACGCATTTACATTGAATTGTTTAATTCATAATTAAGATAATAATCATATCTGCTTTATAAATTAATGTTAGAATAACTTTTTAAACCTTTTTGTTTGATGCAAAATGCTTATATGAGTAGAAATCGGGACATTC
The DNA here is from genome assembly GCA_949152435.1 of Gastracanthus pulcherrimus. NCBI lineage: Eukaryota > Metazoa > Arthropoda > Insecta > Hymenoptera > Pteromalidae > Gastracanthus > Gastracanthus pulcherrimus. The sequence goes on along the minus strand of OX424572.1, from coordinate 189,653,818 downwards.
ACCTTATGCATTATACTTTTCATAAAAATCATTCCAATAAAAAAACTACATCAACATTTTTTTCTAGTCTCGATCTTTTCATAAAATTCTCCCTCCCACCCTCTCGCCACGCCACTCAGACACCCCATTCGACCAGGACTTCCCTTACTTCCTCACCCGCGTCACGCGCAAACACACTCGTAAGCTCAATGCGCCGCACACCGCATGAAGTGTCTTCAGCCTTTGTGCCCGCGCGCATTTCGAAATGCAGTGGCAATGCTCCTCACCGTCGCTCGTCTCTCGTCGCCTCGAGTAAATCCTTCTCTCGTCGGCGTTACTCAACGAGATAATCGGCCCCGGGAATATATTCCATGCCGGCGGCGCGCACAAGTGCAGCCGCTCTGTCAACGCTTGCGCCTCGCTCGCCGCCGCGACGATGCGATGTATACATTCTTTTTTGCGTTCCTTTGCTGAGTTATATGCCGGGGTATGGATGAGATACGGTTTTAGAGATGACACGATTCTTTTTTCAGAGCTTTCTAATTATACAGCCTGATGTGTGTTAATGACTCGGGGGCCCTTTGGGTTTGGGTTGTTGAACGGATGACTTATGCGATTGTGGGCTGAGGATGGTGCTGTTAAAGGGTTTTATGGTGATGTGAGGTTAAAGGTGATGCTGTTGATCTCTTCGTGTCGATTTTGGATATATTGGGGAGAAATAAATGAGACTTCACGTGGGTGATAAACAAACAATTTTAATAGTTTAGATACTTTAAAATTCACCGTGTGATAAAATCAATTTTACAATATTTTAAGATAAGATTTATGCGATAAAAATGGATTTGTATAACGATTTGGAACTTTTATTTCTCGCAACGTTAAAGAATGTCTAAACAGGAAGATGTTGTACATATATGTTGAACAAACATTGGGAATGTGCAAAAAATTTTAAATTGTCAAACAAGATAACTTTTTTGTGTTTGATATACTTATGTAAGCACATCACGTAATGATAGAGTGCTGAAAGAGTGACATGATGAAGTCATATAAAGTGTCTCAATAAGGTACTTTATTTTTCAAGCACTTCTTATTTCTCAGATGGTTTTAGGAATTTGTTATAAACTACACACGTCTGCTATTCGTGTGTCTAGACATATACGCCTTAAAAGACTCTTACTATAAATTTAAAAGTCTTACTATACAAATTGTACTGTATAATGTTTATTAATATAAGTAAGATCAATAATTATTCAACAGTAGAAGCTAAATTGAAACAATTAAAGCTTAAATCTAGGCATGGCATCGCATTTTTCGAAAATAGTTCAATCACCGCATACCAATACAAAACTCCGTCACTACAATACTCAAAACTCCCTAAAAGCCGCAAGTCTTACATCACGAAGCCCAGTGCACCTCACCTCAAATCCCACGCATCATTTATCGGCTTCAACTCTCGGCAATATCGAGTTGCGTCTAATTCCCTCCTAAATACGTTCATCGCGAAACCGCCTGCACCGCGCGGCGAAACCGCAAAAAGGCTCGCGCGAATTCAGAGGCTGCTGCAAGCATGCGGTGCTGGTGGTATAGGAACGAAGGAGAAGTTCGCGCGCGGGAGTTGCAGGCTCTCGAATTCGCGGTCGTGTAAGGAATGAAGCGCGACGTGTGTGTGTGTGCGAGTGTGGGTGGCCTCTGACGCAAGAGAGGACTATAAGGGATTTGGGTGAATTGGGAAGTGTAATGTGGGACGAGGTGAATGAGGATTGTGCGGAATTTGAGGTGATGAATTATTTTGTATTTTGCACGAGGTGAGGAGGAAGGAGCTGTATTGAATTTTGTATTACTGTGGTTGCACTGGCCGTGTTAGCTGTTTGATAAGTTAGTTTTTAGAATCAATAGTAGAATTTTACCGTAAAATATGCAATATTGCTTAATTATAAGTATTTTCTACCGTTCTATTATTCCAATAATATAATCCAAAAATCGAGACGAGAGGTTATTCTCGAAATTTATGAAAAATTAAATTTTGAGACTCATTGTAAGTATAATGAATACAATCCTTAAAGACAATTATTCCAAACTGTTTACTTTTACCAATTAACAAGTCACAGTTATATAGTGGGATTATTAATTTTTCTTCCAAAAACAGATTTTGAGCGTCGTTCTTGATCATCAATCATAATCAACACTTAGAAACCTTGACAGTTAACTTTTTTGCTCTTCTCTAATGACCTACAGCACGAAGACCCATGTCATAATCTTCTAAAATTCTTCTCGATGAAATCATAAAAATCATTCATCATACATCCCGCACAAAACTATTTTCAATCACACCACACAGCTCGCAAATGTCTCAATCCTCCACAACCCCCCAGAAATTCATACCATAACCAAAACAATCACCCCCGAAAACTCAATCCGCTGCAAATCCATCGAAACAATTTACCACCACCCCTGCCCACACCCCACAACGCGGCAGCAGTTAAAGCCTGCATAAACAGCGATGTTAATGTTGCCGCGGCGATACATAAACATGCTGTAGCTCGGCCGGATTGCGGTCTCTCTCTCTCTCTCTCTCCCGCACTCGCGCAGCTGCCGCTGCAAATGCAACCGCGAAGGGAAACTCGTTCGCGCCCTCGTCCCCCCTTTCTGCTGTGTATGCACTTTAGGCTGGAAAACGCGACAACGCGCATATGCGTGCGTGCAGCATTTGCGAGTTGCGAGTGAGGGAGAGATGTGCATGGGGTTTGGCGGAGGGGTGGTGGTGGCTTGTCGGGTTACAGTGTTTTTGCGCGCAGGGGTGGACGGAGGCGCGTGGATGTGCATTTGATGAGGTCGGTAATTTTGGGGAGAGCTTTATGACCGTTCGCCGCTGGTTGTTGTTCATCGATACGTGCACGGAGTATAGATATGCGAGCATTTTTGCGGATATAAGTATTGGAATTTGAAAAGGGCTTTTCCGATGTGCAATAAAATTAGAAGAGAAACGTATGCTTCGATGATTAATTTAAAGTAGCCCTTGCATAAGACCTTTTTTATGTATTTTATATATTTGTATGCTGACATATTTGTATGTTATTGTTTATAAATTATACATATATGAAAAAAATAAAAAATAAAATTAAACACCCTCAAATGTTTAATAAGAGTATTAGTAATTAAATTCTACAGAATTACTCAAAATCTCAGAATACCATATAGATAAGCGTCAAACAAGTATAACAACACAATTATAAACATTTTATAATAAATACAAATGTAAAATAAGTAATACGCAAGTATTATAATTTATCTTGTTTTACCATTTGCATTTATTCAAATCTCAATTATTCGTGAATGTCATTGCTTTAACCAAAATTCACACAAGCACTCTAAAACCAAGACAAGAAGCCAAACACACGTACAATTACTCAAAACGCCAACTAACCCATTAAAATAATGAAAGTACTCAAATCATCAACAAACAAAACCGTAAAATCCTCTGTCCTCTATCGCCTCCATTTCAAACCCCCCGCCATCAAAGCATCTCTGTCCTAGACAAAGTAATAGCCCCCCTATTTATCCATTTCCGCGCTGGCTGTACACGCTCGCCGTGACATATGCGCGCGCGTGTGCACCCCGCGAAATAGCCTCCACTCTCTCCATCCTCCCTCCCGTCGCGTCGTAATCGGCCGCGTTCCTCTTCTCGCGCGCGCGAGCTCTGCGTGTAACAGGCGAAACAGGAGGGACGCCAGGGGTATACAGGGAGATGCGTCAGCGCTACCGGAGTTGAACCGCGCGACGGGGCTCTTCCGTTGGAATTAATTAGAGCGCGCTTTTGCGCCCCGCCCCGGCGAATTCGGGCTGCGTTTCGCTTCGGATTTTATTTGGGTGGTTTTACTTTGGATTTTCGAATTAGAGAGATTGTGGTGAAGTGGGTGGTTGTAGTGGGGATTGGGGCGATTGAGTGTTTGGATGATCCATGTTTGTATATTAGGCTAGTTTACTTTTTATGAGATATTACGAGCAAAATGGTCGAGTATGGATGCAACTGTTGTTTTATATTTAGCTTGGAATTTAGTTAGTTTAGTTTATTTGGATAAGTACTAGAGCATTGTTTGCTTTAATGTAACTTTTGGACATTTAGATGAAATTGATTATTATTTTATAATTAAATATTTTGGTACAATAATAACTAATGAACGCGAGGTAGAGATGAAATAGGAAAAGATTAAGTTCTAGAAATTCACGTATTTATAAACAAACTAATGGAAAATAGTATTCACAAAATAATAATATTACTTGTTGTTTTATATGGATGCAAAATATAAGCTTTTACTATAAATGCACAAAATAAAACTCGAAATTTTGAAATCGAAGCACTTAGAAATATATATTCAAAGAAAATACGATGAGATAGTAGTAAATGTAGTAGATTGCATAATTATGAAATAGAAAAATTATTTGTCACCTTATCATTACCAAGATGAACGGAACGGGATGTGTATAAACCAAAATCAGACATGAAAGAGTAGCCTAAGGAGTTTTAATGGAGAAACGAGAAGCACCAGTTTAAAGGTAGACTAAGATTACAGTGGAAATAAATAGAATAAAAAAAATATAATACTATGTGTAGAATTAATGTAAACTAGAGAAGAAAATTGTGAAATAAATCATATTTGATACACTATTATATGTTTACAAAATACAATATAGCCTCATGAGTGTATTTTACAACAGTCATAAAGATCAACAATCACAAAACTCCACTATAAATAACATCCAACTTTCGAAAAACGAGCCACTTGAACTTGTCAGATCCTAGCCAACGCAATAAACGCGAAGTACGAATTTCCGCGCGCCGCAAATTAAAATAGCGCCTTTATAAATACATCGCAATTCATATTTCTCGCATTAACCCGCGCGCAGAGCAAACAAGAGCCATATTTACGACGGCGATATAAACGTTGTCGAGAGGCTCTGCATCCGCGCAACTATCGCGCGTGCATCATCTTCACTCGGCCGCTTGTGGAAACAAAACACATTATCATCAGGCGGGACCTTATAAATTCGATCCACTCGCTAACTCAACTCACGTGGCCGGGGGGTAAATTTTCCCGGCGCCGTAAATTCGGCCCGAATTCCGCGCGATTCCAACGGAATCTTCTGCAGTGTCAATTAATCTCTTTGATCTCGCGCGCCACTGTTTCACCTTGTTTCTGTGGGTTTTCTTTGGGGTCCTTTTGCTTTGTGCCGACGTCGGGACGCGATTTCGTCGCGGACTTTCACGAGCGGAGAACACGCGCGCGACACATTGTGCAGCGGTGGCAACGTCTTGCGGAGATCTATAAAGTGAAATTTAATTAAACTGATTAATTTGGAGGAATTCGCGTGAAAGTTTGGTTGAGATTGCTTGAATTCGGTAGGAGGAAACGGCAGTGCAAAAATGTAAATTAAGGTAATTTATAAAATAAAACCAGGTCGAAGAATTTTAAAGAAAGACATGTTAGATTTATTGCAAATTGTTACATGCTAAGTTAATCATTTCTATTTATAACTTGAATTTTTTTTCATCAAAGTAGTAGTGTTATTTTTATTTGTATAGGTTATAATAATTAAGATACATTTCGTATTTAATAGATTTGTGCATAATTTTAAAATTGCCGTTACATTAAAAATAATTTTAATTTTCATATTCAACGAGGGTATGTGCGTCATTCGTTTGACATAGTTTAATTAAAACAATCCCACACTCGAGCATTAAATCATCGCATGAACGAGAAAAGAAACACGCTTTTGCTAAAATCCATTCACGACTTACCCTCTGAAAAAATAGCGAGTCACGCGATATCCCCATCACGTTGTCCCGAAAATAATTAGAAATGTCCAGGTAGCTTCGCGAATTTCCGTATATCGCTCTGGGACGTCGAAATTTTTGTAACAATCGCTGATTCATATCATCCCCGAAAATTACGTGTAAAACCTGTAATTTTCATTTAAATTCGAAAAAGCACGCACCGTATGCTTTCATCTCTTAGCTCATAAATAACTCGATCGTGATTACAAAACAGCTATTTAAACAGAATGAATGTAACGAGTTTTTATTTGCGTAACAATTAAAATTTAAATACTATTTACAACAATGTCAAAGATTTATCTGATTATTCTAAATATAAATTTAAATGGATAATTTCAGGTAATACCTATTTACATGTTTTAACAGTTTTACAACCTAATTAACGTCATAATTTATTACGTTCAAAGCAACGCAAGTAGTTATTACGATATATAATTTGCATTGGTAAAACCGTATCGTAATACATATATTAGTTCTTATTGATGCTCATTTAATTAAATTTATTTTTTCATCCTATTTTCAATGTTTTGTATCCTGTAATTAATTATAAGTCTTTTTATTTTACAATATTTTGTAACTAATTCAAATCAAAACATTTTGAAAATTTTTAAGCTGTTGAAGCTATCATTGCTATTAATACTCAAATAAATATTAATAATTTATTTTTAAAAATCAAGATTATGATGGACATTTGCTAACTTTTCAGAAGGCACTTGTTTTTCTATCAGGTATAACATTTATTTCTCATTATACAATTTCTCCTTTATTTTAAAAGCAAATTAACATCTCAAAATAGTCACTTAAAAACCGCCACTAACCAGACTCCCTCCGAATACCAATTGAAATCAATCCACCCCCACCCCTCTTCTTTTCAAAAACGCAGCATCCCCTGCAGCCACTACAAATCCACGCGCGCATTCTCCAACAACAGGTCCGAAACAACCTGTTAATCGCGGCAATGTCGTTATGTTAATGCCGCCGATGGCGTCCAAACGAAACGATAATTCCGGGCAGCGCGCGTATACGCGCCGTGTACGCGCCTCTATCCCTTAATGGGCCGGCCGCATAATTGGAAAAGCAGGCTCGCGAAGGCTAGAGCACACATGCGTGCAAGACCAGGAGGGTCAAGCACACATCCACGCATGGGAGTTCGAGAGATAGAGCGATAGCGAATGGTATAACGGAGAGGGGTGGGGGTGAGCTTAATGGGCCGCGACGAGCGCTCGGCCAAATAAAGGAGGACCGACCGGCGTGTGTGTTGCCTATCGGATCGCATCCCCTTTGCGCGATACTCGCGAGCGAGCGCAGGCTGGATTCAAGTGGAATTCGGCCCCGCGTCGACTTTAATTATTAACCAATGGGTTTTGAGCGACGGCGCGCTCGATGGCTACATCGATCCGGTTGTTAGAGAGCTATGGGGTGAGTGCTGAGTTGCTCTGTGGGTGTTGGGTTTTGCGGCATTATTGGAGGTGAGGCGCGTGTTTTGGACGATTTGAGAGGCGGGCGTTGTATGAGAGTAGCGAGGAAGTTGGGACTGGTGAGATTTTTCTTTTTGGATGCGGGGGTATAGGTTCGTTGATTGGCAAGTCGTGTGATTTCTTTTTTCTTATTTCTGTATTTATGTATGCCAATTTTCGGATTCAATGTTTAGGTGCAAATAAAACTTTTCTACGTATAATATCCATAATACTCAGTTCCTGATTATTCTTTAGTCAAATTGATATTATAAACTTACTATTTTGCTTTTCAATCATTTTTATTTTTTAGACATGTAACATTATGTCATGTAATTTAAATATGCCAGAAGTTTCTCAAAATCATCTAAAAAAAGCCAAAAAAGTTCCGACTTAAAATATTAAGAAACGTAACAGTAGACACATTTTTTATGTACGACCTATTTTTATTTAAATCATTCGACTATTGGAAACTTCTACTATAGTTTTTAATAATTATCGTTCAATCTTTTTTCGTGTCGTTTTTTTATATGATTTTAAAAAACTTCTCGTATGAGTTTAGCATAATCTTTTGTAGAACCAAAGATAAAAAATAAAAAGTAATATTAATTTTTATATAATTAAGAGCTGATAGCTTATAGCTACGGAACTGGATTCGCGACGATATCAATAAACTAAAACTTAACTTTTGTTTTTAGAATAAGAAAGTACGAAAAGTGTTTGCGTCGCATTTCTAATTCACTCAAGTTTACTTTAAGTAAGTTAGAATTTATGGTATTCCGGGAGTTCTAATGATTCATCCCATCTCTCATCCAATTCCCTTACTTGAACTATTCGTCATTCCAATTAATTTGCTAGTTACTCCACGTGCATCTGTTTGAATAAGGCGAAAAAAACATCGAGTATTCGCGATAAACTGCATCTCTCCACCAAGTCGTAATGTTTTATCATCGCGATCATCACTCTCTCATTTCTCATTCGTTTTAAACCTCATTTTCTTGCATCATTCGCGAACTAACAAGTAGCAACTGGTTTATATTTCGCGTGATTATTTTTTAGCTACTTCTGACATCCAATATTTTACACTTTCTACTTTTAATTTTTTAACTTCTACCAATTCATTATATACTTCAATAATAAAATAAAGAATGCTTTTACAAGTTCTAAGAAAAAACGAGGACGAGTTAACTCGTGTTAACATTTTTATTATAACATTTTAGCTAATTAATTTTGAAACATATTTAAGTTTACCAAAGCTGAACACATGCACAATCATATGATTATCACATATGCTATAAAGCATAGGTATATAATCCTATTTTTTGTATTATTGTAATATAATAATGATCAAAATAAATATTAAAATAATATAAGCTTTTGTAAGTGAAGTATGCTATCTATTTCTAATAAATTCAAAAGTAACTCAATATAAGTTTTTCAAGTTGCTGAATACGAATTTGAAGAAGAATTAAGAATTGCAAAATACATTTTGAACTTTGAAATTCTGACTGCAGATTTATAATGAACTATTCCTAAAAGCATTAAAAATACAGCCATATTCTTCATTGAAAAAAATGACAGTATGCAGTAGTACTTTAACAAACATGCCTCATTATCCACCCACGCGATAAGAATTCCGCTCAATCCCTCTTCTTCTCACGCTCTCCTTCCGCATCCTCAAATCTCCACCCGTCTCTCCAACAATATACAAGCTCTTCCAACTTTTTCGCTCGACTCGTGCTTCTCGTGCTTCTCAAAACTCCCACAGTACCACAAAGGCAGGAAGCTCTCGAACATCCTTACACACACACACACACACATACACACACCTCCACACACACATGCACATATACGCGTCTCGCCATTACGCAGCGAGCAAACTGTTCGTGCCTCTGGGCTCACTTGACATCCATCAATCCGCGCGGGGGGATCGGAACGTCGACTTTCTCGTGACGCGCGATAACTGGGCCCTGGCTATAAAGGATATCAAAAACGTACGAAAGAGGGATCAGAAGAAGAAGGATAAAAGTAGGAAAGACGACGAAGGCACGAACTCGCACGAAAAGTGCAATAATCCCTCGATTTTCGAGGGGGGGATATGTCTGTCCGTCTGCTGCTGCCGGGCTGTCTCTTTTAGACCCCATTCCCGACTCCGACTTCCACCCTGTCACTTCCGATCGACTTTCGTTTGTTTTCATAAATCCAATTTCCGAGGCGCGCGCGCAGCTAAGGGGACAGCCCAGACGCGCAAGACACGATGGCACGTATGTGTGTGCGTGTGCGTGTGTGTGTGTGAGGAGACGAGTGGAAAAATCGGTAATGCCCGTGACGCGAAAACAAACATACTTAAATACATAGGCGTCGCTGTAGCGTAATCGTGTGCTTAAAGAAGCTTCACACAACGTGCTCGAGTATGAAAATTAAATGCGATGAAGGATGGGTTTCAACGGGCCTTTTTTTCGTCAACTCTTTAGAGGTAATGTTTGCTCGGGTTAAGAGCGTTCATGGTGTTTAAACGGATTAAAAGGCGTGACAAATGATTTATTCAAATATATGGTGTATTACTTGCTGGATAAATCTTGTAGTATAAATTTATATTGCATACTAAAGCTCTATATTCTGAATTAATTTATGAGATAGAAAATAGCCTTTTCTTGGCAACTTTTGTCGGAATGGATAGTTTCCGATCTAATAAAAAGCGTTTTATGATTTCTACCAGGTTCTAAATCTAATGGAAGAAGAAGTATTTAATAAGAGTGAAAATAATGTGTACTTAAATCGATGAAATTGTTACTTATCGTTAGTAAACTTTGAAACATAACTTCAATGTTATCTGTGATTGGTATGATATTAATATATTTCCACTCTAATCAAGTTTTTACCTTATTAAATCTACACTCAACAATCATTGAAAAATCTCTCCTTTTCATCGAAAATGAAGGAATAATTAGATTACCAACTGGAATTCCGAATTCGTCAAACGAACGCTCCATTCACCGAAACTCTCAAAACAATCTGGCACGAACCAATCAGCACCGCGCACCGACACCCAATAACCCTTTCCAATCAAGAGCAATAATTGACAATTTCTATCGCCATTGAGTCCAAAACAAAGGTCCCAAATTTGGCCACCCTTTTACGCAACGTTATGAAACGAGCCTAAAAGGAGACACGTGGCACCCCCGCCTGCACCGTAACACAGGCTTGTAACACTAGACGAAGAAGACCGACGCGACGCGAAAGGGGTTGCATATAGCCCGAGGGCGAGAGCTGAAGCTGAAGCTGGCTATCGTGTGTGCAGTAGGCGCGCGCGCGCGCTCTTGTCGAACATAGTCGGAAAAAAATGCGAGGGAGTGAGAGTACTGCTTCCGCCCTGCCAGCCGTCCTGGCGCCAACTCTGACGCGTGTGTGGGTGGATATCTCTGTGTGTGAGCGCGTTTCTTTACTCGACTTGACTTCCTCCCTCCTGGAGTTTTGTGTTTCTCCTCCTTTTGCTGAACTGTGGAGGTGCAGTGCATTAGTGAGAACTCGTTAGCTTATGGTTTTTAGTTCGGGGTGTCTTGAGGTTTGTTAGTTCTTGAATGGAATTAGACATTTGATGTTTATTTTGGGTGGATTGCAGGAGTGCAACTGGTAAAAATGTAACCTTCATGTGTTGTTCCAAATTTATTATTATTCCATGACAAGAACCAAGGACCGTTTTAGCACCTTCATTTAAATTTTCATACAATTACCGAAAACTATTTAAAATTAGAGCAAATGTTATTTAAGTAATATATTTTAGAATATCCAGAACAATCACTCAAACCGCACCTCAAAAAAACTGTATGAACCTCTACGATCAAAAATACATCACAGAAATTCCAAACGTATCCAGTCAATACCAAAATCTACTCTCGCTGAATTCTTTAACCCAGCATCTCTTCGTATCTCTTTACTCCCTTAAAAATGTCTGCAACGTTGAAAATTCTCTTCTCCACGCGCGCGTGTTTATCCGCCTTTAAAGAGGCGAAAATGCTTCCGGCCACGGCGGGGCGGCGGCAGCGTATATAACAATGCCGCCCGCGGGGCGTCGCGCGTCGTTCGAGCTTTTGGCCCTTGGCCCGCGGACCGACGAGAATTTCTGCATGCTTGAAATACACATACACGTACGTGTACGCATAGACGCGTGCGAAAGAGGGGAACGCGCGCACGGGATCACGGGGAATTTCATTTCTGAGAAGAGTCTTTCTTTTCTTTGCTTTGTGCTGCTGCGGCGCTGCTGCTTTTTCGCGACTCGCTCGAAGTTCGGTAATGGACGCAGTCCGGTGCATTTTCGTCAGTCATAGGGCTTTTTTTGCACGCAAAAAAGTGTCCTTTGTGCAAGGGTATTGTTGAGGCGCAAAAATTTACTCTGGTTCATTAAAGTTAAGGGAGAGCGAAAAGATGTGAAATTCATTTAGTAACTCAACTTAAGGGTACATTCTCATGTAGAGACGTAAAACATGCATTTTTCTACATCTTCCTTTTTCTGTAAGAGATCTATAATATAATATTTACAGTGAAATGTTTTTTAAATTATCGTAAGTAAACATTTTGCGGCAAAGAATATTTCTTAATCTATATCGAAATATACTAAAATTAAAAAGTCATGAAAAGTCATAATTCCTCAAAATTCTTTTCTTTATTTATACGTCTCATGAGAATGTATCCTTGAATAAAGAATACGAGTACCACTTGTCGTTTGTTTAATGTATAGGTCGATCCGGCTTGAAGGACCAAATGTTTAATGGATAGGTTATTTATTAATACGACTGTATTTTTCGTGGCAATAAAAAAATAACCTCGTAAAGACCGCTCTGATTGGATAATTTTCATAAACATAGAGCTGTTTCAGCAACAACCTAATTTCGAGTGTTACATTTCAATATAATGCATCGAAACGCAAACATCGTTAAACTTTTTTATAAACGTTCTATATCGGGATCAAATTATTAGAAAATTTGAGAAATATAGTTTCATTAGCTTGAGAGTCTTAATGGTCTGACTCGCATTGTTCCACACTAAAGAATCAAAGACGAAAAGAAGAAAATAAAAAGGTAGACTCGCGTCTAGACGAAATCGAGTCGATTCCGGGGGAACAACTCGAATTAAATAGATTGGAATGTCTAAATTTGCTGGCTCGCGCACGAGGGGTAGAAAAATAACGGGACCTCCCCTTAAGTCGCTCATCCCCTAATCAACTTGCGCGAAAACTTTCTCTCCGTGCGCCTACTACTCCCCCCCCCCCCCTCCCCATACCCCCAAAAAATCCCTTTATCAATAAAGACCCAACGCAAGCGTCGAAAACTTTGCTCAGGAGGAGAAAAAGGAAGAAGTTGTGTGCTCTCTCTCGCCAGCGTCCCTCCATAACTAAGTCGCTTTAAACTTTCGATGCTACGCCGCGAGTCTCTCTCTTTCTTCTTATAGCTACCATCGGCCCGCGGCGGCAGGCCCGAAGTCTTCTAACACAGTTTTCGCAGAGCTGGAGCTGCTGCTGCTGCCGGCTGGAAGAAGTGTTATACTGCGCCTCGCGCGTGTTTTATGGAAAGTGCGCAAGCCGAGCGCCGAGCGCATACATACATTATGTGGATGCTGGAGAACAAAAATTTACTTGTTTTCCGGGGGGCTTTATAATGGGAAAAACTGAAAATGGGGATATACCTTCTTGGGAATCTTCTTTTGCCTGATTCGTTTCCAGCGAGTTGAAGTTTTCCTGTTATACGCGGTGTAACTTGATTTTTCAATCTGAACTTTTTCGAATTTGACTTTCGTATGATGAAAGTAATTTGTGTACTACATTCAGACATAGTCCATTGTCAAGTTAAAATAACATATATTTTTAAAAATGAACTTTCTAGTAAAGCAAAGAAATCATATACAAGATATATTTAAGGTAATTGCATAAATCGTACATACAATTTTTCATTTCATTTTTGAAGTATCTAAGTTACGATATTGTATAGAAATTTTCAGCAAATTAGTATAAAACTTAAAGGCTTTGATGAAGTAAGCTACATAAATCTATACCCCTTTAAACAGCTACAATCTTAAACTCACTTTGAATTCAGGCAAAATGTAAACATTTTTTCCGCCTTCATAGACACATCTCGAACCTAACTAATAAACTGCAACGTCTTCACCCTAGTGCGCAACTCCTGTAAACTGCGGGCGATTACATCACAGACGCCTTCCCCCCAAACTATCAACCAGCAAAAAGCCCTTAAACACCAAAGAAGAACTCGAGCTATCTTCGCGAGAGTCGCGTCATTTGTCAAAGCCCCCGGAGAAACTTTGCTCTTGTTTTTCCATGTGCCGCTTGCGCCTTCCGCTCCTTTCCCCGCAGTTCGAGACTACTAAGTAATTTCGGGATTTCTCCTCCGTCCCCACCTTCCCCAAAGACGAGACGAGACTCTCGCGCGTAATTACGCGAAAACGGAAATGATTTTGCCTAAGAGGAAATTATGTCAGACCTTCCGGCGGATGGTAGCAGCGCCGGGGCTTAATCCTTAAGTGAGTTGCGATTTATGCTTTAATATCGTGCGTTAATAAGGGCCGGCGCGGTCTGATACGGCCATTTTTTGCGGTGGCTGCTGCTGCAATGCCGAGCCAGGAGGAAACGAACGAAGCCGGAGCCGGCAAAAACGAGAGAAATATGAACAGGGAATGAGCGAGCGTGCGGGGAGGCGTGTAAGAAATATTGTGTATTTGCTTGTGGGAAAAAACAGTGCTGTGTGTATGAATAAACATTGAATAATGCAGTTTTCAGGGTGATATTATGGTTTATTGTACTTTAAAAGTAAAGCTATGTTTTATGGAATAGATATTATTAATAAAATTTAAACATGTTCTAGCGTATGGTGATGGAAAATAATATCGATTAATAGACTAGAGGAGTAGGATTGATTACAGTACCAAAATTGATAAATACTATTTGATTGCGTAATATATTGCACAAATATTTAAATATATATACGAAACATAAACATAAACCACATAAATGGGTAATAAGTTTTAAATGAAAATTGTTGAAAATCAAAAATATTTGTGGTTATGTTACATAGTATTCAATGATTATTCCTTTCCATTCAGGGGAGTCATTACTGATATTCATGCAGTAAATTCAGTATAGACTCGTCTGGTAATGGTTATAACATTTTTTATTTTTTATTTAATTAACCTAGAAAGTCAACTTTTATAATGATTTGCAAAACTGTATTTCTTAATGTTCCACGAAAAAACGCCAAATCACTGTGTAACTTACCTCACGCAAACGTCAAAAACCCCTACCCCAAAAAGAAACCTACAATTACATAGCTCATCCCTTGCTCCGACAATTAACAGAATGTCTACATTATTCAAATTCGCGACAGCAACAGCGGCCCGCAAAAGCCTCCAATGCGAGAGGGCGGCTTAGAACGCTCGCAAGAGTGTAAGAACACGCGAAAGAGTACACAAGCGAAGAAGAAGAAGAAGAAGAAGAAGAAGAAGAAGAAGAAGAAGAAGCGAACGAACGAACGCGGAGCGGGAGAATCCGAGCGGTAGTAATTAATTTGCATTTCGCGCGTGTACACTACATACACTGCTGCAGTTATTCCAACCTACACGCTCCCCACGAAACGAATAGAGAGAACACGGCTAACGTCCACGTCGGTCATTAATAATAATCAGCCGGTCGCGGGGGCCCTCCCTCCATAACAAAGAATGGGAGACGAGGGGGAGCGCGAGCGCGAAATTAGACTCTCTCCTCGTGCTGGAAAATCTCGCGATGAGAATTTACAGCCGCGGTCCGCGCTGATTACGTTTCCCTGATTTATCCGGGGCAACCCCCGTTTCATAGCGCGAGCGTGATTGCGAGCCTGATGTTGCTGATCGATATAACGCGAGATTTCGCAAGGTGGTAGTAGCAGTTGTTGCTGGAAGACGTAGCATTGGCGATTATTGGAGATAGGAAGGCTGAAGATATAGTTGAGAGGATTTTACGATGCTAAGGATGGGTGAGAGGGAGTAATGCAGTAGGTGCGATGGAATAGGATACTACAGTGACGTTTACGTTTCTGTGGAATCAAGTAGTTAAATATTACGTTTCTTTTGGGTTTTGAAGCAAAATCACTTGTTTCATAATGAAGCAAGTGATTTTGATTATGGAGTATAAAAATTGAAATTAGATATGATTAGGCACGTGTGTAAATGGAATCATGGTTGTTTAATTGATTTGTATGAATGTTTGACAATGAATAATGCTTTTGAAATTATTTTTTCATATTTTCTTATACATTTTATGTTCTGTAAACATTAAAAATTATATTATATAATATTAGTAATATTATCAATATTTATTTACTCTAAATATATATATATATATATATATATATATATATATATAGTATACAGCTATTAATATAATACTTTATATTTGACTACAAGTAACTTATAATTGATGAAACAAATCTATCAATCTTATATATCAAGACTATTTGGCTCTGATTAAAAATAGAATCATTTATATATGAATATTTGATTTAATCATTAGAGAATTTGCTTTTTGATTATAATATTTACATTTCTATTTCTATTTCGTATTTTAAAAATAGAATAGATACTATACATTAGATAGTAGTACCTTGATATTCAAGAAAATAAGATTCCAGCGGATCTAAAAGCATTCCCGTTTCCCGCTATAAAGGTCATTTTATTTGTTTTCCAACCGCAATAAAAAGAAATGAAAATTGAACTTACTTATCGGTAATCGAGTGATACAGTCGGCGAATTGAGCCAAGTCGGTTGCAGCGACTTCTATGTAGCCACGGAATAAAAAGTATATATAATCCTCCCACGGTGGCTCCTTTCTCCCTTATGTTCTTTCTTCCAGCGGAAGCGCTGCAATCGGAAGATGCGCGCGGAAGCAGAGCGAGTCTCTAATCGGCGGTAAACCGACCTAAAAAAAGACTTTAAATCTCCGGTAACTGCTGAGCGGGCGCGCGCACCGAGAAATTCTCCACCGCGTTACCGCAGAAATCGCTGAAGACGAGGCGAACGAAACCGTAAAAGAGCCGGAGAACGCGCGCTCAAAGAAAACATATAAGAGCCAAATTTAGATTGTTTTTGTAAGAAGGGTGCATTGATATTTGTCGAAATGTCCTAGAATTTAAACTCAGAGACGTATTTAGTAAGATTAACTAAATTTGATTTAAATGTGTTTGAGCACATTATATAACTAATTTTTATTTAGTAAAGGGACAAATGGATAATTTAGCAACATTGGCTAAATTTACATATGTGTTATGTTAAAGAGATACTCAATCCAGTGTTGCTAATAGTCACGAATTAAAACTTTATGCCATTCAGGTACCTTCCATACGTATACATTAAAAGTGCATTGCTATCAACAGTAAATTCTTTACAATCTTACTCACCTTGATACAAATAAAACATTGCACCCTCTAAACCCTCCTGCATGTATCACATTGTTCACCATCCAAAGCAATGCCCCATCCCCTCACAAAACGATAACCACCTATCCAGTGTACAACCGTTATTTCCATCGTGTCCAGCATTTTTCAACATCTCTCTCGCCGTCTATTTCTGCACTCCCGAGCCTCCTCGGTGGCAAGATCGTCCACGTGTTTCCCTCACCATCTCCATCTCCGCTAACCAGCCTGACTCTCCTTCTTGATCTCTTTGTTACTTTAACGCACTTGTCGTCTTAATTCCTCACCTCGCGTACCGCGCCAACGGTTTATACGCGCGCGCGCGCGTGCGCAAAAAATAGAGCAGGACCACTTGGGCCTTCGATCCCGTATTTATAGACATCCTGGAAAAGAAGAAGACGAAGACGAAGAAGAAGAGGCAGAGGAGAGCGGTATAAGTTATGCGATGTTTGCCCGCCCCAGCCACTCATTCCTCGTCCATAACTCTCCCGGCAGTGACAGTCCCCGAACGGAAGGGTGTGCGAGCGCGCGCCTCCTCTTCTTCTTCTTCTTCTGCTCTCGCTCTTTTCTCCTACTAGACTTCGGATAGCGGAGAGCTGCAGGGAAATTGAATGCTCTCTCGCCCTCGACTCGCGTCACTGTCAAATTGATAACCGCGCGCTGGAGGTTTTTTTACTCGTTGGGCCGCGGAGGTTTATATACAGTCTCGTGGCTTCCTTCGGAGCGTTGCGTCGCTCTTGATTTCGGTTAGCGGAAGAGGTTCTTGGCTATTTCCACATAGCTGTATAGATAGAAGAAGTGTCCCTTCGGATGTTCTTGTTTTTTAAATGGATGATGTAGGAGAGTCGAGAGCAAGCGGGGATATAATGAGATGGAGCTGTTGCCCGAGGCGGAGACGATGAATTCATTAGTTCTGAAAAATGTGGGGGTTCTCGTGCTTTCACATCTTCTTTTTCGGGAGTTCCTTCGTTCAATATTGTGTGTTTGTTGTGTGTTTCAGGTTTCTGGATCTGTTTTGTGTTTCATTTTTTAAAATAATGATTTTTCAAATGACTCGGTAAAGAAGATCTTAATGATCCAGTTCGCTACATAAGATTTAGAAGAAGAATATCACTACGTTTAGTCACAGATCTTGGTAAACGTCGAAGATATTTTTTATACAAAAATACAAATAAGTTAAGCCAGAAATCGTAACTGTAATAATTTTGACTTGGCAGACAATAAATAATAAAATATATAAACAGATGGGAAGACCTTTTATTGAACCTAGTAATGAACAAAAATATTCATGTATGTCATGACGTAATAAGAAATAATTTACGGCAATGAATATTCAATTAAAATATGCCAATTTTCATGTGTACTTTCTATCTAAACGATTAACTATAATTGAGCGAGCTAAAGATTTTTTACGCAATAAATCTTATTTTCTCAAAATAAATTGTGCGTATATCAAACATGCCTATCATATTTTATAATCTTGACTCTAAACATCAAGTCTAACTTTAAACATTCAGTCTAAAATTGAAAAATAATTACCTTCATATTCACAATCACCGCTACTTACACGAATACGCATCGCCCATAAATCCACAGATAAACTCCCGCGTGCACAGCCCACGATTCCTTTACGATCCCTATATTCAATACCGCCAGTAAAACCCACTTCTAAGAAGCTCTCCGAGCGTCATAAAACCCAGCGCGGAAAATGAGAAAATTGATTTTTCGAAAACTATGACTCCTAAAAGCAAGTCACACTTGCGCGCGCGCGCGCGCACTGCAGTCCATATAACCCCAAACACACAAGCGCCTCGCAGCTCAGACTCAAGAAAGAAAGAAAGGAAAGAAAAGGGAAGGGGGGGGGGAGAATTGAGATGGCAAAGGTATGTAACGAACGTGCATCTTTTGCAAATGGCCGGTTGGCGTATGTGCGCGCGCGCGTGCGTGCGTGTGTGTGTATAGACCGGAAGTGGCGTGTACGCGAGCTGCTGCTGCTGCTGCCGCCAATCGATGCTCGTAAAGTTTGCGGGCGTGTGCGCGAGCTAATGCGCGCGCGGCGGCCGAGTATAATATAACCCCTTCCGAAGTGTTTTATTGTTATTTCTCTCTTCTTTTTTTTCGGAGTCTTTTGCCCGTGCACGAGCCGTTTTTACATAACACTGGGGCGATCTTTTTCTTTTTCATCCATATGCTCGCGGTGAATTATTCATGCCGCCGCTGCGTGAATGTATGCGTGTATATATGCTGGAGATAGAGAGGGAGAGGGAGAAATTTACTTAAATACTCTTTCGAAAATTATGAGCGCGAGCAACGTGTTTAGCTTTTGTATGCATGTACGCTTTGGGGTGGGAGAGCTTTTGTATCTATAGTTTCGGACTGTTTTGTGTTATATCGTTCAATTATGCCGTTTACGTGTCTATTAAACTGAGGGCGGAATTTGAATGGTAAATGCACGGAAGCTTCTTTCTTTTTTCTTTATTGCCCGTGATGTGTGTATCAGCTGGCTTTTGTGCTGATATTGAAATAGATAAGTTTCTTTCGCTTAATATATGAGTTGAATTTGGAGTTGTGCAACGGTATCGATCGCTTTATACCGTGAAAAGTATAACGCAGAGGTTTATGTTTAATTCATAAGGAATATCAGCATAGATCCATCTTTTGCCAGTAAATAATCTGTTTAAACTGATAAGACCGTTCTTTTAATCCTGGATATATACTAAATAAGTATCGCTTTATCCGAGCAGCTCGAAGCTTTTAACCTTCATAAATTAAAGTACGCACGTACAAAGTTTTAAAGTAAGAAGAATGGAAAGTTTTAATGCAACGATAAAGGTACACTTTTTTGCGAAAACTTGGCATTTAACAGGCTATCTTTCTATATACGAGTTCGCATTCTTTATTCTTTCAGATTTTAATTACAAAATAAACCAATCTATCTTTACTATGTACTATTATTTATTAATTATTTATGTTATGCAGTCAAATATTTTAGATGAAAGCCTTTACATAATACGCAACTTATTATTCTACTTTTTAATTACTAAGCAAACGATAAAAGCAACTAACGAAAAATATAAAAGTAAAGTTTTAAAAACTATCTCCAAATTGTTAACCTAAATATTTTGGTCCACAACCTTCATACATATTGCACAATACACTCCTCTACATTTAAATTACAAAGCAAACGATAAAAAAGTACATAATACTAGCGCCAAATCTAAAAGTAACATTTTATAAAACTATCTCCAAATTGTTAACCCAAATATTTTGTACGCGAGCCCGTACATATTACACAAGTTACACAATTCCAAAGTATCTCCGACCGCACACAGCGATATCACAATACACAAATCCAAACCGCAGAATAACGGTGTATCCACGCGCGCGCGCATTCTCTCCAAAGCACCGCATCAAACAACATCCAGAATTTCCGTTTTCCCTTGCACACATCCACACACACGCGCGTGCGCGCATAC
This sequence comes from Gastracanthus pulcherrimus, assembly GCA_949152435.1. Lineage (NCBI taxonomy): Eukaryota > Metazoa > Arthropoda > Insecta > Hymenoptera > Pteromalidae > Gastracanthus > Gastracanthus pulcherrimus. The sequence continues at coordinate 189,633,627 of OX424572.1, read as the reverse complement.
CACGTGATATCCCGCTTTTAATCCGCTGAAAATGCCCGACATATCAGTTTCGCATAATTTCACGGCGCGCGGGCGCAGTTAAAAGAGCTAAAATTCCCGATCGACTGTACAGTATGCGTGCTCGGCATAGTCGCCCTCCCCGAACAACAAAGGTACTCGTGGTTTTATCCGCGAAAGGCAGCTACAAAAAGAGAGAAAAAAAAAAACAAGACGAATGCCGAGACCGCGAATTTTTCCGCATCGGCATGCGCGCGCGCGCGCTCGTATAAGGTTTCTTCTGCGGCAATATCTCTCTTTCTCTCTCTTGCTGTGCTTCTCGGCCCTGAGCCACGGATGCGTGAAACAAGTTTTGACGCTGGTGCGCCGCCGACGCCGCGGTTTGCGTAAAAAATAGGTATAAGCGAGAAAAGTGTGTGCGTGTGTATGTACAGCGGCGCGGGGCCGAGCCAAGCCAAGCTTCTTATATTCTTCCTGTTGCGGGGCTGAGAGACGTGCGCCATTAATCAGAGCCGGTAATTTTCTTGATATCGGTGCACTGCCACGCACAGAAGTTAGAACGGGGAAGGCGAGGGGGTTGCGTGAAAAATTATATTCCGACGTGGCGTCCCATTATTTTCAGTGTCGGATTATATGGCGGGGAGAGAGAGAGTTTATGAAACAGATTATTGTTGTTGCGCAGACACGAGATGCCGGGTGTCGGTGTGTACTTCATAATCGTTATTGTGGTTATCAAGCTTAGTTCTCGTCTTTTTTGGGGGGTGGTTTAAAATATCTTTGTGGTGTTATATCGTGCGAATTATTTTCCGACAGCTTTGTAATTAGAGTTTTGGTGGATCGAGGAACGGTAGACTAGGGTCATTTTTTAAATTTGAATTCTCTTAACTCTGAGAAATGATTTCTCATTTTGTTTTATAATGGAGAAAACGAGAATGTTTATTAAATATATATTTTATATCATATTTATTAATATAATGATACAGATTATCTATCTGAAGCAAATCATTTTATAATATAAGTCTTGAAACATCAGTCTAATTAGCCGGATGACAAAGTACATACAAATAGTCCAATTCATCATGAATGTCCTGACTATTAAAAATCAGCCTAAATTAGTTATCCCTTACTTATAAAATATTAAAACATGCAAAAGAATTCAGCGTTATGAAAATATAGTCATTATACATTCAAGAATGATGAATGCGTTTCTGTTTTACGTAAATGAGTTCCGTATCTCCGCTGATGATTTCTAGATGATAGAGCGCATCGCCGAGCTTATTTTAAGCTAATTGAGTCTTCGCGTCGGGGGCCAGTTATAGATTTTAGTATCCGTTTACAGTTCCAGCTCATTTCGTATGTTGGTTTAGTTGAAAGTAGGAGGCCGTAGTAAGCAGTAAAGCTATTTCGGGAAAGTAGAGTGTAACGGCAGAGATCACGCATTGTCTCTTCGAGCAGTGCCAAAACATGCCAAGTTTTAAAATAAATTGACTTTCGTATACCCTAAAATTTCGTTCTACTTACGATATGGACTATTATCGTTAGCCTAGTCTTTATTTAATTACAGAAATTTAAAATAACGCATCTACATTTTTTAAGGATGACATGTCTTATTGTATGAATATTATTCTAAAATTAGAATAACATACATTATTTTAATAATACGAGGAAATCTGTAATAAGTTAGTCATCAATAGCTGATATTTTTAATCAATTTTCATATGTGTATGTTTGAATTAGCTCAAGTACGTTATTCTACATTTTATTCATTCTTAAAATGTATAATTATTAATTTATATAGATTCTAATGTTCTAATTTAATCATTTGTATAAATATGGCTCTAATAGACTCTCCAAATATTTCTTTATCTCTTTGCTTAAAAAAATATATAAATTATATATGTATAAATAAACCTACATATACATTAAAATTTTTCCTTAATTTTGTTTAATTTTGTTTCATTGCTTCTTGCATTCAAAAGAAAAGTATTTATATTTGCTTTATAGTTCTTGGAACAGTAATTCACTATAATAGTTAAAACGATACAACAATTATTTTGAGAGTTTCTTTACAAACATCTTATTTAAACAAATTTACTACCATTCGATTATTATTAAAAACCTCATTTAGTAACAAAACCACGTTAAGCAAAGCATCAATCCAAACAAACTCAATGAAACAAAACATCATTCAAAAACATTCCATACCTAACCCACAATAATAAAAAGTAACATTTCAATTCTCATATCATCCACAGTAGCAGGAACCTCATTTCAACGACGCGTTATACCACCCGTCCAATTCAATTCCCCGAGCGCGCTTCCAATGAAAACACAAAAAACACCGCCGTATAACCGACCTCGTCCGCGCACGCCGACACACACGCGCACAAAGTCCCGTCGACGTCGAAAAAAAATTATCAATCTCATTCCCATGTACACCGCGGTATCGCGCGCGCACCGCACTAGACAGCTCCGCGAACTCTTCCCCTAAAAAAAAAGCCAGAGAGAAAGCATCATCCCTACTAATTAACGGTACACGTGCTCGTTTTTTCCCTCTCTTTTTCAAACATGACTATATCTCCGTTTTCTCCGTCCTTCTGTTTCAGCACAATGCACCGGCGCACTGGGGATGGAGTCGGGAGCGATCCCTGACGCTGACATCACTGCCAGTTCCAGCTTCGATAGCGGCAACGTGGGCCCTCATCACGGACGGTTCGTACCATATATACGTATTATACATATCTCTCTTTCCGCTCGTCTCCGGTTTGCGGTGTGTGTATAGTACGACTCGCCCTTTTTTTTTTTTCATTTGGAATTTTGTATCTCGCGCGCTGCGGTGGCGGCAACTGCAGTGGGGGGAGGGAGCGAGAGTATTTTTCGTTGCGTCGCTTTTTTGCGGCGGTTTTGTTCGGGGCGGTCACCCAAAATGCGCTTGCGAGAGGGTGAGGGGAAATCTAAGATGCGCGTAAATCTCGGAGGAGCAGTGGAGAGTGCAGTTTGCGTGATGTGTAGGATGGGTTTGGAGGAGAGGGAGAGTGGAGAATAAAGAAAATAGGAGGCTGGGGGTTATATATGGGGGCTGGGTAAGTGGTTGTGCAGCAGAGTGCGCAGTGGTAATGAAAGAGAAATGAAAGGTGAATGGTGAGACAAACGAAAATTTAAAGGTTTAGATTAAAATTTAAGTTGGATGCTTTTATAGAGAGTTAAACACTTCTCTTCTGTCGCTGTCAAGTGGATTTGTCATCAATATATTGTAAATATTGCCAGTTTTAACAACATTGTAAGATTAACTACTACCGTAAACCGGGGTGACTGTGCCAAATTTAAAAATACTATCTTTTGCATTATTTTGAAGGTTGTAGGTTCTCTAGAAACAAAATCTACCACTAAAGAAATTTTGAATCTTAATTATTATTTATTTCTATCTCTTTTAATAAATTAAGTTTATTTTTTACTTTATTAAACCTGAAAACTTTACTACCTGTACCATAAATCAAACTTCCCGCTATTCCGCCATCATATTTTTTTATTGGTAAAAAAAATATAACATTCAGTTTCCTTAACATAAAAACTATTTCGTAAATCAATTATAATTAATTTATATACCATTCTTTTAGCTTAGATATAAATTGTTAATCATGTGACTCAAAGTCAACCCAAATACCGGGGTGAATTTTACCACTATGTTTTTGAATTTTCATACTACGGCACACGTAAAAAAAAAATTTTATTCTTGGAATATGTTCTATAATAACGTGAGATTTTTTTTATGTAGGTAGATATGGTAGAATAATAGAGATACGTACAAGAATTTCCGAAGTGACTTAAATTCACCCCGGTTTACGGTATGCTAAATAAAATTAAATTCTTTTACTAGAACTTAATTCAGGAATACATGATTAATACAAAATTAATTTAGTCACACATGTAATAAATTACTTTTTCATTATTTGCGAGTTATCGTTGAGTAGATTCGACCCTGTCGAGAAATAAAAGACACATACTTCTCTACGAATATAAAATATTATAACTACAATTTCATAAAATATTATGCAACTCAAAATAAAGAACATCTCTACTAATAATTAAACTCAAGTAAACAAAATAAACGTCCCAAGCAACTTAGCTTACAAATTTCCTGCAACCTCACACAATTTTCCCCCTAACACACCTAATGGAACGGGAAGGCATTCGAAAGATACAAAGAGACAGCTCATGATGAACACGCGAAACCCTCTCAAAAAAACGCGCAAAGTATAAGGAAGAACCTCGCAAGCAAATATACAAATACAAACACGTCGCGCGTGGGTGCCCGGGCTTATACGACGCCGTAGATTTTCTAAGCTGCACCACGCGCGCGCGCGCGGAGCTATAGCTATACTCTACACACGAGGTGCGGTGGGAAAAAATCCGCCCAACCGACAACTATAAAACATTCGCGCGCGCGCGCGCGAGATATTTTGCCCTCGCGCTGTTTATTACCCCGATACAAGCTAATGCGCGAGACGCGCGGCTTTATGGAAATTGAAATTCCCGTGTGGCTGCAGTGTCGAGGATTCGTATAGGCATGCGAGGACATCATGTTACGCGGCGCGCGCGTGTAACGAAATTTTTGATCGTAAAGTTTTCCGATGATGCGCTGTTATGTTGGTGTGTGCGTGTGGCGCAAGTGCTGGATGCGATTCACGCGCGGAAGTGGGAATAACTTCATTCGAGGTTGGGTTTAGATTATAGAGTGACATTTTTGAGAAAATGTGGTAAAGGTTTGTTTAGAAGTTAGTGGTAGGTAAATGTAGGAAATTGTGTAACGGTGAGATATTCAGATACGCATGAATAATAAATGAACAATAGTGTGAAATAAATATAATATATATGTATACTCGTATTATGAAAAAATGAGAATAATATGAATTATATATATAATATTATGGAAAAATTAAAATAATGAATATTAAACAATTAGCTGTTTGAACTATAAATGTTTGTTAGTTTTAAATAAATGATTTCATAGGAGGTAATAAAATAGACATTTAATTGAAATTACTAATTTACTTCAGCGTAGAAAATGTGTAAAAAAAATGTAATGTTTTCCTGTTATTGAGTTAAAAATCTAGTTTAAAATAAAAGAGACAAACATAGATATGCCATACATCGTATAATGTTGTATGTAATAGTCTAAAATTACTCAGTTGACATTTGAGCATTAAATCCATTTTTTTCACGTACTAAAAAAAAAGATTTTAAATCTTAGCCATCTGGCATTTAGTACGAAGTCAAATTCTGTTAAATCATTTATTGTAACATGTCTTTTTTATGTGTCATGTGCTCAACTTAAATACACAAAAAAGGGTATAAATTTGATTACTTTTTTATACTGATTAACGTTGTAGTTATATTTCCATTGCAAATTAATTAATTTATCTAGTATTATATAATGCAAAGTATAGTTAATCAATAACTTAGTAAAAAAGTTTTTAATAACAAGAAATTATTCGGTAACTTTATAAATATAAATACAAATTATACACGATACATTGACGCTTTTCATTTAATACTGATTCCATAAACAAGTAAATCGTATATTTTTTCAATGTAATAACATCCCTACGCCAAAAATTTCAACATTACAAAATATCTTTTGATTAAAATGATTAAACACATAATGTCTCATCAAAGTCACTTTTAACGATGCAACTGATATGTAAATAACATGAAATTTCATAAGAGTTTATTACAATTTAATGAATACTTAAATGAAAACGCATTTTGTCGTCTGATATCTTTTTAAGCAAAATAAAAATGCAAATATGTGCGATTATATAATCGTGTCGTATACTATGTATATAAAAATCTCGATTTTAAAAACGTGGAATCATGTATGTTTCTTTAATGACATATAAAATTGAGCATCTCATAAATTTAAGCTCACTTTTTGAGTTACGTTACTTTAAATACAATAATTAAAACATTATATAGTTAGAACTTGAGAAATAATTACCATAAGAAATTTCTAACTACATTAAATATAGTACATATACAGAATAAAAGATAATATTCATGAAAAGCAAAATGTTTGAAGCTTTTCGATTTCTCATGTATAAATACTGTTACGTGTCATCGTGTGAATTTCAAGCTGCTGTATTTAAATTAATTTCTTTCATACAAAAAAGAGAAAAAATAATCTATCAAAATATGAGATAAAAAAAATCATCTCCCAAAAACCATCCCAACTACCCATCCTGCACCTATCAATCTCGCATCAAAGCTTCGCGTCCCTACCACCCCCCTCACTCAACCTGCATCGGATCCTCAGCATCGTCGTCCGACAATGAGGATTAATGAAGCTCGCGCGCTCGCGACGCAGCGTCGGCAGCAGCAGCAGCAGCCTGGCACGCGTCCGTCCCTATTTCCCTCGTTTGTGCACAATATAACCTCTCTCTCTCTCTCTCGCGTGCCTAAAGCTTGAGCTTTTCGGCCGTTTGTGCCCCGCCGCGAAGCCCTTTGCTCTAATTACGGGCGCCTGGCGCATAATTATCGCGATCCAGCGAGGGGGGGAAGGTTTCGATAATGCGCGCGTTATGTACGTGCCGTTGATGAATTGTGCAACCTACTGCTGTGGCGGTTGCTGACGCTGCTTGTGTTTAGAGGAATAGGAGATGCGCGTGATATTATTGGATTGAGAATGTGAGGCTTTTGAGGAATTACGTGGGGTGAGAACGTTTATGCAGTGATGATTTGAATATATTGTCAGTCTTGCTTGGATAGCGATTCTTAACAAACAATCTTTGAGATCTTGAAATAAAATGATGATACATTTTTTAGTTTAAGTAAACAGTTATTAATCTACTTAATTGAATAATATGCTGAAAAGTGTTAATTTAAATGCACTAGTCTTCGCCTTGAATTTTGTGATTCATAAAAAAAAGAAAATTGTTTACAATACCTATTAGGTGCATCAACTACATCTATATTAAATTTGTTATTGGCTTTCTCTCAAACACTCTCACTGCATCTAACCTTCGTTCCTCGTTAGCACCACCTCCCACCGCAAAAAAGAATCTCGCCAACTGGCGACTTCCGGACACTGCAAAGACGACACACTCAAAGTCGGTCCCTACCTCGCACCGTCGCCTACGAAGTGTCAGAAGCTAAATTACGTTACGGCCCGCACCGACCGCCATAAACTCTCCGTTTGGAATTAGGAATCATCCCTTCCCCCCCTCGAACGTGTCCATATATCCATATACCGAATATATACGCAGCCTCTGCGCACTCTTTGAGACCTTCCTCCTCCTCCTCCTCTGGAACTTGTCCTCGCCGCGACGGCGCGGCCCATAACTCATAGCCCATTAAGGGGGAGGAGGTGATGCTGCTCTCCTCTCCTCGCGAGCGCCGTATAGTAGCACACTTTGATACAGTCAGCGCGCGCGCGCTCATCAAAGACATTCCGCGCGCACTGCTGGTGTTGGCCGATAAATCTTTGAGAGACTGCTGCCTGAGATTATACGCTCGTCGCGGAGTGTAGGACTGCCTGAATCGCGTGAGATTTTGCGGAGAGGATGTTGTAAGTTTTCAGGGGGGTTAGGGAGTATTTTTGCGTGGCTTTCGAGGGAATTTTTATGATGAGAGGTGGAGATTCTTTGGGGGGATGCTTGACTGGACGACATATATAGTTTATTCGTTTTGATATGTTTTTTTAGTTTGTGGAAATAAGAGATACGTGAAACATACTTTTGAAGTTATATGCGGTGTAAGAGTCTGGAATGTTTATAAGCTTGCCCTCTGATGATTTTTAAATTTTGTTCATACATTTTTTTGCAAACTTAACGTTGGTATAGTTTTCAGAATATTAACAGAAGCTTTTTTACAAGATTTAATCATTGACAATGAAAGTATCACTATTTGTTGCAATATTTTTTATTAAAAGTATCCAATAATAGCTGATTCTTGCGTATACTAGAATAATAATTTATTCTAAAGGTGCTCCAAAGACTTATTTGGACATGATACCGATGAATTAACAATTATTTGATTCTAATAATTTTTTACATACTTTCAACATCGTTATTGATAAATACTTAACAAAAATTTGTATTTAAATAAAATTCATAATTTAGTTTATTATATAATAAAAACTCTTCAAAGTAAGTTTTGAATGATTTTTATATTCAAATTATAGACCTGTATTAAAAAAATTTATCAAGTAACATTTTGAACGATTAAAATCTTATTTCACCAAATATTTAATAACAATATAGAAAAACTTAAATTATCTTCAACGAAATAAAATGAAAAATGTTACTATTATTATATAGGTTAAATAATTAAAAATCAGTAGAAAACCCAACGTAATATACTATAAATATAAATTAATTACGTAATAATTATGTCAAAACTACACCTCATAAAATATTCTCTATCCCATTCGCATCCAGCCTAAAAAAGAAACCACTAAAACAATGTTCATCCAAACGCCTCTAAACTACATTTTCAAAATCACCAACTCGATTGCCCGTGAAAGCTCAGCCGCAGCAGCAGTCGTGTATCCTTCGCCTCGCTTGCCTCTGCCCAAGACAAAGATCCAAACAGACGAGAGCAGAAGGCGCGAACGAGATAAAGAGTAATTAGAGGCAAGACAGAGAGTGAAATACACTGTGTCGGGAAGCGGAACAAAGACGGGACACACACACGCGCATAGCAGTCAAAGAAGCAAGACGGAGAAACGAAATACACGCGCGTCCAAAGCGAATTAGCGAAGTGAGAACAGAGGGAAGAAGCAAGCGCGAAGAAGAGGAGGCGGCAAAAAGAACGAGAGCGCGAACGTAAACTCAGAAACTGCAGCGAGGGAGACGCGGAGGCGTACTGTACTGCACGCGTACGTGCGCACGCACTGCCTATAATTTGATTCTCGCGCGCGCGTGCTTGATGTCGCCGCGAATATAGAAGTCGCGTTTCATCAGCTTCTGCAGCAGCAGCAGAGAAGTTGGGTGCGAGACGGGAAGCGCCGAAAATTGCGCGTGGTTGAGTTGGCGCTTTCGCGGCACCAGCTCCTTTTGTGGATTCTCTTTTATCTCTGCTGCTTTCCTGCAGTGCAGTGTGTGTTCTTTCGTTTGTTCTTTCATTGTTGCCTTCTCGCTGGCTTTTGCTTTTGAGGTGATTGAATATTCGCAGTTCGGGAAATTTAATACGGAAAATGCTCGATGATTTTTGCGTAGAATCGGGAGTATACGCACATTTTAGTAGCTTCTATAATAGTACATTTCGACACGGGTGCGGAAGGTGATTATTTAGCTCATGTGACGTTTTTCGCACGAGCGAAGCGAGTGAGAAAAGTCACATGAGGTAAAAATCTTCTTACGCACCAGTTTCGAACCGCATTTTATGCCACGAGAGCCGAATAATCATATTGAAGTTACGATTTTGAGGTTAGAGTGGTATAAATATCTATTCTTTATGGTAACGTATAATAGTACTTTTAATAGTACTTACCTAATAGTACTTTTTCCGCTAATTAGGTAGTATGGAATTCAACTTCAAAAAAAGAAAAAAATAAACAAGTAAAATAAATCACTTTTTAGTATACATTTATAGTACGTTCAAAAGAAACAAATTTCTGAGCGTTCTTTTGGAAAGAAAATATTAATTTATAATAAAATATTTGTTTCCACTAGAAATTGACTTTGAAAACGGTAAACAGCATTTTTAAGCTACATTAAAATAACATATCTCGTGCCGAGCTGGACTAACAAAATCTATTGGAATCATTGAAAAAAGTGTGCATAGATAAACTTAACTGACTAGCGCTTTGAGAGTTAAAAAGTAGCCATCAATTTTTCAACTTTTTATCTGTATTCTCCAAATTAAATACATTCCTACATAATTTCAAAACACCCTCAAACAAGATTAATATTCCGACAAAAATCACATCTGGTCCGGCCTCTCATACAGTAAAAATACAGTAAAAATCCAATCCACCCCGCAACGAGTTCCCTTCAAAACCGGCAAATTCGCCTACTCCTCCGCGGCTAACGTGTTTCCTCTCTGCCCACCAGCTCGCTCTCGTCATCGTCCTCTCTCAACACTTCCTGCCGCGTCTCTTTCTCCTCTCGCTATCTCGCTTCCCCATCTGGCGCGAGAACGTTTCTGTCTACTCGCGCAAGTCCCTCTCTTTGTCTCTCCTCCCGCGAATTCGCGCATATACACCGGCGAAAGGAAGCTACACGGCTACACAATTAGCAATCGAAGTGGCTCTCTCTCTCTCTCTCTCTCTCTCTCGGTGGAATATGCGCGAAGAAGAGGAGGGTATCCCTCATCTTTAATTCATATCGCGCGCTTCCGCGAACGCGAGGCCCGATCGATAAATTATAATTTCATCGCGTATTCCGGCGCTGCGCCGCGCTGTGCTGTGCTGCTTATCCGTCAAGTGTGGCTAAGGTACAAACAGCGCCGCGGCTTAGCTGGCGATTTCGTTTTTTTTTTTGCTCTGTGGTTTTTTGGTTTTTGCGAAGGTTTTTCGTCTAGGAGTTCTAAGAGAGCGCGTGGATATGTATGTGCATATGCGGGCTGAGTTATATATGGGATGAGGACGCGCTGCTGGAGTTACGCGGTGGGGGTCTTTGTTTTTGGGTGTGCTCGTTTGCATTGGGAGGCTCGCTGTGGTTTCCGAATTTGTTTTTAAAGTGTGTAAAGATGCGAGGTGTTTTATTATAGACGAGGGGGAGTATTAAAATTCAAGAAGTGTGTTGAGGAAGCCAGTTGGCGTTTCTTTGAAGTACTGGTGGAACGGTTAGAATCAAAGAGTTATAAAGAAATACTGAAATAACTCAATCTACGATTAGACTAGCTAAAGTCTTTAGATGCTTTAAGAAGTTTTAAATGAGAATTTAAATTTTATCAGTGCAAAAAGCGAATACAGAAATTTTGAACGGAATCCTTAAGTTTGTTTGTCTTACCAGTCTCGACACGTATCTACTTGTAATTACTGTGTATAGATGATTCACAGTAACCGTGCATATTTATGTCTTATGCAAGTAATTTTACAATAGAATAAAAAGAAATTTAATTTTTGCTTTAATGTGCATGAATTATTTTCTTGTACTATTCATAATCGGCAATTAACTTTTACAACGAGAAGGAAAATTATAAAGATTTAATTGCTAAATGTAAGCACTGCGGTCTCAGAACTAAGAACCTTGAATACGTTGAACGTCGAATGATATAGGTAAAGAGCTTTAATTTAATTAACTTTTTAAAATAAGAATTGAAGCAACTTGTATTAACGCGTATTAAATAATCAATTCGACTTTGTTATAAAATGTACATTTACACTTTAATATTATGTATCATAATTTTTATAATCATTTTGTCAGAGAGTATTTCTGCATATTTTAAAAGTTCGACTATAATTCTTTGATATTCCAAGCAAAATCGATTGTTTCAATAAAAAGGAATCATGGTTAGAGACCAAACTATACACTGCAAATGTAACTATACTCTATACTTTTACAAAATAAAAATCCTTTCAAAAACCATTCCCAAGCTAACTACTATCGAGTACTTTCTAAATTACAACATCCATTCCCAAACAATAACCCAACTCAAACTCCAAATTAAAACTCAATCGACACAACTCACCTCCAGCCAAATTTAATACACACACATACGCACACGTACAATATTCCTCCAGCAATAAATCAGCCTCCTCGCACAGCAATCTCGACCTTACATCCGAGCGGCATAAATCGCGCGCTCGCGAAACCCCAGCCAGATAAATACACCAACATCCACACACACACACACACACACACATATACCTATACATAGACGCGTATAACAAAGCTCGAATCCCTTTCTGTCCACAGGATGCGTCAGGAGAGCTTCGGGGGTGCCTGGTGCCCGAAGCCCCAGATCACGACCAAGTCGAGCGAGTGGATAGAAATAGATCTGCGCAAGGTGCACATCGTCACGGCCAGCGGCACGCAGGGCAGATTCGGCAACGGACAGGGCGCCGAGTACGCCGAGGCGTATCTGCTGGAGTACTGGAGGCCGGCACTGGGCAAGTGGGTGCGCTACAAGGATCTCCGCGGCGAAGAGGTGAGTTTCCCATGGAAGAATTTACTCTCGGCAGAATACTGTTCGAGAATTAGTTGCCGACGCAACCAGTACTTGCAAACGTTACAGGTCCAGCACTGAGATGTAACAGGCATGACAAGAACGGGCCAGTACAACACTTTTCTTCGTGATATAATCAAAATTGTACAAGAAATATACAATTTTAGGCACACACGAGACACTTCACTCAAAGTTTAGTGTAATAATCATAACTACAAATTACTATCGCGCGGCCGAAAATTTCACGTAAGCTTAGTAATCGTACATTAAATTTATATTTTGTTAAAAACTAGCCTAAAAAGTAGGTTAAGTTACGCTTGACGATTTCGCGATGTTTTGTTTTCTTTCAATATCGGCGAAAAGTATTACACCAACTCTGAGACGTTTTTCGGGCCAACGTCGATTCATTTTACTGGCCCATTCTTATCAAAACGATACAATCCCTTTATTGGTTCAGTACCGAAAAATAATTTACTGGCATACAATATTCAGCCAGAATCGGCCCGAACTATCACTACTGGCAAATTCTTTTATGGGTTGTGGATTTTTTGAGGGGTGTCTTTTTGAGTTGTGAGTTTCTTTCTTAGAAGGGGTGGGGCTGAATTTGGTCGGAGCTGGATGGTTTTGAAGTGGAATGATGTGAATGGATCGAAATTGAAGATAGGTATGTGGTGATTGTTTGATTTGGTGTGCGAAGTTATGGGATGAATTTTGTTTAGAAATCGGCATGAAATTATAAACTGGGGATATGGAAGTTGGGGTGGAGATAAATGAGCCGAAAGATAATTTTGCAGACGGATAATAATGCCGAATTTATTTTGCCAAAGGGTAAATTGGCTGAAAGATGAAGTGTGCCAATGGGTAAAGTAATCGATTAACAAAAAAGCCGAAAAAATAGTTCCGACGGGTAAAAATGCCGATGGATAAAAATGCCGAAAGTTAAAACTGCCGAAATGTGGAATCGCTTCAGATAAAAACTAAAATTATCTAATATTGAAAAGAAACGACCTAGCAACAATTAACACATTATTATAATACAGGCGTATATTCTAATAACAGTACTTTCTTGTCCACATTTTCGTTTCCGGCATTTTTAACTTTCGGCATTTTCTTTTTCGGGATTCTTGTTATCGGCATTTTTAACTTTCGGCATATTTATCCATAGGTATTGATTTTTCGGCAATTTCAACCGTTCGGTAAATTTATCCTTCTGCAAATTTATCTTTCGGTAAATATATCCCCACCCTGGAAGTTGGACATTGAAGCTTAACTGAATTATTTAACTTAAACTATTTATATACGGATGAAGCAATTATTTTTAGGAGTAAAATCAGGTTTTTCGTTAATAATTTTGATGATTCTTTATCAAAATTCAACGAAATTGATAGAAATCTTAAATTTACAGTTAGTAACATTTTTTATGGTATTAATCCGTAACTTTTATTTCTTAACTTCCATGATTAGCTTAGTAAATAGAGAATACATTTAGAAATCATTTTTTATTACGCGTTACTTAAATTATTAGTAACTGAGGCTAAGAAAGTTTACTTGTACCGATTTATTAGAAAATCTAGTTCTTTCTTAGTATTTTTCTCAATTAAAGTAGACGTTACGTAGCAATATTATTAATTTAATGAATACACACAGTACATACCAAAAGTTTATTACTTATTTAAGCTACTTATACTTTATAAATTCTTAACTGTAGTAGCTTACTTTCATGTACATTGTGTATCGATCCTATTATATTGAATTATACTCTTCACCCTTCAAGAGACGAGGGAAATTGTTATCATTTTACAAACAAAAAAAAGTTTGAAGCTTTTACCTCCCCGTTTACCTCGCCTTACCTTACTAGAAGCTTATTATTCTGAAAGTACGATAAGTAGGAAAGCGGCATAAAATGGAGTTTAATTTAAAATTTCGTCTTCTGCACGGCTCATGATGATACGATACGACACAAGTAGATCATAACTTTTTTATTCAAGTATATAAAAGTTCAGTAAATAATAAGCGCGCATACAATAAACTCTAAAGCGAAACAGTTCCTTTTATCATACGCGCATATATCATTCACGCGAATTTTATTTAGAGTAAAATTCAGTATATATCCATCCGCATACGTTTATACGGCCTCTTTCGTTCAGCATTAAAGTAAACTTTCAAGAAATGACGGACAAAACGATGGGCCATAAAACCGTATCCACAGCAATATTTTTTCTCGCTGAATTTCCCGTCTCTCTCTCTCTCTCCTCTCTCTCTCTCTCTTTCGCGCGCGCGTAGATGAGGGTTCGCCGGGCAAAGTGCGAGAAAGTCTTTTTGTTGCCACGAAACAGCCATTCATCTGAAAAAAAGGTTCCCGCGCGGTAATGGCGTGTATACTCGCGATAAAAAAATCATCCGCATGAAAATGAACTCTTATGTCACTTTCTATCTCTCTCTCTCTCTTTCTCTCTGTCAAAATTGGGGGACACCACCACGCCAAGTACAATATATTTCTCCTCGAAAGTCTCAGCGACGACGGGGCCACTGAAAATCCCGCTTTTTCATCCGCGCGCGGGGGAACAAATATTTCTCGTCGTCCAAGGGGTCGTCCGAGGCGACGCGCAAGGTCCCGAATGAAAGGAAACGCCGCGCGGAAGAAAACTTTCGAGGGGCAATTTCGAGCTGGCGCTCGCGCGCGGACTCGCGTCGCGGAGATGAAAAACGAGCCGCGAGCGTTGCGGGGACAAGTGAAAAGTGACCGTAAAGGATGTACCAAATGAGAATGAGGAGATGCGAGGCTGGAGGGGAGAGAGAGAAAGAGAAGGACTCAAGGTAAACAAATTTTCGGGCCGGCGCGCGGTTTGTAGTCGACGCGCTTTTGGGTCAATTGTGTTTTTCGAGGGATAGCTCGAGGGTGAGCGAGAAAGTTTGTTACGAAAAAAAGGGATTTTTTTAAAAAGAGACACAAACAACTTTGGTGAATAATAGATGGAAATGATATTACTTTATTGCAAAAATATACTTGTTACAAGAAAAACATCGAGAGTAGGTTTTAATAATTGTTATTTATAAATTGCGAATCTATATCTCATAAAATGGTACGTTAATTGTCCTAAATAGTTTTAAATGCTTTTTTTTTAATTTTAATTCTAAATTATTATTAATTATTTGTTTATTTTTACAATAAGTGTAGTGACCTGCATATAGGAAATTCTGAAACCATTCTTTGATATAATATTTTTGAAACCCTAAAGTTTGCTCTAAATGGCGATGCCCACTGAACATATTGATCAATCCTCTTAAAACTGTGCCAAATACTCATTTCAATGTAAGCAATAAAAGTACAAATTTATTTTAAGCGTATTTTAATTTTAATTATTATTAACTCAATTAGACGTTGTTTAGATTTTTATGTTAATTACTAAAAGCTATTTTTATTATAAATAGCAAAATATGCCTAATATAATTTTATATCTAAAATATATTGCATTAAAATGAAACTATCAACCATAGTTATAAAACTATTGATCAATAAGTTAACAATCAAAAATCCATTTTAAGTAAAATGAAAAATATTAATTTGTTACAAATGAAATAGATTAATCACTCAATAAGAAAACTACGCATCATACCAAATTCAAGAATTCCACTCTTTATCACAAATAAAGCTTAAAAATCGGCGCATGCCCTCATCTTAATAATCAAACAATCCTTATCCACCAACAATGCACCTCAGCACACCGCGTACACAAAAATAGCAACACATTAATATCGCCCCGTGAGCTCTCACCGCTCATTACCATAAATAAAGCATCGTCACGCGAATTAATAATAAAAACGCACGCACGCACTCGCTCTTACCTTGCCTCTCGTCCGCCCACCTCTCCGTTTTCTTGTGTAAACGATCGAGCGGGGCAAGAAACGAAGGGAGAGGAAAAAAAAAACAAGTCCTGTAAACAGTTCGCCGATGCAGAGCAGCAGCCAAGGCGCGTGGCGTCCTCGTCCTCGCGGGCTTATTTGTGTTCTCTTCTCCTCGTCCAGAGGAGAGAGAGAGAGAGAGAGGGAGTATATCGGATCAATAAAATAAGGGAAGGTCGTCGCGTGCCGGAGTGTCGGGTCAGCCCTTCTCCTCCGTCTCTCTCTTTCTCTCGCTCTTATACGTATATATATGTATATATATACGTAGCCCACCTGTCTGGATAGGTGAGGCCGGACTCCCTCGGCTCGACTATAATTACTTGCGCCGCGCTCGCGACTATGCGCTCTCCTCTTTTCTTTCTTTTCATCTTTCTCTCTCCTGTACTCGGTATATATATATATATATATATATATATATATATATATATATATATATATATATATATATATATCCGCTGTACACTTTTCCTCGGCGGCCCCGAGTCGCGAATTTTACGTGAATTAAGGAGCGAATTTAATTGTAACTTGGCGATTAATGGCTGGGCTCCGGAGAATTCTTGCAGGTCTCTCTCTTTTTGGAGCTTTTTTTTGAATTCGTACTTAGGCGACTCTCGTTATGATGTTTGCCGGAGAATTACATTGAACGAGATCTTTTTTTTCGTTGGGTTTGCGTGGATAGGGGGAGTAAGTGGTTCCCTTAATCGCAGGGTACTTTCGTACAGTCTGAGCGATTTCGAACGAGTATTGCTCTGGTATATGCGGGTCTATTCGAGTATGTTCGTGCTAAGGAGTAATTTCATTGTATCAGTAGACTTGCTACTTTTGAAGTATTATGTTGTTGTTACAGTTCGCGTCCAAAAATGTTGAATTTATTTCGAAGATAAATTAGACATTAAAAAGGTTTGATTTAAAAAAATAATTGATTTTTTAATTGATTGCTTGTATGAGTCTATTTTCTGTTAAGAAACTTATTAGTTAAAATGGTAATTCAACGATCGTGATGTACTTTAATTAAAATTGAGAAAATACAAACATCCTCAAGCTATATATTTATAAAGCTTTAACAAATATACAAATTTACATTAGCATTGAAATAAATGTTTGTATTTAAAATATTACAGCAAACGCTTTAAATAATAGCCACTCATATCACTGTACATTCATAAGCTTCTCTGAATTTCGTATCGCAATCGAAACAATGAAATAAATCGTTAACCAGTCCAAGCGTAAAATGTAATGAATTTCTCTTACTCGATAATACAAGGAGGGCCTCTTAAAGTCGCATTAACCGCGAGAAAGACAGAGGAGGGATCCGCACGCTGTATAGCACCAAAAAATAGAGCACTACACCGCAACGCCGCGCCGTCGATTTTCCCGCAAGTCCGATGTTCGCTCCTTCCGTGTCTCCCCCCCCCCCCCCCCCCGTCCTCGTTGACATTAATGACATTCTTGTCGCGCAATTAAACAAAGGCCCTTTCGCCTTATCCGACTTAATCTTCGCTAACGACTGAACTTGTCCGGCTTCCCAACGAGACCTCTACACCCAAAAGGAGCTGCGCGGAGCTCAAGCTCCGGGGAGAGCGTGCCAGAAAGAAAACAAGGAAACAGGGAGAAAGGGAGAGAGAGGAGAGAAGGAAAGAGAAAGAGAGAAGTGTAAACAGTTATCTCTATTTCCTTTTCTTTTCTTTTCTTACGTGACTGTGCGTGGTGATAACGTTTATGCTGCATTTGATATGGGTCAGATATGATTATATTATATTGATTATTCTGATAGGAAAGTTTTTGTACTTGAGCAGAGATGGAAAGAGCACGCGCATGGAACCAGTTTCGTTTTCTTTTTACGATACGTGAAGGAAATCGGATATTTCATCCTATTATAAAATGTAACATTAAACATTTTGTGGAAAATAGATCAAGAATAAATTTGATAAGAAGATTTTCCAATTCTTTTATCAGTATTTGAATAAATCATAGTAATTAGCTTACGTATACTTTTATATCATTTATGATCGATGAATAGTTAACTAAAAGCGATATATATTAAACAGATTTTTTGCTGTTTATTAATTTCCAAGCTACGAATTGAATTTCAAACATGTGTTACGTGAGTATGTCATAACTTACGTATAGATAGCGCACGTTTCCCTATCACCTTTGAAATGCATTTTACTTACATAAACTTTTAATTCAAGCAATAAAATCAATAAATATCTCTCATACAATTGTAAAATTAGTGGATGTAGGGCAGTTTCTGCGCCTTTCTCTCATTCGATCTCTAAACGACGATGCACGAGGCATTAACGTAACATGGGCGTTGGTCGAGGGCCACACCTCGGAACGGATAGCCGCGGCGCGCGGAATTTGTCAACGCCCGAAATATACACGACGACGTACGAGCGCGAACTGCATATGACTTCTCTCAATTTAAATCGTCCATTTGTAATAATGACAATCGTATCCTTTTATTGCGTTATTTAGGGGAGAGTCACACAGTTATGAACTTCATTTTGATAGAAGATTACTTACAATTTTTTAATCTTGTTAGAAAGTTTCTTTAAGATTGGGTGGAACGTTAACTTTTAATCTGCAACTGATGACACTAAGGTCAATTTGACCCAGAGAAATAATCACAATATGTTCTAAAGTAAAATTAAATCTTTTGATTTCTGCTATACGGTACAGTTTTCTTACCGTCGCTCACGTCTGAATTGTCCTTCATTGGATACTTTGGGTCATTTTACCCAGGGTCAGAACGACATACACTCTAACGTAAAATTTCCTCCTCTTTCCTCTTTAAAAATAAGTATTTCTGCTTGCACCCTCAAGTACTCAACAATTATTATTTTGAATTTGATTAATAAACACAAATTTCAGTATGCAGAAAATCTTTAAGTCCAGTGTCCCAAAGCAAGCGACTCTCCCCTACAACGAACCATTGCACACGCGACGAGGAAGAAAAACGCGCGGCTCGCGTGTCGCACGTTGGCGGATTATTATTGATGGAGATTGGGGGAGAGAAAGAGCGCGAAAGAGTTTTCCTCGTACCTATAGCTATCGGAACAGGTAGACGATAAGAGCGGCGCTCGTTAGTTGCCGATATGCCGCGCGAGTAGCGATTGCTAATTGCGATACGGGCGATGGTCTTTTTCTTGTTCGTCATTCCGCTGCGAGACGCCGGTGGCGCGCGATCGGGGTGAAGAAAATAAAAGAGCGCGAGGGGAGGTGTGTGTATAGGGATTGAGAGGTATAGGAAGTAATCGGAGGTGAAGCTCGGCACTGGCTACTTTTGTCGAAGGATATACTTGGAGAGGAAGGAAGAGATGGAATATTGAATATCCTGATTTAGCTGGTCGTGAAATTTAATTTTATAAACTTGTAGGTGTTTATATGGAAATTTCGCGAGTAAGTAAATTGTGAATTACGGGATTAACTTTCTAATTGTATAATTAAGGGACAAGTAAGTATTTGAAGTGATTATTGGACTCTGGGACAACCAAACTTCTAGTTATCAATATGCGAGTGTAAGTGTAGCTTACTATGCCTGGAGTATAGTATCTTATTAAATGTGTCGATTATAATATAATATTTACATGCAAATTATCCATGAAAAGTATTTTAAAGCCTTGTTTTGAAAGTTGGTAACGTTATCTAATACGTAGAACGTATTCAAACTAGCAAAATAGAGGAAATTAAAATCGTTGCAGTAAAAGAGCCTATAATCAAAAAATTATTATTCCAAGCTGTCCAGCGCTTTGAAAAGTCTAGAATATTTACAGAAACGTTAAATATAAATTTCCGCGCTGATCAATGCTGCATAATTTTATAATTCAGCCTTACAAGATTTCACGCATCAATAAAATAAATCCGCGTGGGCGTGCCTTCCGCTCAACAAGTTTAACGTTAACCGATAAACGTGTCTCCGGCGCCTTTTCATTCATCCTTTGAAAAACCTAGAGAAGGTCATTCAATATCTCCAACTCGCGCGCGTTCATGTTATATGAATAAATATAACAATTTTGCAATCGATACTTTCTCTCGACGCGTACACCTGAAAGAGGGATAAAAATATCGAGGCCTGCCCCGACGAGGCGCTCGTGAATCGAAGAGAAGCACGTCGTTATTTGTTTTTACGCGGCCTTGCGAATCGCTGCTTATTAAATGGAATTTTCTTTTGTAAAAAAGCGGACGTGAAGCGCGTGCGCGCGAATGTCGATTCGATCTGCAAAGCCTGATATTCGATCGCGGGCTCTCGATAAGTGTTCAATAAACGGGAGGCGAAATTTTATGGGTAATCGTTAATATCTGCATTTAATGGCGATAACAATTTCCATGCGTGCGCGAGTTTGTGTATGTGCGTGCGTAGCGCGAATTAAGGATAATGCTAATTAAACGCGGGTTTGTGTGCGTTTTTTTTTATTATTCATGCACTTTGCGTGTAAAGATTATTTTTATCGTGATGCGAACGTAAAGTATTTATTGTTATTTGTTTTTGTAATGAGAACAAGGTTGAACGACGTAGTCAGTGTCAATAAGAAATGACTATACATACTATTTTCAATATAAAGTTTTAAAAAAATCTTCAAATTTTAATTTACATTGTAAACTTTGCATTATAATACACAATTTTCATTATTTTTCATGTGTATAATTCTTTAATTTATTGCAAAACTTGCTCTCCTCATTAGTATTTACAACCCTAGACACGCAATAAAGCAACGCTAAGAATATTGATACAAATAAAATGTGTTCACACTCGACATTACGTTTTTACAACGGCTAAATCGATCGCCACTATCAATAATTCATGTACCCACACATAGCCCTCCCTCCAAACATGCTACGCTGTACAAAATTACATCGGGCGTCCGGGCCGGAATATTAATGATTCTCCGTAAATAACATTGTCTAAAGTCTTGCATTCCGTAAACCGCAACTTACCGACGATTTTTCACCGGGCCGCAGACGCGAGCCGACGTGCGGCCTTCCGGAAAAAAGGCGCGAGCGCCGCGAAAAAAAGCACACACACACCATAAATAAGAAGCCCGTAGTCGCGCATATAGGACCTTCCCACCCTCCTCCCCCTCCAACCGCACGCCAGTAATGCCCGTCATTCTTACTTCCGTCTTACGCTGCGGCGCGTATCATTATCGCTGCTTTTTCGTCTCTCTCTCCTTCTCGCTCGCTTTCTTATACTTTCGTTATTGCCGTGTATACAAGTTGTGTATATGTATACACGTAGTAGCTCTTGGGCTTTTCCACGTGTTCCTCTTTTCCTCATCCTATATTCATGCTCTTTTTCTGTCTCATTACTAGGGAGCTCTCTCGTGGCAATTGTGTGATGGAGTGTAGTGCGAGCGTAGCTGTATAGCTACAACGATTTTCTCTGTTCGTTATTGATTTATTGATAGTGTCTAGAGGTGTTTCTAATTATTATAATGGTTTATGAATGAAATATAAATGAAGTATAGCTGAGTAAGTAAATTGAGCCAGCGCTTTTCAAGATACTTTTACAAAGTGTTTTGAGTTTAGCCAATGAAATTGGCATCTAGTAAAAAATGACCAATGCTTAATTATTATAGGTATAAATATTCCCATTATCTTTATTGATTTCATAAAAATAGACATTATACTCAAACGTGTATAAGTATCGAATCAAAAAAGTGTACATTAAAAAATAAAGCTGTTATAAACATAAAACATTTACAGTTTCTTCAATGCAACTATGTCAAATGACTTTTTAAGACAATATAGTTTTATAATATCCTGCGGAACATTCCTATTTTTAATTTTTAAAATATTATATCCTCGCAAACCGAAAGATACATTTCTTCGATAATTAAAAAAGAATACCTTATCATTCATACAATCTTTATATCCTTATAATTCTGCTCTTCATAAAAGAAACTCTTTTGTTTAAATTTTATCAACAGTTTTTATACAACGATGTACAATCTTTCGCTTACACACTTAAGCATGACTCAACACGTTTACTATCGTAACGCAATATATACCAAATTACAGCAAACTTGCACAAAAAAAGCCTCACCACACGTCATTTCCCGCGATACACACTGTCACCGCTATCGACTTCGCGCACCGCATCGTGACTTCCTAAGTGAATGACCTCCCCCCACCGTCCACCACACACATATTCCTCCTCCACACTCAAGCGCCTTATACACACTCCCTCTAGTTGGCCTACATGCACGCGTCGCAGTCCATACATCTTCCCCCTTCTCTCCTTAACTTCAGCCTCAGTCTCAGCCCCCCGACTACTAATACACGCATACATCCCAGCGTCGCGTACAACACATCGACTCTCTCGTCTCGCAAATCGCACGTGCAGTCTATCCCTCTTCCCCTCTTGGCCGAAAGTACCTACTTATCCGGCCGAGGCAGGTATATATACCGCGCGCGCAACGCCCTCTACTCAGTCCACCCGATGTTTAAGCTTCTCTCCCTTCTCTCTCTCTCTCTCTCTCTCGCCACTCGAAATGAACGAGTACAATGCATATACTGCCTTTTTTCTCTCCTATACTTTACCTGCTCCGTTCTTCTGTACACTTCTTCTACTTCGAGAATCGCTAATGAAGCATGACAGCGACGGCGCCGATACGTTATATTCCTCGCGGGTTACTCTTCGCGATTGCCCTCGTGCATGCTCCTTCTTCCTCTTCTTTTGCACACACGCGCGAGTGTCTGCGGTTATACCGCGAGACGAGAACGAGTCCGCCGCGGCGCCGACGACGGCACCAGCACTTCGCCTGATGACGGCGCATTTTTCTCTCGCGCAAGCGCCCCGAGGCTTTCGTCCTCTCGTCGCCGTCGTCGCTCTTACCGGATTCTTTCGAGGGGAGGAGGGGGAGGTCGTGACTTTTTTCGAGTGCTCGGAGGTGCACATTTTTCGTTAAATGGCGAGAGAGGTGTACGTCGGTGTACGAGGCTTGTCGAGGGTGTGGACGATTTGGGGAGGTAGTTTTCTGCTATGTTTGGGCGATTATATAGGTGGTGAGAGTTCATTTTGGTGGCTTTTTTTGTGGGTGTACGAGACATGATCTTGAATTCTGAAGGTGTTTACATTTTGGTTTTGTTGTAATGTTTGGTAGTATAGAACTGCTGAACGATGACAATTTAAAATTCTATGGTTTTGTATAAGTATTTTATTATAGTATCGTATTTCTCAACCTTATTTCATTAATTTTTTCATTGTTTTTGTTATTGCATGCAAAACTTAAGTTGTCAAAAAAAATGGGTTATAGCCTTTTCCTGGAGGTCGCGAATCTCTGTGTTAGATTAATATTTTAACTTCTTAATATTTAAAATTTAAAGATGGAGAAACTTAATTCGGTGCTTATTAAATTAATTGATACTATTGATTGCTACGAGTTAATTTCTATACTAAATATTCGACGTTTTGACTGTCTTGGGTACATTCCTTTTCAAAGCAAGGAATATATATACACTTTGTAAATAGTAATAGTGTTGCACTAGTCTGGTACTAATCTGCAAATACCTCCCAACAATTTATTTATTTAGGTAATTTGTCTCGTTGTCTTTCTCAATAGTAATGAGAGTTCAACTAACTACCTACATCAAGGCGAAAATTTTACATTTTATTATAAACTTTGAAAGATCCTTATAAAAAAGTACATACACTTCTAGCAGAATAAACATACTGTCAATTATAAGTAAATTATCATGTTCTCCAACACTCGCGTTGTTTTCGCAAAACCTACATACAGAGCATATCGCTACTCTATCTCCCAAAACTCTCGAGAAAACTGTCATCAACCCACACCGTCCAACTTCCCTCCACTTTCCCGGTCACTCGCCCACCCCCGCGTCTCCCTTCAACCCCCAGCCGAGCCATAAAACGTCCGTCCGTCGATCGCGGTCCCGCGAGGAAAAGACTACCTATAAGGCAGCACACGCGAGCGAACGAATCCCGCGGTTGCCCTATTGCTCGCTCGCATCTCAGCTCGAGCATCCGCCGGTTCCCGAACCTCTGCGCCTTTGTAACGTTCAGCGCTTGCTGCTGCTTACCCGGGAACAAAGGCTCTCCTTATTTTCCACTTATGAGCCCCAGCTCTAGTAAGAGAGAGAGAGAGAGAGAGAGAGAGAGAGAGAGAGAGAGAGAGAGAGAGAGAGAGAGAGAGAGAGAGAGAGAGAGAGAGAGAGATAGATAGATAGATAAATATTCTTTTTATTTAACACTTATGACAAAAGTTTACAGCTGTATGTACATTTTGTTAAAATTTGTTATCACATTATCAGTCATTACAGTCAAAAAGTTTGGATCGCTATCACAGGTCGTCAATTTATTGTCTAACATATCATAAAATAGTCAGTACTATCACATATTGTTTCGTCAACTCAAGAATATACAAATAAACAAATAACAGTAATATATACACATACACATTTATATTGCACATATATATATCGCGTCGGAAAATAAAACGCCTTACATTCTTCTTTCGTTCATACACGCATTTACGCTAATAATTACACTCACACTTCACACTTAACACTTAAAATAAATTAAAGACTACACAAGAATAAATAATACGCATTAGAATAAATTAAGACTACACAAAAATTTAACGAACAACAATGACAAGATTTTAATTTTGGACTTATGGAGTCTTGTCGCCGTGTAATTCTTTAAGGTGCCTATCTAGAGAGAGAGAGAGAGAGAGAGAGAGAGAGAGAGAGAGAGAGAGAGAGAGAGAGAGAGAGAGAGAGAAAGAGAGAGAGAAGGAGATGATGTTTATACCGATTTGGAAGCTCGTTCTCACGTATAATACACGTATGCGAGGGAAATATACGTGACTGGGAGTTGATGCTAGTCTCGCGAGTATAGGACAGGTGCGAGGAGGAGAGGTTGTGGGAGTGTGGGTGAAGTTTCGATGCGGGGGTGGGATGATCGAACTATGGTGGAGTGGCTCGATGTTAGGGATAGGATATTAAGGTATAGTTGTGTTCGAACTGGGCTTGTTGAAATTCGCCTTGGAAAGCAAAAGTTTGATAAACGATTAATATTTGTAGTATGACTGTATCCATGTATGAACATGCATCATTAAATGAACGCATTTTCAAATAATGCTGGACTTAATTTATTTTTTAAAATTTTCAGTTATAACAACTTGCTTTCCCTTATGCTACAATTTTTAAAAAACTGTTTTTTAACTGCCGTTGTAGTTAACCATTAAAAATGCTTCTATTTAGAAATGAGATTTTCAGGTGATCAAGTCATTCATTGGGTTTTAGTATTGATCAACTTGTGTACTCACCCTATATATAAGAGGATAGATATTTAAAAATAACTGATAATACAACGGTTAAAGAAAAATTAGTATAAATGAAATTTTAATAAACACATTTATATTAGAATCAATAGTTTCAACGTAGTCAGGATTATTATCGTCTCGTAACTACCTTAAGTACTGTTCAATATTGATTTAAACGGGTTTTTAAAATATAAAACTAAAGAAAATATTCTACTTTTAATAGGCTTTTGTAAACTTGCCCAAGTGTAAGAGCATTAAAGTTGTTCAGAATTAAACGTCAAAGCGAGAGAAACTTACCGATAAGTCAAAATACGAGATTATAGGTCGATATTGTATTTCTTATGCTCTTTGTGTTACGTTGTTAACTTTGTTAGCTTTGCTGCTGCGATACTTCTTTGGAAAATAATCTTATTAAAGTTACGCAGTGTATATTCACGCAAAGAAAATAAAGAAAATATGAACATAAAAGTAGTTGTCTTGTATTTTTTTTCAGTTTTATGTGTAATAACCATAATGAATATTATAAATTTTATATTTCATCCGAACGATTTAATAATTTATTTATAAACCTTATAACTTTATTTCTGAGAACAGGATATGTTATCCCGTCTTTATAGGCATGTAGGTCATCTTCGAATTCAAATTGCACGTACAAAATATTCTTATACATGAATATATTAAACCACATTGTGTACTTCAATTTTACGTCGCAGAGTGATTTATGATAGTAATAAAACCATATCCTTTTCAATGCCTCGATTATATTTTGATCGTTCCTAATAAAAGTAACGAAACTTATAATGGCATAACATAAAAGCTTGTAAATGCATTCAATAACATTCAGGAATATCATTATCTATATATTAATTCAGTTAAGATTATTTTCATCGTGGAATATAGTTTCAATACTTTATTGTCTCAATTATAGTTAATCTAGTAGTGACATTTTTAAATCTCACGATACCGATAAGCGCTTAGTCAGCCTTTAAGACCGTGACTTTAAGTGCTTTAAAACGCGTCAAGAGCCCAAGACCCTTACTCTTCATGTGTACCGCCTATAACAACGATTTTCTTTATGTGTACGGCGGCCCGAAAATTCCCCCTTCTAAAACGCTCCATTCAATTTTCATCCACGCTGCTCTAAAGCCACATGAAAAAAAACGTGAAGATAAAATAAGAGGAATCCTCGAGTTCTACATAATCCTCTATTGGCAATGCATCTTTTCTTGACACACGCTTTAAATTGATATAAGGTACTGCGGGTAATGCGGCATTTAAATTTTCCGTTGAAGTATTTCATAGAATTAACCAAAGTATATATGAATTTTAGCATAAATCGTACAAATAATAGAATTTTTTTTAATATAATAAAAAGCAATAATAAACAATTTTAATAAAAGGAGAATCATATAACACCCTGTAAGCGCTCAAATAAAACTTTAAAATGATGCTAAAGCTACTCATCACCGACAATTGCGAGGACCCACTATTTTCATTTGATTTTCAATTTTTAATAAATATCTCTCTGAAATGTTGTTGTCTCAATCAAAAACAACAACCTTTCATAGAGATATTTTCTCAAAATTGAGAATTAAAGGATAAAAAAAGTGTTTCCCCGTATTTGTCAGTAACAGGAGGGTTTAGCATCACCTTAATCTATACCTCTGATTATAAAAATGTTAAAAAGTGTGTTATACATGTCATAGTGTTTATTTAGGTTAACACATTACTTTCAAAGATCAATAAACAAAACAGTTGTTATTTCTTACATTGACCTGCATGAATCGTCTGAACAAAAATTGATGAACGCATGAATGAGTAAGAACATAAACTATTTTAGAAAAAGCAATGTTTAAAACGAGTGAATCCAGTTTTTCTAATAAATTTACAGAATAACATGAAATTTGGGTAACCTTCAGTAACATTCCACTCCTACACTTACATTAAAATGATGACACGTGCTCACCCAAACCACGAAAACAAAATTGCGTGCCTCGTCAACAAACGTTGACCCGTCCCCATCACGCCCCGCGCACGCCACGCGCGTCTCACCTATATCTACAAATCGTCGGTCAAATTGAAACACACATGTCGCACCTCGCACCTCCAGCACTCATAAATCATTCATAGAACACATATCCGACTAATAACGCACGGCGCGTGACCGTCCCACCCCAGCGCCACATCGCGCAGCCTCGGCAACATTCTCGCCTCTCCCAGCGTACAAAGCCAGCGAAGTAAAGGCCCCTTTGACGCGCACCGGGCAAAAGTCTCTCCATTGTCGGGATACTTGTCATGATGCGCCGGCTAGATAAGACAGACAGAGAGAAAAAGAGAGAAAGAGAGAGACTGCTGCATCGCGCGGCTACCGGGTTCCGGTTTTCCGCGACTGGCTGGCGGCGAGCGATACGGAGAGTATATAGAGGCCAAGTGTGTACCGGCACCTGCGTGCGCGAAAATAAAGTGCCGCTGCCGCGATGCGATTGCTTATAGATTGCTGGCTATGTGTGTGTGCGTATGTATGCGGGGAAATGGAGAGAGGAATTAAATTGAATGGATATTCAAATGGCGTTTCGCGGGAAAGTGTGCGCGCTGTCGTTGCTGCTTATTTTTCGCGCTATCTAATCGCAGGGGGGGATTTTTTGGTCGGGAGGATTTATCTAATTATGGCTGAGATACGTTAGGATTGATTTAAGGTAATCGAATGGAAGTTAGTTATGGCGGTGTTAATTCGAGGATTAAATTGCTATTTAATTGATACGGATCTTGGGTTGATTTATATCTGAGGTAAATTGAATTTTTCTGTGCCTATTTTTGATATTGTCAAATGAGAGGGAAGGAGAAGTGAGAGATTTTTTGAATGCAATAAATCAAGGGGTACAGAGAAGTAAAGTAATATTATACTGGCACAAATGATTTACGAAACCGGGAGTATCCATTGTAGCATATTTTCTACGTTCGCTTAGAGGCGATTACAAGTTTAATCGTTACGTTGAATATACGAATTAATGTTATTATTATTTTATGAGGTACCGGTTCCTGATCAGCTAATATCCATTCCTAATCTACAATTATTTTTATTAAAACATAATCTTAATAAATACTTTAATCTTTAAACATATATTTTCAATTTTGGTGAGTAACTGGTGCTAAGAAAATTATTGTTGTAAAACTAACAATTCTCAATTAGTAATAAAGTCCTCAGTATTCTGATCGTTATTATTATTTCCCTTAGTAAATTTTTGTCACTGCTATAAAATAAGAATAATTTAGAGGATCTACTAAACAAATTGATTTCTTTAACTAAATATTCATTATAAATAGATTGTGAATGAAATATCCAATAAATGCATTCTCTGTCTAATTTGTAAATTCATCAGATGACATAAAGTGAATATTATAATTGAATTTTCTAACTACTCGCAAAATTGAATATTCTCACCAGATATATATGTCTACCTTAACATATGCGATAAAGATTTACAAATATATAAGAAGTACTCTGAGACGTACTCTACATTAAGTTACACTCCGCACGTATAGAATACAAATTTGTTAAAGTTCAATACTCCAGCCACTCCCCCACTGACCAGCTCCCACCTTCTTCTCTGTCCACAGGTGATCCAGGGCAACAAGAACACCTACATCGAGTCTAAGCACCAGCTCGACCCGCCGATCTGGGCCAGCAAGGTGCGCTTCCTGCCCTACAGCTTCCACCGTCGCACCGTCTGCATGCGCGTCGAGCTCTACGGCTGTCCCTGGAACGAGGGCATAGTCTCCTACTCGATGCCCCAGGGCGACAAGCGCGGCAACTGGGAGTTTTACGACGCGACCTACGACGGACACTGGACCGACCAGCTGGACCGGGGCCTCGGTCAGCTGACCGACGGTCGCACCGGACCCGACAACTTCAAGATGAGCTACTACGACTCGAGCAGGGACCAGGGCTGGGTCGGCTGGAGGAACGACACCAGGGAGAGGCAGCCACTCGAGGTCAAGTTCGAGTTCGACCACGTGAGGGAGTTCTCCGCGGTGCACATCTACTGCAACAATCAGTTTACCAAGGACGTGCAGGTGAGTCGATTGCGCTTGCTTTGGGACTTTTGGGGATTGGTAGATGAGTTATGTGGAATTCTGGGGAAAGGTTATTCTTGGACATAGTGAATCTGACTAATTAGATTGTTTTGGATAGGAAGTTGTATAAAACTCGAATAATATGTGACTGCTTTAAACGTGGTGAGATTCCGTTTATAGGTACATATTTTCGTATTTTTTAATTATTTGATTTTATCAACCAAATCTTTTGCACAAAAATTAATAAAAATGTAGTATGAACTTTACATTTTCCTATGATTTGTAAGTAATATCCTCGTGAAACTAAGGTTTAGGGTGGCTGTAACTTTTCAATTTCGACCTTAATTTTGTAGTAAGCGACCTGATAAATATATAAATACACCCTGGTGTAATGAATTCTTTGAAGAATATTTTGAATTTTGACAATTACCTTGGGCTCATCTCAAATTTGTCTCGTGGAACTGTATAAGGGATATAAATATAACCATGTACAACGCCATAACGTCAAAATAAGAAAAAAAAATCTTGAAAGAATTCATTGTAACAAGGGGTACATAAGCAGCCTATATAAGTTCAGAATAAAGAATCTATTCACTATCAAATTCAATCTATAAAAGACTGCTCTACAATATTATCATTTATTGACACAAAAACAGTTTACAATGGCAAATCATTCTTAATAATTACGTACGTTAATTGTTTGTACAAAGTCCGACTTCCTTCGCCTATAATCACGAGCATTGACTTAACGCTACACCAAAGGGTATAACTATTCCCGCGCGTTATGGAAAAATAATGAATGCTTTTAAACGACAAGTAAGATAATAACCGGCGAGCCGGCTCTGCATCCGGGCATAGGTGACACATTAATAATGACGAGCGCAGTCACGGAGGCACAATGCTCGGTCAGTCCGACACTTGTACACTCGCCTACATTCCCATGAAGATCAATAAACCGAGTGAGTCTATAGTGTCTCTCACCCCGTTGCACTTTTTAAATTCCGCAATATCTGCGCAAACCACGAGGATACGTCAAATGAATATATATATATATATACCCCAGCAGTACGCAAACAAAGCAATTTCAATCCTCCGGGGTCCAATAAGTACACGAGAAATAAACCGCCGCGGGCGTGTCATAAGACCGTTCCACCCCTGCAGAATGTATAAGAAACCCACGCGTAGGATAAGAAAACGCGCAAAAATCACGGAACTCCTCACAACTGGCAAGCGAAGCAATAGCTGTAGGTGCGCGCAGACGGAAGAGGAAATTGGAAAGTCCCGCGAGCTCTCGAGCCTCCTGAAAGCGAAATGAAGAAGAAGAGCGCGCGTAACATCCTCCTCGCGCTCCTGGGCTTCGGCCTCTTCGCCGTCGCCGGCCTTTAATCCGCGCGAGCCCGCGAGCTAGTGCACAAGCTCATATACATATATCTACGCGCGTGGAAATCCAGTTTCCGCGAGCAGCGCGAGTCAAGGGCGTGGGTCGCGAGCGAGAGAGAACGAGATGAGTAAGGAAGAAAGAGAGGAGGGACATACAGACATCGTGGCCTCGCAGTGTATATATACTGTACGAGGCACGGAGAACGAGGCGAAATTGCCCGGAGTGAAAAGGAAGAAAATATACCCACGTGCTCGCGCGAGGAGAGCGAAATGAAAGCGCAAGTATAGAAAAGAGAGCCCAGTTTTCTGGTGACAGCGAGTTTTCTCCCTCGGCGCAGAATTTTCCGCCCGCGCGACGCGCGCTATTCTTCGCTCGGATTTTATAATGGCCTGCGAAACACTCGGAACGATCCGCGCGCCGTCCCTCGCTCTGTTCCTGTCTCTCTCTCGCTCGCTCGTACTCTTGTTCTCTCGCTTATATATACGCCCTATCCCCGCGCGTATCAAGATTTATTTGAATAGAGCGCCTCATTACCCGGCTCGAGAATTGCATGGCGGCGCGCTCGCGAGCTATAGCTTGGGAGGTTGCAGGTTCAAGTGAGGGAGGGATGCGAGAGGAGGGAGGATGGGAAAAGCACAGAGAGATGGATATATAAGATAAATCGGAGCAAAGTAAATAGAAGGTTCGAGGATGAGAGACGATAAGACGTGTAACACGTGAGCGAGGATTTGAGGGAGAGTGCGCGAGAGTTGGGCGTTCGGAGAATTATAGTTTTTGTATGCTTTTGCTTGTGTCTAAATAATTTCTCAATTTTGAAAATACCTTCCGTTAAAAGTCTAGTGGAGAAGTTTTCATCGATGTAAACTTAGTAAATGTACTATAACACTCGAGGAAGAATGTTTTTACTGTAAGTAAATTAATGCATTTGATATATTATGAAAAATACTAATGGGGCACAGTCTACATATTAAATCTATGGAGAGAGGGATTCCATGGTACAGCAAGAGTTAACCAAAGGCATCGGTATTCAACTATTAAACATTGAGGCTAGGTTAGAGTTTTTTAAAGTCAGATACTAACTATTGAGACATATTCAGTTCAAATCTGCTAGTTAACGAACTAGGTATGAAGTAGCATTAAATGGTTAAAAAAGTGATAAGGTAATATGTCATACACAATAGTACAAGTACGAGTGATAAATAAACGAATCTAATAACTTGAAACAATGCAATCAATGGAAGTTTAAAGAAAACTTCTATAGAAGAGAAAAGAGTACAAGTACATAAAAATATGGACCCGATAATGTGATAAGCGACAACAAAAAGAAAGAAATCTCCCGAAGAAGGTACAAAGAAATAACGCCAAGTAGAATAAAAGAAACGCACCCTAGAGAAGCAGTGGAAATAACAGACAATCCAGCGTGCATGCATGCACAAAGAAACGAGACAATAAGAGAACAAAAAGCTACATCCAGCGACGATTCAGAGCGCGCAAAACTCCAGAAAACGAAAAAGAAGCCCCCGACATCTTTAACCAGGCGAAACAAAGCCCACACCAAAGTCAGTCAAAAACAAGCCACCTCCAAAGGAAACTCAAACTGCCGTGCGCTGGTGGCGAGAAGGCGGCCCTCCCTCCCTTATATTTCACGCACCAAGCCTTCGGCACACTCGCGCAGATACGCCACGTACATTCGCGAGTAGCGCGCACACGCACACAATGCCGGCGCAACCCCTTCTATTAACAAGCGAGGAGGAGGCTGCCGCTGCCACTGCCGTCATCTCGGAGGAGCGCTGAAAGACAGCACTTCAAAGCGACCCTGAGCATATACCGAGGCTGCTGCCGCACATACGGGCGTCGAAAATCCATATACGCACGTAGAGGCAGAGCGTGTAGTATAGGCGCGGGAGTTCGGATAATCTCGGCTTTGTAATCTCGCTCTGTTGGGACGACGCGGCGCGACGTGCCTTCGCGAAGACGCGCTGCTCTCGGTATGTGCGCCCTGAATTTTGCTGCTGAATACGCGAGCGTGCGTCCGTTGGGTTTGGGTGGAGATATAGGTGGGTAGGGGGAGGGAGAAAGTTTCGGGGATAAAAGTGGTGAATAGATTTTGAGGTAGATTTTTGGATGTGGTGATTGTAGTTTTTGAGGAAATAGATTCTGTAGATTGTATGTAAGTGGATGCTTTTCTTCCCTGCTAGAAATCAAACCATAGAAATGGGCAATTTTATAGTATTTTTGATAATCATAAGTGAAACGGTATAACTAACTTGTAAGATGTATCATATGGCTTTCTATATAGAAAGATTTTTATTCTATTTATTCGTTATGCTAAATAACATAATATATTTTGCCAAACAGTCATATATTATTATTACATTCAATTTAATGTGAAACACAGAGTAATACAGAAATTCTGTTATTATTTAATCATGCTTTTGAGTTTAAATTACAGTAGAATCCGCTCATAATGATCTACAAGAGACCACGAAAAATGTGTTTGTTATATATTATCTGAACATCGTTATATAGGAAATAAAATTTTCTCGTTTTGAAACCAGACGTACTCGTATCTTCACTTTTAGAAATATTCATTAAATAATTTATATTTATTAAAAACCGTCTTTTTGTCATAACCAGGTTCGTTAAAAATGGATTCTACTGTGTATGTAGTACACAATGAAACTATTTAAAAACCATTCACTGATAAAAATCTAAAATTTATCTGACCACACAAATCTAAACCCAATAACCAGCAAAATAAAAGGCTCGCAACAAAATATCTCGCGAATTCCCACCTCAAAATTTCTCTCTCCGCACCTTCCTATCTTCATCCCCGTAGAATTTTTTTCGAACCTCCATACGTACGTACGTACACTGCATTCCACACGTCGTCTATCTTCATCCGTAACGCGGTGGGAGGAGGTCGACGACGAGGACGTGGCGAATGCACGCAGCCCCGCTCGCGCGACAATGACGATTCGCCTAGACGATTTAGCATTCCATTACTATCGCGCCTCGTTTCCTCCTCCTCCCACGCCTCTGTGTGTTGGTGCACGGCGCTGCTGCTGCTGCACATACCTCGCGTGCCTATATACGTACATACGTACGTATATATGTATGTGTGTGAGAGAGAGAGAGTAGCTAGCAACCTCGTTCTCCTCTCGCCATAGTGTGTAGCTGTATCCGTGTGCGTGGCGGAGAGTTAGGCAGGCTGGAGATGTAGGGGCGCGCTACAGTGTACCATTATCGAGGCTGTCAGTGCCATTGTAGTCCTCCTAATCAGGAGGTCGGAATCGTCTCTACATCCCTCTCTCTTACCCCGAAACGACGAGAGTACTTACCTCACTTAACCTTACCCGTAGCGCGGAGCTCCTGTAGCCTCGAGTTCTCGAGTGTCGTCGAGGGAAAGCCAAAGGCCTTATACCCAGTTTGCCGGAGAGATAAAGCGCCTTCGCTGCTTCTTCTTCTTCTTCTTCTTCTTCTTCTTCTTCTTCTTCTTCGTGGTCTTGACTGCTGCGCTGCTGCTGCTGCTGCTGCTTCTTCTTCTTCTAGCCTAGCGGTCGCTGTCTCCCTTACGAGGGTAATATTTAACGCGCGTCTTTAAGGAGAAAGAGAGAGAGAGAGAGAGACTGGCTGCCACGGTAGAGAGTGTCTAGAATCCGAGCTCCAGCTGAGAGGTCTCGTGAAATCATGATGTTAATAACATTGTCGTCGAAAAAATTGAGAGTGGGTCGTTGACCTACGGGGAAAATGTACTGCGCTAAATTAGGATATTTTGTGTGTCATTTAGGATATGCGTATAAAAGAATACATGGAGTTCTGATGTGCCAGTGTTAATATATGTTCCTGAATTAGAGATGATGGTTCCTACGTCAAATTATATGCCTAGCGCATTACGTGTACGTAAATGTCGAGCAGTGCCTGTGCAGCAATTGTCAGAGGTGATAATGCCCTCATGTACGAGGCTGAGTATTCTGGTGTATTTAGTTCGCACGTTACGTTCTCATGGCATAAATAGTTATCTAACATTAATACCAAGTAAAAAATCTTTTATATAATTATATATATATATATCTAATTGTATATAGTATAACACTATATATAACTTTTTCGATAAGTTACAGTTGAGTTATATATAAGTAAATATAATCACATAATTAATTGTATAGATATAAAATAATTTTCACTCGAATAATACAATTAAACTTTTATTACATTATTTACATTATATAAAAGAAGAGAATAATTAGTCAGATTTACTATTGATTACTTTCTAGTATGTATTGTACTTTATTTCAGAATGATGCAGTTACATATAATTGATACAATATCAGTAGAAACTCAATTTTGATATACAATAATGATTCATGGGACTATCGCAAATAACCGATTCAATCGAACTACACGATACGATCGAACAAATTCGCTGATTAAAATCTCGCCTAGCGAGTTGTAGGCGTGCAGTGCGCGCGCGACATGCCAATTTCGAATTTCTCCGTGTTTCCACAGAATTTCACAATAACGATCGCGACACGAAGCCTACGCCGGCTCGCTCGCACGCGAGCTTTATTCGAGCCGAGCGCCAAACGAACGCGAAAAACTAATGGCGATTGTTCTCGCTTGCCCCATTGTCTCGGGCTCTTTTCCAGGTCTTCTCCGAGGTGAACATACTGTTCAGCATCGGCGGCAAGTACTACACCGGCGATCCGATCGTCTACGACACTCCGGAGGACAAAATCTTCGAGTACTCGCGCAACATCACGATAAAGCTGCACCATCGCATCGGCAAGTTCGTGAAGCTGCGCTTCGGCTTCGCCGCCCGATGGATCATGATCAGCGAGATTACCTTCGACTCGGGTGAGTTTTCTATAACTGTATATGCGGGCGCTGCTGCTGCTGCTGCCGTGGCTTTTGCGCTCGTGCGCATGGCTCGCATACATATATGTATGTACTTTCGCGCAGACATTTCCAAGTCGCGAGGCAGGGGCACACAATGGGACTTCTAAAAGTAAAATCTCTCATATTTTAAGCTGCACTCGTGAGCGGTAGATTACTTTTAATAATGTACGAATTATTTTGTTCTTGTGTGCTCGGTTAGGAATTTCATTGCTCATTGATAGCGTATAAGGCATTGAAAGTTTTACTGACATAGCGTTTCTGTTCCTATGCAAATTTTTAAACTGTTAAATTTAATGACCAAATTTTATGTGTCCTTTATCAATAAATTTTAGCAAATATTCAAATATTTTTCATACTTCTAAAATAATGTTGCATTTTATCGTGCTTTTATACTTATTGCATAATATTTGTGGTCTCTATTTCATTATCACAACGGAACAGTGTTTGAAATTTCAATTCGATTATAGAATATTCGCAAACTTGGTTCTTAAAGCAAGAGCTGTTTTAAAGTGAAATTGACAAACGAAACTGCCGCGTCTTTAGTCACGAAATGTTTACGTCAATAAAATAGGCACATGCAACAAGAAACAGTCGCATTCATAAATAAATAAGAATTCTGAATAGAGAATCAAACATCTTTTAAATGATAAAATTATAATATTAGACTGAATCAGAATTTGTAATACGCTAACATCCTAAAGTGCCGTGACGCTCGGTCTTACGTAACACCTCCCCCCTTAAAAACCCCAGCACGCAACATCCCCAAAAGAGTCTTAACTCGCTTGCTGCATTCATCAGTCTCAAATAACTCCAGCGCTAAGCCTCGCACCCCCTCTGTTTCTCCTCCTTCCAGACATAGCGCACGGTAACTTCACCCCGGAGTCGCCTCCATCCACGGAAGCCCCTCGATTCCGCGACCGAGGCTCCCTCCGCGAGACTCCCCACCAGCACGCCGAGGTCCCGGTCTCCACGGCGAAGCAGGACGACCCCACCTACATGGCGGTGATCATCGGCGTCCTAACCGCCGTGATCCTCCTCCTGGCGGTGGCCATCTTCCTCATCGTCTCGCGGCACCGCCAGCGCAAGAACTTCGCCAGTCCCCTCAGCACCAAGTCAGCCCTGCCACCCGGTGCCCATCAACACCTGGCCAACGAATCCGCTTACGGAACTGCCGAGAAGGATCCCTCGCTGATGACGTACAGGGTGGAGGAGCTGGACGACAGGTACGCGGGCACGAAGCTGACGACCCTGCCGCGCGAGCTGAACGACCGGCTGCTGGGCGACGTGCGCCTCGACGACTACCAGGAGCCCTTTCACGAGCAGGGCAGTGGGAAGTACAGAGAGCCCGCGCACGCCGCTTATTACGGATACAGCACCGTCGTTATCGACAACAAGGATCTTCACGACAGCGTGGAACAGTCCGGTGAGTATGAGCCTGGCTGGCAGGCTTTTGTTTGGAAATTATGGCGTGGAAGGATGCTTGGTATTTGTGTGTGTGTGAGTGTGAGAGCTCTCTTGCTGACGTTCGGTTCACATGCATTTATTTATGAGATGGGAAAGGCGGTTGCTGCTACTGGGATCAGTTTTGCGGGAGTCGTTGATTTGGTTAGTGTCTTGAGTTTCCTTTTTGGTGGGTTGCGGGTTGGATTGAGGGACTTGTGGTGGGAGTCGTTGAAGGTTTTAATTATTTGGCGATGATGAGGATTGAGTAAGGGATTTTAATTAATATTACTGATGGAGGAGGCTAAATTTTAATGAAGATAATATGCTTAATCTGCCTGGAATATTTATTTTAAAATTGGATGCTTTAAATTAAATCTGATAAATGATTGTATAATAAAGTCAATTAAAAATGTGGGCACAAGAGAACAATTCGAGTCTGAATGGTTTCGTATTGTTACATAATATTTCCATTTATATAATTTGCGATTTTGTTCTGTTGTTTGTTGTTCATAGATGCCACTTACGATTACGCAGTACCAATGCCAGTGCCTAGTGCGAGCAGTGATCAGGACAGCATATTTTCTAAGTCATCCAGGGGCAGCGCAAAGGTAATTTTAATATTCAGATAATATTATCATCAATGAATAATATACCCTTGTTTGACTAAATACAGTGTTTCATAAGTATTTGATCATAAAAGTAGAATATAAATAACTATAGTTATAGTAAACACTGACATTTTTTAATCTTGTTTCTATTTAAATTGCCATTCAAACTAATTAAGTACACAATACTATAATACTATTTATCTTTTTGTGCAGAAGAAAAAAAAATAAGTTATAGATTTTACACGTGAAACAGTGTATTTTCAATATATTATATTTTGGAGGACATGGGGTAAATAGGGTATCCTAATTTCCTTTTTATCAAAATAACTTTTCAATGTGATATTTTTGTATTGATTATTTTTAAATTGTACTACGTTACACTATGTTAGTTTCCAAACTTCATAGTCTTTGTTAGAACTACATAACTTAAAAAAAAATTTAATTCTCGATATGTCCCCTGTGTTATGATTCATAAACAACAGACTTGCTTGCCCTTTCTTTAAAATTCCTCCCAATTTAGTCAATTATAAAACAATTCAAATCGTTAAACAAATTAATATACAAATTGCAAAATATATGTTAATTCTCAGTTTCAAAAAGTTATTCAGTAAATTAAAGTACGAATTTTTCTTCAGAGATATTAGAAGACCCTAGCTCGAACCCCCGATTCTCTAAGAACTAAAAACCCTAACCTCACCGGCCCTAACACTCCGCCCCTCTCAGGCGTGCTTGCAGAGCTTCTTCCCGCCGCCGCCCCCGCCGATGTCGGCGCCACCCTCGCGGCTCGGCACCAACGCCGGCGCCAACAACCTCACGTACTCGAGTCCCCCGAGTCCCGAGCTGATGTGCGAGCGGGGCGGCCGAGCAGGCAGCAAGCGCCGCGATCACTCGCTCCACCGGTACGCATGAGACGAGAGCCAGGAGACGCAGCAGCAGCAGCAGCGCAGGAACAATCGCTGGCCCAGGAGGACGATGACGAGCTCCTCCGCGTCCACGCTACTCTACACGCGTGCCTACGTGAGTAGTACCTACGGCGACATGCTGTAGAGAGTCTTCGCGAGGACGCCGGCGACTTTTTAGGAAGTGCGGATGATTGAGCGGCGAAGTGTGCGGGGTGCAGAGGGAGACTTCAAACATTTGAGTATGAGTGCATTTGGGAATTTTAGATTTTCGATTGATTGAGATTCTGGATAATTGATTTGGTGAGGAAAATGTGGAATCGATCACGTTGTTATATTTTATTTCCTGATATTCTTTTGATGCGTTGCATGATTTTTTTGTACTTTTTATTTTGGTACCGTGATTTCTTAGTTTTTGAAATTTGCAAGATAATCTTCTAGTGTATTTCAATATATCGATAATTTAGAAACTTTGAATATTAAATGTATTATTTTTAGAAAAAGTAAAATAGTGCGATATAATTCGATACATTATTCTACATAATACATTTAAGAATTAATTTAAATTTATGCAACATCCTAATGATATTTAATTTGAATATTTATAAATATCGCTGATTGATATACAATTCTGCAAAAATTCTTAAAACTCATCGCCGAAAACTCCAACGAACTAGATGCATTCTCGCTGTTTTATACTTCATAAAATAAGAAATACCCCGAGAATCTAGGTCTAGTCGATTGCTCTGCACTACTTCGTCGCTGAGCTTCGCCGAAGCTCTGGCAAACCGCGCTATAAACCTAATAAACCTAGGGTACAATTTTCGATAATCGCGATGGTGATAGTTGTAACGATTGGCATATCAGTTCAAGACGCGAGAACAATTCTCAACCCCGTTCTCGTTCTATTTTCCTTTACGATTCGCGCTTCTGACACTGTATAGCGTCGTTCGCGGTTGTTGCCGCATCTTGCGACGGAAAACTCGAGGTAATGCAAACTTAGATCAGCCGTTTGTACCGACGAGGACAGAGCCAACGAACGTAGCGGTATAAAAGTCTCCATTTAACGAAAGCTGTATATTTAGTCACTCCGCCGACGCACTATTCCGGTTGTTTTTTGCTACGCAATAACCATCTATTTTTTTTTTTTTTTTTCATTCTCATAAACAAACTATCCATTCGATTGACTAAAGTGAGGGAAGATTGATTAACGTTTAGAGCGTTTAAGTTGTTGCGACATTGTAGAAGTATAAGGAATAATGTGTACATAGAGTTAAGGTGTGTGAGGCGTAAAAATGTTTTTCTAAGTCACGAATAACGAGAAACGTTTTGATCGCTGATTATTATGGAACGAAAGCTCGTACGAGAAATTGTACATTTGCGCGATGCGTATCTCGATTCCACTGCCAGTTGAAAGAAATGAAACAATGATAATAACTGCGGCACCCCGAGATACGATCGATCATTTTTACACACGAAATATAAAACACACACATACAAGACTGACTCGTCGAACGAAAACAATGGAAATAATTCAGTTCCATGCGATGTGTATATTTATTTATTGCCTGTAGCGTTGATGTGACGAAGTGTTTTTTTTAATTTATGTAGGTTAAATAAGTATAATCACTAAGATTAAGAAATAATGAACATAGACATGTGCAAAAGTAACAATGAAAAAAATTACTTTCAAATTATTTCTTGTTTTTGAGGTATTATATGACTATATGTCGATCAAATCTCTAGTATTGACTTAATCGTATTTATCAAATGTATTATTATTTTGAAAATTGTGCTCTGCTTTTGACACATGTCCTTATAAATAGTATATATAGCAAAATGGGAGGAGTAAATCGTCATCCTCGTATGCAGAACAGTACGAAAAATATCTAGAACACGCGTGCATTTGATACGTTTGCTAGAGTTTTTTTTTAGATGTTAGAGCTCTTGTACATATAGAAGGAAGTAAAAAAAGAAATATTTTCGTGATCTCGCTACGTGACTTACGACGATTTTCTCTTGCCCGCGTCGCGTACACAATTCTATTTCTCTAAAAACGAATAAAAAAAACTCTAAACCGACGTCGCCTTCATGCAACGAGGAAACGGGAACTGCAAAGATCGCGAAACTTTTTCTTATATAAACGAAAGGGAGGGGAACATAATATTGTGTATAATTTAAAGGATATGAGTAATAAACAAGAGAAAAGAGAAAAGAGACAGTATAAAAGAAAAAAAAACAAAAATCGACAATACAGGGATGAGGCAACAATAATAGCTGACAGCGCAAGCGCAGGAAACCCTACCACATTGTGATATATATATGAAAAATGAGATTGAGGTTAAAGGAAAAAAATCATGGCGGGAATTACATTCTGCCGTTGCTCGGAATTTCTTCGCTGGGATTCTTTTTAACACAAAACTTCTTCATCGAAGTGTTGCAACTGTTTATTATTGGATAGATTTTAGCTAGGGTTACAAATAAGCAACATTCATTACTTTAAAAATGTATTTCTCATTTCCCCCTAATATGAAATTTTTCATTAAATTGAATATTACCCTTTTATCAAACCACTACAAGAAACTATTTAGATTATAAAAGTAAGTAAATAATTAGTGCTTCACAAGTATATTTTTAAAGTAATTGATGATTCTTATACTTGCTTCGAGCGATAAAACTCGCTCATATAGAAAATTATCAATCTTCTACAACGACTGGATAAATTATATTAAAAAAAACAAATATATTAGACACTATTGACTAGATTTTTAATAATCCTGAATCGATATCGCGTACGTAAAACGAAACATGTATACATGATAATATATAAAGACGTAACTGCCGGGCTTTTGTATCACTATTAGAATACTATACATCTTGACGAACTCCAGCACTCGTTCGCCATCACCATTTTTCCGTTACAAATTAAATTAATCCCTCCGTAGCTTCTTTATTATCAACCTTCGGAACATTCCCTTCGCCGCCGAAAATTCACCGACAACAAAAGTTACGCCAAACCTTTTGCCGGGCATCATAATGAAAATTTCAAAACGATAAAAGGAATGCCTTTGAACTTGAAGCCACAGCGACGTTGGGCGGAGGCGAACGAACCCGACGAAACGCCGAGCGAGTGAAAGAGTTCGCCCAGAGGCCACTGTAAATACACACCGATAACGAATCCTACTATCTGCCTTTGTCGACTTTAACCACAATAATTCCGCAATAAGCCAGGGAGAAAGAAAATCCCCTCCCCCCCTACCTTTCTCTTTTTTATTTTCCTCCGTTTTCCTCGCGGTAAAAGGGAACAGAAGCACTCGCGATGCCACGTACGCGCGCGCGTGTACATATAATATAGAGAGACGCGCGCTCCGGCAATAATTCAACAGTGCCGACGCGCCGCGCAAATTGACCGAACGCACCGATCGCTCGTTTCTCTCCGTCTCGCTCTCTTCTCTCTCTCACTATGCATTGACTGCCTAGCTGCGCCTGTCTGGCCCCGACAATTGCGATTGTGCTCGCCGCGCTCCACGCGAATTGCGAATTGCGAATTTCACGTAATCGCTCGATTGTGCTGCGCTCGCGTTGAGTTTCAGCCTCGACAAGACTTTCGCCGGGATTGAGATGTATTTGCGCTTCGCTGGCACGGGTCTGTGAAGCTCAATTAATCGCCTGAGGTTCGGCTGCTTCTCTCTTTTTTTTTTACGTTGTGCGCTTTTGCGCTCGGTAGAGAGGCTTTGTCTAATGAATAATTAAAGTGTGTCGGAGTTGAATGCTTCTTTTTTAGGATTGACGCGGTTTATTTATCGAACGATTGTATGGTGAAAAGTGGATTTTTAGTTTTACTACTTTTTTATGTAAAATTTGCTGGTACTTTGAAATATTCCAAGTTTCGTAATATACTGCAATGACTGTAGTTTTGTAGAACTTATTGATTTATTCGTTTATTTGATACATGGTTAAGCAAATTAGCATACATTGATGATTCGAAACCAATAACACACATTGTGTGTTACTTTTATAAAGGAAAAATGATTAAATAATTTCGAAACTGATGATTATTATATAAAACTAACAAACAAATCGTATTGGTCATATTTAAAGAATACTATTTTTACAATAAATTTACGTATTCAAATTAACGAAGAAATCATAACAAACAAGAAAAACATATTACGATTTCGTTTATAACCACGTATCACTGATAATAATTATATCATTTTCATGAAACTTCATTAATTGAAAGAAAAATCACTTCCTGATGAATCAATTAAACAGCACCATATACAATTCCCACTACAACAAAGCCAGGCCTCGCTATAAATAGCCCCAAATTAACTCCGAACAAAACAGTTAAAACAATCGCGCGCATAGAGCTCGTGCGTATTTATCTTCATTAAAAGTCTTGTCAGGATGCAATTCGACGAAGGCGCGCTCGCGTCATGAGAGCGCAAACCTGCCTCTTTCATATATTATACATACGATTCGCGGATGCTTTATTAGCCCCTTTTGTTCCGTAAAATCGCGCCCAGCCGGGCGAAATCTCGTTTTACACGATAAAACTGGCGCTCGCGCACAATAATATTCGCTCGCGTCTGTCTGCAACAAAAAACAGAGGGAAATAAAAGAAACAGCCAACATGCCTCGAAACGATAAGATTGCGGAGCGCGCGGTTGTTCGGAATTACTGCCACTTTTTTTTCTTGCTTTTCTCTCTT
This sequence comes from Gastracanthus pulcherrimus, assembly GCA_949152435.1. Classification (NCBI taxonomy): domain Eukaryota; kingdom Metazoa; phylum Arthropoda; class Insecta; order Hymenoptera; family Pteromalidae; genus Gastracanthus; species Gastracanthus pulcherrimus. Next base: position 189,590,308 of record OX424572.1, on the reverse strand, counting down.
TGCGCGTATGCTCGTGCGTTTTACGCGATACGCTCGAACTTTTGTACACGTGAATTTTTTAGTTTGATGGATTTTTTTTGAGCTTTTGAAGGCTTTTATGACGGGGATGCGCGCTTTTTCCTGAAAATCAATGCATTTAGTGACTTCTATAGAAGGCGTCAGGCGCATTTACGAGAAAAAAAGTACTGCTAAGCGTGGGACTCTTTTCTATTTTAAGGACGTGATTTTCATGCAAATTATTCTTTCCATTAAGTTATAATTATGAGTTATGTGTTTCTAAAATTATAAACTCAGTTTCCTCGAAACAACTCGTGCGTGCACGCCTCGATAAAGAAACTAAGTTGAGTATTATTATACCTTGCATGGGTACGAAATAAGAAACATCGCGCGAGTATCCAAAAACCAATCTAGAACTGCCTCTCGTAGCAGTAAGTCTCGCGTCATAATGAAAAATAAAATACAACGCTTCTCCTCTCTGAACTTCTTGGAGTGGAATAATCGTAAAACAAACACATAAGTATTCACCTCATACCCCAATATAACATCGTATCTTCACTCTACATCTCTCCCAGAAATTCAGAGAGACCAAAGCGTAGAAAAAGAAGTTCGCTCGCATATACAAAAGAAAAGCATTCGCAAGACCTGAACTAGCGACGTGATAATATTGTTTTCACGAGCAATGCACATAGATACATAATATAGAAAAAGACGAGACGCTCGAGACGTCGTTCGACCGTGAAATCGCGCGCACGAGAGTGAGAGAGAGAGAGAAAGGGGGAGATAGAAAATTCCTCTCAGTCGGAAATGCACGCGACGCATCTCGCGATTAGAGAATTATTTCTCTCTTTTGCGCGCGCGCATACGTGGGATTTATCGCGCTGGATTATCGTCGAGCGCGCGCTTTTACAAACATATGCACAGACACTGCGAGAGCTTGCGCATTAATTCTCCTCGATGTACATACGACACTTGTAATTTATAAATAGGAGCCGCGCGGATACGCGCGCATATATATATGCGATTATACAAATACGCGGTGTTGCGACAACAAGAAATAAAAAATAAAAGTAAAAATAAAACAAGAGTATAATGGAAGATACACGCAAGAGCAGTGGTAACAAGGACGGAGCTTTTTTTGTACATAACTGTAACATAGTTTATACATAAGCGCATATTATATATATATATATATATATATATATATATATATATATATATATATATATATATATATAGATATATATATATATATATAGATATATATAGATATATATTCTATTATAACTTGTATATGTAAACTGGCGGATTTAAATAATGCGACTGCGACAGGAAGAAAGACACACAAGTACACCGCAGAATGTAAACACAGTACACACGAACAATTGAATGTAATTATACGCTATTACCGACGATTATTCGATTGTTAAGCAGCAAAAGCGGAGGTAAGCGAGTTGACGCAGCGTCGAACCGTTATAAACGAGATGATGCATATTTGATATTTGTGTGCCTGTATCCATTTTGTATGCTACCGAAATATAGATATGGAAGCGAGAGACAGAGAGAAAGAGGTCGAGCGAAAAAGAGAGAGAGAGAGACAGCTGTTTTGGGAGTACGCGGCAGGCGAAAGATTGTAACGAAAAACTATACATATATTGAAATTGCGAGCGAGATATAAATATATACAGATATATGACATAGATTGAACTACGAGGTATATCGAAAATACTGTACACACTCACACACATCAAGAATTCATGTCCGCGGGACGAAATAAACTTTTAGTGAATCCAAATGCTGGCTGTTATTGATTTATTTTGGCCGGATGGCCCGTACCTGCATATATACATACACGAAGTCCCCCGTCCGATCCCGCTTCCTCCTTTATTTTCAGCCTCGAAATATCAGCGGACGACGAAGCTGCGGATTACCGGCGGAGTTATTTGTATGATGATAACGGTAAGTTGTATTTGTGGAAAGCTTTCAACTGATTAAATGCGATTAGCGTGTGCCGCGCGCTATAACGTTTATTCGATATTCAAAGTGGCTTTTCTTTTTATTGACAGGTTTTAATATAGTAATTGTCGCCGTGTGTATTTCAATTATCCCTGGTGTCTTTTAATAACCCGCTGAATAATTGGTCGTTTTTCTGGATTAAATGTGGTTATCCATTACTTTATCAATTTATTTTCCAAAATTAAGTTTACTGCAATGTCGATTGTAATTTGGTTTGAAATAATTAAATGATTTTTAAGAGTTAATACCTTTGCATAGAAGACAGTTTATACAATTATCCTTATATGTTTTTTTAAAAGTATTTATGATTAGAACGTGGGAGGTGACTGTTTATGAATACAATGAAATAATGTAATAAATTGTCTAAGCATCGGTTTGACGACTGAAATGCACGTCGTTCTATTCAAGATACGGATTTATTATCATATTGATACAACCGTGTTATGTACTAACCAATTTATGTCAATTACTTATTATTAATCTAATTATATTTATACTCATTAAAAGTCATATTTCCCCAAGAGTTTAATATTCTAACTATCTATTGTAAATGAATTTCTTTTTTAGAGAAAAAAAGTTAAATAAAGGCTATGTGTACAAATATAATTAATTATTATCTCTTTTTCTCCATGTTAAATATTTCATAAATTAATGATAAATGTAAATAATTAACACAAAAAAAATTAAATTAAAAATCGTTATATTTACGTAACTAAAATAACATCTAATCGAAAGTTAATTGTTTTGTTTATTAATATTATGATTTTTATAGTATTTATTAAATATATATAACGTTATAAAAAGATTCAAACATTTCAAATGTACTTTGAATCCTTAATCAAATGCCAGTTTATTTATTTAAGTAAGTACTCAGTAACTTTACATAGATACTGAAATTAAATAGGAAAAAAGGTATAAGATGAGGTGAGTATATTCAACATTATTTTAGAAGTAATTACAGCTGTAAAAAAATCGATCAAATTTTAATTGAATTCTAAAAACTAAATACTAAGTATTAAACTGTTTTTTTATAATAAAGTAATCGTTTTGTATAGAATTCAACATTTTTTTATAGTAACAACATACATTCCGGTTCTGCACAATTCTTAAATCACTGTATATATATATATATATATATATATATATATATATATATATATATATATAGACGCTAATTTTTAAAGTCCAGGGGGTTCGTGTTTTTTTATCGTGGATGCATTTTTTCGGATATATATATTTTATCCACGATAAAAAAACACGATCCTCCTGGACTTTAAAAATTAGCATCAATCTCGGAAAAAAAAGCGAGTAGTTGAACGCTATTATTTTGAAATTTCCGCTGCGTCGGGGCGGGAGACGAAAAAGAGGCGCAACGGCGAGGATAAAAAAAACGAGCGGCATGGGGAAATCACTTCCCCCGATATTATACAGAAGCCCAATCCGGGAAGATCGGCCTTTTTCGAATCATGTCGCCGCTGCTGTGCGCGCGACCGTCGGTTCGGAGGCGGAGGCGAATGCATTTAAAAAGCCGTAGATCAAAACGATAGAGAGAGAGAGAGGCGCGCGTCCAGCCTCCGGATCATTTAAATTTCAATTTCGCCCTGCGAGCGCGCGTATTTTCCCTGTGCGGTGCTAAAGCGCCGGACGACGGGCGTCCCATCCCGCGCGCATTTTCGCCAAAATACGAGGGCTCCGGGGATGGATTTGAAAGGAGTTTTTCGTTTAAAAAGACTATTTCGTTTTTGGTTAGCTTTCTAAATGTAGATTAGTTAATTTTATGGTTGATGGGTATTTGAGGACAAAATGAAAATAATTCCTTGGCATACGTTTATAACCCGTTAAGGGCGAGACTATCAATGAATTGAGTACAAAACTGAGAGAAATTATTTAAAAATCTGTTTTAGCCCTTCACTAGAGGATTTTAGCAATAAGATCGGAAATAGCTCACATTGATCTGACCCCTAGATTAGTTTTGCAAAATTTCAAATGTATCGCAAAAAAATATAAGAAGAATACTAAACTCTTATGGTACATAAATATACCAAACATTTTTAACGGCTTAAGGCGTTACATTGCGGTTGATATTTTAAAAATTTGGAAATTTTTGTTCGCATAACTCATTAGTTTATAGTTTTCAAAATAGGATGTAAGTAGTTTAAGAGCATAATCTGGACTTTCGAAATTCTGTTTCGAAAAGCCAGATTATTGAAGCATTTCGCTATGTTCCTAGCTAAAGCTGAAAATAATTTTCGCTTCCTCCTAGAGGAAGCTTTGTAATAGTAAAAAAAAGTTTTCTTTAATACATGTTACAAACATGTATTGTGTTTGTGTGTGCGTGTGCATGTGTATGTGCGTGCGTGCGTGAAAATATTCTTTTTGTTTTTTGATGCGTTTTTATAAAAACAGTTATAACTTTTTTATAAAAAGTTTATACGTACTTAATGGTGTTTTATTTGTAGGTCCTGCTAAAAATATAAAATTAGCTAAATAATTATGAAAAATTTAATAAAAAGGATTATTTTGTCATTGATGTTAACTAAATCATTGTGCAGCTCTTTGCTTATTATATAGTCAAATAGCATGAATCGTATTATAATAAGTAAAAAATATAGTCAAAGATGTTACTTTCACTTACTTTTCGCTTTGAAATCTTTTTTAGTTTCGAATTATTGCATTGAGATTATTCACTTTACCTGCGGTCTAATATAGCTATATCTGTTATTATACCCAGCTACTGATTGAGTAGCATCTATTACAATTTTGATAAATATCTCAACCGCATGCGTATGGAAAGGAAATTTCGCAAAATCGATGTATGACGGATTTTCGGCAGTTGCAAATGTCAACATCAGTGTTTAGTGTCAATATCAACTTGACTCAGATTCAAGGTCATTGGTGGTTCTGTGACAAGAATATTTTGCGAATTTACGAGATCAGTATAACTGTGTGTCGCAAAATTCATAGTTGGTAGGAACATTTTCTAATACCTTTCCCTTTATATTTTTTGGCTTGAATTTTTTGAAAGCTTTTTTTTCACGCTGTTATTTTGGGGGATACTCATTCAATATATACAAAAGAGATCCAGGACATTTGTTGTTATCTCACTGGTTCACCACAGCTAACCAGATACTCCGACTACACATTTGTACACAAAACCCTTCCAACAACCTGATTATTGTTGTAGAATGTATTACCAAAGTTTATGCGCTGTTATGGTTTATTATAAAATTGTATCCGACTTGCGAAGAAGGAGTAAGACATTTTTATGAAAGTATAAGGCGTTTAAAGTATTAAATGAAAAATGAAGGTGTACCAACCTACATAAAAGAAACGTGAGGAAATGGAATTTTTCGCATTTTACGTGATTTTTATCAAACTTTACGAATTCGGTGCCAGCACCAGGATTTCGGGAGGTGATGTCTGTGATAGAAAAGACACCTTTGAAGGGTCAGCCGTTTCAAAATTCGATAAAATTGCATTTTCGACCCAGCCTATTATTAATTATACACTGTGAAGGGAGTGAAAATCAATTTCATGTAGCACAGCAACAACAGGTTGATAATAATAGTGCGAATAATGAAAATAGTAATTTCTATTTTAATTTATAAAAAAAAATTATAATAAAGATTTTTAATATCAGTAAAGTAGATATTGGGAGTTTAAATATACCATGCGACCTCTGAAGAGTATATATACCAAAGTAATAATACCACTATATCTATATATATATCGAAAATTTTTGTAGCATGCATTCAAAACTTCCGGTCATCTATACAAAACATGGCGGGGCATTTTGAGTGAGCATTGAAAAGTCCGTAATTTGATATATATTTTCCTATGTTGTATAGTTGTTTGTAAATCTTATAAGATTTATGCCATCATCGCCCCCCTCGCCCCTCCTCACCTCGCTTCGCCACCTCCCCCGGAAATAAGGTAATATTCTTTTAAAAAAGACGTTATTTTGATCTCGTTTTGCTCCTCTTCGCCCCTCCTCGCATTCCTCCTCGCGTTACTCGTACCTAAAAACGATGCCTAGCACTCGTAGTTTTGTCCCTTAGGCCCTTGGAAATGAAAGTTGCCTACAAAAGCATTAATTTAAGCTTTGTTTATATAAAATTATTATTCTGTTGCAAAGTTATGAACAATAAAAAACGATGACGAAAAATGCATGGAAAAGTACTCAATTTAAAGAGCTGAAAGTCCTGAAATTTCCATGCATTTTTCATCATCATCTATGATTGTTCATAACTTTGCAACAGAATAATAGTTTTATATGCAACAAAGCTTAAATTAAAGCTTTTTCAATCAACTTTGTTATCTTATTACATCATTTTTCAAGCAAAATTATTTGTAGAGTTATGATAAGAAGGATAGGTATCATTTCTTATTTAAATAACGCGTATTTTAATATAAACGGTCATATCTTGACCCCAAGGGCCTTTGGGCCGAAACTACGAGTGCTAGGTATCATTTTTAGGTACCAGAAACGACTTCCTGAAGACTCATTGAAAACCGCTTCCCGCAGGTTGTGGACTTTCTTTGTCAGTCAATTATAATAAAAGCCACGTGGCACCTCAGGGACTAAAAGAGATGAAAAGGAGCTTTTCTTGACATATATTTTCATATAAAAAATTTATAAACATTTTCGGGAACCCCCTGCGCAACATTTTTTAAAAATTGGCTAAAATTATCCATATATAAATGTAAGATTCATATACATTTTTTTGTACTTCTCATGTACATTAATACATATGAAAAGTTTCTATGAATTTAAATAAATACTTGTGTTGTAAACAAATCAGAGATAACCAACTTCTTTTTTAATCATTTACACGCATTTCCTCCATAATCCGTCATGAGAAAGCGATATTTATAAATGATTAAAAATAAAAATCTTGAACCATAGACAGGTAAAGTTAAATGAGATCCGCAAATAATTATAATTTTAAAAATTAACTTTAGATAGTTGAGGAAAAGCGAGTTTTAGAACCATTAAATCTAAAAAGCTTAAATTTCAGACTGGTAGGGAAAACCCAATATTATAAATACTTGGAACTAAAATATTTACGTCTCAGACAGGTACAATAATTAATTAAAACTTTAAAGCTTAAACCATTGAAAAGCGCTAGGCAGCAAAAAATTAAAACAACACACTTATCTTGTTAATAACCCTGATAGAAATCTAAGCTGTTTCTAGCCAGATATTAGCTAGATTTTCTAAATCTGCTTTAATTCTGGTTAATAAATTAGATAGAAATCAGTTAAAAACGACATGCTTTTGAGATAATTTCTAGCTAGATTCTGCTTAATATTTTAGTTAATATAAAATTGATAAACTAATTAATTTATGTATTAATTGATAGTGGAAATAATAATAGTTTTGTAATAATCAAAGTAATACGCAATTCTAATCATACTACAATAAGTATTTTACTACATTAAAGTTAAAAATGTACCTTAAATGTCTAGTAGTAATGGAGGTTAGGTCATTTGTTTACATATCGACGCGTGCATTTAAAAAGTATTATTTACATAAAAAGTACCAAAGACCCGAGTAAAATTTAAGTGTCTCTATTAATGAAATTTATATTATAAATAAGAGAATGCATGTAGTCATATAATTATTGTTATTTTAAAAATAACAATAAAAACAGAATAATGTAAGTTATGACGAAATTTGGAGAATTGTTAGACAAATATTTGTAGTTTTACAATGATGTTTTATGACAAAATTTTATTTTCGACATCAATCACAAAATTTTTGTTGCCTAAGTTAGATTGACTAATTTTCGGAAAGGAAATTATTAGTTATCAAATACGTTTAGTATTGCATATACATATTTCTATAATCTCGTAAGTTGTTATTTGTTGATCAAAATATTTCTTTCGGCGGTATACTATATTGAACTTTCAATAAAGTATAATAATGCATATTTATAAAAACTAATAACTTTTCAAAACAAAATATAAATAGGTTAGGTTTGCAAAAAAAAATACACTCTTGCTTAAAGCATAGTCTTAAGCAGATTCTAGCCAGATATTAGCTATAATTTGACTTATTAATAGCTTATTAATTTGGCTAATAACTAATAAGCTAACCAGCCATTCTAGCTAACTTTCTACCAGGGAAAGTATACGCTACTTTCTATAAGCCTCTTAAATGGTGTGGAGGAAACATTAAATCGGTTTTTATATGTAACACTGTTTATGTATTATCCACAATAATTGAACAGTAATTCAAATTATGTATATTATAACAGGCTTGATAATAATCCATACTATTTTGATGTAGTGAACTAAATATAATGAAATAATGGAGATTGGCGAGCAGAGCGAGCAGGGGGGAATCCCCCTACGCTCTAAACCTAATAGAATAAAAATTGACGTCAGAAAGAATAAAAATAGTATTTTATTCTTTTCGCAAAGTATAAAACGCTGATTTTGTTCTTTAGCGAACTTGACAGTGACTTTAAAAGATTAAATCGTACAAGTTATTTTTTTGTAAAGAATCAAATTCAGCTTGTATTCTATTGCTTGTATTGTTTTGAGAGGACGTTGTATCTACTGTTCTCGTCTAAGCACATTTATGCTAATTATTCAAATAGTAATTTGTTAATTGAAAAACTACAAGTTGCCTTCAATTCAACTTGAATGTGGAAATGTGGAATATTTTCAGACCTAAAAAAGTACATAACATTGTTTCTTTTTCGAGAAAACATCGGAATATGAAATCTAACCTTAATATTAAGCCAAAAGAATAAAAGTAGATTTTTATTCTTCACAAAAGTATAAAAGCTGAATTTTATTATTTACGAAAGTATAAAAGCTGAATTTTATTCTTTACAAAAGAATAAAAGCTGAAGTTTATTCTTTATAAGAGAATAATTTGTACAATTTAATCTTTTAGGTCATTGTCAAATTCTCTAAAGAATAAAATCAGCGATTTATACTTTGCGAAAAGAATAAAATGCTATGTTTATTATTTCTAACGTCAATTTTTATTCTTTTAGGTTTAGAGTGTAGTATATATATATATATATATATATATATATATATATATATATATATATATATATATATATATATATATATCTTTCTGTATGACACATATTAAAGTTCATGAAAAAACGAAAATTTTGAGACACGAAAAAGAAAAATTAACCTGGTCGTACTTGATTAGATTTGCATAAATAGGTCCTATTTCTTCACACTAATCAAAATTCGCCATTTTGAGTTTTGAAAAGATTCAGGCATGTTCTTCATAGAATTTGCAAAAAAGCTTTATTAAAATTATCTTTCTAAATCTCAAGAATTTAAATTTAAAAATAAATAAAAGTTTAAAATTATGAAAAAAATTAAAAAATTGAAGTTTTAAGTATCCACATAACTTTTTATACTTTTAAGATTTTGGTCCGAAATTTTGTTTTCTATGTTTTTTAATAATTTGCTTATAATTTCACCGTTTGATCACTGGCAAACTTTTTTTGATCGGGTAACTTAACATGGAATGTTGTATATATATATATTACATTTTAAAATACGAAACATGGTGCAGATGGATATACCGTTGTACTAACTCCATCATGTCATTTTTTGACCATTTTTAACGAATTTCCGCTTTTAAAGGGACTTTTGAAGTCTTTCTGGGCTCTTTTTCCTAGTTTTTGTGTATAACATATGCTGTTAAATTTCCAAAAGGTTTAGTGTCAATGAACAGAAAATAGATTCTTGACTGAGTCCCATCCTTGAAAGAAAAAAAAATAGGAACCCCGACACATTAATTTTGGCCGTTAAAATTTGGAATAATGCTGATCCACATCTGTACACACACAGGTACATCATACGCACATATACACACTCATGCATACACACACACACGCACACACACGCACGCACGTTCGCACGCTCGAATGCACGCATACACACACCTCCACATACACACACATACACGAACATACACACATGCACGTACACACACAAACACACACACGAACATATAAACATGCACGCACACACGCGCACACATCGCACATTCAGACATTTTCTAAAAATAGTGTATTCTGATTCATTTGGTATGGAAAGTTTAAATATAATATAAACAAATAACATTATTTAATTCAATTGGTGTTTTTGCTTTTTTATTATTTGTTATAGTAAGAATTTATCCAAGAAATTAGGGAGTTTATATTATTTTTTCAATTTGACAGAAATTAAAATAAATGCAGCAAGTTAATGTTTACGTGACGTTACTGTCGTATGGAATTTATGTACCGCGGTAAAGTCTTGTAAACAAATTTTACGTACACCCACACTTAAGCTCCCACGCACTATATTTGAAGTTTTTTCGAAAACAATATGTCGTCGAGTAATATATATTTTTGTTATACTTTTAGGCTCATTTTTCGATAAACTGATACAATTTATATACTAAAACCTATTTTAGTGTGAAAGAAGATACAGCAAACACTAAAATCCATTGTTCAAATTCACCACCCTTTGAAGTAGCCATTTTGAAAAAAAACTGTAAAAACAGACATATGTTTGATTATCATTGTACGCAAGGGGTTACGATGGATTGGTATACATTTTTTTATGAACATTTCATGCTAAAATTAAGAGATTTAAAGAGCAATATTTTCAAATAATATTTTTGAAATATTCTGAGGTAATGAATTCTATATGAACAATTTATTGTTTGCGATATAAGCAGTATTTTAATATTAACTTATATTTAAAAAAATGATATTTTCGGTAATAATAAAAAAAACTCTCTTTAAATTTGTTCAAAATATGTTAAAAAGAAAGTACCAAAATTTTTAGCATGATTCACGAAGAACATTTGCGCAGGCTTACAAAGTAAGTTATGAAAATTAAGTTTAAAAAAACACTTTAAAAAAATCGATTTTTTGACCAAAAATCGGCAGCTTCTTCCTTTAAGTGTTAATACAATTGTATGAAATTGCGTTAAAAGAATTTAAATTTGATGTTTTAGAGACACGAGGACTTAACGGACGCAGTTAAGCAGGGCATAGTAACAGATAAATAAAGTCTACTGACTGACCAACCTTTCATTGTGTACTGTGAGGCTTTACATAATCTAAAGTGCTGCCATGTTATAATTCATAATTTAAGTTACGATTTTGATGATAGCGTGGCAGCATTTGATTTTTTGTATTAAACTCTTTTTGTTTTAAATCTGAGTTACCCTGTAGCATGTCCACATACTTGGAGTTTTATACAGAGACACATTTACAATATAGAAAAAGACAGAAAAATTCTTGGTTCATACGCACATACACACACTCCCGCATATACACACACGCACGCACGCACGCAATCACACACACCTCCACATACACGCACGAGCATACACACATGCACGTACACACACGAGCATACACACATGCATTCACACATGCACACATCGATTCAGACATTTTATACAAATAGTGTATTCTGATTCTTAATGTCTTAAAGCTTGCCTCTATAATAATTTTAGCATAACTTTTTTACCATTACAAAGCTTCTGGACATATACAACACTTTTTTTTATTATGCTACATAGATTTCTACTTGATTCAACTAAATATTCAATTAAATCAAATAAGAGTTTCAAATATCGATACATACCAAAGTACTGAAGTACGCCCCAGTAACGGCAAATACGACGACAACAGAGCCAAGAAACAACGAAGCGCGCTTCCTGCGTACCCGGCCCCGCTCGCGCTCTTCACGCTCGGCTTGTCTCCTTTTCGCGGGCGCGCACCGCGCAAAAACACAAGACAGGAAAAAAATCCAGCAGCCCAGCACGCGAAAAGAAGAGTCGCTCGTCCCTCGGCGAAGCAAAAAAAAAGGAAGGAAAGAAAAGGCGCCACAGATGATAAAGCCCAAAGGACCGTGTCTCCCCGGCAAATTAAACCGAGAGGGAGTAGAAGACCGAAGAAAGTGAAAACGGTATACAGAAGCAGCGAAGCAGCAGCAGCCGCCCCTGCAGTCATTAAAATCGCGGGAGCAGCAGCAGCCGCTTCTTTGCCCATTAGAATGACAAGTGGCATCGCTGACAGTGCCAAATTAGCAGAGAGCGGGAGAGCCGTTGCTATAGCTTCTTTTCTCTCCGCGGCGCAGCGGCCGCGAAACTTTTGCGAGACGGACTGCGGTGTGGTGCCGTCGTCTTGTTAGGAGATGGAAGACGGTTTTATGCTTCCGATGCGAGCGCGGGCGCGCCTGATTACTCGCATTATGCTTTTAGGCCACAAGGAGAGCGGCGGCGTTTCTTGACTCGCCGGGTTTTTTGATGTCGAGTTTTTACGCGAGCCTGTCGCAGCTTAGCCCTGGTCTTCGAAGCTTTTTTGTATTCGCGTTTATGAAGGAGAGCGTCTTTACTGGCGCTGCTGAACTTAAATTAACTCGCTGGATTGGGGGTAATTCTGTTTTGAAGTGAATGAATTTTAAGAGGATCCTTTTTGTGGGATGTCTCGTGATACTAGTTGATTGGTTATTATTTTATGTGGTTGAATGATAAATTGACTTGAAATATACGGAATTTCTGTATTAAGTATTGAACAATTGTATATTTAATATTAAGAGTATAATAATGTGTATCTATTATTTACAATTTTGAATGTTAAAGTTATAAACTGCATGAGTACGTTAAGGACGTTCACCGGCTGATAGTAACATTAGAAAGTTAATTTTTGAAAAAATCATCATTTAGTGAGAATAATTATAACGAAACCCCTTCAGTTTACATTCTAAACGCACGTGCACACAGATGCACACACACATTTACACACACGTACACGCACACGTATGGACACGCACATTCTCACGCACACACACACACATACACACACTCAAGCCCACACACCCAGGCCCACACCCACACGCACAGGAACACGCACACGCACACGCACACGCACACGCATACACATACACACACACACTCACACATACACACATACATCCATACAGATATTTTCTGAAAACAGTATTTTGATTTCTTCAAGTATCCATATTTTTGGTTTTATCCGGTATTGTAAGTTCGAGACATTTCTCAAAGCTATCACTGGCATCATTTATGAAATCTGTCATCAAGATATTCATTTTGATATTCTGTAGCACCTGTTTGACCCACACGGTCAAAAGCTATGCTAGTTCATACGCGAATAAAGAATAAAAAGAAAAACAAAAATATCGTTTTAGGCACATGTTTGTGGTTTTACTACGCAAAACGGGTCAATATACCGTAACATAATCTTAAAATATGAAATTCAACTCTTAACCCACCATCCATCCATCTCAAGCTTAAGATCCTCCAATTATATATAGCGATGAAGTACTATTCACAACAAAGCATAATAGCAAGGTTTCGAAGTATAAGATTTACACACAGATCCTATAAAGGTAATTAGCATGTTCAACAGGATATTAAGCGCATAAGCCTTATGATTCAAACTTTTGATAATATTTCCTACAGAGTACACAGAAATAATATTGGTACTATGATTATTAAACTTATTTCTTGAATTAATAAAATCTTTCTCTAAAACAGCGATTTTGTAATTGTCTTAACTTACTAATCACCATCTGATTAGTGACGTATGATTAATTAGTGTTAATGTTCTAACTTTAGATAACTGTAGATAATCTTTAGACTTTTCACTTCTACCCGGTCATCCCAGCCTGACTAAAGAATCCTACTTTAAAATCGCGCGATAAACAAAGCGATTCATCACAGCTCTACATTCAAAATAAGAGCAAAATCAAATTCGCTATCATAATTTTTTATATATCTATAGTCGGTCTCCTCTCAGCCTCTCATCTCACCGAGAACTGCAGGTGTAATCTCCGACCGCAAAAGAACGATCGCTAAAAAAAAATAAAAACTAAAGAAAAAAACACTGGCTCGTCTTCTTTCACCTGCCCAATATAATACCACAAAGGCGTTGGAGTCCATTAACACAATCCCTTTCTCTCCATTCCCCCTTCTATTTCTCATCCATCATCCAGATGCTCAGCTCGGTATAAACCCAACATTATGCGCGAAACTCTCGCTGCTCCTGCTGCAGCTCACTTTGGTTGCTGATGGCAATAATATCGCGTCTGCATCGCACCGCGCCGGTTTGAGATAAGTTGACAATGCCCGAGCGCTTCCATTATCGCGACACGCGCGCTCTGTGAACTCCGTACGAGACGAGGCGAAGACGTCGCTGCCGTGCCGACGATTACGACCGAGACAAGGAGGAGACCCCGAGGCTGTGTAACGGGGTAAGTGGCGCACACGGCGTTGCACTGATTCGCTCTACGAGGTGAACTTTCGCCGCCGTGTAAGGGTAGCTTGTTTTGGGATTGATTTCGTAGTATTGATGAAACTAGACATATGTAAAATTCAATCGACGTAGATTTAACTTTAAATTTTAATTTTGATAAAACAGTCTTTTGTTTATTAAATAGAGTAGGGGAGAGTCACCTAGGATGGGACACTTCCGGTTTCAATACTTTCGACAGAAATTTCGCGTAGAGCATGGCAAAAGCTGCCATGATCTCGATGTTAATAATGAAATTAGAATTTTTCCAAATTATTTGCAAAAGACTCGTTTTTACCTTTTCATGCAGGTTTATCATGGCAGCATGGTATTTTTATACTTTTGCGTAGTTACCAGCTAGTGACTGCACCACGCACTACACTTCAATTATTTTTGTAAAAGAATATGTTTTTTAAATTTAAAAATCTGTAGAAGTCAAAATATTTTTTTGTTATTTATTAATTTATATATGTCAGAGATATGCACGTATTCATAAAAGTAGATTTCATTTATCCCTTCAGTTTATAATATTAAATAGGTATTTTTAAAAAACGGATCTTGAAAAAAATGTCAAATGCGTCAAAATTTAATGAAATTTAGTATAATTCTTAATTCTAATCCTAAATTCGTAATAATTATTTCTGATAACCTGTATATTTACGTTTTTACTCTAATATTTTAGAGTTCGCTTAATAATACATTTCTTTTCAAAAAAGATGACATTTTTTTTGTTTATTTATAAGCTTTAAATTAACGAAACATGTATTTCAAAATTACAAATTAATAATCAAATTTAACTGATTTTTCAGGTGATTTCATTAAATATTATTAACATGTTAAATAAAATGATGGTTTCTTATTATGATAATTTGAAATGGAAAAACAAAAGTTTTTTATTTATAATATTAATAGAATCATTTAAAAAATTGTTATGGCTATGCGTTTACCGATAAAAGAAAATTTTACAAAACAATATTTATATAGAACGGTTGTACGCATTACTTTAAGTATTCTATGATTTCTAGTAAATTCCTCTTTTTATTGTGGAAATTAGCACGCGCTAGCCAGCGTAGCAAAAGTCTCTATTTACCAACTGCAGATAGACCCTTCTTCAGGACAGTAGTGTATTGTTTGGCCCGCGCGGTAATATTAGTGTTTGTTTTCTGTCGCTGATTTGAAATGCTTTTCATATTTTTTAATTATGCATGTTGTTGATTCGCTATGTTTTAAAGTGTACTTTAAGCTGAAAAAACAAAAATTAATTTGATATCACGTGGCATATATAAATAATCTTTTTACAAATAAGCAAATGAAAATGACCATGCAAGGCCAGACAACGTTCTTCTATTCGTTCTTTTACTTTCAAGCACACTTCATAAACATTTATCTGATAAGGGCTCCATTACTTTTAAATCAAAAGAAGTTTGAAATTAAACGTGTTTATTTGCGCACATTTTTCCAAATCAATTAAAAACCCGCAAACGGCGCTCAAATCCTTAAAAACAACTTGCAAAAGACTATAAAAAAATAAAAGTTCTTTAACTACCGAGCAGCACGACAAACCGCGCACGCAAGTATCGCTTGAGCTTTCGTTTCGTGACCGCGCGACGCTTTCCTCGCGCCTCGGTAAAAGCGCGAGCATCGGTTTTTCCTTTTTCCCGGCACGTATCACGCACGCGTAATGCGCGCGTAAGCGCGTCAAAAGCTCGCAGCACAGCGAGTACACCGCGCGCTGCATTCTCGATGCAGCGCCGCGTAATGGAGAGCTCGCAGCTTGCGCGCGGGCAAAGCGTTCGCCGCATAAGCGCCGTAAATGTAAAAGTGGCACAGCCGAGACTCAACTTTGAACTGGCTCTCTGTGCGCTTTTTAACGTCTCTCTCTTTCACTCACGGTGGAACGGTAGTGAAAATATTTTCACCGGCGACGACGACGACGACAACGGGAACGAAAAAGGTGGCAAAAAATGCGCGGGTAAAACGAAAAAAGCGGGGATAAAGCGTGGAAAAACGCGGAGGCGTACAGCGGTGCTTCGCCGCATGAAAATTAATTAGAGCCAAGCTGTAGCGCGCGAACGAGCGAACGAGCGCACGAGCGCTAAATGAAGAGGCGCGTGCGGAGTTTAAAGGGAGAGGCCCGCCTGGCAGCTTGCGTATTACCCAGGCGCTCGGTAATTAAAATAATAATTCCTTAAAACCATGCTGGATCTTTGCGGGCGAGATGAAAGTAAGTCGGGTCGAGCGTGTGCATCGGTACTTGTCGCTTGTGCGCATAAGCTTACTCGATAAATGTCGAGAAATAAGT
Organism: Gastracanthus pulcherrimus; assembly: GCA_949152435.1. Classification (NCBI taxonomy): domain Eukaryota; kingdom Metazoa; phylum Arthropoda; class Insecta; order Hymenoptera; family Pteromalidae; genus Gastracanthus; species Gastracanthus pulcherrimus. Next base: position 189,573,688 of record OX424572.1, on the reverse strand, counting down.
CATTTTCATTTTATGTTTTTTTAATATTAAGAGTTGCGCAATTTTTATTTTTAATAAATACTAAACAATTCTAAGAAAACCGTGGCGTAAGCTTTTTAAAGAATGATTAATTGCTTCTTTGAAACCTTCTTTTTAGCAAGCGGGACAAGTATAAAGCGTTTTTTGATTATTCATCATTCCCCTATTCTAAGACGCGGCAGATGCGTATTTTTAATATGATACGAAGAAAGCTTGACATATGTTTTTTGTAATTTAAAATAAAAGAATTCTTTCCCAGATGATGGATAAAAGTACACAGAATAAATGTTTCTTTGAGAACATAAAATATACATAATTGCGGAATAAACCGTATATTTTTGTCAGTTACATAATTAAGTACAGGCTTATTAAAACCAGATGAAAATAAAAATGAAAGATTCATTCTGTCAATAATATCTCATGTATAACTATAATGCTCACGTAGAATTTGGGATTTTAAAACTCATTGTTATTTTATGACATTATTTATATTGACCTAATTTTACTATTAATTTCTACTATATAATTCACTTAAACGTATATCCTTTATATTTACATGATCTGTAAAGTTTAAAAGCACGCACCAAATATATGATAATATAGTTCACGTGATACTCGTTTCATACTGATATTAAAAACATAATCTTACCAATAACAACGACAAACTTTCAACAATTTCGAATTCAGCCACATTTCAATGCTCTTCCAACCATCAGCATAATTAAAACCGACAACAATTCCTCACTGACATCATTATACCTTGATAAAAAATTTCTATAACCCCGCCGAGTCCCGTGCACGCGCGCTCGCGCTCGACAAAAAGAGCGTCGCCGGGCTGCACCGGCGCCACGCCATCGGTGTCAGGGCGCATCGGGTGCCAAACGGAGGCAGAACCCCGCGGAATGACAAATTCCCCGCGGGGCCTCGAGGCGGATCGTCAGACGCGCGTTTTGCGCTTTATTTTTACACCGCCGCGGCGGGCGCGGCTCTTGTATAATTGCCGCGCAGGAAGTTCGCCCTCCTCCCCCTTTCTCTCTCTCTCTCTGCTTCTTCATACACACACTTTTCGATGCATGAATCAAAACGGAAAGATTAATGTCACACTTGGCGCGCGGGCTCCGTGTGAAGTCGAACTGCGCTCGCCGTCAATCTGGCAATTAACTACTTTTTGCCTGTGTTTCGCGCGCGCGCATGTGCTGCTGCTGCAAAAGAGAAAATAGTGTGCGCATAAGTGAAACCGGATTCGCTGGGCGATGCGTATCTCGCCTGGGGGAGAAACTAATTCCTCGGTGCGCGCACGTCGGATTCCCGCGATCGGAGGATATCGAGGCGCGCGTAGCCTCGTTTTCCCGTCGGCGCGGCGTCGCTAATTTTACTGCGTGTGCGAAAGGGAGAAGATCGAGCCGTCTATCGGCCGATCATAGCATCGCGAGAGTGATTGATTCGGCCCGAACGCGCGCGTGTATCGGCAATCTAGCCTCGATGTATGGATACCCTGGCTATGAAGAGAATGTGCGTATGTGTATGTATGTGTGTACGTGTGTCCTAGTATAGCTGGAGTTTATTTGCGAATGCCGCGGGATTTTTATGAGTGTCCAGAAGGGGGTAAAGGACATCGATCAGGCGCAGGGAGAAGATTTGAAGTTGGATTGTGAATGTATGCAAGTTTGAATGGGTTGGAGAGGCTTCTGGATTTTTATTTGGGACGGATCGAGAGATGCTGAGAAGGTATGAAAATTCTAGGGATTTTTGTGGTGAATAGTGTGAGAATTTGAATAGAGTTTATGGCTTGATTTTGTTGAATGGGAAAAAGTATTACTGATTTTAGTGATACAGTTGTATGTGGATGTTCGTTACTTTTTTTTAACTGCTGCGTTTATTTATGATTCTATATAATTCGAATTCTCAAAATAAGTAGTAATGGGCAGATAGTCATAATATTGCCGATAGCAACTACGAACTAATATATAAATATTGAAGAATTGATTATACTGCAGATGTTTAATCAATAAATAAATAGAAATATGAGTATTAAACTTCTTAAAGATATTTTAGAAGACTTATAAAACAATTTTGAACAGATATAGAAAATGATTCTTTATTTGCTGATAATAGTCAGGCCACGAAACTAACAATTTTTCCATATAAACGTTAATGAAAAATTAATTCTCTTAAAAAAAATAGCAGAGCAAATTTATATATTCGGTCAATAAATTTTATTAAAAATATTAATTATATTAAAGTCAACGTTTTAAGTGAATAACAGTTTCAGTTCTTTAGCTTGAATTTAGTGCGATATTAATTTAGGTACCTGCAGATTAAAATAATTCACAAAAATACCAATCTGTTGGCATTCGAGTTTGTAATATTAATGCCAAGTAATTTGTACAGAGTCGTATTTAATACTAATGAATATGGACATCGGTGATAGCACTTTAAAGATAATTGAATTTTGCAATATTTTAAGAGATTTATTTTACATTTCGTTTGATATGCAGTAATATAAGCGATTCATTAAACTTATTACTGGATTTTATATCAATAAAAGCAGAGCTGTTTGAAATATTATTAGATTTTACGTTGTGTACTAATGGTTCTTTTAACGTGATTTCGATAATATAAACGACGTGCACTTAAATTCTGCATTATATATCTGCCATCAATATATCTTTATTGAGATAATAACAAATTTTCATGGCATCTGCATAAATATATGAAACTGCAATACAAATTGAATAAAAGCAAAATGTAAAAAGTGTATTTGTAGCACAAGTGTCGTTTAACATTTCAACCCGTCAAAACCCATTTCGCTAACAAACCCATGTTGTGACAAGCTCAACAACTTGTCTCAGCGCACAAAAAGATCTCTCCAACAATCATCCCGTCTCAAAGGCTCGGCTTATTTATATTTTGACTCGCTCGTCCAGCGACAAATGTCTCCTTTGAGCTCCGCGCACTCCCTCATTCGTCTCCGCACTCTTTCTCTCGCTCGAAAGGCTATCGCGTGCCAAGGAAGTCTCGAGTGCCTCGTACCCGCAATATATATTAATTGAAAAACGAGAGAGAGCGAGCAGACGCACAATGGGACACCAAAGTGCGCAGCGCGACAAAAGAGAGCAGCGTCCGTCACTCGCAGGCCGTATCCTACGCACAAATAAAACTTCCGCGAGCCCTTGGCCCCCATTAAAGCGAGCAATTTGCAATTTCGATGTACCGCGCGCACGCACGAATCAACCGCAGGCCGCCCCCCGCGCATCCCTTTTCACGTCCCGCAACGCGGGCTCTTTTGCAAATTGCTCGCGCGTGGAATAAAGGGCCGTGTCTTTTTAATCTACACGCACTCGACAGTCGTCGTCGTCGCTTTCGTCCATCAATTGGAAGAAGAAACGCTCGACGAGAAAAGGAACGCGCGCAGACATTGCGACCGGATGGGGGTCGTCTCGAGTACTGTGCGATTCAAATGTGCAGTCGAGCTCCAGCTACGCACGAGACATCAGAAAGAGAGAGACAGAGAGAGAGAGAGAGAGAGAGAGATAGAGAGAAATAAAAAGAAGGGAAGAGCGGAAGATTTTCGAGCTACGAGCAGGGACCAACCGCTGGGCTTCATCCGATTTCTGCTGCGAGTGACTAAATCGACTGTGTGTCCCTTGTACACGCTCGGGCTCGGCTGACTCACCTATACGAGTGCGTATGGTGTGTATAGTGTCCTGGCACGGCCATATGGTGGAAACGAGAGAGAGCTGCAGGGATATATTGTCGTTTGATTGGCTCTCGCTGCGCGCGGACGCGCGACGATGAGATCGAGGAGAGATTGCCGCTGACACTGCGGATATTTTAATCGGGCCTTTTTCAATGGCAGTCTGCGGTTTTTTCGTCATTGGATTATAAAGGCTCTGCGGGGCCGCGCTTTGTGCGACTGTCATTGATGGGTCGGTTTTCGTTTTGGGCAGCCAGCGACAATGTCTGGAGTGGAATTAACAGGCGGTCGACTGCAGCGAGTTAAATCCGTTATCGAAATGTGGATTTTATTTGAAATTTTGAAAATTGTATTTTGATCTAGCTGTAGATAATGTCTTAATTTAGCATTGAAAGGGATGACATTCAAACTATCAGATGTTTTGAACTTTTGTTTCTACACTATTATTTTAATATATATATACACTTAACGTGGGTATATTTATATATTTATATCTAATTTCACTTTTCACATACTGATAATATTATATTTGTTGCGTGATATTTTCTCTTGCCCTTTCGATTGAATGTTTTCTTAATTATGTTTTTAGAATACATACGATCTTTGTTCATTTTTGTCTATAATATAAGAATTAAATATCTTTGCAATCTACACCACTTCTCTCGGCACTTCGCCAAGATGAGAAATGATAGGATGATTGTGATCTTTCGTGATCGGGGCTTCGTGAGCTACCACACGAGTGGTTTGCTTGCTCGAACTTCAGCAGAAAATTATACGTGTCCTTATCTAACACGACCATCGAGCAGGTATTTTTATTTTTGCTTTCCTCCTGCATTTTTCTCGTAATATGCTTTTCGAAAGAGAGTCGACAATTTTTGCGCTGGAGGAAATTATTGTTTGCAAATGAGCCGAGAGGTAAGTTTATGCAAAACCTAAGTTCGTGATTTTTTTCAAAAATGAAACTTTTGAAATCATTTATATTCCTATAAGCTAGAGATACTAATAATCTAATCACTCTTCTTAATAGGGTATACATTATATTAAATCTTATAATCTTGCTTCTAATATTAATCCTATCTTCTTGGTTTAAATTCTTTAATATACAATTCTTCATTACAATTACATTTTGTAAAGGTATATGGGAAAATTTTTGGTTGACAATATTATTATTTCCGCAACAACACAAGCAAGTTAGATCTTAAAGCATTACCAGTGTATTCTAAGATCGATTGTCCGAGTGGGAGACTACTTTTTCCGATAGTGTGGTGTGTATAGTACTTTTATTTGGTACCCAATAGGGAATCTCAGCTGTGCTTGTTTCATTATTTCTTGATGAGTCTTCTGTATAGAAGGATGGGGTAATTACTTCCACGGTCTCTTTGCTAATGGCGTAGGAACGGTGGCCAGCGCATGTTTCACACAAAGATAAGTAAAATATGAAAAGTATAATATTATGACGTTACACGACTATTCAGACTTCTGTATCTTGGCGAATAATCATACAATTGCAAAACAAGAAAAGATACAAGACAAGATACAGAATATTTTTCGGTTAAACGTTTTTTTAGTTTAAACTAAATAAAGCCTACAATTGGCGCGTGTGAATTTGTATCCACACAATAATAGCACGGACCATATAATTTTATATTCCATATATCGTTGTTTATTTTAGGGTATATTGTTATTGATCTGTTATTTCTTATATGGACAGATATTTAATTCATATTTACTTTAATTAACCGTATAGAAAATTTCGAATTTTGTCAAACTGGCGATCCATGCGTACGATAGTTTCTAATCATATGGTAATGATGCGAAAAAGTATCTACGCCTTCTTTTATCATATATATATTTAAGATTATTACGTGAAGATTAGTCTCTTTAAATAATCACTGTATTATTAAGGGGCCTACGGTGGCTCAATCTTGGAAATCCATCCACTGGGAATCTAAATGCAAGTAAACGTGGGTCGATTTCAACTAGATTTAAATAGGTAGCGTTTATGGATACGCAAACCAAAAATAACCCTTGCATCGATTTCCGGTACTAAACGGCTGCTTAATAGCTTAGTATTTATGAGATGTGGATGCAAAGCATATTACGAAACACATTCACTATAACTCGTAAAGAGTGATAATAGCACTATTATTCTTTGCGAGTCCACTACAATGATACCAATAAAAAAATTTGCTCCCGCTAAAGCACCTTTTCTTTCCCCAAAGTACTCACACCCTCAACGAATTTTCATCCTCTAACCAAAAAAAACGAAAACCTGCTCCACGCGTCACGCCGACAGTCCGCGGCAGACGGCCGAGTTCTAATGGCGGGGGAGTGACTTCGCAGCCTCTCCTCTCCTCCTCCAGCGACCTTGTCTCTCGGAATTTCCTGAGTCATCCTCGCCTCGTCGTCCAAGCCCGGGGAATTCGCCCGAGCCGCGGCAGCGGTAGCAGAGACGAGGACGACGACAGCGGCGGCGGCGAACACGTAGCGGGAAATCGCGCAGACGCGACGCACGATGCACGCGCAGCATCCGGTGCGTGAGCTCGGTGGAGGTGTGCGTAAGAGGCAGAGGGCTCTACTGTGACCCTTCGGCGCACGTAGAGTCGCACGCGCGAACTCGCTAAATAATGCCGGGGACAATGGCGAGTCGTCGGATATTTTATTCATCGGAGAGAAGAAGACACTTGGAGGGAGAGGGGAGAGAGTGAAGTAAATGAGAGAGAGAGAGAGAGAGGGAGAGGGATAGACGAAGAGGAATGTAACGAGGAACTGATGGCGATGATCATGATGATGATCTGTAAGTAATTGAAAAAGAAGTCTTCATTTTGAAGTTCATGGAGGCTGAAAACAATGGATGGAATAGAAATAGATATGGCAATTGTACTAGATTCAATAAACACTTTAATATATCTGCTTCAGAGCGGCCATATACAAGTTAACGATAAAAAACAACGGTTTCTAGGAGAGAAAAATTCGGTCTTTCTAATTCTGAGGTGCGATATTCGAAATTTTCTTTCCAAAATCGAGTTTAATTACTGAATCACTTTTTACGTTTTATTAAAACTAAAATAAATTGACTTGATAGAGTTATACATAACAAGTACTCGGGGTCCCAGAGAAGGGGGGGGGGGGGCACATCATTTTTTCTAAAAGCCCACGTAAGGCACTTAAAAATGATTCAGTATTTTTAAGAAGCAAACATAAAAAAGTATTTAAAAATGTAAAGTAATAATCTTTATCAACTCTTTCCTCATGCTCATGTAACGAATAAATCATATACTTCTCAAAAGCGTATCAAGTGCATATGACTAAGAAGCAGCATGATTAGCCTACCGTCTTCCTCCTCAGAAAATTACCGATAAAAAGTTTTCTTTGTGGATGTTGCGTCCGATCCCCCACGGGAATGATCTACAGATTTTCTTCCTAAAGCCACTTTTTAACTGTTAGTTACTGGTGCTCCTGCATATGTTTGACTTCGAACATTTCATTTCGACATTATATTTTAATTATTTGTAATTAACAACAATAACAAATTAACAACTTATTATGGCACATAAGAAACTAGGCAATTGTATCTAAAATTCAATATATATATATATATATATATACATTTTGAATAGTTTTTGGTAGTCGCTGATTACAAATGTTCTATTGGATTTGCAAAATTAATTAGATTAAACAATTTTTTATATAAACGAATGTGGTATGTATAATGAGAATCCTATATTATACTTTAAGATAATATTAGCAAACATTTTCTAAATATATTTTTCTTATTAAAGAAAAGGGTAATTCATTATATTTTCATTGAAATTGAACAAAACACCTTTATATCCACAGAAAGAAACACCTCTATCGGCTCAAAGTGAAAAAGAAAACGAAGCAGTGTACGTCAACGCAAACGGAAAGAACGCACGCGCCTTACAGACGAACTCCGAAGAAAACAAAGTAAAGTCTTGCGTGAAGTACCTACGCGCGCGGGCTTAAGGGAATAGGACGCGAGTTGTGCGCGAGTTACATGCAACACCGCGCGGTGCAAGAACCGAGTTGTCTCGTCACCCGATGAGCTCGCTCGCACAATGGCCGGCTTGCGATAAGTGCCCGTCTCGTTAGGCCGTCTGCGATTTCGAGGATCAGCGCGTGCACGCGCTGGGAAAGGAACGCACGACGACGACGACGAGATTTAATTATTTACGCAGGTACGAGGTGCACGAGTCGTGTCGTTACTCTGTCGCTTATGTCCGTTGGGCCCGAGAGCGCCACTCGGGCTTGACGGATATTACTGTTTTTGTTCAATATTTCGAACGATAGTGTTTTCTTCTAGAGACGCTGCCGACGATGGATTGGATGGCTTTTCGTCGTGGTTTGAGGAGAGAGGTATGAGGAATGTGAGAAAAAGATGGTTATTCAATGAGCAACTATGTATTTTAACGTACATTTATATTCGTATTTATATTTACGTTGTTTAAGAAGTATATTATTATTATTAGGAAGGCATAAAATTAAAGTAGAATATTAGATTATCCCCTTGATAAATAATAAACTATTGTACAATTTTTTATACAAATTAATTTGACATTAGAATTTTAGCGAGTAGAAATCAGAACGTTTATTTATCCTCATTTCCATTATATTGTCAAGAATTTTGTGCATAAATTTGATATTAAGAAATATTCACATTTTACAATTAAATTATAATAAATTTTTGACAGTTTCACAATAACGACAAACAATTTTTAAAAATAATCTTTATCTCTTATTTTCTTACCCTTTCTCCTACTATAACTTCAATAAATTTTGTTCTCTCATCCCAATGCATCCAGCAATCATCATCTCTCAAAAGCACCCAAATACACCCACTCCTCTACCTCAAATTCTCCAGCTATAAAACTCCATCTCCCATATTTTCTCGAAATACACGCAGCAATCCGCCAGCTCTACCAATGCATCCCAAGCAAATGAAAAACACGATATACCCGTGAAACTCCATACCCTATGCATCCATCGCGAGTCGGCCGGCGACGCAACGACATTTCGCAGTTGCGATCTCCGAACTTGGGCTGCGCCGAAGAGCGAAATTCGGGCGTCGAGCGAAGTGAAACCGTGGGAATGCCCGGGTGCTCGCGAGTATCGGGGAAGACTTTTTTCTCGCCCTATCCAGTCGGCCGGTACGCAATTCCCTCTCGTTCTTAGCTGCGGCGGCTTCCCTTGCGCTATAGCTCGCGCGCCTCCGCGAAAGTGCTAAAAACTTTGTGTCGGCCCGGGTGGAGGACGACGCGAGCTATAGCATTGTCGAGGGAGGCTGTTTGTGATACGAGAGATTTGATGGAGGAAAGATGCCGGCGTTGGAGATGGTGTTTTGGAGTTTCGAAGCGTCAGAAGCGTTCTGAGATGTGTCGTGACGTTGACGGATTCTATAGAAAGTCGAAAAATATAGTTTCGTGGCTTTTCTTTTTGTAAAAACTTTTATGTTAAAGATTGAGCGTAGTTCTTTTAAATACATTTTAAGAAATATCGAGTATAGGGGTACAGTAATCTTAAAACCCTTTGGAAATGTAAAGATTTGTGGATTATCGAATCCAGAGTTTTATTAAAATATAATATTTAAAATTTAAAAATACAATGTTTACAGCGCCCGACAGTATATACATTAAAACCTCTAGCGATCGATAATTTGTAATTAAGTAAATTAAAAATGCAATTTGATATCTTTAAACGACGGAAAAGTGACGAAACGAACACTCGAATATTAAAATAAGGTACAAGTGATGATAAATTAATTGTTGTATAAAATATCCCAAAATTATATTTTTGAGGGCACTTTTCACCGCTTTTCTTTTAGTTGCAAGGTTACAAGAAAAATATCTAGAACATAAACGGATTTTCAATTTAGAAGAAAATCACTCCTTCAGCATTAAGGAAAGCTAAGAAAAGTTGAAAATAAGATTTTGTTACATTAAATTCAGGGATGGGAACGTATAATACTTAAGATATAATACACAAAAAATATAATGTCTAAAACTAGGTATAATACCACCATCAGTTTGATAAAAAGTGGTTTAACTGCATTATTTCTTACCACAAATCAAATATTCGTATTGAATACAACTATTTTGTAATGTATATTAAAAAAAAATAAGTTACCAATCACGTTAAGATTATTTAATAGATTTATTTATTCGTACCGCATAATATATCTATGGTTTAAACGCTTGTATAAGAACCTTCATTTTTGTACAATTGATATTTATTACAAAAAATTTATAACACCGAATAATGAAGTAGTCAATTTAGTATAAATATTTCTCTGGATAATGGCAGCGAATTTGACCAGCCGGAGTTGTCAATTTTCTACCAGAAATTACTATATATTATTTATTTTAAATAATTTGAAAATTTAAACTTTTAAAATTTTTTTATTTAATTTTTTTACTATACAAATTGTAAATATCTTGAATATGATTACGTGTTATTAAAGATATAACTATTTCAACTTGATTGGAATATTTAAATAAAAGTATTACGTATTAATAAATAAACTACATTTTTTGTGTATAAGAAAATAAAACCAAACGCAGAAAGTTTTTGTTGGTCTTTAGGAAAGTATTTTGCTAAAGCAGTTACCAGCGATTTTTGAAGATTTAATGTCCATTACTAAGACTTAGTCAAGAAGAATGTAGTTAAATGCAAGAAATTGGAAACAGTTTCTTTTTATACCTTAAGGATTGATTAGCACAAAATATATTTTTTTAAATAAAAAATTTATATTACATACGTATCGTATATTTTTAAAACAGTATAAATCACACTTTTAATCTTTCATTCAAGATGTATAATTAATAAATTATGTGCTTTAAGTTATTGCCCGTAATACCTAGTATTATATAAAATTTAAATAACCATCACAAGGAATTCAGGAAAATTTTAAAAGCTCTTCTTAACTTAAAATTTTATGCTTGCTTCCTTAAAAGTAAAAAAATATTTAGAAGAACCATGTTAGAAACAAGTTTTGAGACATTCGGAATTGAAAGTTAGTAATTTGTTATTAAGTTGTTTAAAATTGACAATAAAAATAGTTACATTATCAAGAAAATTTGATGATATATTAAAAAAATGACATGTTCAAATTAATTAAAGTTTGACATTTGTTGAAATGTTTCTCTTGAAGCTTGAAAGTAGCTATATTAGCACAAGAATTTCCGAATTAGTTTGCCTTTTATTTCTTGTATTTTCATATATGAGGTACAACATATATGTATAAAAAATGTTTTATAAAATAGGCTATATCTCGGAATCTATACACAAGACATTCAAGTTCAATATATATATATATATATATATATATATTTTTTTTTTTTTTTTTTTTTTTTCATAGAAAAAAGATATGATTCCAGCAATAAAATAAAAGAGAAGCTGACAAAAAAGCTTTGTAAATGTACAGATGTAAATGTTGCCGAAATTTTACTATTATTTATGAACATATTCAAGAAACATTCGCTTACGTTTATGGCACACTTGATATTTTTGAAGTTCTTAACTATACTTTAAAAGCTAATCTTCTCCCTGTTACTAAATACTCAGTGAAGAAATTACTTGACGTTACTAATGAAAGTTTAAGCAATCATATAGTGTGCGATAAGTGCAACAATTATTTAAAAAAAACGAATCGAATTTTACAATAAATTGTCGTTGTGTTTCAATAATTAAATCGTCATCTGTAGGTTCATTTTTTATCGAAATCAATCCTGTACAGCAGTTACAAAGACTTTTTGAGGATCCAATTGTTATTAATGCAGTAGAAGAACGATTTCATCGTAATAAACTAAATGAAAATGCATTAGAAGATATTTTCGACGGTAAGATATACAAAGAATACAGTGAAAACCCTAATTTATTAGGAAATCCATACAATTTCGCGTATACTTTTAATACGGATGGTTGCAAATCCTCGGATAGCTCCAAAGTGACAATATGGCCAATATATATGATGATACACGAATTTCCATATTTTTTACGGAGAAAGTGTATGGTATTAGTTGGATTATGGGTGGCAAAAAAAGAGCCAGATATGACAGTATTTCTCCAACCGTTTGTGAATAAGGTCAATGAACTATCTACAAGAGGATTTAAATGGAAGTACAATAGCAAAGATGTGGTTAGTTACTTGTTTCCGTTAGGATGTTGTGCCGATTCTCCTTGTCGTGCTTGCATGCTAAATATGAAAAAGTTAGCTTAGATGGTTGTACGTACTGTGAGCATCCTACTGAATCAGTAGATGGTGTCAGAAAGTATCCAATGCTTAACGATCCACCTCCATTACGTACCGATGATTCCATTAAACAAAAAATGATAATGGCTGCTTATGAAAATGGTAAATCAGACATCGCGGGCGCTTTAGGCCCATCTCCATTAATGTATTTAAAACATTTTGATGTAGCAAGAGGCATGGTTCTTGATTTCATACATTCCTGTCTACTTGGAGTTACAGAATCGCACATGACGATATTAATGACAAATACTAAAAAAGATTATTATATTGGCTCTCCATCAAACATATACTTAATAAATGAAAGATTGCTGTCGATAACACCTCCATCGTGTATTGCTAGAATTCCACGAGATATTGAAGAAAGAAATAAATGGAATTCATCGCAGTGGTTAAGCTGGCTATAGATTATTCATTAATCTGTTTACAAGGAATTCTACCGACTGGTGTTCGGTACTATACTTGACTAAGTATTATAATCTTTGGGGACTCTTTGTGTCAGCTATGAATATATTTTTACAGGACTCCATTATTCCTCAATTGCTACAAACAGCCGCAATATTGATTGTAAAGTATGTGTAACATTTTGAACAATTATATGGCAAACAGTATATGTACTACAATATTTACTTATTGTTACATTTAAAAGATACAGTTGAAAACTGGGGCCCCTTATGGGCCAATAGTACATTTGATTTTGAAAATGAAAATAGATTGTTATTAAAAAAGAAAAATATAATAATCGTATTCCGCAACAAATTGTTTATAGACTAATTGTATATCAGCAATTACCTTTACTTAAACAAAGAGATTATATTTCAGATGATATAAGAAATATATGTAATAATATATGCAATGATAACAGACTGAAGAATTATGAAAAAATTGAAAATTGTTACTTATTAGGACGTGGAAAGATTCATGAACTTTCAGATTTAGAAAAGTTATATTTAAGAACTTTTTCTAATGTCTCAAAAATAAGTAAATGTACAATGTATTACAAAATTATTTTCAATAGATGTCATTATACTTCTTGCACATATAAACAACGTGAAAAAACCAACGATTCAGTATTTCGAAAAAAAGATGGTGATTTTAGTATAATTCAAAAAATTTGTAACTTATAATATAATTGTACAATTAATGTGTTTATATTTTTTTAATAAAATAGACGTCCAAGACACTTTTCTAGTTCAAAATATCGACGTATGTGTTAAACATTTAAAACATTGTACAATACCGCAAACAAATGATTTAAATGTTATAACTTGTAATGATATACATCGACCATGTATTTTAATGAAAATATAAAATCATCTATTTATAAGTTCCCTTAACAAAGCAATGATTGCTAAATATGTTAACTGAATTAAGATTTAATTACAAAACAAATAAATATTTTTTATAAAACATTTAATATGAATAAAATATCTCCTGTCAGTCATTCAAAATTCCCTTGCATGTATGTACCTCTATACCTATAAAATCAGAAAATAAATAAATACTACTTTTCTGCACAATTGTGTACATAACATGTATAATCGCGCATGTTTCCATACGTTTGTGCATATATATGTACAATTGCTTAATATTAATAATAATATTAATAATTAATAGTTCACGTACGTTTCTGTACATATCCGTACAACCGAGTAGCTTTTCGTATGCTTTCGTACAATAAAATTTTATGAATAAAAGTTGTTTCATCTCTAAAATATATAAAGCTGTACATTTTCGTATAAATCAGTATATTCCAGCAATTCTTTGTACGGTCGCGTACGTTTCCGTATGTTCACGTACGCTCGTGTACGTTGGCGTATGTTTCCGTATAATGTTGTACAAAATGTTCGAACCGTACCCAAAACGTACGCGAACGTACGTGAATGTACGTCATCGTACACAAGTATCGTCCTTAAATGTATTAATATCATACGGTGATTTGCGTTATAATACCTTTCAATTTATCCATTCCGGCTATTAGCGGATTTTTTTTTTAAACATTTGAAATAATGTATAGTGTTATTAAATGAGCAATACTCATTTAAATTAATATATTAGAATAAATAATTTCATATTATAACAATTAATTAAGTTTGAGGAAGTTAATTTTTAATGAATCGGTGGGTTTTCTTTTATTTATTCATTTACTTTGAAATTAATTATTATTTTCTTTAAAACAGTTTTTAATTCTTAGAAATACTGCTGAACAGTTAAAAACCTTATTTTACATAAATAAATGCGCAGTTATTTTGAATAATCTATTATGTTGAAAGTGTATTTAAATGTAAATTTGCATTCATCGTAATCAAAATATATGTATAATATATGAAAAAATCAAAATCTTGCTTTCGTTTTTTTTTGTCAATTTTAGCAGGTATTTACTTAGATTAAAGTTGCTAGAGTTTTTCAAGTAATGCAATAAGTAATCAAATTACTAACACTGCTTCAATGTAATTAGTTATTTATTAAACTTATTGAAGCAAACTGATAAAAATTAATCTTTTAATTTAATATACGTACATTTAAAAGAAAGATAAAACTATTATAGAAGCTTTTATTAAAACCTATGTTCAACAGGGTTCAACTGAAAAATATAATTAATTAAAATTTAATTTATTTATTTTATTGAATTATATTCTGCAAGTAATAATTTTAAATATCAAATTGTTTTCAACTTGAAAAGACCTTTTGATCTATAAATTTTAATATCGAGCCCTAACCATCAACTGAAAATTCCTCTAAAAACGTTCACACACATTTCGACGACAAACTTTTTCCACGCACTTCCCAACCCATAAATTCGCACCTCCACTCCGAAAAATTCATTATTCAAGCCCCGCAGTAAAAGCCCGCCGCTCGCATTACCGTAATTGAAAATTTCATCTCATCAAACTCACCTTCCAAAAAATGCACAAAAACCCGTCTCTCTCTCTCTCTCTCTCTTCTCTATCTCTCTCTCTCTCTCTCCAAAACCCCTCAAATATTCATAACGCCACTATACACCCACCATATCCAAGCTAAGAAGAGCATCAACAGCAGCAGCCGCGGCAGCCAAGAGCCACTATACCATCCGACGGCTTTTTCGCGGCCGCGCGTCAGCAGCAAGCGCGCGCCTCTCTCCGCAAAATCGCGTTGCCCGCGCGCTCGCGAATCCGCGCTCGAGATTATGCGCGCCGCGCGCCCCATGAATTATGGATTCGCGAATTATGAAATTGCGCCTGTACTGGCGCTTCATCGATCGTTGCCACCACCGACGCCGCCGCCGCTGCTCGAGTGCCTCTTATGTGTGTCGCTGCTGCAGCTGCGGTTACAGATGCATCGTGTTTCGAGTATGCGCGGCTGCTGCGGGATGCATTTATTAACAAGGGAGGATTCTTGCGTTTTGCATATATGTCCGCGCCTATCCCCCCCGTTGCGTTCGCCTAGTTGACGGGGATTATGATTCATCGCCTCGCGCATATGAATGCGGATGATAACGCGCGCATTGCGAGGATGGAGGATTTGGTGATGTAGAGGAGTGAGTATTGTTTTGAATGGCGTTGATTGTGTAATGCATTTTCGGGGGCGTTGTTAGAATGCTATTTGGATTAGCGATGTACTATGATGATCTTTTACTTTCTGTTCGTAATAAATGGTAATATAATATTTACGTATTAATTTGTATATTTTAAGAAAGCGTGGTTTTATTTATAATATTGTAAAAGCATATTCTCTTTAAAATTGACATAACATTTCTGATTGTAACATGAAACTTGTTAAATGTTTAAATATGTCTTGTGTATCAGTATTTTACAAAATAACTGAAATTCATTAGAGGCATGTGCGGTAAAAGGTATTCTATTATTTGTGAAAATACTGTTACCAAATAATATAAAATTAATGAAAATACAAATACGTAAGTTATATAAATAAAAAAATTTCATTATTATTTTATAGTTACAATTGATCAAAATATCATGGATAGTTTAAATGTATAGAAAATTATTATGCTGTTTATTAATTTATAGTATACGCAGAGAACTCAAAATGTTTCTTTTCTTTTCACTAACTTATATTATACAATTATATTCTCAATGAAAATGTGAATATTGTATAAAATAGATCATTATCTTCGTTTGCTGATATTGATATGGTGAGGTTTAATAAATGATTTTTGCAAACCAAACAGACAATTTTATTTGTCAGCGACGTTTCGGTATAAGTTTTAAAATAAGGACGATTAAGAAAATGAAAGGTATTTATGGCAACTTAACCTCAACTTCTGTGCAATTAAGAAAATAGTACAAAATCACTAACTTATTATTATATTTTTATATTGTTCATATAGCGAGTAACGTATATATCTTGCACATGTATTGGTCTTAAAACATGTAACATCCGTACCATGTAAATATTGTAAGTATTTATGTTAACAACAAATTTCATATAAAATCACATATAAATATAATTTTTTTTTTTTTACAATACTTTTTAATAATGGTGTAATATGAAATATTTAAATAAAGGTATAGCCTGATGATGGCAGTGAAATGCTGCCGAAACGTCGCTGACAAATAAAATTGTCTGTTTGGTTTGCAAAAATCATTTATTAAACCTCACCATATGAAAATGTGAATATATGTCAAAAATAAAACGATTTGTTAATATATTAGTCAATGTATGAAATATAAGTAGAATGAGTCCGGTATGACAAGACCGCTAAAAATTTCAATTGTAAATGACATTTATTTCGTATTAATTTTAAGAAATTCAACGCCTTTTCAACTACTTTCTTTTAACTTATAGACTCAAATACCATATTAGAGTCAAATATTAAAGGTATTAAAGCACCTTAAAATTAAAAATTAATTGTTATATAGTTTAAGGTAAAACTAATAAGAGGAGTTCACGAAGTCCGGGTCACAGATTTTGATGAAACTTGGATAATCGTTTTCTGGTATCTAAAAATGAAGCCCAATACCCGCAGTTTTATTAAATGAGTCTATGCAGCATATGCAGCGTATCTCATTAACGTTGATAGTATATCTATTCACATCTTATTTTTAGTAGAACACAGCAATACTATTGCTTTTAGCTTTTTCTCAAATTATGCAGCCCATTGGATAAAACAACGGGTATTATGCTTCATATTTATATACCTAACGATTGCCAAAGTTTAATCAAAATTCGAGTTTTGGATACTCTGGTCTCTCCTTTCAAGTTCTACATCATATATTACTTTATTTTACAAAATGTAACAAAACAAATTATTTTTAATCTAAATGTAATTAGTTCTTTTTGAATGAACATAATAGAAGCCTGTACAAACTAGTTGGAAGGTAGTTTATTTTGGTGCCCTTAATATCTCTTAGATGTCTTTACTTTCTAAAATAAATGAATATAAGTAAATTCCACAATGTAAACTGACGCCGAAACCACACCAAAAGACACTTTGAAACCTCACCCACGAGAACTACCAACACCGCATAACTGACTCCTTCACCCATTTTTCAACCTTTTAGACATAAATTTACACCCTTATCTCCTCCCATCAACCTCCCCGTATACACAGACACACAGAGGTCTCTCGCGCGAGCAGAGCCTCTACAAGAGAGAAACGCGAGCCCGGCTATTTGCGCGTAATACGTATAACGGCGACATAATATCGTTGAAAGTACCTCCAGCACCTCCACCTCTTTTTTTTCCACCCCCGTCGCTCCTTATAACACCGTACCTCCACGCATGCGCGCACGCCTCGGGCTTTCTGTAAACCGATGCGAAACTCTCGTGACGTATCGCCGTATAAACGCGGCGGCGCTCGGGATATACTCGCACACAGGAGGCAGAGGACTATAGGTGCAAAACCCACCCTCTGGCGGCCGTCTATACGACGACGCAATGGCTTCAGACGCTCAAATTACGCGGCGGCTGCCTTTTGCACGTGTTTTTGCCGCGTGCATGCACGTTACGCGCTGCACGGCTGAAACAGAGGCGGGAGAGGGAAAGAGAGTAGCAGAGAGAAAGTGATATGGGAGCGGGAGTGAAAGAATAATGGACACGAAAGAAATTAGAGGGAGGGTGGGAGGGAAAAAGTGTGCACACGCGGAGTCTAGCTGTTACTGCTGGCTGCAGGGTGCAGTGGTCTGAAAATTGCACCGCACGAGCGAACGAGAGCGTGTTTTGTCCAGGTTTATGCTACGCCTTTCGATATCGCGCTCGCGATATATGCAACGATTTTCGCTTGGTTCTTTTTTTACTTGATACTCTTTTGCTTCGTCTGCTTCTTTTTTTTAGTCTGCGTTGGATTTCGTGTAAGGTAGGATGCTGGTTTTTAATGCAAATTATACGGTACTGGTCTGGTCGGCTTCGTTGTTTGAGAAACAAGCTGATTTCAGTGCTTGTGGCTAGATTGAGTGTCAGATGGAACTAGATTTAAAGAAACTTTTAAGTGAAATAATTTTTTTTATAAGATCCTTATTGATATAGAATTTTTCTAACCTTGTATAAAAATATATTTGACTTGATGTGACATTTCCATTATACATTGTGTATTTAATACAAACAAAGATTTATTTTGAGTAAAATATTCTTATAAAATTTAAAAATATAATACAGTATCAATATGAATAATAAAAGTTGTTAAAGAAATCTAAGATATATAAATAATAAGGAAGACTCTACTTTATAATTGCTACACAATTAGTAATAGAAGTTATAAGCAGTAACCGTATAAGAAAGTTGAAAAAGTAAATTATGCGGGCTTTCTTTCTATAATTGAATTTCATATTAGCAACAACGTAAATTTAATTATCGATTTTCTTAATATCATTAATTAAAATATATATATTATAATGACTGTAGCAAATTAGTATACTAAATAAAATTTCTATTTGCCTTCCATTAGAGGGAACAATGCGACAAAGCAATTATAAATAAATCAATCAAATGTCAACTACTAAAACAATTGTATCAGCTAAGAATTACGTAGTCATCGCATAACATGAGCACGCGATTGACAAAATAATTCCTTTTAGTATATACATATACAATATACGTATTCGCTATCGTTACGTATATCAGAATTCGGAAACGATGTCATGCATAATTATATTCTTTATTGTTTCATTATATAAAAGAATGACGTCTCGAAAATAAACTATACTTGCGTCTAATAAAACGAAAACATATTTAATATCCTCGTAACAAATATACTTCAAAATTATATAATATAATTATTTATAGAAATATAATATATTTAGTAAAATGACTCCTCAATGTTTATACATTTATTCATTCTACTTACTTAATAGAATATTAATTAATTAAAAGATATCATAGAAATTACTATTCTCTAAAAATATCTTTATTGCTTGGATCAAAACGTACGGTCGAAAGATCTCACTCCAATAAAACGATTGTATCAAAACGGCAACAAATACAACGACACCTACATCCTATCGTCCCAAAAAACAACACATTACATCTACTCTGAGAGAATTATTTTATGAAATTAATCGTAAAAATCGTAATAAACTTGGAACATTTGGTCATAACGGGAGAAAATTCGTGACGTACCGGCATAACCGAATAAGTCAACTTTTATGTTTTAGAAAAAGGTTTAAAGTTTTAACTTTCCAATTAAACTAATGTTAAAAAAATTCACAAGTAGTAGATATGGTCAATTATTCTTACACTTTCCTGAATTTTTGCAGAGATTTCGTTTTAACTTAAAAAGTTAAATTGCTGCGTAGTACTATTTACTTTATATAACAAAAAACTGGTTACTTATTGTGTCGTCAAAGTGACCCCATGTGCCACCTTAGGGTCGAACACTCGAGTATCTACAATCATCGCTACGACGACCCACGACTACCTCACCATCGGTCACGTGGCTTAATAACATCAGCCTACAGTCCCGATCCGATCTTCGATGACCTCGCGCTCCTCTCGCGTAGTCGCACGTCCGCGCGATATTTCACGGTTCGCACCCGAACGTCACGCAGTGTCGCACGCGTCGATAATTCGGCCGCGCCACGCCTATGAATGCCAAATGGAGTTATCGCGCGACCTACAATAGTAGTACGATCGAAAGTCGGTCGCTGGAAGCGTATAAAGAATCGCGACGAGGGGGTGATAAGTTAGTGGGACAGAGAGGGAACATTTATTTCGGAGAATTGGGTAGGTAGAAGGGGTGAGGGATTCTGTGTTGACTTAGGAATTATAGACGTTTACGGCTACGAGCGAGGGGCTCTGTTGAAGCTATATCGATTGTTTTCGATATTTGTTGAAAGAATTGGACGTTAGCGTGACAAGGCTTACTGTTCAAAACTGATCCAAATTTTCGATATATCCAAATTCTCGTAAGGCAGTAAATAAAGCCCCACCATCAGCTGTAAATTTTAAGGGAAATAAACTTGTAATTGTTATACTTGATTGCTTGTAGATATAATACAAATGTTATTATCATGTCTATTTGCCTTACTTAGGTATCTGATATTGTTATAATAGCATTACTCTATAAATGTCAAATTTGAAAGGCTTCTGCAGTACGCGACGTTCTCTATATTTATCTGACAAGTGAAATATAAAATTACAGGTGATCTTTTCGCTGCATTTAAATAACAACGAATGAGAAAACATTAAAGATTTAATATTTAAGAGAGAAATTGGATATATAACTCAACTATAAAGCTAACTTCTTGCGGATTTTTTTGATGTAAAGAAATTATAGACTAATTCAATTTTTAAAGCTTTTAATAATCAATTCGAGCAACAAAGATCTGTCAATACTGTCAATGGTAGTCTCTATAGTTAATATATTTGGATGGAAATTGTATAACTCGAATTATTTATCCAAATATTTAGGAATCTCAGAGTAACTACTTTTATTATAGTTTATTTATAAAAAATTATCAAACATAAACTTTTTTGAGCAGCATATAAGTTATTTTATTTCTTGTATAAGTTATTCCTAACATTAATATTTTATAGCAGTGTAACGTTTACAGAATAAAATATGGTAAATAATCAATATTCTTCTTCGCAGTTCTTAATTTACTTAAAAGAACAAGGTGGTAACAGTCAGATCCTTTTTTTCAATTCCCTCGGGTAGACCCGCAAGATGGTAACGTACGATACGATCACTTGGGTTGTTGGATATAGAGACCGTTGTTTTTCTCTTTCTTTTGGTCTGCTCACCACCTACCTTCAACTCGGGACATTTGACTTCTCATACTATCGAATTTCGAAGATCCACTTAAGGTTACAAATCATTCGCGTCTAAAAAGACACTTACCTCACTAGAGGATTCAAAATGACTCTTGCACTTGGCGGACCGCCGACACAGACACAAGCTAATATAAAACCAAAGAAACTCCAATAACTCCACCGTGCTCTTACCCGTCCAGAATCCCCAAGCGCCATAACAAAGTACACCCTCTAAATCATCCACATTTCGTTACCCGAAACAATGCCCGTACAGCATCATCGTCCAAATTGAAAACCAACCCAACCATCCATCAACCCTCCATCCTCTCTCCCTCTCCCTCCAACAACTCGAAACCCTCGCGCCCAAACTTATATTATCGATCCCCCGCGAATGCAAATGTGCAGACGAGACTCGGCCGTGAAAATTTAATTACGCGACGAGAGACGAAGTCAGACGGGGAGAGATACATCGAGCAAACGAAGGATGACGAACGACGTGCCATTGTCTCTCAAGTAGGTCGCGATCCCTCAAAGAGTTTTATGCCGAACCCTCCGGGGTTTGCCGCTGCTGACGACGATGACGGGGAGGAGGACACAAAGGCCATGCACGCGAGTGCACGGGAGGGGGACGATGGGTTGTACGCGGGGAAGAAAGAAAAAACGAATGCCGAGGGAAGAGAGGTCAAGTTCCCGCGGTTTTCTAAGGTTCCGTGAGCACCTGACGAATGTCCCGAGCGGTTTTTATCGATTGCCGAGTGCGGCTGTCTCATTTTTTTTTAGAGAGGGGGGGTCGACTCTCGCTGTCTTGCTGCTTTGACTGCGTGTTCGTTTTTCTGGTCTTAGTGGTTTGGTGGATGTTTGGGATGTTTTGGTTGTTGTACAGCAAGAGTGAACATCATGTCCGTGATCACGTACAATTTTTCGATTATTTTGACATAGTCGAGTTCGTATTAAATTGTAGATATAAAGTATATATTATATCTTACTAAATACTTCTTTTGGTGTATTTAATTATACATATTCTGTTATTTTTAAATATAATTTGAACCCATGATGCAATTATTGCTCAATTGAATATGTGATACAACACAATCAGTCTAATACAAACACCATGATATTTGTGTAGTCTATAACCTGCACTTATACAATACTCTATTATTATGAGCTACAATTGGGAGTAGATTTTTTAATCGATATGCGGTCAAATTTCAATAGAATTCAATAAACTATTCCATACCGTAGCATAATTGATTCGATAATTAGTATATATGTATACTATGTACTAACAAATGATTTCTTGAATTTAATTAAACAAGAGTCTAAATATTATATATCTACGCACGTAGAGGGAGATTCTAACCGGATTGTAGCTGTTCTACTTGAATTTAACTCTACTTTCTTATTTTTTTTTCTCTAATAAGAGAGTATTTATACATGTATCAGTGCATTTAACTCAAATTTAACATTAACCGCTATCTCCCTCCAACTTTGTAAATCCATAAATAGAATGAATAAGTATGACGAAATCATTTAACTCCCTCACAGGACATTAAATATCATTATCACCGACACATCCCACCCCGTCTGCCTTTTATCACCAACTACACGGGCATAATACACTCACATCCTCGGAGATATATACTTGGCATCAAGGGAGCCTCGAAAAAGGAAAAAAAACAATATTCGAAGACGGCGCGGTGCGATACATCTCCGCGAGCCACAAGAAACAAGGGGAGAGGGTAGATGACTCGAAATCCACATACGAGTCCACCATACGTATATACCACCCCGCCGTAAAAAAAGAGCAAAACAGAAAGGCATGCGCATACACATATATATATACACATACACGTGGTCGGCCCCACGAAATGCATAAATTTTTGTTTTCGCGCGCCGCGTATGCATGCTTTTAAGCAAATATTGAAATATTTCTCTCGGCGGAATCAGTGGGCGGCTGGCGGCCGTCTGTCCGTACACACGTATACATATATGTATGCGGACAGCAAGGGAGAGAGAGAAGGAAAAAGATAGACGGTCCCGTGAGGCTAGCGCGGGCGAAAGATCCTGCGGAGAGCATAAAGAGCGACAGAGAGATAGAGGGAAAGGGAGAGTGCGATGATGGGTGGCACAAGGAGGTACAAGCGAGAAGAGACGCGCCGCGCATCTTCTTCTGATGATGCCCGTACCCGGGGCTAACTTTTCCTAGGAGAGAGAACCCCCCGTGGCGGCGACACCACCGCCGGTGCCTAATCTAATTTGTACTTTGCCGTGGCCATCACCCTCTTTCGTAGCCTCGCGCCCTCGTCACTTTCTCTGCCCGAGTGTGGGTATGTGTATATGTATTACTCTCTCTCTCTCTCTGTGTCGGTGTCTAGCTGTTATTGCGTTATTGTACAACCCTCTATTTATTTATCTGGCTGTGCAGGAGGGCTGCAGCAGAGAGATGCGTGTACGCGGTGCACGTTTTGTCACGCTGGACACTGTTTCTGGATGCTTTGATCATGTTCTGCTCTTCATATAGGGTGAGACAAAAGTTGCTTTGAGGAAATATTATACTAGACTACGTCTAAAGAGACGGATCAAGTAACAATGGTTTAGTAAAATATTATTTTCGCCAATTGGTAGAATAATTTTTATTTTTCATTTAATATTCTTTAATCGATGTATCTATATCGAAATATTTATTTTTGCAGAAGTCTAATGTAGTGAAAAGATTAATAGAAGATAATAAATGCTATTTATAAAAGCATTTATCGCGTTAATTTTAAGTTACGAATTATAAAGTTGATTTAAATCTTATTGTGGCTATGTATTTATATTTAGGTATGAGTTTATAAGGGATATATATATTATATGTATTAAAATTATGGATAATGAGTAGGATATTAACCCGATTACCATGCAGTCAACTTGCTTAAATATAAATAACCCATAAAACTGCATTGTTTACATTTACTGTAAATTAATATAGGTTCTTTGGTAATTTATACACTTAAAATAAATATTATTAAAGAAAGAATCATACAAAGAAGTAAAAAGTCTTAATAATAATTCCACCACTCTATGAATTAAGCAATAAGCTTAATATTTTCACTAAGATATCGATAAAATCACTCGAAATTAACTTAAAAAAATCATTACTATTGTAGAATAATTTAAAAATATTATATTATTATAGATAATATTATATTAATATAATAAGGTTCATCTTTTTAATCTATTGAGAATCAAAGCACAGTACTCGGACCGGCATCAGTAATCGGGACAATTATCCTACGTAAGAATTTCTGTTATTTCATAGGTAATATGTTTAGATTTTTTAAATGACAAATTTGAAGGCCTAGCATAATCAATGATATGGAGACTAGATTATTGTTTGGTAGGTATCTCAATGACAAGTAAACATATAGCAACTTTTTGGTGTTTAAAATATATTTAGAGATAACTTTGCTCTTACTGTTAACATTGTTTAAAAAAATTAATCTGATTAATACAAAATTCAATATAATATAACTGTTTGTTATAAATAACGTTTTTGGCATTAATTATTATTCATAAAAACTGAAAAAGATTCAATATAATAGCGAGTTTCTTCAAAACTTAATCCAATGCAATAAAATCTTTCCATATAAACTTTGATATTTAATTAAAATGAAAATTTTTAAAATAAGAAAAGGTGACTCTCCCGTGATTTTTTCGAAAAATTTCAATTTTTTTTAATATTGTAAAAGTTGGATCAACTCTTCCTTAAGGTGATGCTAAAGCCACCGGTCACCGACAAATACGAGGAACAACTGTTCTCATTTTATTTTCAATTTCGAGTAAATAACACTATGAAACGTTAGTGACCCTATAGAAAACAACAACTCTTCAGAGAGATATTTTAGCAAAATTGAAAATTGAAAGAAAATAGTGGTTCCCCGTATTTGACGACAATAGAGGGGTTTAGTATCACCTTAACAGGTAGCGACAGCAACATAATAATATTTTACGTTTTAAGTTAAAAAGTTTCATAGTTCTGTCAACGCTATTTATTGCAATTTCACGTTATTTTGTCTAATTTTGATCGTTTAACGACTGTGACAATTAAATAAAAGAAAGTCTTTTTTAGTTTTTTTAGGTTAAAGATTATCTATACTTTCTTTTAAAAGCTTTTTATTTATTTTTATAAATACAATATAGTTTAGTAAATTTGTATTAACTTATTATAAAATAAAGCTACATGTTTTTCATCATTGCTGTTTCCTGATTATTTAAGTTTTCAATGTTCAAAATGTTGTTGGCGCATACCGAAATAATCGATCTTGATAAAAATTTCAAGATACGTTCATTGAAGTACTCTCAACATTAATTAGCTAAAATATTTTGTAAATATCCATGACATAGTTCATGCTAAAGATTCTATTAACAAATTTGCACTGTTTTAAACAATTTTTAAGCAACAAATATTTATTATTTTTAAAAACACATAGCTAAATAAAAATTGGTAGTTTCAGCTAACTTATTTTTATTTTACTGTCAAGAACACTATTAAATTTTATGGTTAATTAGTGTCATTATGGTGTGCGCCAACAACTTTTACCGTACAGCCTAATCATACTTAAAATAAACCTATTATTCTTAATAACTTTAATATTGTATAATATTTTTTTTTAAATGTGCGTATCAATTGATAATATCATTTTGAACATGCCATGTAAATATTATTTTGTTAGCCTTAAAGCTACGGAAGTTTTATTTTTCACCAGACATCCCCCTTAAAATGAATCCTTTGTATCTTTCTAAAAGGTCAACTATATCTGAAAACAAAAACTGGAAAAATGTATCTCATACGAGCACGGACTCTTTCATATCGATTTCTCTCTCTCTCTCTATATCTCTCTCTCTCTCTCTCTCTATCTCTCTCTCTCTCTCTATCTCTCTCGGGATAGATTCCCGAATATACTGGCACATCGTGAACCTCGTGCGGGTGTCAAGCGACAAGTCGTCGTCATCGTCGTCGCACTCGTAGCCAGAACCGGAGCCGAATTAGCTCCGGTTTGGGGCCACGAAATGAAGCTCTTCTTGTATCGCTCCGCAGCACCAGCATAGCACGTATCCACGTATGACATTCACACACACACAAACACACTCTCGCATGCGCGCCTAGGGTCCACATGGGCGTGTCCGTGTGTTAGGGGCTCGCAATATTCCGCAGCCCACTGCCACATGTACCCGCGAATTGCGCACGCTGGGGAATATACGTGGATATGGATATGGATATGGATATACGATGTGGGAGGTGTTTCTGGGGCGGTTCGAACGGCTAATTCGTTGATTAACGCGTTTGGCGGGTGTTTATGCGCGCCCGCTGCCAGGTGTTCGCTGCAATTCCGATGCTGATACGTAGGTATGCCCTGGGTTTGACAGTTCATGTGGAGCTTGTGTACTATATTTTTCAAGGGTGTAATAATATTAAGTTCTCAGGTTACGTACGGGTGAAACTGAAAATACTGAATGGTAGATTTTCAGGTATTTAAAAAATATGCCAAGAAATGCGTACGTTTGCAAGGAGCATATGTAGTTATAGAAAGAAATGTATTTTGTTTACTAGAGATAAATGAAAACAGTGGAATTTTGTACGATCTGCGGAAAGGTTTTAAGGAACTTTTTAGAGAAAGGTCAAAAAGTAACAGGCTATTATTTTTAATGAACAAGAATTAATGATCAAACTTGAAATAAAAAATCTATAATACTACTTAAACTGATTCTGATGTAATTCTGACGCTGATGCAAAATATTGATCATAAAAGTAGTAAAACACCATAGTAAAGATCAAGAAAGATTAAATCTTTCAGCAATACTTCGAAAGAAAAACATATGATGAAAAATAATAAATCTTAGTATATTTTTGAATAGTAAATAATATTAAAATTAAATGTGTTTAATTAATTAAATAAAAGAGACTTATTATTTTCTTTTAAATTTCTTTTAATTTTTTTAATAATTTTTTCAATCTCCTTCGTCTAGCTTACAGACTCTCAGATATATCATCATTATCCACTCACACTTTTTATGAAGTCAGTTAGCAATTGACGGTCATAGAGCTTTCGAGCAAAATAAATAGACTATAAATTATAAAACATAGTATTGTAACTTCAATTTTTAGTTTATGGCCATCTTTGAATATTTTATATAGCCTGAAAATAGTCATCTTTTCGTATTAAAAAGGATAATATATACTTCACTGACACTTAATTTTTATGTATATCAAAACTATTGTATTGTACTAAATAAAGATAGCTTACAAGAACTTACTGAGAAACTTTCTTTATTACTCTTAACTTATTGTTTTCTACAATACTTCACATACGGGCTTCGACTAAATTAACGAAGCAATCACATTCAACGCAGTAAGTATATATTCAAATGTATCATTAATAGCGTTCAATAAGCACACGAGTTATGCGTCGTGAGTCAAGTCCCGGACCTTGCTTTCTCTCCTTCTTTCTTTACTCTCTCCCAGAGGAGAGCCACGATCCTTAATTCTAATAAAACTTGACTTGTTTACGATTCGGAGACACGAAAATGCCTTCCGAGAGAATGAGGGTAAGTCGTTGTCCCGTGGAACGCATTGATATATACGGAACGGCGCTTATTTCAATGCCAATATGTCGGGGAAAGAGGATAGGGGCTCACAAATCCCCCGTAGCACCGCGCGGAGACGTGCGAGAGCTCGCGCGCGATGATGCTGGTGTGAAATCCGAAATCGAGCAGCCGGACTTTTTTTTTACGACCACTCGGAGTATAATAATTTCGTGGAGGAAATCAGTAAACCCGGGTAATAACGAGGAGACTTCGTTATATGCGGAGGAAATACAGAGCGGAAAATCGTATCTCTTCTGTGGACGTGTATTCACTTACAAATTGTATTCATGTGGTGATTTGTCAATAATATATTGCTGTGGGAGCGTAATTTTATGGACAAATTACTAATGTATATTTAATTTGAAATTAGTGAATTAAACTAAATTTTTAAATGATTTTCTACATAAGTGTTTTTACTATTTATTTTTAGTAGAGGATCTAAATAAACAAATATCTTTGTAGTCACGTTTATTATTTTTCTTTATTATTATCAACTAGCTTTATTATTGAACCTCGTCATATCAAATTATAAATAATATTTAAATAATATTTTTGTTTAATGTTATAATGTCATAAAGTTATTATCTGCATAAAGAGCGTGATTACTCAGCATCGAGCATTATTATTTATTTCAGCAAAAACATGTTAACATCCTGACTGATGAATTATTATCATGATAATGTTTGTTTATACTCTTTTTGATAAAAATACATTTTTATAATTATTAAATAAAGCGCATAATATCCAAATGCTTTCAAAAATAGTATTGCGAAATAAATTTAATGAAATAACTTAAATCATAAAACGAAAACAACAAACGGCCCTTTGACATTTAATTAAAATCTTGTAAAATGATGTAAAATCAAAGCCCTTAAAGCCGATCCAAAACGCCCTTTGCCGTAAAAACTTAATTTAAGCTCGGCTGATCCTCCGGCGCGCAAAACAAGTTTAAGACACTTTCTCGGCGCGCGAAAATCCACCTCCCGAAGACTCTCATCTTCGTTTTCCCAACCTCGCACCGCGCCGTCGCGGGGTTTACCTCGCGCGGTTATATCGTCAAAATGTGTTTTTCCATCGAAGCGATGAATCTCGCGCCGCAAATCGGATTAGCCCGTGGGTCTCGTCATAATCGACCGAGGTTCATCGGCGCGGCGTAAGCCGCGCCGAGCGAAAACGAGTAATTAACTCCGTTTCATTGGATTGCCTTGAAACCTCGGGGCGGCTTTCTCCCCGATCGGGAAAAGACTATTTCCTGCGGATCGGAAGTTGGAGAGAGATAGAAGGAGACGAAGACGAAGGAATCGAGAGAGTAACGAAAATTAAGTGGTACATTGGATAAAGATAAGCGGCGGATGTGGTAGGAAAAATTGAGACATTTTAGGTTTGAAATTATAAAGTGTTAAATGATAGAAATTTTTAACACAAAAATTATGCAAATAATATACGTAGTTATATTATAAATTTAATTTTTTTTAACTGTACCGTTTTATAATATTTATTTATAGTTAGTTTATTAAGTTTTTAATACATTTAGTTTCCGACTAAATTTTGACTTTCTTACTTAGTTTAGTTTTACGAATAAGTCCAAGATTGTGGATTGCAAAATTAATGAAAACTTGATTTTGTGTACCTTATCAAAGGCATTACCTTGATTTAATCCCTTATAAGATCGACGTATTAGTTTAACATCTGCTAATCACTATTAAACGGTCAATAAATGTAATAAACTATACCTTTTCTTTTGTGATATCTAATCCGGTTTTTTCCTTGATTAAATTCAATTCTCTTAAAATCATACTGAATTAAAATTGCTGGTCTTATTATACAGATTCGATTAAGTCTCATTTGTGTTCAATGTGACATTTAAATAAATATTCGAGAAATTATAGAATATGGTAAAAAATGTATCTCGAAATAATATTGCGCTGACTACTCACACGAAGAAACTATCTTTGATGTGATATTTTCTGTAAAACAAAATTTCATTCAAAAAAACTCTACCTTGTGAAACCGTAACATTTCATGTTGGTCGTTCGGAAATACTTCCCTACAGCCAGGTCGTTTACAAAAAATATTTGCTCTCTCGTACGTACCAAAAGTAAAATTTCATCCCTCCACCGAGCCATTTTCTCTCTCAAAAAAGCCTGAAAAACTAAAATCTTTAATACATTTTACGACCAATCCAAAAAGCACACATCGTCCAAAACCCAAATCCACAAGGCCCCTCACGTAAAATCCATCTCTCGCCCTATCTTTAAAACAAAGCGCGCTCGATCTCGAATAAGCGCAAAAGACCAAAAAAAGACACTACACCACTACTCCGTGTAGCCAAGAAAACAGAAGGACTCGCTCGGAAAAAGAGACTTCTCGAGAACATACACACCACCTCCCAAGCGAAAGGTCGTCCAAGGATATATAAACTCGCTGCCTCGAAGTCCGCACACGCGTCTTCCCCGCGCAAATCGAGTCTCGCAGCTCGCGCTCCGCTTCTCTCCGAATCGCCGAGGCGAAAGAGTCGTGGGCCGCGCCGATCTCCTTTTAAATCAATTATTCAGCTCGCGACGAGTCGCTCGCACTCGCGCGGGGCAATAAAAATATTTTATAAAGATAGCCCCGTGCGCCCGCGTATTTTATGGCCGAGCTGCAGCGAGCCCCCGCGGCGGCTGCTGTACAGAGGTGTATATATATGTATGGAAGAGAGCGAGAGCACACGGGTGTGCGTGCGTGCATGGCGGCAGCCTCGATTTACGCGAAATTCCCCACTCGGTCGAGGCGGGTGTCTTCTTTTAACGTCTCGTATAGGTGATGCTGGTGTAGTTTCTTTATGTGTTCTTTTTGGGAGGGCTTTGGGAAGGGTGGTATTAGGTTTTAGATTTATTTTGGGATTTTTTGCTGCTGTGAGCGATGCTTGAAGAACTCAAGATGACGCTGCGTGTATTATGAGGAGTGTGTGAACTAAACTGAATACTTTTGCATGGTTGGATTCTGAGAAACTTGAGAATACCTGTATTCTTTTTCATTTAGGTTAAATTGAGATAACGTATTTTAGATGATTTTTTAATGGCTGAATTTTGAATTTGGATTGAGAATAATATGTTACGTTGATAACGCAAAAAATTAATTTTCGCCAAAACTGGAATTCTTGGATATTAATCATTAATTACAAATTTAAAGTCGAATTTTGAAAATTTAGTAGATGTAATATGGCAGATTAAACTTTTTAATGAAAATCAAAGTCTGGCTTCAAAGTGTTACATCCATCATTCTTTAACCCGTATTTTCTTTAACGCTTCAAGTTCTTTTAACCCATGCTGTTTGACATAATACGCTGGTATATAGTTGATTGCATTCAAAACCGAACTACATTCTCGACCTAGCAATATTATATACATTGCTATATTAATAAAATGACAATATTTATATTCTAATGGATCCAAGTTGCCTTTTTACGCTTGTAAACACGTACTGACACAGGTATTACCTGGAGCTGTTCAGTTTCCATGCAGGTAACCCTCGTTTATGTTACTTAGAGATTTCATTCATATAATCTTGTCTTCCACTCGCCTCAAAATCGGTCCATTATGTTTTCGTGTTCATTGGTAGTTTTGATCAGGACTCCATGAGCAATAATATCTTACATTTTCAGTTAAATTAAGCAATACCCGAATTACTATCTTGTGGAGCTAGAACGTATTATTTTATTATATAAATATAGTTTCAATAATGTTGAAGTACTTATACATATTATCAACGAGGATATATATAATTAAATTAGAAATATCATTTCAAAAAGAGCTAAATACAGTATACGTAATTTTCCAAGTGTAACCAGACGATAATCATTCCTGATGATAATAATACACAAATCATAATACTAAAATTAAAATAGTTACAAAAAGAAATAAAATTCTTATTGGACGTTATTCCATACAATTCTTAATCACAACAATAATTTTTTATCTGTAGTGAAATTCCACCTTCCATTTACATCCAAGATTTTTCTCGTTCTTTTCATATTTTCACTCTAGATTCTCCCACATTTTCCCTTATATTTTCGTCTTTTGTTATATCTTCTCTTTTTTCCCTTTTACGCTGCAGCTCTCTTGTTCTCTCTCTCTCTCTCGGTACGCAGGCAGTCTCTCTCTCTCTCTCTCCCCTTGTTTTATAACCCGACGAGTTTAATGCTCGCATCAAACTTTTAATTGCCCGACTCGCCTTACAAATTACTAACAGATGGGCCCTGCTTATACGTCGGCGCTCTCGCCGTAAAAATCGTCCGCGGCCGTGCACACGCGCGCGCGGAAAAGCCGCCCCTCGCTGTTGTTCCTTTTTTCGCTGCGTCGCGCGGTGTGCGAGAGCTTTTCCGCTCTTCTCCCTGTGTGCGCAGCGCCGCGCCGTACCTCGCGGCTAAAAGTTTTCACGCGCGCACCTATGCCGAGGATACAGGGGGCGGGATTAAAAATTTTCGCGTTTTCTCGGTGGCGAAAAAGTGAAGAATATGTGATAATGTAACGAAAGGCATTCGAGCTTTCGTTCAGGGTTTCGTGGTGGTTCGTTCTTCTTCTTTTTTTTTTCGGCAGCTTTATGCGTCGCAATAAAGTAGAAGGGATTCCGTAGTATTCATTTAAGCGTTATTCTTGAAACTCGCGCGTGGTGTGCGAGTAGGAAAAATTGACGGCGGTAAAGGTTGATGGAATAAAAGTTTTCAGAATTTGCGACTTTGAGCTATAAAATGATTTTTCATATAAGTTTTAGCATTTGAAATATAAATAATTTTTTAATACTTTATATTGCATTATTCAAATTATTTTATGTTTCCAAGATAACTTAATAAATTAATGCAATTTCAGTAATATAAAATTTTATTGTACTACATAATGAAATTGATATTGAATGCTTTAGTATTCAGAGTTGCCTTTTACTCGTGGTGTAAAGATTATTTCTGCTTTACAAATAATTATTTTACAAATATTACCATAATTTAATCAAAGTATTTATTTAACGATAATCTCAATTATTTTTAATTATACGTGTATACGACGTGTTTTATAAATATTGTGATTTGAGTTTTAATATTGTATCAGGCTAGCCTCCAATTAATAATAAATAAAAAACATCGCTGCTTAATCATTGGCACTTATCTTTTTCAAATTCTATTAATCCTTCCTATATAAAGAGTGTATGAAACACTCTAAATACGTAACATTTTTTATCCGTTAAACAAGTTTACGAGAAACTTGCAGAATAAATACGGAAAATGTTTGAATTTTCAATGCTAATTACATTTACATATTTTATGAATTAACAGCGTAATCCAATGATGGGAGGGGTATTTGCCCGCGGAGTAGTTGTTTCTGTTGTTCTAATAAATATAGAAGATTTTTTGTTAAAGAGTGTATGAGACACTCTAAAAATCTCGTCTACAATTTGCTAATAGAAGCAATCATCTAAATTTTATCAAAGATGACGTTCAAATCATTTTTAAGACACGAATGTTCGTATTAACATCGTACAAACATTCCAATAATTATTTATCTATTAATGTTACCACTATTCATTATAATAACCAATTATTATAAAAGTGGACACTCTGCTGCAATGAATTCTTTCAGGAACTTTTTTAAATATTATCGTTATGAAGTTATTGTCGGGTGCGTTTTATACTCCACATGTATTTCCACGAGACAAAAGTTGAAATGTGCTTAACATCATGGCGCTAAAATTTAAATCATTCGTGAAAGGATCCATTGTAGCAGGATGTACGATATCGATAAAATTAAATCTACCAGGTTAGTTTCTAAAATACAACTTATTTAATAGAAAAATACTATTTCTGTGTAACAAAATAACAACGATGGGAAATATTCGTCATCGCAACAATTTTTTTCTCCGTGCTAAGTGCTTGGTTTATTAACCCCCTGACTGTATTTGTCTAATATATTGGACGCCGACTTTAATATTAATACATACCTATTTTACTTCAATCGCATGAATCATTAACGTTATTTTTTATTTGAATGATGTCTAAATAAATGAAAAATAATGTTAATGCAGCTCAGATTAAAATATTAACTTTATAAGAGCTTATCATTTCCAGCTGGTTTTGAAAATAAAACGTTTTTTTCATTTCTTCTATGCAATTCGTATTGATATGAGTTTAGCTTTATATTTTACAAAATAAGAAACATTCATTTAATATTTTAGTATAATATGAAAGATACTTTACCACTTATAGTTACAGTTTGTGTTATTAAAAATTTTATGAGCAAGATTTAAAAAATATTTATTATATTTGACAAATGCAAACCCTCATTGCAAAGTGTAATAAATATTTATATATGCAACGAAGTAAAAAGCTTCAAAAGTAGAAAAAAGATCTCACGATTTACTCCACAGTTGCCATTAGAGAAAGAAAATCGATTTTATTTTACTAAGAGATTTTTCTCTCGACAAAAGAAAAAGATCAAGACTCGAAAATTTTAAACATTCTTCTATATGTTATTAATAATTCTAATTTTTTCAATGGTTTTGCATCACGTATTCACGAAATATAACTATTTAAACGTGAAAAGACGTTTTCGTGTATAACAAAAGAAGGGAACTGCTTTATCCAAACTTTTAGTTCGGAAAAGTTAGCTAATTCTATGATCTTTTGTAAGGATTTGCGATTAGTAGATAGTATAATTCTAGCGTATCAAAAAGACTGAAAAACTAAAACCCAAAAGTCGAAAAGCTGCTCAAAAGGCATCGAAAAATATAAAAAAATATTTTTGTCCCCCCATTCTATAGAAAAATAAAAAAAAAGAGAGCCCTGACAAATTAATTTTGACCATGCATATCCAGAGGAATGCTGATTCATGTCCGTACACACTTAAACACATACACATACACACATATATATGCACACACTAGGGCTTCAAAAAAATATCGATATTGTCTTGTCTTGTCTTGAAAATCAAGACAATATCAAGACGAGATAAACTTCGAATGTTCAAGACAAGAACAAGACTTTTTCTTAAATAACAAGATTTTCTGATCAAGATCTTGCGAGATTATTGATCTTGCTTTCTTTAAAAAAAATTTTTAAAATTTATATTTAATATAATAAATAATTTGTTCTTAAGTTATTAAGATATTAAATAAAAAAATATTACACAATATTTTTATATTTTTCATTTAATTAATGATGAACTTAATTTATAAAATAATTAAAATATTATTTATTAAGGTTTATGGAGTAGAGAGAAATAACACTCTGAAATAAAATAGAATTTATTGTTTATTGCATGTAATTGTTCATTTGTCTTATTCTATCTTACGGCGGAAATGTGCAGCGGTAACTTATGAGAAATTACTTTGATAAATACGGCTTCTTAAAAGGTACCATATTTTATGTTGCGTTTGGCGATCGCAATTAATATATAGGCAAATGTTTAGGGGGCTTAAACACTCCGATTTTCGAAAATAAGCTTCAAGGGGTATAGGCCACGAGGTACAATCCAGATGATATGCAATATCATAGCCTGATATTGCAGTGTAACAAGTGTGTGAACCGAGTCGAAATATAGTCACATTGGGTACCATTTAGAAGCAGAAAAGAACGCGACATTAAGACATGTGTGACAAAAAGTATGGTATGTACCGTGGGTCACCGGTCACGTCACTTTTCACTTTTCTTTTTACTCTTGGTACAGAATATATTAATTATTTTTGTTCTTGTAAATTTAAGACGACAATCTGCATCTCCGTCTGCAAAGCGAGCACCTGATTTAGTGATATAATACATATTAATGTTAACCAATTAAGATTATGTAAAACAGAGTTTTAAAAAAGGAGTGGTCGTTTTGATTTTTCACCACAGAATTAAATAGAACAAATAATTTCATATTGGAACAATTAATAAGGTTGTAGGCAGCTAAGTACCAATGAATTGGCAACGGTTTTTTATATGTTATTAGAAAACTCAAAACTTTGAATAACTTTTTCCATCATATGTTTTTGAGACACAACCGTTTAAACAAAAAATGACATATTCGATAATAACAAGAGAAGGAAAATACGTTATCCAAATTTTAGGGTCGGAAAAGTTAGGTATCGCTTTTTCAAAGAGAAAGCAATGTTTTAATAAAAGGGATTTAGCCATTTTTTAACATAAAAACATACTAGAGGAATGGGTGAGTTTAAATCAGCTACTCTGAAAAAATGTCTGCTGTATGGATGTGTACGCGTGTGTGTATTTGTGTGTGCATGCGTGCTGCGTGCGCGCGCGTGTGTGTGCGTGTTCGTGTGCGTATGCGTGTGCGTGTGTGTGTGAGTAAATATATTGTATTTTTGTATATGTGTAGCTCAGACATAAGTTAATATAATCTAATTAAATTGCGTACAAAAACAAATGAAACCTAACTCATGTGTAATACTTATGACCTATATATAATAATAATATAATATACTGTATGACATAATGATTGATATCTCTTTCAGAAAGCTCAGTGCTAAATCAGTTTGCAGCGTTTTTTATGCATTTCAAATGCATTTTTATTGGATCGATGATATTATTCCTAACATACCTAAAAACATAAAAAAGTTATTTTTGAAAAAAGAGCCCTGTAAACGTAATTTTGACCATGCATTTTCAGATATATGCTGATACACGCAGAGACACTCACACACACATTTATACACACACGCACACGTATACACACGCATAAACACACACATGTACGCATGACTGTACACACGCACACAGACATTTTTAAAAGAAAGTATAGTTTGATTCCTTTAGTTTTTCTAATATGTTTATACACAACTTTTTTGTTCTATCATAAAGCTTCCTCTTTGAGGAAGCAAAATTAATTATATTACTTGTATGTATTGATTGGTCATACAAAATATGAAATCTTTCAACTGATAATATTAGTGTCACGATTAAATATTTCCACACAGCATTGAACATTAGAATGTAGATTATTTGTAAAAGATTGTTCTATAAAGCCAAACGAATAACAATTAATACAGCGACTAATAAAATCAATACTTTAATATAGCATCGCAACAACGACCTCTCGACCCATCTCCCTTATTTACGAACCTGCGCGCGAAAACCACATCGCGTCACACGGCGACAGTGACATTTTTACACATCCACCCGCGACGACGCGCCGGTTTTACCAAAACGCGCGCGCCGATGCATTTCGAAAAACGGCGCGACCCGGTCTGTAAAGCCGCTCGTCGTCGTCGACGCGTGCGCCATCATAAATTTCGCCCTGTAGCAGCAAATGATATGGGAGAGAGCGAGGCGAGCCCCGCGGGGATTATGACACGGGAGTCGGGCGCGATTGACGCGACGCGACTTGGCCGAGCGAGTGATGGATCGCGGCTGCCGCGTGTATCGTGCATTAGGCTAATTCGTCGAGGAAAACGTGACGCGGCTGTTCCGGCGAACCTGCTACAATGGGAAAGGAGTGTGTGTGCTGACTTTTCTTATCGTCGAGGATCAACCTGGAGACTGAAATGCGGACTTTGGTGATTACTTATTGCGTGATTGGATGGAGTGACGTTGGTAATGGTATTAACATGCTGATAACGAATGTCAAATTTGTAGCAATAAGAATTTTATGCAAATAGGTGCTTCAAAATTAAGTCAAACAAGTAGTTTAGATACATTTATAAAAATCAGTTTGTTATTAATTTATGTTGATACTATTCATAATGTTATTCTCTTTTTAGATTGATCTTTGCAGGAGGTTTACACATATTTGTGTTCACATAATGATTTTTCAGGTTTTCACTTTTACCCAAAAAATACACAAGAATGTGTGCAAATTCACATGTAATACACAGATTATTAAGTTATTTCTATCAATCATATTATAATTTAAACTTTTAGAAAAATTAGGTGGTAACTGGAAGAAAAAAAATACTAAAGAAATTATTGTTTTGATTACTTTAAAGTCTTCCGTGATACTGGATTTCAATGGACATTGAAATGATTTGCATAGTCCCCTATACTTTGTACGAACTGAAAGACCAAGTGCATAAATACCTTACCGCAGGTATTTTTCAGCTCTATGTTGTCAATTTTCAGCAGATGACACACATTACAACCATTCAGAAAGGTTTTCTACTAATTAAGGGGGTAGTCTGGGATCTTTTTGTCAAAAAAACGATTTTAAAAAAAATGCAGATTCTTGAAGTAAATATATGTAGAAATGTTGTGGAAACTATTATTTTCAGAAAAATCGAGAATAGGTCAAAAAATGCAAATCAGTGCAAGGGTATCGAGCGCGTCAAATGTGTAGAAAAAAAAACTTAAACGCGTTTTTCTCGAAACAATGTTTTTTAACCTGGGATGATTCAGAAAAAACTATTGGGCCGATCAGACTGAAATTTGGATATGTTAGTCTACACATGTATACCTTCAGTTTCCTCTAGAATTATGTTAATTGGTTAATAATTAACCCTTTATTTAAACTATTAACGTTAAAAGATAAATTAACAAATTTTCAAGTCGGCCATTTTGTATTTTTTTCGAATTTGAAATTTGCTTGATGTTCTGATAGGTTCAAGTAGCATCCTAGTTTTCTTTTTATTCATTTTTTTTAATTACATATACGAAAATTACTGCCCTTAACCAGATAGCTGATTGCAGGCCCGATCTCCATTACAGAAAAATTTGGAAAAACATTTTCCAAGTGTATGATTCACTATTTTTCCCATTTAAAGAATGGCAAATGCGTACACTAAAAAACATTTTTTTTTATGTTTTCGTCAAATTGTTTCTTCCGATTTTCTGTAGAATTGTTCATATGTCATATATTGATTCGGTTAAATGGACTTAAATATGTAATCCCTCAATAAAATGATATGTTTTATTGAAAGTTTATTACATTAGCTAAAATCTAAAAACTATATCAACTTGAAATTCAGTATTCGTACATCTCTCGTTATTACTCTACCGTTGTTAAAACTGTTTATAAGAGTCCGAAGCTCGCGTAAAATGACGAGCCGGATCGAGAAAATAATTCTCGCAGCACGCGATGCATCTCTTTCTATCTTTCTCTCCTCGTGAAACAATGCGAAAGACACACTAAGCATGGGCCGTTTGTCGAGCGCTTGCGCGCGTGTGCACGCCCGAGCACGCGAAACCATAAATTCCGGCTCGCGCATAAGTTACCTGTGCCTTTGGACACACATACTCGCGTGCGCGCATACCCACACACGTGAAACACGTGCACCCACCCGTTGGAAACGTAGGTACAGTCGCATAAGAGTGCACGATTAACTATGCAAACTTTGCCCTCGCTCGTATACATATAGACACGCACATTCGAAGTTTGAATGTGTAAGTTAAAGTAGGTATATGTGCTTCTTTTATTCTACACAGGATGCTCACGCGCCTTTTTATGAGAATTGAAATACATACCATGTGTGAGACGTGTTACCATGTAGTTTTAAATATTGATAGGAAATAAAAATAATAAAAGTCTTATTTACCAACACATGTTATCATCCAAATGATGTCAGTCCTATACCTAGCAGCACCGAAGTTTTTAAATCAATTCAAAAACGTTATATTCCAAACCTTTAAACGTTTTTAAACATAAGTTAGGAAAACGTTTTAATAACAATGACTTTAGAACGTGCAACATATCGGCATATTAGTTTAGAAGGCAGAATTACAAAACGCCTTCAAAATGTCAGATTGGTTGAGTTGCCAGTGAGCATGAGTTTAGAGTACCGAAGACATGGAAAGACTTTTATTAAATAACTACATTAATAAACTCCGTCAGTGCGATAAAAAGGGTATTTGTTTAAGAAACCTTCGACGATAAACAGCGACTTGATCTGACTTTGCATTTCCCGCGCTGACGATGATATAGTAAATAAGTATGTTTTTGAGCTATAAAAGGTTTGATAAATAACGTAGTTATATAACGAACCTTTTTAAGTGGTTGAACCGTTTGACTGACTTGACATTTAAATTTTTTTTATTGAGGTATCACACACTTTTCTACAGAAGATATGCTACAGTCAATCCTTTTCTATCATGCGGAAATTCTCCGTTCCCTTTTTAGTATCAAAAATTCTGCTTTTCTTGTTCTAGCCTTACTGACCTTTCATTCCATTTATACCAGTTTTTGTTTACCTCAATTATCATAAATCTGCTTTTTTACATTATCACGTATTACGTATGCATAGTCAGCCAAAATAGAATTCAATGCAATAGGAACATTAAAGAGCGAGGGAATAGCCAGCGAAGCCGTGGCATAGCGGAAAAAACGCCTGTTTTCGGTTCGTGAAGTCCCGGGATCGAATCCAAGCGCGAGTATAAAAATGTGTCCGCTTTTTATTACTATCAAATACGAGAATTATTAACTCGATCGTAACATTTCTGGTATCGAGAAGAGGGACCTTTCCATGTCGCCGACAAGTGGATTGTCTGTTTGCAGTTGCTCGACTTACCTACTAGAGGAAATAATTAATATAATGGGGTCTATAATTAATTTGTATTGCGTACTGTGAAGTCAGAAGTGCCACGAGGATTCGAGTGACACGTTATCGATAAAGAACATATTCTACAGGTACAAACGAATCGACGAGGATGTCGATTTTCCGGACCTTGGTTGTGTCACGTATGGCGTATGACGTATGACGTATGCATAGTCAGCCGAAATGTTACTCGAGACAATATGAAGACTTTTGTGCTCAAAGCTGAATATGCCTAGAATATAGGAAAACTATTCCCGATGTCATATTAAAATGACATAACCTCAAAAACATTGCATGAACATGCGCACTTTCTAAAAAAATGTAGTAAAACTACTACACTACTTAGAAAAATCGAGTCCCATTAGTGTGACACATCATTTCTTATGTATTTTTTTATGTTGAACACGATCCCGTCAATTAAATTGGCCCAGAGCCCATAGATTGTCAGAAAAAAGCGAGTTAAACCCTTAAAATACGTATTTTCGCATGTTAAGTGATTAAACAGCTTTCTTGCTCGAAATCAATGGGTTTTGGACCAATGTTAACAAAAAATTCGTGTGCAGAGGAAAAAAATACATTAGAAATGACATACTAATAGTATTCATTTTTTTAATTGGTCCAGAACCCACAGATTTTTAGAAAAAGACGATTTAAGCCCTCAAAATACGTATTTTTGCATGTTAAGTGTAGATTTTAGACCAATTTTAACAGCAAATTCGTGTTCAGCGTAAAAAATACATTAATAATGACGTACTAATAGTATTTGTTTTTTTTAATTGGTCCAGAACCCATAGATTATTAGAAAAAAGGTCCTTAAAATGCGTATTCTTACAAAGTAGGTGATTAAACAGCCTCTTTTCTCGAAATAAATGAATTTTGGGAAAATTTTAACAACAAATTCGTGTTCATTGTAAAAAAATACGTAAGAAATGACATACTAATAGTATTCTTTTTTTTAATTGTACAATAAGTTTGCTGTAATATAAAATTGTTTTGATTAGTTGTATAAGTCAAAAGAAAGAAGTTATATTTAATTTACGAATGTATGCGTAATTTTATATATATAACACATAACATGACGTATTTTTTTACGTTTTTAATATCTTTTTTAGTTTGTATATAGATATACTGTCATATTACTTGCAAATTTCGTTATTTTTAAGGACTAAGGGCAGATACTTTTTTTAAAATCCAATATTTTAGTAATTTTATTTATCTGTATCTACGATAATTTAAATGATGAATCGTAAATATATATATACAAAAGAATTTACATTTGTATTTCTTATGATGTACTTAAATGGCTTCTTAATTTAGTTTTATCTTCCCTGATTAGTATTTATTTTTACAGTTGTAATCATTTCATTATTCTATTTCCATTAACTCGTTATCACTA
This sequence comes from Gastracanthus pulcherrimus, assembly GCA_949152435.1. NCBI lineage: Eukaryota > Metazoa > Arthropoda > Insecta > Hymenoptera > Pteromalidae > Gastracanthus > Gastracanthus pulcherrimus. Next base: position 189,532,009 of record OX424572.1, on the reverse strand, counting down.
ATCGTATCGCTTTCATCAGAATCTCTATCTTCACTATTTTCCCTGAGTAAAAATTTTTTTTCTTTGTGATAAAACCTTAAAAAATTGTCAATTTCATAGAAATTAATTAAATTTATAGAAAATATAAAACAATAAATGAATGATTCTACATATTTAGTAATATACAAAATTAAATATAAATTAATTATAAAATAATTAATATTCTTACTCTTCTTCAATAAATTGCTTTATGATTTCAGGAACGTTAATGTAATTATATAGCTCAAGCCTCTCACGTATCAATACAATGGAAATCTTAGGATCAGTAAGGTATATAGATCTATGAAAGGTCTAACAAATATACGAGTATAGCTCTATTAACATATGTGTGTGTATTAGAGAGTCTGTGGTTTCTTACTATAACTTTTATATAATTTTTGTATTTACATCCAAAATTCTGTTTTCTGTCGAATCTTGTCTTGTATGCTCGATAAAATTTTTTCGATACAGTTTATGCCATGATTCATTAGCATCTTCGGAATAATATGCCATTGGTAAAAGAAATTCCTTAGCTATTTATAGTTCATTCGTGCCAATGGAAACAATTCATAATGCATACGATACGTTTTTAAACAGAAATCCTCGAGCTCTTTTAGTTTTAGTTCTTTCTTACACTTAAGTGCCGATAAAATTATATGTATATTAGAAACTAATTCAACTTGAAATTCAAGGGATGAAGCAAATAAATCAGATTTCTCGAAACAATGTCTTGCAAGGTTGCTAGTATTAGTTGTTCCATGGCCTTGCAAAATTTGATCAACTCTTACTCCTAGAGTTTATATATTCTGTGCTGAACTTCAAGTTTTCGTTGATTATTTTGCTCTAAAAGTAAAAAAAAGTTACACAGAGCACGTGATACGTAAAGAACCACTCGAAATGTTCACGTTTAAATATGTATATATATATATATTATTCTAATTTATGAACACCCTAACTTTACAAAGAATAATCTTTAGCTAAGTTTAGAAAAATTAATTGTAATTGTTTTAAATGTTATTAAAATCTTTCGACATTAGAATTTGAAAAATTCGCTGATTATTTAAACGAAGTTTGAATGCTGTGTAAAAATTTTACGTTACTTAAATGAAACACTAATACCTTTTTCTAAAGTTTATTTAAACGATAATTGATCTCAAAGTTGTAAGATTTTTAAATAAAGATGAAATACATGAATTTAAGAGAGTACTACCGGTAGATAACTAGTACAAATAACTGCACTCTTAATTCTTTTAATTTTAAAAACATAATTTGAATAAGTGCACTTATACCAGTTAATGATTATACATTCTCATTAAATTATTCTATTTATCATAATTACCAATAAAAAGTTTCTCATGGAAGCTTATTTGACTCATTTTTTTAGGTTAAGTGTACATTTTTCTCCAAATCCTTAATTATAAGCCATCAAATTATTCTTTAGTTTTTTAGCTAATAATCTGCTAAATTTTAGCGAGTTATTGCCATTACTGTTATATAATCAAGAGTTGAAGAGAAAGATATGCGATTTATGAAGATTGAAATGTTTATAACTTTTTTCTCACGCTCCTAATTTTCACCAAAATTTAAATATTTCATTGAACACGAATTTGCTGTTAAAATTTTCCCAAAATCCATTTATTTTGAGAAAAAAAGCTGTTTAATCACTTACCATGTAAAAATACGTATTTTAAGGTTATTTTTAAAAATCTATGGGTTTTGGACCAATTGAACAAAAAAACAAATACTATTAGTACGTCATTTATAATGTATTTATTAAGAGTTACACTGAAGATTACACTGAACACGAATTTTCTGTTAAAATTGGTCCAAAACGCATTAATTTCGAGTAAAAACGCAGTTTAATCCCTTAACCTGCGAAAATACGTATTTTGAGGGCTTAAATTGTCTTTTACTAAAAATCTGTGGGTTCTGAACCAATTAAAAAAATGAATACTATTAGTGTGTCATTTCTAATGTATTTTTTTACGTTGAACACGAATTTGCTGTTAAAATTTGTCCAAAACCCATTGATTTTGATAAAAAAACTGTTTAATGACCTAAGATGCAAAAATACGTATTTTAAGGGCTTAACTCGCTTGTTTCTGAAAATCTATCGGCTCTGAGCCAATTTAAGTGACGGGATCGTGTTCAGCATAAAGAAATACATAAGAAATGACATGTCACACTAATGCAACTCGATTTTTCTAAGTAGTGTAGTAGTTTTACTACATATTTTAGAAAGTGCGCATGTTCATGCAATTTTTGTGAGGATGTGTCATTTTAATACGACATCGGGAATAATTTTCCTATATTCTATGCATATTCAGCTTTGTGCACAAAAAATATTTACTGTATCTTATTCCTACTTCGAGTTCTACGATTTTGACACAAAAAAAAGATTTGTTGCCACTGTGTGGCGTAGTGGATAAAACGCCATCTTTCGGTTTATTAATGAAAACGAGGAGAATTTATGAAAACGGGGATTGTCGCACCCGCGACAATCCTCGTTTTCACTGATACAGAGATACCTTAGTTGAGAAAGCCATTTATGATTCACTATGATTTAACATAAATGAATCCCAAAAAGATACTGCAATTATTGACGAAAAATAATCTTGAAAATCGAAACTTTAATCTCGTGAATAACCAAACACTTATTTGCAGATCTCCTTATCGGAGCCCGAATTAGATACGCCCGTCTCCTACCGACTCCGAGAACGAACTCAATTGTACAGTTAAGTATACAATTTTTATACTCTCTTTTTCACGATTTTCATAATTTGAATTAATACACTTCAATAACAACACTTTAATTTTCTCCTTGCACAACAGCATTCAATCATTACATTAAAAACCGATGCTACCACGCCGGCCTGCCAGAGCTATATTTCCCTGGCGGATTCGGCTAGTCAGATTTCAAGAAATTTTAATAAGTTCTTTATGGTTAGCAATTGTGTTGAAGTTTTCAACAAGATTCTAGTGAATTAGATTGCAGAAGTTTAATAGTAAATTAAAATTAAATTCTACATTAATTAAACAATTTTTTTTCTGACAATTTGCATCAGGCAACTTATTTTCTTCTCGACATATGAAGTTGTTTATGACGTAAGTGCAATCTTTCACGGTAGGTCTTTTCTCACTGTATAAAGCCTCATATGCTTTTAGAACAGATGCATCTTAGCTATAATTATAAGTTGGATTAACAATATTTCTCCAGAAAAATAAAATTGTACATTAAAACTTACCGATTGTAGTAAATGGTATGTGCATATACATACGCCGATGAAAACGTCCCTGGATATATATTTTCAACTTTTAATCTAGTAGCTAAAGGTAAAAGATTGAATGCAGAGGCTTTACAGCACTCTGCTTTTCTTGGCTCTATTTCTCCAGGAAGACACTCACAGTACATGTCTTGAAAAATTTTGATTTACGAGGTATTGACCCGGAGAGACGTCGGAACAAGTTCATATTCGCAAAAAGTGTATCTTAATGTTCTAACAAACCGAGCAGCTGTCACTAGCGAAGACTGTAAACTTCTTAATGTGAAATGAACTATACCCATCTTTATTTAAAAGTTAAAAATTTTAGAGATCCCGACGCATCGGTGTCAGCTTTTAGCTCGTGAAAAGATCTTCTTCTACATAGAACAACTACAGAGCTTTTGAAAATAACAGCACAGTTAACATAGTTAATTACTACATGAAAAATTGTATATTTATTTATTTATGAACAAGAGCTTGACGCCCATATACGCTCAATAATAATAAGAATAATAATAATTTCATTAATATTTGTAGTTGTGGCATCTAATGATTTTAAATATTGATAAAAAGAGATTTATTTTCTTACGGCACCTACCTGTTTGCTCCAAAGTCTCGCACTGATTATATTATTATTATGCAATCATAAAATGAACTTGTAACATACAAGTATTTTTAAATTATTTATTTACAAGCAAATTTACTAATTCGCTGACACTCGCTTGTACAAAACATAGGAATAAAACAATTATATTAAGTAGGAATTGAACTAAATTACAAAAAGAAAATGCTTTATAACTTTGGTCAATAATTATTATATCCAAATTCCCACACTCATATCATAACTACAAGTATTTTGAACATAATAAAATTTTGAAAGCGTCAATTCAGTCACGTTGGCTCTCTAAACCTTGCGGTAGCCGAAGAAATATAGAGGTTTTCATTATATCCAATCAAAAGGTCCTAACAAACATCAAGAAAATTAAAAAAAAATTTAGTTATATTTTTATAAAAGTTAAAATTTACCGAAAAGAAATCAGGTATTATATGGTGAGTGATTTATTTTTACCTTAAAATGTATTATCAAGTAATTTAAAATTTAAAGGTGAATCTATCCCCTTATACTATTTTCAATTCATTAATTTTTAATGCATTTTAAATACCTATGTTTAATTTAATAACTTTGGGTCTGATTAATATTTGTATATAAAACAAGACGTTAATTAAAGCTCTTTCCGCTTATTTTTATTACCTTTTGAAATAATTTTATAGTATACTAACTTGTATAGTGATGATCAAAATCAGAAGTAGCGGTACATTACAATACCATTTTTCACTAAAATAACGAGTGTTTGGGATACGAGAGGCTTGTATATCGAAAATAATGGCTCATTTGAACAAACTATAGGCAATCGGCTTCATTTTAATGTACAGTAGTCTCGCGTTATTTGCCTACTGGTTAATTGCCCTTCAAGCACGTCCTCTGATACACAATCGCACTCACACACGCGACTGCCCCACCTGTCCGCCCGCTGCAGATCGCTACTAGTGTCGTACGACATTGAAACAAGCGAATGGAGGGGAAAGCGCGCACGCGACTGGTTCTCGCTAATGTCCGATTTCTCGGAATAGCACCACCACAGAGCCCCAAGCGCAGGCAATTAATGCGAGTCTACTGTACCATAAATCAATTCTCAAAGTCTTGACAAAATCCGTTGCTCACAGGTCTTCAAGTTTGCTTGTTAGCATCGAAAGGTTCTTTGGGACTTCTATCAAGAATTTGGAGTCACTGTTTTTAAATAAACTTTTTTATGAATAAAACAACAATTATATGCAATTTAGTCTGGCTAAGTAACGTTTATTAGTCTAATTTGTTTATGATTATTGTTTTGGATGCAGATAGATACAATTATGTTACAGCAATGTCCCTTTCATCAAGTCTATATTTCGTTTAAAACCCGCACCACCTTATCTTAAGTTACGTACTCTACCGCCACACCGCACCTCTCGCCAACAGAACTGCAGTACCCCCCATACACTAATGTGCAACCCACAGCATGCGTTCTCTTACTCTCGTTCACCTACCCCGTACACATAAACCTGCGCACAATGTGATACCTTGTCTCAGTTCTCCACTCCGCAAGACTCTGCACAGCTCGACCTCAGGCACGGCGAACTACGGGGGAATCCCCGTCGCGCGGCGCGGCGCGTCGACATCGGAGATTTGACACGCGACATACCGATGACAGCGAGACTCGCGCGAGCGGCCGAGCGATTTACGAGAAGCAGTCGCGCTGGGACAAACGAGGCGACGCGACGACTGTATACGAGGGAGGGAGAATGAATGCCCGCGGGAGGTCGGCCCTTTTTGAGCCTTCGAGGGATTTGTGCGGTGTGTGCCGTGCACGCGCGTCTGGTGGAGCGAGGTTGAGCGCGCGGTCCCGCAGGAAAAGCCAGCGAGAGCTGCACGAGAAGCTCGACACCGCAGAGGTCTGCGGGTGGGTGGAGAATCCTTTGCTCTTTTAGCTGATGTGTGGGTATGGCTGTGCGTGGGTGAGGAAGGACGTATGGCGAAGTATGGAGGATCTTGAAACAGTTCTGTAATTATTACGTGGTTTAAAATTTAAGGGGGGTTTAGAGAGAATATTAACTATACTATTTGGAGTCGAATTAGGTACATTTTAACTGCAGTTGTGAAATTCACTGATTTAGTTAATTTAATCGACAGAGTAAAAAATAATATTTAATTATTAATGTTTAAAATTATAAATATGTGTATTAAAAATATTTATATTTATAACTCAATAAGAAGATTTAGAGAATCTTGTTTTCATATCACACTCAAACTTTTTTATATATATACTTTTCTTTCTCTCTCTCTCTCTTTCTCTCTCTCTCTGTCTGTCTGTCTCTCTCTCTCTATCTCTCTCTTTCTCTCTTTCTCTCTCTCTCTCTACCAATGGTTCTAATTTAATTAATTTTATTGACTTTAAAAAGAGTTGTAGTTGGCACAATCGCCAAGAAAATTTTCAGATCTCGTCGACTGCCAAAGGCGCAACATAAAATGTAGCTCCATATTTAGAAATGCAGGGAACCCCTCACCCTGTACCTCCCCCCCCCCTCCCCCGTGCATGTCGAAATAATGCACGCGAACGTCAATGGCCTATCTACTCATTTTGAAAAAGTTAAAGTGTATCTTAAGGCGATGTTAAACCCCATGTTATTGCCAAATACGGGGAACTACTTATTTAATTCAATTCTCAAATTTGAGAAAGTATCTCTGGAAAGTTGTTGTATCAGGACAATAGCATTTCATAAAGATATTTGCTAAAAATTGAAAATTAAATGAGAAAAGTGGGTCTTCGTATTTGTCGGTGACAGGTGGCTTTAGCATCACCTTAACCCATTTCTTCACAAGCGGACATTTTATAGTCGATTAGTTTTTTGCCTAAAACCGCCATTTTAAAATTTTCCAACGGAAATTTCAAAATTCTGATTTCCGAATCGGAAAGAGCGGACAATTTTACTCCAGAAAAGTGCTATTGGTTATTATTATTTTTTTTTCGACAATTTTTTAGGCAAAAAACCAATCGACTATAAAATGGCCGCTTGGGAAGAAATGGGTTAATGCGAATCCTAAACACATAGTAGCAATAACAGAAACTAAACTATCTGATGACGATGACGACACCACGGTGGCATTGATGGTTACGCATTGGCTCGACATGATCGTTCGGGACGTGTAGACGGGGGTGCTATTGATATAAAGAACTCTCTTAATTTTAAGACAATAGTGACGTCCGATGGCAGTGTCCTGGAGTACATTATAGTTGAAGTCACCCATGGTTCTGATTCTCTCCTACTTCAATTGTAATATGTTATCTACTGCTTCATATGAATCCAAATACATGTACGATATTATCCGATCAAACGCAGTGCATCTTGTTCCGTTTGGACCGACTTATCACTCATTCAACAAAGATCGTGTTAAATCTCACACGTGGCTTGATCTATTCACAGTGCACTTGCCAACAGGCACTGTAAGTAATAGTAAATCGGATGTCTAATTTTCTTATGGACATGACAGAATTTAATTAATCATACCTCTCGGTATTACGATAAATACCTCTCATGATATTACTTCTCGTCATTTCCGGGGATTCAAAAGGGCTCAATATCTGGTAGAATTATCTAGGAACCTTAATCAACTTAGTAATATATCTATCGTCGGTAATCTTGAACAAATGGTATCGCCATTAAATAACTCTGTTACGTACTCTCTTGATAAGTTTGTGCCATTCCATTCCGTTTTCATAAACAAACACAGAAAACCATGAGTTTCATCCGAAATCCGTGAGTCCATGAAAGAACACGATGTAGCTTATAAGATGACACGTGCCAAACTACCACTTACCGAATATCGAGCCCTGCGCACTAGAGTCCTCACAATGTTGCGAAACTCAAAGAACTCTTATTATGCGAATGAAATAACCAAAGCACGACGCCCAACGGCCCATGCAATTCCCTTAACAGGCTAGGTACAGTTTCCTCACGTTCAACCTCAGCTTTCATTCATTTTTCACATTATACTATCAATAATCATTTTTCGTCAGTCTCCAATGTATCTTACCAATCTTCTCCACTTCCATTACCAGTCCTACTTCCAACTCCACCTAATACTCCTTCATTCGGTTTCATCAACATCACCCCAAGTGAGCCAAGTGACGTTTCTGGTGGGCTTAATGGCATAACCATTAAATTATCGAAACAGACTCTCATAACACTTATACCCAAAGTACCCTCTCCATCCGACATATCAGAACTACGACCTATTTCAAGATTGTCTGAGTGTTCTAAGTTGCTAGAGAAAATTGTATCCAAGCAGTTACTTCATCATATAGAAAAGTACAGCATTTTTATCCCACGGCAAGCTGGTTTTAGGACGGGACACAGCACTTAGACGACCTTGCTTTATGTTCTCGATGATGTTAGATTTGCAATGGATCATTCTAGCTTCAATATATTAACACTATTCGATTTTTCGAAGGCGTTTGATAGGATCCACCATCACATTCTAATTCACAAACTTCGTTCCTTTACAATTAGTGATCAATCCTTACAATGGTTCATCTCATACCTCGGTGACAGATGTCAGGCCGTCATTGATGTGGGTGGGAACATATCGGACTGGATCGCCACTTGGGCTGGAGTTCCTCAAGACTCGGTCCTTGGTCCATTATTGTTCGCCATTTTCACCAATGACCTCCCCAGGGTATTGCGATTCACCAGACACATAATGTACGCCGACGATACACAGATCTCCAGAAGTTGTAAGCGGCATGAGCTGGCTGATACCATCAATATAGTATTGGAAGATTGTTCTGCCATTGCCGACTGAGCCACCAGAAAAGGACTCGCATTAAACCTATCCAAAACCGAAGCAATACTCTTTGGTAGCATGCTGAATCTCTCATTGATCAATACTGACCTGTTACTTATGGTCTCGGTTAACCACATTTCCATCCCCTTTGTCAACGAAATAAAAAATTTAGGTGTCTGGTTGATTCCGGGCCTAAACTGGGGAAGACAAGTGTCTCACATCTGTAAACGCGCTCTTTCATTTGGCATCCGAAAATCACTTGTTCACTGACTTATTCCACCTCACTTTGACTATGCCTGCTTTGTGTATCATGACCTAACCGGTGAACAGGACCTGAAGCTTTAGCGGGCGCAGAATGCATGCACCCGCTTTGTTTTTGATACCATTCCCTGGATGGCTCATGTTACCCCCTATCGTAAATGGCTAGGGTGGCTCACGGTGAAGGCCCGAAGAGAGTACCCTACATGGGTGCGCTGATGTTTACCGTACTTAAGACTGGTTGTCCAGATTATTTCAAGTCTAACTTCATACTCACTACAGATAGTGATGTGCGTAGATCAGCTCGACTCTGCACTGAACCCCTCCTTATTCGTAACTTCAAAACTTCATTATATGCCAATTCTCCTCCCAAAACTACCTCTCTCCAAACCATCAAATCCTTATTACTAAGTCACCTCAACAGTTGTGATGTTGAGTCTGATCCTGCACACAAGTAAACTTAAGAATTCTAAATACAAATGTTCCTAGTAGCTTTAATGCTACATACATATTGCTGCTTTAATTTTAATTTTAGCTTTAATTATACGTATATATCTCAAAATTTATATTGTTATTACGTCAATTTGCGGTCAAAGAGCCGTTCAGATTACTTTATATGTCTTATTTTATTTTATACACCGAATATTATTCAAACCTGTACATACTATTGTTAAACACTATTATTGCGAGCGTACCGATCACGTAACATATTATATTATTATAAAATTACATATTGTATATTGCTAATATATATATATTGTTCTTTATGTCCTATGGGACAATTTCAGTCTCAGGGTGGAAATAAACCTCTCTCTCTCTCTCTCTCCCCTCTCGCCCCCCTCTCTCTCTCTCTCATACACACACACATACATAAATTCAGTGAAATAAATATTTTAACATAAATTCAATGAAATAAATATTTTAACATAAATACCGTGGCCATAGCCATACTTTAGCCAGACTTTCTGAGCCACACTTTTACCAGACTTGTCCCAAATTTATTTTTTTACACGGGATTTCATAAATTGGTATCAGGTAAATTAAAATTGGTACATAGGCTTCTTTTGTAATAACTGATAATATAATATATATTCTTTTTAATTACAAACATCAAACCAATTTTTTTCAATTGTTGGCGACCCACCTAAAGAACTAAAAACTTTAGCTTTACGCCCATCGCGCATTTGCCATCACGAAGAACGCACAGGATTGACGCATACACTCGAATATAACTAGCAGCTCCGACGATTCAAAAAGTCCGTCTGCCTTCATTAAATGCTAATATATTCATTTCCCTCCTCCTCCTTCACCACCCTCTCGCCCTCTCGCTTCTGAAATACCCCCTCCGTGCAACACAACCCGCTCGCGCCGAGGGAATTCTAATGCAGGTGAAATAACAGAGCTCTCGCGAAGTGTTATAGGTATAACCGCGGGACTCGGCTGTGACAGCGGCTGCTTCGCGGCGAAACCGCGCCTCCTCGCGAGGGGAGAGCGGAAGAAGCTCCTAGGAAAATGAGCGAGCCCGCAGCAGCTCTCGCAATTTATAATTCGCCGGCAATTAAACGGCCCAGCTCAGCGTGAATCGCGCGCCGTGTATATAGCCCCGTCGGGGGGACGGGGATGGGGGTTCCTCCTTTGTGACGCTAATTGCGTCTTGCTGAAATGCTTTTAATTTCAGCTGTCCTTTCCTGCCTCAATCAAGACGCGGCCGCCGCCCGCCGCCACCGGGAGACGTCTTAAGTTTCTGTTTGCGCGGGAGAGCGAGCCGCTTCGAGTTTTTATAAGCCCGCGGAAGGATGGAGTCTGCTGCGGGGCTACTACTGCTGCTGCCGGAAAATATTTTTCGGTTTCTTTGTCCGTTGGAGTGTCTTTCTTCTTAGATGGATCTGGCTGCTGGTAGAGCTTCTGTGGGGCTTGAAGATTTTTACGCGAAAGCGGTGAACTGAATGTGTATAATTTGCAGATGAAACTGGTGCACGGGAAATAGACAGCTGTGAAAAGTTTTCTTTGTTCTATTAAGTGTAGTAACCGATTTTTTGTTCTAACCATTAGTGTATGTCTTTGTTTAATTCATTGCATCATCAAATTATTCTAATGGAGAATGTTAGAACTTACAGTTATTTGAGGAGCGACGAGCATTTAGAAAAGTATCAAGAAGTTGATCTGTCATATATTTTAAACGGTATTAGTATATCTTTAAGCAATGTTTTGAATTATATAAAAATAGTATGTAACATAATTTTAGATAATCTAATTTAATTATATGCAGAGGACTGCACTATATGTATCTTATTTTAAGATTAGTTAAGATAGGTTAAAAAAACTATAGTATAATGATAAAATTAAAGTAAAAAATTGTATTTTATGTACAATATACGTTGCATGCTTTGTTCTACAAAAGTATAGAATTATCAATTATCGTAGTTTTATTATGTAGGTGCAATATAGCAACGTTCAACACGAACGCATAGAGCTGTATAGGTTATAGCCAATTAACATATGTTTATATTGAATGCTAATAGATTTGATGTAACTATTTTAGTTTTATTTAAGTTTAAAAGTTCAAATTACTTGTGTCGCAGATAATAAGTTTACATTACTTTATAATGAGAGAAATGCAGAGTGAGGAGAAATCAGGACGTGCGTAAAATAGTATGTTTACCTCAATTAATTTTTACTAGTAGGGGATGCGATTGGAATACGAAGATTAACGTAGCTGATTGCGAAACTGAAAAATTGCAAGCATTCAAAATGATAGTTCGAAATCTCAAAAACTTTTGCATATGAAGTTTCATAGTAAAATCTCAAAAATTGTTGGAATTATAAAGGATCATAATTTGGGACTTTCAAGGGTCCTATGTATCAATCGTCGGTAAAAAATGGATCACGATAAAGGAGGTCAGAGCAGAATATATATATATAAAGCAAAGCAATCCGTTCATTTTTCATACTAAACTTTGCGTCAGGAAACACCCCGCTCTCGTGCATCCGGCATTTTCCACAGTCATATTTTGACAATATTAATAAAGCGCATTATCCTCCGCTAATTAAAAAGAGTGGTCCTCAAAAAAAGAAGGCAAAAAGCGCTGAGCGATTCCATCCACGTTCGGCAATAAAGGCCAGCAGCGCGTGCGTTTCATTTATTACAATTTAATTTTAATCAATCTCGAATAAAACACAACGCGGCCTGCAGCAGCGGCCCACGCTAGAAGGCCTAAAATGGATTACCATTAATTCGAATTACCTGGCGGCCTATCTGGGGAAGAAAAGCCACCGACGCCGCCGCGAGATTTTCCTTGCGGTCCCCCCCCCTCCCCCCCTTGAAAAGCCTTTTCGGTGGCGCCCCATGGCTTATACATGTATACCGTAGGCCTCCCCGAACGCGCTCCTTCCTTATTTAAGGTTCCGCCGCGCCGTGCCGCTGCCGAGGTAAATTGCATCCTCAATTTTTAATAAAGCCCTCCCTCTCCTACCGACCCTGCCTGCCGTCGTTCGGGTAGGTCCTAAGGCTTTGTCGAATGCTCGCGTTGTCGGTGTATATAGACGTCGGCCGGAGTTAAGTTTGACTGGGTGTAGACCGTGGAGAGGACTGGCTGGAGTCTTAAGAAAAGCGAGCGAGCAGGATGTAAGAAAGGGGAGAAAAGAACGTGTACAGGGGGGGGAGAGAACAAATTTTTTTTCGGCGATGGGAAATATTCATTTACTTCCTGTGTAAGAGTATTAAAAGTCGTCTGCCCGCGGGGAAAGTGGATTATTTTGTCGAATTACTCGAGTGAAATTTTACGGGGAAAGGTGTGCAAGGGTATTAAGCTTCTAATGAAAATGTAGCCTGGTTAGTTATGGATATTTGAAAATAATCGTAATTTTAATTCAATAGCAGACTTAAATTAATTGCAGTAAGATTTGATTCTTTATAGAGCAGAGATTTGATTCTCTATAGATTTGTTAAAGCTAAAATCTCACTCCAAATGCATTGAATGACTAAGTATTTATTCTGTTGGAGTCTAATTACAATATAAAAAAGTGAAAATCCAACCTCTCAATGCATTTGGAGGGAAACTGTCACCCTAAACATTTCGTAAATAATATTTTAATAATATTTTCCTAAATATTGTCAGTTATAGCAAAGAAGAGGATTTTTATTTTATTTCCGTTGTCCTTAATATAACGTTGATCTGTAAATATCAATAAATATGAATATATGTCATTTTTAAAGTTTCTAGTTTATGTCGTCGCCTCGGAATGAATAGTTACCAAGTTGATGCTACCAATTCAGAATCCAGTAGCTTAGAAAAGGTAACAAGGGTACCATTTCGCGAGCCAAAATTTGTATCCGAATTCACGTACTGCTGCTGTAAACTTTGATGCCTTTATTTAAAACATATTATTTGGACCCCGCGTTTTCAAGTTTAAAATATATTTGTGCAACTTGAATCAAGGAATCAATCAATATTTTCGGCAGTTGTACTTGAATTTCGATAAAACTTTTTGCCTCTCTATATAATATTGTATCTAAGTCGATTCCAAGTTGGTATCTTCTCCCAGGTAATTCTGCGTTGGTACATTTTTATTCACACGCGACAATGTCCTTCGATACTAAAATGAACAGTAAACCTTTATGATACATTTTTATATAGGTATATATTTTTTTAATCACAAACAAAAATGTTTAAAGATCTTTTTGATAAAATTGTTTTTGATAATATTTTTTCAATAAAATTTTAGTAGCTTAATCAATTCTTCCTTAAACTAGATTTTATGGAAGAAAAAGTTTTTTTATTTTTTCATAATCATCGAGTGAGATAGCTAAGCATCTGCCACTAGGAGGTTGTATTATTTATCAACGTGATTAATTCTATTTATCCGAATAAGTACACTTTTGTAAATTAAACTGCCAACTTCAAATTTCAAAAAACACGACAATCCTTTTCCCCTGCAAGTATATTCCAACCCATTCCCGAGCAAAACAAAGGAACGCGCGCGCCAACATAAGTTCTACTCCAAACATTAAGTAACAACGCTACAGGACTACGCACTCTTCCTCTACTACAGCGCACCATCACCACTTTGTCCGACAATGCGCGTGTATCCCGGCGACTCGAATGGCCTTATAACCCTCCTCGATCCCTCCTTAAGACAGCCGTGGCCCAAGGTTTTCCCGCATCCCATCAGCAACCAACCAACAGCACCAGCGGTATATGCTACGACAACCAACGGCTACCGTCCTCCTCTCTCTCTCTCTCTCTTTTTCTCCACGCTCTGCAATATTGATTGCCAAGGCCGGCGGCGAGTCACATAACGATAGACTCGTCTACGACTAGCCTGCCCGACGACGACGACGGCGTTTTTTTCCTTTCTTTCTATTCCTTCTCTCATCCTTTTCCTTCTTTCTCTGCGATTCCTCTCGGCTCTTTCGTCGCGTGTGCCGCGCCGCCGTAAAAAGCGGGGACCCTCGGCAAATAATTCATTTGGCTGTGCGCGAGCGCGGTGACGCCGACCGTAGGAATATAACTACTGCTTTATGTACATACGTCAAGTTGATGCACAGCCGAGACTTGGACTTGCAAAAAAAATGAGAGAAAGAGAGAGAGAGGAGGAGGACGAGAGGAGCGAGAAAGTATCGTGCGTGCAGAGCGCGGAGTCGAATTCCTCGCGTTCCGCAGCGGGACGTTGAAGAGCCTTTCGACCCTTTTATTCTTCTTCTGCGCTCGCTGCTGCTGATTCGCTTATCCTTAGGTGTATGTGTATTTATGCATGTATGTATGTAGGTATGTTTGGATGTATGGGTGTGTGTATGTGTACCTAGCATAATGCAACTAACGGCTGTAACTGAGGTAAAAAAAAGGAGCAAGAGAGCAGCAGCACGAGGAGATGGATACGTGAGTAGTCGACGTTTGTTATGCAGGTGATTTTCTTGGAGAGATTGACAATACGTATTGGCGGCCATTATCGAGGATCCTGTGCTCCGGAGGTATTCTTTTTACGGATGGCAGACAAGAGATTGGATCAGATTCCAGTGAAATCGGTCGTTAGAAGGCGGACTCATTGAATGCGTTATTTAAACAGTATGCCAATGAAGATGATATTGACTTGGATGAATATGGATAGACATTTTCTTGTTATATTGTTATATAGACGTATATAACGTGTGAGGTAGCATAAAATATATAACATAAGAAATAATATTTCTAAGTATTAGTCAAAATTTTGTTAAAAAAATTGTTCATTATATGTTTTTATATTATATTATTGACGAAAAAGAAATTAAATGTAAACTAAACTGTCAACTGTAGAGAAACAAAATCGATAGTGGATATGTGAGAATGCAAAGAAGTCGACTTGCTATGAATCGTTCGAAGATGTTTCAAACATTTTTTATTAGTTCGTAAAACTTTTTCTTTTAAAGTAATCATTCTAAAACTTTTTTAACTGTATATACTTGATACTGTCTTTGTATAAAGCCGTGTCAGGCCTACGAATCTTAATCATACACGTCACCATCTTTAGACATTGTCTGAATTGAATTTTTTTAATATTATTATTTCTCATAAAATGATGATGTTTTGAAATTATTAATACAAATTGGTGTGGCGATGTTTGTAAGTTATACATATATAGTGACTACCAGAAGTTCAACGATGGACCTCAGGGCTACACAATACTGGCCACGACAAGTACTCCGTTCAAATACTTTTATTGAAAAGTATTCTAGTACAGAATGAGAAGGAAATAGTGCAAGCTTGTCACATCCTTCCTTACCTTTGTGTACTAACAAGACATCCCTATTTCTAAAAGTTTATAAGCCAAAAAAGCTAGTTACTCGTATATCGAGAACGACACGAAGCATAAGACTGAACTTATCTAAAAGTGAAATTTGGTCGTCATTACGTGTAGAGTTTCGTTAGAAGAGATTAAATCTCACCCACTCTCAAAATTTTATATGTACAAAATTTTGATCCTGTAGCCAATAATTTTTAAATAATAATTACTCTAAAATTAAATATGAAATCAAATATTATCATATGTGGCGATGTGTAAATTTTTTTTATCGGTATAAATATAAAAAATATATATTGAAGAATACATGTAATGTTTCTTTTATTTTTAGAGCATTTAAAATTATTTTTCTAAAAATAGAAGCATTTTTGACAAAACTGACCAGAAACAACTGTCCAGAAAACCCGTTTAATTTTTAAAAAGGTCTGTATCAACTATTGATCATTATTAATTATATAAAACCCTAATATCCCTTTATCTTGTCGGAAATTTTTTCACGATTTGACACAATCGGAATGTGTGGATGTACGCTTACAATTTCTGGTATTATTGATGCATCAACTACTCTCAGTCCTTCGATGCCAATAACCTAAAAAATCTGAATTTTGTTTCTAGAAAGTAATTAATACAATGAAATTTATACAATGATACTGAATTTTAGTTTACCTGTAACTTAGAATTTACGACTGCTGTTTTATCGTTTGCACTTCCCATTTTACACGTTCCTGCTTGATGATAAATTATAACAGGATAAGTTCTGAGTGCACACTCTCAATATGCATCTGAATCGAATTTATGATCTTTGCAAGGAAAAAGAATATCGTACAATTCCGAACCATACTCTTGGAATGCTTCTGTTTTACTCAATCTAATCGTTGCTCTAATTCTGCCAATTATTATCTTTACGTCATATGGGTGGCTAAAATAATTGGCGTACAATTTTGGTTTAGCGTTTGGATTTTTACTTTGCAACAATAACTTTCCACGACTCTTGGGCTTAATAATCATAGGCCACACGATTCAGACACTATGGTTAAATGTATTAACGAGCATTTGATTGCGATAAGTGTCAGATATTTCAACAGCTTTAGAAAACATCGGATCTTTAACACCACTATAAGCGCTAAATAACAATTCTATATTTTAATTATCACTTAAAATATTTGCATCTTCAGCTTCAACGTTAAAGTAGGATAATGCTTCAAAGCTTTATCTATATGTTAATAGTCTATCTCTTTCTGTTACATAAGATTTTATATTAGGATTCCTAGGATAGGGTCTGGTAAATCCAATTTCGAAAAGGTTTGTGAGTCGTTGACCTTGAAGATCAAGACACCGTAAGCGATGTATTCCATTGAATGTTCCCCAACAGATACATTCTTTACAACATTGATACCCAAATCACGTAAATGTTTTTCTGGTCCAATTCCAGACAGCATTAAAATTTTCGGTGAATTGATTTCTCCTGTACTCAAAACGATTTATTTTCTTGCCTTTACTGAGATATTTCGATTATCTTTTGTAAATTGCACACAATAAGCTGATTTTGTATATTTATTTATTAAAATTTTATCTACATGACTTTTTCTCATTAAATATAAATTCTTTCTATTTTTAGCAGGACAGAGATATGCTCTATTTGTGCTCCATCTTTCTCCATCTATAATTGTCGCCTGAAAACTTGAAGCCCCAATTTGATATTTACCACTGTAATCAGTCACAGGGTCACACCTAATTTTTTGTTAGCTTCAATGAAAGCTTTCCGAAGCTTGGTGCTACGTCGTTTTGTAATGTACAAAGGTCCATCTTTATTGTGAAGTTTATCGTCAATCCCGGCACCCTGATCTTGATAATTTTCCAACTTTGTAAGGTACCTCACATGTTTTTATGCCACCAAGACTCATCGCCGATTGAATTTTCCCAATAATCAAAATCTCTTCTATTGCCTCTTGTAACAACTATACAATTAAAAATACTGTTACCTCCCATCACTTTTAATCTAGGCCAGTTGCATCTGGAGTTCTTCATTCCCAGGTAATATTTATCGGAACTTTCCGTGTGATACTTCCAATTGATTTGGTCATTGAGCTGCAAAGCTCCAGCCAACTGAGGGACGTCCATGATCAGATACTCTTTGATGCCTGCTTCAATGAGCAGAATAGTAGCGACCCCGATTTCGCTGAGACGCGATGCAATCGTGGCACCGGCGCTTTCGGCTCCGATGACAATGAAGTCATATTCACTATCATTTTCAGGAATTATGTTCGTAAGTGCACCTTCGTAAGATGGTATCTTGTTATTGAAATACTCTAACTTTTCTTCAAATAAATCGGCTATATTCTTATGCCATAATTCTACAGTTCCAATGTGAGTGTAGAGTCCATAACAGGAGCTTATTATAAAACGAACGATTGCGAGTAATGTCAAGATTGCCATCTTGAAACAATATGAAAACTTTTTTAATTTAATTAACGAATCATTATCAACAGTATACTTTCATCGTGATCCGATTACATCGTGAATCACAGTGTATTTAGCCACATAGTCACGTATAGTTTTCGTATATATAGATATAGTTTATTCAATGTAACATTTATACACATTGAAGTTCGGGAAATTGGTTGCAAATATTTCAGATAGAATTATTAGGAATAATTTATAATAAATATATGAGGCTGTGTAATAAGTTCCTATGAAAAAGGTTTTTAAACGGTTCTTTATTGTTTGAACGCAAGAACGTTCTCGAGTTTCTCTACGCGTTTTCAGCTGTCGGCGGCGGTGACTTTAGGCGATAACTTTCGACGGCGCGAGCAGCGGCTCGTTCGAGTTCTAAAAAGAATGATGCATTCGTTAAATCCACTCTGGCCCTTGTATAGATCGGAAGTTACAAAGCACATTTCTATAACCAGGTTAATATGTTGTTAATAAATAACTGACTTTGCCATTAATTGTGTACAAATTATTTTAACAAAATCCTTAGTTAATTACGTCCCAAACAACAAGTGAAATGTAAATAATCAATAACATCCGATGAGCGAATTTTTTTTTAATTTAATCGTTTTTATTTGAATTATTTTTATACGTACTAAAAATAAAATGGTACTGATTTTTTTATAATAAAGTTATTTCCACCCCTCCCCCCGCCAACCCTTTACCCTCTCAAAGGTTTTATGCTACCTGGGCAAACAAGATAAAAGTTTCAGCAAACATTCCTTTAGGACCGTCGAATTTGAGGTACCATTTGAATAATGGCGCACGCTTAGGAGGTAAAAAGAGCTTAAATTTATCCTCTATACTTTTTAATTTAATAGCTAAGCGGGGTGGAGGCTGAATAATTAGTATTATGATATGGTACTACATGTTTATTGGGACCTAGACGAATACCGTCCGTAGGTCAGAACATAAACGGCCATATTTACTTTCACTCCATAGGCATTAAAACATATAATCTAGACATGTGTTACAATAAATATTATGTATTCTGCCCACCATTGGAGAGTGGCGTTCTCAGACCATGTGTACTTGCAATACTTGTCTTAGAGTCGCTATACTAAATCGTCCTTGGTGTGTACTACTTTTTTATACTGCAAACATTACATTCTGACGAAAAGCCTACTTCTTTCCCTCGGTACACAATAAATTTTGCCTTCATTTATAAACTATTTAAGTATCTGAAAATAATTTAAAATTATTTTAAATGTCTAAGACAGAATCTGCCTACAGAGCGACTGACAAGCCCAGTAGGTAAACCTGAGACCAAACGCATACATTTGTATATGTTTATTGTCTATTGTTTATCCGAGGTCGAAGTTCAAGTGAACTTTGCAGACGTAATTTAATATCTATACACATTAAACTTGGTTCCCTGTAGTAATGATGCATCCATTTCCCCCTCGTGCAATGCGTATGCATCATAACTCGTCCTACAGTTCAAACAAACATATGAAAAAATAATTTCACAAACATTTTATTTTATTTCACTTCATTTCATTTTTTTTTTTTCATTTCATTTCATTTCATTTCATTTTTTATTCATTTCATTTCATTTCATTTTTTTTCATTTTTGAAATTTCACATGCTCGGGATTCGAACCCGGGACCTGTTAGTTAGAAGTCCGAGTTACAAACCACATAGCCACCGCGGCTCCATGTAGTTTATTAGTTAATACTTGAGTCCTGTGGGTTGCGTTACCCAAACTGAGTTAAGATATCATACTTTGTAGACGGTATACGATAACATTCAAGGGATTCAATTTGATATATTGGAGTTTTCTTTTCAGCGCCATAACGTCACAATATAAAGCTAATAAAAGTTGGGTGGTCGTAAATGCTTAGCTTCTCATAAATTCTTCGATTTCCCCTATAATATATCCAACTGTCTATGCCTTTCTTGTTTTATGTATGAGCATTCATATTTGCACATAAGTTACAATTTTTTATTTGTATCATATTATCATATATTCGTAATTGTTAAGTACAAAAATGGTGTATGTTTTTGAAAACGACCAATAGATAATTAAATAATATTAATTACATGAATTGAATAATTTATCATTGAGAAGTACAAAATAATAATTAGAATAGAAAGAAAGTACGAGATATATAATATATTGTTCGCGCAAAAAGAATAAAAATATTTGTCTTAAGAGCGAGTTCTTCGAAGGGAATATGTAAGTAACAGAGGGCCAGCATTGTCGACTTTTGTCAGTTCCTAATCGGCCTTAGAGCTGTAAACGTCGTACTTGACGATTTTTCCGTTGTTGATTTAAATTTATTATTCGATTCAATATATCCAATTAGTATAGCCACATAATGCTCACACGTCATACAGGATAAACCTCGTATAAATAAAATAAAGTTGTTTTGAAAGAAAATAGATTTTTATACCATGATTGTCTTTTCCATGAAACCTACTATGTTTACCGAAATACAAGAGAATATGCATAAAATAGTCACGGGTATAACAGAGCAGTACATTAACGTCTTGTTCTTGATGTATTAAGATCAGTGCAGTAAGCAAACAAACAAATTGATATATTCATTCAAGTTTATATATCAAAAAGGTTAAGCACTCTATGTCTGCGCATTTCACGTATAACAAATCCGAAATGAAGCCAAAAATAAATTAACACGTAAAATTATTGCACTTTGAGCTAAAATTTCAATTTTCAAAATACTCTATATAATGAACGTCCAAAGCCATCCAAATCCATCCCGTAATGCGTATAGATTACCTCGTCGTACTATGCGCACTCTCCTTAAAATAAATAACCAACTAACCAACTCGCAATTAAATTTTCTCCCCCCGTCCCTCCGTCCTCTTCCAGCATCCATGCTTAATTACATTCATGAATACACTATAAATATGCATGCAGTCCATCTCTCGTTACTCGCATTCGGAATGCACGCGCGCGCGTTCACTTTCGTCGATTTCCGTATCCTCACCCTCCTTCTCTTTCTAGCATTCGCCGAAATGCGCTCGCTCCGCGTACGTACGTACGTACGTACGGACGTACACACACGGTCGAAACTCGTTATCGTGCAGAGGGAAAATGGATACGGATTAATCGAATCCTGGGCATCGAAAGCGCGAACGGAAACCGGCTGTTGCCGCTACTGCTGCTGCTGTGCCATCGGCCGCGAGATGCGTGTTAACGACAGCACAGGTACAAGCTTGTTGTTGGTGGAGATACGCGTGGCACAGCCTGATGGAGACAGCGAGAGTTTGTTGTTGCCCTAACTTCAAACATCTCGCCACTCTAGCTGATTCTACACGCGAGGCTGGGTTTGTGCGTGTGTGTGCGTTGGCTGTGAGCTTGATTCGAGCTTTAAGTATTACATTGATATTTTTATATTAATGAACTAATTTGAAAGATATAAGTTAATGTCGATTATAGTGTCGCAAATATTGTAATTTTTTTTTTTCTCATGATCATTATGGTTGCAATGATTACGATAAATAGAAGAGAAAATGTCTAAATGCTGCCTTAAGCATCAAAATACTTTTGGCATCTTTAATTCAATATTGAATTCTCGAGAAGGAAAGTTTGAGATAGAAAAAAATAGATTTCGCAAAACCCTTAACGTGTATTTGGAATGAAAATACGCTATTTTCAGAAAATATTGTCTGTATAATTGTTGTGTGTATGCGCACGTGAGTGAGAATATGTCAGTATGTATACCGTTTTGTTGGAAATATTGATTCTATGCTCATTATCACTAACTTATTATTATTTACGTTTTGCATATATTCTTTTTGAATAATGATTTTAAAAAATGCAGTTTTAGATATCGAATATATAAGATTTACTTACTTTTTCTTTTTCAATCAAATCAGAAAAAATGCCCACATGTTTGAAATTCACTATCTTTTACACGAATACGAATGTACACACCCGCTCACTCGCATACCTGTTTACACGTACACCTGAGTTTACAACCTCTCCGCTGGACAATTCTATAAATAGATTCGCTCTCAAAGCTGATCATATACGTAATTCGCACTTACACTTACATACCTATACACTATAACATGTACGCTTCGCCGATTTTCGCAGTTTTTGGGGATCGTCGCATCTCTCACCTGTATCTGTCAGCAAAGACATTGCGATCAGTATGACTTGGTTGTTGCTTGCTTGATTGTTACTGCTTATTGTTATTTAATATATGTCAAATTGTTACTGCACCATGCAATTTAAGTGCTTAATTATTTGTGCATTCTGTCACCATTCCAATCCTGCTTATAAATCAAATTACGATAAGTAACAACCCACAATATTATTCCAGATACACTAGAGAAAGGTACAACAGTGCAAATTTATTCTAATTACCGAAAAGTATGTAAATTAAAAAAAAATTTTTAAATTTAAATCAAAACAATTAAGGCTTATTATTATTAGGTACAATATTTTTTGTAGCTCAACAAAATAATTTTCAAACAAATTTTGTATGCTATTAGAGAACATTTAGATATTTTAGTTAATATTTAACTAGGAAGGCGCCTCGAAAGCAATTACACAGCTTATTTCGTTTTCTAATGATTCAACAGATATACATGTAAACACACGAATAAATATTTAACTGTAGATAGCTTTGTAAAATAGCACAAATGACCAGCAATAAACACGTGTAACTGTAATCAACCAACGCATAAACAAACCCTCTAAAACCCACAAGAACATCCCTATTTTACAATCTCCTCGTCCAATTCGTTATTATAATTAGCCATCGCCACGAAGAAAGAAACGAGCCGGTACAAAGAAGCTACTATAAAACGCGAAGAGAACGATCGGGAACGCGAACGGCGAGTATATATAATACACACACACACACACGTAAAGTATAGAACGCTGCCGACGTCGACGCCGGCGCTTACGTACACACAGAAAACGCGAGAGGAAGCGATTCCGAGGCTTGTTTACGGGTCGCGCATCATTGCCCGGCACCCGCCGACGAATAAAATCCCTATAAAACTGCCATTACGTCAATGTTTATTCGGAAAGTTCCCTACTCTGCGCGTACGCGTACATACGCACACACGCACACAGCCGAGATCCGACGACGAATTTAAAATATACAGAAGTCGCGTCGCGTCGCGCCCTCCAAACACGGCTCTCCTTTTTTGCTCTCTCTCTCTTTCTCTCTCTCTATCTCACTCCCTACGTATATATATTGTTCTTCAGCGGTTCCCGTCCGCGCGCAGTAAATATCTCCCCTTGACTATCTTTTATCGCGAGGCACGGAGAACCGGGAGAGAGAAGCGGAGAAAGATCGAGAAAGGCCCGCCCAGGTTTTCTCTTTTTTTCCTTCCTCGGTTCAGCTGGTATGCGTACGCGTATTATAGCTTTCTTTTGCCCCCTGCGAGAGATTTTATCCAGTGGCGCGCGGTGGAACTAGCCTTATACCACTGGCGCGCGCTCGGCTCGGCCTCGCATAAAGTGAAATCCTCACTCTTTTCCTCGTGCCGAGCACTGTACACGGTTATTCTACAGCATGCGAGGCGCGGGGGAGGTACGTGCATGTGTATATATGTATATACGTACGGAGGAGCCAGGAGCGCGCGCGATATCGCAAACGCGAAAGCTCGTTGCATAAACATTGTTTCGCTTGGACGTTTTTGCGTTCTTGATTTTTTGGTACGGAGTCTATGTGGTTTTGATATTCTGGATTTTTAAAGCGAAAGGGTTTGTATGGCTAAAATGCCGAGTTAAATAAGGTTAAGGTTATTCATGGGAAGAATATGCAGACAGACATTTTTAAAAAACCTATATATTCTGATTCGGAAAGCTCGAAAACATTGCAATTCATCAAAACTTTGAATTCCAAAATTTCCATCGTTATAAAGCTTTCTTTCTGAGAAAGCAAAAATATTAGTAAAAGGTATATTTGTTGTCTTTTTGTAGATTATGTATAATTTCTAAATAAAATATAAAAAATATTTTCCTGTTGCCAATTTTTGCTTTACTAAAAATACATTATCATATCTTTTGAAAAACATTCTAATAGGCAATTTAAATCAATTTATCAAACCAAATAATTTCTTATTAAAACGATTAATTAAGTTTAGGAGCCATTCACATATAACGTAACGCTGTTTTTTCTCATTTTTAACCCCCTCCCACGCCCCTTAAACGCATTTTCACTAATTTTCCTATGCCTTGAACACTGTCATGGATGAAGAATTCGAGACGCTCGCAGTACCACCTATGAGACCAGTCAGCGATAAGAGATGTAACAGCGAAATGCGTTGGCTTGTATCGTGGACGTTAGCTCCGTGGTCTGAGCACGCACTTCGTACTTTTGGGGTACCCGGATTGAATCCCGGCGTTAACATATTTTTTCGCTGCCTACTTCGTCTCTCTTTTTCGTACGTCCCGACACGTACCGTAACGCTAACAAGGACCCCCTTCCCCCGCCCTTCTTAAAGCGTTACGTAATATATGAATGATGACACCTTTGAGGAAGCGGAAGCGAAGCGTTAATGAATTGGTAGCGGTTTATTTATCGTCCCAATAAAACTTTTCTTGGTGGCTTCATAGGACTATAACATTGATGTACAAGATGATTATAATGGTATATTGTATACCAAGGGCGAGAAGTGGGCCTCTATATGAGTGCGTGCAGCGAGCCGGAGATGAGTACTGCAAACACACACAAGGTCAGAGAGGCTCTCTTTTGCCCGTGGTGATCACTATATTTTTTGCAACGCATCCGGTGAGCAAATCTCATGTAAACCAGACCCGATTCAGACCAGATTTCCATAGATCAGGTAAGAGAAGGAATCGGGCGGGAAAACCTCACTAGATTCGGGCTCCGATTTGTATACCATTTTTTATACGATTCGGCCTAGAAATCTACGCCCGATTCTGACCCGATTTTCGTATGTTAATCCCCAGTAAAGAAAAAATTATTCATTTCCTTCGCCTGTACTCTACAGGTATTAATTCTTTTTTAAACTAAATTTATTTACTGTAATTATTATATGATTATCTGAAACAGAAATACATAAATAATTATAAATTAAAAAAATTTTTGGGTGATGCAGGGAATTGAACTGGCGCTCTCGAGACTGCTGTGCTGATGCTCTAACCACTTGACCACACGGACCTGTTACCTGCATAACTTCAAATCATATATTAATGTTACACGTTAAAGTTCACATTTATATATTAAATATATCTATGTACAAACAATATTTTTATAATGGTAATAGTTTCTAAATTTTATAATGTTTCTAGTCTACTATGAGATGTATACGATACTAGTTTAGTTTAGTTTTTAAGTTAGTTTTTAAGTAAGTTAGTTATTTTTAAGTTTCTTTTTTATCACTTTTCTTAATTTTATGTACCGGACCTGCGCACAGGTAACTTAGTTTACCTTTGTAGGGATTTACATCATACTGTAATTTTATGTATGTGAATCTTTCTGGTTTAAATAAATAAATAAAATAAATACTCTTATTATTCGTAGGTATTTATATAATGTATAATATTATTTTCAAAATAATAATAATAGTATATGAACATGAAACCATTAATAAAAAAATACTTTAATGTTAATAAAAATAAGTGATAATTTCAATATAGAGATCTATCTTGCCGACAGGTTACGTCAATATTACTTAGTATATGATAGGAAATACTAGTTAGATTCCGACGTGATATTCCCCACTTTTCCTTGCTTACTAAAATTAGGAGTTCAGACGAGATTCAGGTACGGAAATCCTTTGTTTTACGTAAGAATCATTACCTTAAAATTAAAAAGCCCGGACCGCAGAATATCAGACAGGATTCAGGGAGGGAATCCACCAGTCCCGCTCAATACGAGGAAAAGACGGAGAAATCAGATCTGAATCGGGGCTGACTTCTGTTGGTCCGAATATCGGGTCGGAATCTAGGCTAATCGCGGGGACGCACTCTGAAATTCCTGCACAGGATGTATTAATTTTTGCCAGTATTATTCTCATTTCTATTTTCTGTAGTACTTACTTTAAACCCGCAGGTCGGAAAACGGTCGCTTTAGGTCCGTTTTTGAAAGCAAAGAAACGCTAAAATCTTGCATGTGTTACAAAAAAGAATATAAATGTAGTTCCCTTGTAGCATATATAGGATATTGTATGCAATATATAGGATATTAATTGTTATGATCAAGCATTATTTTTCGTTTTACAATTTTATGTGATATTTATAAAAGAAGGAGTAACACTTAACGACTCTCTAACGTAGTTACTAGCATATGCAGGCGATATTATACGTAATAGAAAATAATAGGGAAACCATAATAAAAAACGTGGAAATATAAATAAAAGCTGCTACTAAGTAGGCTTAGAAATTAGTATGGAGAAAATGTAATACATGGTCCCTGGCAAAATAGAGTATTCAAAAATTGGATTCTACAAAATATATTCAGGGGTTAAATAGGTGAGATAACCGAGGAGTGGAGAGCAGTCTCTGCGATTCTTTCGTTTTTTACTAAAGAAACAAAAGCTTTCCTTGGCAAAGAGGACAGGAACAAGTGGAGATAAGAATCTAATTTACCGGTGAATATCACGCGAAGCCGCGCGGCTTGAGAAAAATGAGGGAAGCGAATCAAGCTTCGCTGCGACATTTAAGGGAAAGCCGAGGCTACGAGGTAGGTACACTACTTCTTTTTCTTCGTTCACCGATGAGCGCTCTAGAGGAGGAGTCGGATCATTTTATGGCCTTTGTTCACGCACCTACGATATTTTCAATTAAAGTCTCAAGCGGTGGCTTATGACATTTTTGTTTTATTGCTATTTTGAGATAGTTCGGTGCTTAAGTGAAATGAGTTTGATATAGTGAAAACTTGCATGCTTTTCATGAAACATTAAGGGGTATATTTGGCTGTTATTTGAGTAAAATGGAGTGAAAGTAGGTTCAAGATATTATCATAAATAAGAACATAAATTGACATTTCCGAATAATTGTCAAAATATGATAATATTTTTATGTTCCTTAAGAATAATACATTAATATTTATTGTTATTTTAATAAGTTCCAAGTAAAAATATTGAATATTTTATTAAAATTAATTATACCTAGCAGAGAGTCATACAGAATTTGATGAATATTGTGGGTTTATTATAACATAATCTGTAGTCAGTATTTTAGTTTTCGGGCAAATAATAGATTAGATAATTTTAAGCCAGTCAAAAGTTATTTTCGGTAGCTTAAATCGTCACTTTTGTATTTTAACAGATAAATAGTTTTGCTAATTAAATTTAAACTACACCAATATTTGCCTTTAGAGAGGGTCATTCAAAAAATAAATCTTTTCTTGGGAAATCTTCGTAGCTATAATCAAAATCTATAGTTAAAATTGGCTGTGGATTTGTTCATATTGGATGCTAGTTTTCAAAAATATTAAAATGGTCACTTTTACATTTTCATAAATACATATTTATGCCAATTATATTTGACCTCAGCCGATTTTTTTAAGGGGTAATAAAATAATTTTTTCTATAAATCAATCACATAAAAAATAAGGTATTGAATTAAATTATTTAACTTTTGAATTCAAGAGTAACAGTTACAAAATAATCTTAAATTTTATGAAATCTAAGTTTTCAAGATCAAGGAGTATCACAAATTTATTCCTTTTATGTGCGTAACGAAGGTTGAAGGAAAAAATGAAGCAAAATACGGTTAATATTCAGGATAAAAATTACTGATTCTGCCCTAATGCAATCCTCGCATAATTTGGGTAATAAACTTACATAATAGACTGTTTAAGACTCAAGGTGTTTTTTTCTTCCCGAATTCAAGCACGCGTAATCTGCAATGCAAAATCTTTCAAACAGAGGGGAAAATCTCTCGTCTGAATCTTGACTAAATATCTTTGGCAAGGCTCATGAGAATCTGAAGAACAAATACGCAAGAGAGAGGAAAACAGGTAAAAACAAAAAGAGTATAAAATTATTTAGAAGTTTTTACATAAATATAGGAATTAAATTGTTTTTAGAACGTTACTAAAAGTGTTTTGAAGTCAAACTCATATAAATAACACATATTTAGAAGCAGTTTTCGTGAATGTAATGTTCATATGTCAATCGCATTATTTTTCTTGAATTACTAAAAGCTTTTTGCCACTTTAAATTGTAGACATGTGATAAATATACATATACCAGATAAAAGACTTTTGAGGATAAAATACGATTTCTAATCTTGTATAATGTTTTTTATTGTCGATAAATATAAATCCGAATGGAAATCCTACTATTTTCGCCTCTCTGCCATTTTGAATATTGAAGTATTGTAATTGTAAAAACTATAACTTTTATAATTATCATTTTTCAATTAATGAAGCTTGGGCATTGGCACTCCAAAAATATTTAATAAAATAAGTTCTAAAATATCTCCTTTAGGAATCAAAAGAAAGCCACAGCATCGGCCAAGATGTAAGGACACGAAACACATATTAAATAATTTTCATTTCACAAAATACACCAATACGACCGAGAGCAGGTGGCTTCATCCCACCTTGTATACACACACATAGAACATACAGCGCAACGAGAGAGCAAGAGAGAGAGAGAGAGAGAGAGAGAGAATCCAAGGTGTTGCGTTAACTCAATTCAAATTGGTGTGCCGCGCGCGCTCGCTGGCATTACCATAATTTATGCGCTCTCGTGCCTCTCGCGCGCTTTATTATAAATCCAAATCGAGCGCATAATTCCGAGATATAAACATCGGGCTGCTGCCGCCACTACGGCATTACAGGAATGCGCCGCGGCGTTTGCGTTTGTTCGAGTGCCGTGATGATTTGATAGGGAGAAAGAGAGAGAGAGAGAGAGAGAGAGGCACGAGAAGCTTTGAATCCGTGGCGTTCGTCACCGACGAACTTTTTTAGGAAACTTCGTGCGATCGTCTTATCGAGATATCTTTTTCTCTCTGAGATGCATCGTTAGGCTTTTTGGTTTATTTATTCCGTGGTGAATGAATATAAGTTTGTGACTTGTAATGGGTGTATATATATGTAAGGTCCGTTAAAATCGGTTTTATTGACGAAGTTGTGCGTAAGGACAAAATCGTTAAAACGGAATTAACGGGGATGAGTGATGGTTATTGGCTGGTGTGCTGATGCTTTACATCTTGTTCTTGTTTTATGGATTTTTTAGTGATTCAGTAGCAGAGATAAAGATTGTTGTTAAAATGCAAAACTACAATTGAGAAGCGATATATTTTAATCAAATCCGGTGGATAGATAGTATACAATTTCAAATGGCGTTTACAGTTTAGATATATGCATATGAAGCAAGGTTAAAAATCGAAAACTTTTGAAACTAAAATAAAATCGTTATGAGATCCAATGCAAGTGATTTGAACAGTATTTATATATAATAAAATATTTCTACATTTGTGAATTACTTTCCAAGAATATCCTTTAAAGGACTTTTTCATCTCTCATAAACTCTGGAGGATTTTTTCCATCCACTTTTTGTATACAGATGCTGCATCTAAACATTGAATTTATTTTTTGAGCAGTTATTCGTGATATAAAGAAAGATAAAAACTTTTGAATGTATATACATTTAAAACAATACTTGAATACTTATTTTATTTCTATTTACGTAGGTATCATAATATTTATTTGTGTTTACACATATTTGAACATTATTTTATGATTTATAATATTGATTATTTAAATTTTTGCATGTACAATAGTTTATTCCAATCTAGACGTAATGAAATATTTAATACTTGTCAATTTTCAGATATTATACGTCATAATATATTCAGCTTTAGTCCAATTGAGTTAATATTTTGTAAAACCCATATTAATATCAAATGAATAATTCTTTATTAAAATATGCATTCGTCATTGATTCTGTTCTGAAAATGGAAGTAACGCTGCTAAAATATGCAATATTTGTATTAAAAATCGAAAATAATTGTATTCCTCGTATTCATATTAATTGCATGCATACATAATTAAATTATATTACTTCGAAACGTCGACAATATATTTATTAAAATGAACCAAAATAATTTTTTTTAATCATCAGCACGCTTGCCCCTCCCCAAACCACGTAATTTCCCATCTCATTACAACTGTCTTACAAAACGCACTCACCTGAAAAAGAAAGCCAAAAAATCTCGTTATAACACCCATCGGGCATTCCTCTCACTCCCACTTTAAATCACGATCGACCGAACCGGCGCAATATCGCGAGAGAAAGAAACACCTGCGCTCTCAAGCTTCAATCATCTCGCGAAACGCACGCGGCTCACCTCTCCCTCTACACATGTACATAATTACCGCGCAGCGCCTGCGAGCTCTGCGTAGATATGATTTTCGGTCTTGCAGAGGTCGGCCGTGCAGCGAACTGGACCAATTATTCAAATCTCTCATCGCCTCGCGCGCCCGCCTGTAATTATCGTTATTATCTCGCGGCGGGATCGCGGATGCCGTTAAGTTTCTCGCGAGGAGTCGTTGTACGCGGTGAGTCGATACGTGGAATGACGGTCGTTTCGTTGGTTATGAACGCGGGTAAGATCGATACATGGTATGTGGCGAGATGGTGTTTTTTCAATTGGATTTGTTTGGGTTGGAACTGTTAGACGCGGTTTGAGATGGTTGATTGTGATATTTAGATCGGATTACTTTGGATTCTGGTGCGGGTTATGGATTTTCTATCGGAATTGTACACGGGTATTTTGATAAGAGTGCACTCTTATATGTATGTACTTGAAATTGAGTATCTGGAATAATACTGTGAATACATGGACGTACAAGGAAGAGGAGAAGTTTTCTTTTTAATAAGAAGGTAACTAACAAGTACTTGTAAGTAATTATCGAAATTGTATTGGTGCAATTCTTTATTTTTCATTTTAGTTTTATATAATGTAAATGAAGTTTGGAATGTTAGTGGAACTATTTTCCATTCTTGTTTGAATCGTTTTGTTAAGGTCTAAAACAAAGTATCCGACATGCCTAAAACGGGGCTGATCCTTATATTAAGGTTAAAAACAGCCTAAAAGTATGGAATGATTTTTTTATAACACGTGTATAAAAAGACCATTTTCGGCGCATATAAAGTAGAGCTAAAGTAGAGTTTTCCGAGCGTCAGAAATAAAGTGGAGCGAAAATGAGTGTTTTCGCTCCTTTTTTTATCTTTGCTCCTTTCCTCAATAAAGCTTCAAATTAGACGACAAAAAATGGTCTTTATGCAATTTTAATAAAAAATACGGTGAACTACAAGGGGCCAATGGGCTTTTTGTCGAGGCGCCGTAAGTCATTCATTTTTTATATATCCACTTTTTATACAGTATTACATTTTACAAAATATGTAAATAAGTAAGCTTTAAAGCAGTAACTTAATTATCATTATCAACGTTTAATCCAATCAAACTTAATACACCCTACAAAGCTTCATCCAACGGTAAAATCAATTATTCCCAAAAATGCACCTTCCACCCGTCAATAGAATACCAAGATCCCAGATCCCCGTTAAACCTCATCGCCTAATCAACGTTCACGCGGTCAAGAATCCTCGACAAGTTAACGCGCCAACAAGATCCACGCATGAGCACACACCCAAAGACGCAAGAAGCGAGGTGTAAAGGCAGGTCGAAAACGTCGAGCGAACCAGCAGCAGCGGCAACTACCAACTACCTCGGTAATGAGCACCCTCCTTTAATAGCGCGCGCGAGGAGCCGAAGCGAGAGAGGAAGAGAAGAGGCCATCGGCGAGGCGCGATTACACGCGCCCAGAGCAAATACCCGAACAACAACGATAACAACAACCGACGCGCGCCGCACTTGATTTAATTAAAGCGAGCCACTCTCTCTCTCCCTCTCTACTCCTTGTACTTTTTTTTCTCGTGCCGCAGGAGGCCGAATGGTTATTATTTTGATTTCGATTTAATTGCGCGATCGTTACGCGGTACACGGTCGATTATTATTATGTATGTGGCTGCGCGGGCGGTGGAGACTCGTGCACTCGAAGCTCGGTCGCGCGTGAAATTTCCGGGGAGTAGCCGTTGCCGCGCGAGTGAGAGTCTTTTATCGGTGGTGTTGTTTTTCTTTCTTTGTGTGTACGTGGGTGTATGGGTGTAAGGTAGATTGTGGAGCGAGCGAGCGAGCGATTGGTGCCTAATTATCGGCTGAAAATTAAATTATCCACGGGGGAAGGGAGCGCTGTTGCGCGGTTTTTAATTTGATTACCGGTTTGATTTTTGATTATAAAGTGATTGACGCGGTGTGCGTATGTGTGCGTGAGTGTGTGTTTGTGGAAGCATGAGTGATTATTAATTAATATGTATTATTATATGGTGGTGGGCAAACTTTAATTTGAAGCGGGTAGAATTGAATAGTAAATCAAACCGAATCTACACTAAAAAAGGTGTAATAATATAAAATAATTTTTTATTAAAAAATTATTATTTTCATTCTGTGAATTCCTTTCCTGTGCACAAAGTAATGTATACTATAATTCACATTTCACACTATAATGCGCGCTACAGGATGTTTTCGTAGGGTATAAGCCTTTACTAATATTCTTATTATTATTGTTTTACAATGTGCATTATAGGGCTTTTATTGTACTTCATAAGCTTTTAGTAACATTTTAACTAATATACTTATTCAATTATATTCAAATAGTTCGGAGACTATTAATTCAATTAATTGATTCGACTATTTCACGTAGCCGTTTTCAATTTGTTTATACGGCTGCTGCTCTTTGGAATGTCAGCAAATTACTTCTCCAACTTTGATGAAACAGATTGAAAGCGCAATTACCAAGAAATGTACTTTCAATGTAATTTGGAAATTCAACAGATAATATAAAGCAAATATACCTGAATTTCGTAATTACTATCAACGCTAAATTGAGTATCTGTTTAGCGAAGTGCAGGAGATAAAGGTATATAATCGGTTTAGAAGATTAACTATGTTACTGAAGTATTCGGTTCATCCCTTACTGATTGAAAGTAATTGTAACAAAAAAGTACCTAGTTGTAATTCAAGCTTACACTACATATCTACGTTAACCTTACTAAATTCTATCGTATTTTGGTTTATATAAATACATAATTTATACAATTTATACAATTTATTATTATAAATATAATATTTATTTGTTATTTATTATATTTGTATATAATTTGATTTATTCCTAATTGAATGATTGAAATACTAAAAGTTATTTTATTTTATTTTTCGTTTCGACGGACGATATTCATATTTCATACTCGTGCTGATAAATCACGAAATACATTAATTAATTAAGATGAAATGCAGAAATGCATTATATGTAAAACATTTTAACGATCAATAAAATGAGATATAAAAGAGATGTTAACACAGCGCGTTTCAGAATGAAAAGAAAAGAACAAAGTCACGGCAGAATTTTAGGAATCCGAGGCTAAAAATCTCCAATGCAGCGGACCTCTTTCTGGCCATTAATATTGAAATGTGTATAAACGATCGAGCATAATGAAGTAGTCAACAGCCATGGACGAATCCGAGCGCCACTTGAGCGTATAATTTATGGCTGATAAAAATCTCCCGAGTGGTCGAAATCCACTTTTGACGTCTGAATTTCCAGAAACCCTTTTTCCCCACCTCTCCCTACTATACTTTTCCTCCTTTTGAAAGCGTCTCTTGTACTTCTCCCCGATTTTTCCCCGCTCGTAAATACCTTCGTAAAAATACCACATTTCAAACAGACGTCTTCGTGCCCCGATCGACCGCTGAACGGACGATAAATCCACGCAACGCTCGCGTTCCAGAATTATTAAATAACTGCGTATCAGCCGCCAATCATCGTAAATCGGCCGTCGTAATGAATTTCACATTCGAGCCAAAGTACGCGCGCGCCAGCGGATGCACCACGCGAGCGAGAGGGAAACGAGAGAAGAGAACGCGCGCAGGCTGTCGCGAGGCGAGCACCCAACGGCTTATTTACGTCGATTGAATTTTTCGTCCGGCCGTCGCCGTGCACGCGCGCATCCGGGGGTTCTCATCGATGAATCGCGCCGCATCAGCATTATCGGCCACTTTGCATGTGACGAGAATCCGGGAGAGGAAGGATGCGGGAAGAGAGAGATGGAGAGAGACGATGTGCAGAAGAGAGAGAGAGAGAGAAAAAGAGAGATCGATACCGTAATGAGCTGACTAGACGATAGATGCGGTAACGAGATTGACAAACAAAAGGTTTGTGATTTTCGAAAATGGTTTTAGAACGTGGAGATTGTGAAGTACAAAATATTAATGATGTTAAAAATTAAACTGATAATTAAAGAGTATTTTTAGTCTTTACGTTGATGAATTAAATGAAGATATATGTAGATATATTTGTACAATTCAAATTTACACTGAAAAATTGTCGTTTATTACATTTCTTTCAGTGATTGTCGGAATTAAAGATTTGTCAAATTTTTAGTTTACTTTTAATCTTATTATAAATAGTGCCGAAAAAAGTTATCTTAGAAGCATCCTGCTATTATTTTTCATTGTTACTGAAATTATTAGCTACAAAAATGTAATAGAAAAATATGTATTCTTAGGTTTAGAATTCTAAGACTTTTGCTTAATACTTCAATGTATTTTTAACGTAAATCTAATATATCTATGTTACCTACGAAGTGCGGTACCGACTAAAACATCTTTAATTGCAAAGTTTCTTTTTCATCGGCTTTTAACGGGTTAATATATTATATAACTGCGATATGAAAATGCGATATACTGTTATTGAATCCGGAAAAAATATGCACTATATAGAAAAAATCGTAAATGGATTTGCAATTAGTAATATTATTTGTAATACATGCACGATTTTGTTTACCTTGAGTTCAGTCTTTTATTTTCTTACCAAAACAAGTTCTTTTCTGTATTAAGGGGACCAGTCTGAGTTAAACTCGAAAAAATAATTTATTTTTAATGTGCCGATAAAATTGTTTCCTATAAAAGCAATCATAGGTGACAACATTTTTGTCGACCGTAATTCCACTCCATATGACAGATACTAAGTCTTTTATGGTTTAAATTTTTGCTAAAAATTTTATAAACATTATTTTGTAGAAAACAAACTAATTTTTTAAGAATCACGAAGAAAATTTTATTAAAAATATTTTTGTTCTCAGAACGATTATAATAGAAAAGTTTTTTAACGAGAAATTAAACTGTAAAAGTATTAGTATGGTATCACAAGAAGTCATATTACCGTCGGAAAATATATTTTTGTTGACTGTATCTCCTAGAAAAGTGCACGCCGCAAAGTTTTTCCAATAAATACAGTATTGATAATGGTAATATCTTGTGTCTCGTGGGAGAAAGATTTTGAGGTTTTACCACGGAAAAATTATAGATATTATCAAGTATTTATACTAAAAAAATATTCCAGAATGATTTCTTTTATAGGAAATTTTTTTCCTAGTTTAACTCAGACTGACCCCCTTAAGGTGATGCTAAACCTCCTGTCATCATCAAATACGGGGAACCACTTATATCATTCAATTTTCAATTTTGAGAAAATATCTCTCTGGAAAATTGTTGTTTGTGATTAGAATAATAACGTTTCATAAAGATATTTGCTAAAACTTGAAAATTAAATGAGAAAAGTGGTTCCTCGTTTTTGTCGGTGACAGATGGCTTTAGCATCACCTTAAAAGTACCAATCCTAGTGTTTTCAGGGTTGCTCTTTCGAATGGCGTTAAGAAACTTTACCAATCGTTGCCATTTTTTACAAGAATTTTACAAAAATTTTAAAAAACTATCGGTTTTTAAAGGTAAATTTTTTCTTTTTTTGCATAAAACCGTACTTTTAATATCGTATGAACTATTCAAAACGTGTTCCCGATACTTGTAATCGAAAAATATGTCATAATCTTTTTTCTTATTTAACTTGGCGGTACCTAAATGACGAACAATATGAAATTGAGTTTGTTTAAATTGCAAAATTTTTAATTACTGACTGTTAACTGTTTATTTTCTCAATAGCTTTAAAAAAACAGTTCATTACATACTTTTGAGTTACGTAAATCGAATTTAGTCTAATCCAACATCACGAATGCAGGATGGCTGCCAATAATACTGGAAATTGGTGAATGAATGCCGACACGTACTACCCTGTACGCTTATAGCGCTCACTTTCAGATGCGATTGAATCAGTATACTGATACACTCTGTTCAGGTGTGATTATTCTTTCATTTTTGTGCCGGTATGCCCCCCTGAAATTCTTCAAAGAACAACATGAGACCTTGTAAATTAAAATCGGATAAAAAATAAAAAGTTTCCATTTTTTTTTCGTAACATGCAAATTTTGTTGAAATAATATTTTTTCATCACTTGAAGTTTCTATCTTTTAGATATATTATAACTCATATAATCAGATTGTAGCTAATTATAATAAGAGGTCTTTTAAGAAACGTACTATATATATATATCGCATGAACCTCCTTAAATAATTTAAAAATAAATGTTATATACTATATTAAAGTGACTTTTAATGAACAGGAAATTACTCCATATATTTTAATTATACTTCTGATTCTGCATTTAATTACAATACAAATCAAAAAAGAAATAAGTCAACGTAAAAGATTCGAAAAATAAAATTCAACATTTATAATGCTTTGAAAAAATAATGATTTCCTATATAAAAGTAGTACAAAAGAATGGATAATAAACATTAAGCACTTCGCGCCTCAGACATTGCAGTCACTGCGCGTGCACTCTCGTAGCCATCCAGGATTATCGGGCCGCGAAATAAGTCAGCTCTCTCGCTAGCGCGAAATGCGCTGCTATACATACCTACCTCGTTCGTCCAACTCTCTCTCTCTCTCTCTTTCTCCTTCTCTTTTTCGCGTTATCCTGTACCTTTTACTCTCCCCTTATTTACCTTTATTCTCGACCTCGGAACTCCTCCTTTGCCCTCCCCCGAGGGCCATTCCTATTTGTCCTCCTGAGAGCGAAACCGTGTCGCTATGGCTCGTGCACTCGCGCGCGCGAGGCGGCGGCAGGAAGAAGAATATTTTGAAAGAAGAGACGGAAGGCAGGATTATAGTGGATTAAATTAGATTCGATATTAAAATTTTCGCAGAGCCTCGAAATGCCGAAAGATATTGAGAAGCTCGGCAAGATTGTGGTTATTTAAATCTGTCGTGAATACGATAATTAAAATTAGGAAATCATTTTTCAGACATACTGGCAGTCATTTTCATTGAAACTAATTCCTTGTTAAAAATCTCTTGTTGAATTTTCTGATACGTAATGTCACTGAATATCCATTTCTACTGTGATTAATAATTGAAGCAGATATAAAGTAACTCAAATTTCAATTAATTACTAAAAATTGTATATTTTCATGAATTTCTTTTTGTGAAGTCAGTATAAATATTTGTATATTTCGACTTCAATGTTGAATTTTTATTAAAATGTAAATGAATAACGTACTTTAATTCACTATGTAACTCATATTATAAGTTCATAAACTAAAATTTAATTTGTACTCACAAGGACACCCTCCGGGTCACGGAATTTGATGAAACTTTAGGAGGTATTTTTTGTACCTAAAATGAAACCTAGCACCCGTAGTTTCTTCCAATGGGCCATTTCTCTCGAAATAAATATAAGTCATTATATCCCAAATGCATATAATTTTAGTAAAAAAACACTCTTCTTATCAACGTAACTCTGCATGCTTTTACAGTAAAAAATGGTCTTAAAACATCTTAAAACTAGACGAAAAGAGCTTTAATTTAAGCTTTGTTGCGTGTAAAAATATTAATCCGAGTAAAAGTTATTAACAATCGAATATGATGCCAGGAAATGCATGAATATTGGATGAAACTTAATTGTTATAAATTCGGTGCTTTTTCACACATCTTTAGTCACCATTTTAATTGTTAATTACTATTATTCAGATTAATATTTTTACATTATTAAAGCTCTTTTTGCCCAGTTTTATTGTATTTTAAAACCATTTTTTATTGTAAATTTAAAACGTGCAGATACGTTGAGAAGAAAACGTGCTTCTTTTTACTAAAATTATACGCATTTGGGGTATGACTTATATTTCGAGAAAAAAGGCCCATTGGAAAAAACTACAGGTGCTAGGCTTCATTGTTAGGTACAAAAAACAGCTCTTAAAGTATCATCAACTTTCGTGACCCGGAGGGTGTGGACTCTCCTTGTCAGTAATAGAAAATTCCAGGAAAATCCAAGGAACCAATTCATGCTCAGAATCAAGATTCTGTACATGTTACTATATGAATTGTTAGCACAAACTTAACAATAATAACAAAATAAAATCATGATCGTGAAATTAATTATTGACTATCTACAAATGTGTATTAAAAGCCTAGAATTAAAATGTAAATAAAATTAACATTTATGGAAATAAGAGTTCAGGTCAAGAATTACTCGCGATCAGAAACTGACTACGTAAACGTAGTGTGATAAGACATTTTATTTATTATTTCTATTGTTTATAATTTCTCTATACTTTACACCAATAAAATATAGTTCTCATAACGCACTAACCTTAATATTTCTATAGATAACATTTTGTTACTAAAAATGTAATATGATTTTACACAAAGTTACTACCTAGTATTTTCTTTGCACTTAACCAAACTGGAAGAAAAACTTTTAATCAGCTTCAAATTTTACTTTCCACCTCCACCCGAGAAAGAAAAATACCACTTGCATTCATCCCCAGATTAAAATCACCACCCGGTAAGAAGATAGAAATAAAAATTTAGACATACATCCCCCGAAGAAAATTAGAAACGGGCAGGATATCTCAGCAGCTCCACGCGTTAGCAAGGGTGAAACTCGTCGTCGGCAGCCTGTTTTACGGCCGTCGAAACAAGCCTCCACGCTTATACGACTACAACGACGACGTCGACGACAAAGACGCGAGCTTGCATCTCAGCCACGGCTTTCCGGTGCCCGCGTATAATGCTGCCGAAGCTTTTAGAGCTTTCTTCTCTCGCCCGGCGAAATCAGAAACTCTTTTTTATTACTTTCGGACTTTTAAAGCTCGCTGCTGGCTGGTTGGCTGCTGCCGTGCAAGTGCAGCCAAGCTTTTCATGGCGATTTAATGACATTCGGAGGGCTTTTATTAATTCTTTAAATTGATGGAGGCGAGAGAGTGTCTTCTTCCTAGGCTCTATCACTGTCTTTCTTGCGCTTGTTTGCCTCCCGGCTTTTGTCCCGCTCGGTTGCGTACTTCGTTCCAGGTGATAGAAGACACTTGAGAAATAGTTGGCCGAGCTTTCCTGAAAGGGTATAATGATGTAAATTAATGGATTATCCCAATTATTGCGAGTAAATTACGTGGTTAATTGTAAGATGGTCTTGTTATATGTTTACATGGTGGTATAATAAACTATCTACGTATTTTATTTATGCGAATGGCCATTTCTATTCTTTTTTTATAATATGCAGTTAAAATAATAATTTAACAAGACAATCAATTGTAACCATCTGTTTTCATAGTATATTACTAGCTATTGACGTATTTAGTTCATATTATATGATGAAGCTATGAACAAACAAGTTATTTGATTATAATTATATCTACCTATTTACACAAAACATTATTTAAATATCAAATTCATGTCGATGGCGTACTTTAGTCATTTTCATTATTAAGGGGTAACACCACTCTAACCGCCCGAAAAAT
Organism: Gastracanthus pulcherrimus; assembly: GCA_949152435.1. NCBI lineage: Eukaryota > Metazoa > Arthropoda > Insecta > Hymenoptera > Pteromalidae > Gastracanthus > Gastracanthus pulcherrimus. The sequence goes on along the minus strand of OX424572.1, from coordinate 189,492,160 downwards.
GTCTAATTTGTACAATTTTTTACAAGAGTAGGAAAGAAGGGATCAAATTTCTTTTTTCAGGGTTTACTATGCATATATTGAGGTGCAAAAATATATTTTTTTTACATTTAAATACAAAATGGTGGCTATACAGCGAATCTCGTGAGAAGCCCTTTTCAAACTGGGCGCACTCATAGCTTCAACGCCATTGCATGGATCGACTTGCAATTTTTACAGTAGCTTCACAAATATATTCTCCATCGAAGTACGAAGCCGTTTTTTGATATTCTGAAAATTACTTGTTTTATTAACAATTTACTAGTCTTTTTTTAGTCGAAAATTCATACGTTTTGTTCAGAAGTGCACAGTTTCTACAAAAATTGGAATAAAAAAATCCTACGTACTTCGATAGCTATTAATATGTACATTCAGAAAATTTTTGGTTTTTTGTTCCAGCTCTCACGGTTTTCGAGGAATTGGTGCGCCCGCGGAGCACCTTCAAAAAAATCTTTTTCCACAGATCTGCTGTAGCGCCGCCATTTTGTACAAAAATCATAATAAAAAATTTTTTTTTCATACATCAATATGTGTTAAATGAACCATCTAAATATGAATACTATTCCTTTTCCCATAATCCCAGAATAAATTGTCAAAATTAGGCCTTTTTTTCGGCCTCTAGAGTGGTGTTATCCGTTAACTCTATTTGCATTTTAATAATTATTTAGTTTTAATTTAATTATTTTGTTATATACTAAAAAATAATAATCAACCATTTAATTTTCATCTTCAAATTGATATACATGAATTTGTACATAAATAAATATCATAAATAATAGCAACCTTTATATAATATATGAACACTCAAGAATCCCAGTGTTTTATAATATTGACACGTTTATTACCGAATGCTAATGTAGTCTGCTCTAAGCCTCGCTCATCGCAATATAAACTGACAAATCTAAGATGGTAAGCACACTAACCCATCGAGTTCTAAAAAAATTTACAGTCAATAATAGTCAAATCCATCACAGACCAAACGCTCGTTATAATTTACACGTCAATATTTCACTCCCCTGCGCAATAAAAAGGAACAAACCCGTAAACAAAAACGAATCCTTCCACAAAGCCTCCCGATCGGCGCTGCAAAAAAAGACCCGAGGCACCGCTGCACCATTAAAATGTGCGATCGAAATCGTAAAAAACTCGGGAGAGAGAAAGCCCATGAAAACAGAAAGACGAGAGAGAGAGAGAGCGTGCCTAACCACCGTTTTACAATGTGATCAAACTCGTGTACGCGCGCGCGACGCGCCGCCGTAAATCAAACGCTCGCTCGTGGCCGCACTCGTCCCGAAAAATGTCCCTAAAACGCCACGCCGTATCTACACCATACGCCATAGAATCCGATATAAATTAATACGCTTTTTACGAGCTCGCCTCTGTGCTCGCGCAGCTTCTGCCGCATCGGTGTTTCTTCGGCCTTCAATTAAATGCGGGCCCAGCTCGCGATAAATTCAGCTCGCGCGGCTACCCGAAAACTCGGATATATATACCTCTTCTTTTTGTTCCAACTCTGTCCACCCGACTCGCCTTTTTCGGAGCTAAGACGCGCGCAGTCGATGAATTAAAGGCAGAGAGAAGACACGGAGGAGGAGGAGAAAGAAGAAAAAGAAGGACGAGGAGGAGTGAGTCTGGTCGATGAGGCGAAAGTCGAGGAGACAGGACGACGATTCCTTTTCGCTTTTGCCGTCGGGCCCCGGCGATTCGCAATCGCGACACGGGCGGGATTAGTCGATTGAATAATTCATTGTCGTCGGCCTTGTCAAAGAGCGAGGTGCGCGCGCTGCAGTGCAGCGCATCGTTGTGTGTGTGTGTACCTGCGTGTGTCTCGCGCGGGCGTTCTTGGCTTTCTTTTTTTGCCTTTCCTGGCCTGTGCTCTCTCGGCTAACTCTGTCTTTCCTGTGTGCCAGTCCCTTTCATCCTTCATTTTTGCTCTTGTTGAGCTGCAGACGGTATAACAAGCAGTTGATTTTCAAAGTAAATAAATAGATGGCCTTTTGCTTGGTCGTTTCGTGTTCTTGGATTCAAGGTTTAGTGTGTATTGGTTTCTGATTGTATGTTTTATGTTGTTTTTATTCTTTAACAAAAATTGGATTACAATTAAATCTACTGGCAAACTTAAGAAAATTCAGGAATCAAATTGTTCAAAAGAATATGTCCTGGTAATTTCAAAAAGTTTCATCAAATGATAGTGCACGGGTAAAGTTGAGTAAAACAGTAAAAGAAAAGGTGTAAATCCGAATGGTAGGGATCCGTCTTAAGCAGTGATTTACTCTAGCACTTGTTTCATCGTTCAAAAGTATTTGCAAATACTTTACTACTGTCTATTATCATAAATTGAAAGAATCCTAATGAAATTAAAATGAATGAGAAATCAAATAAATATGGAAATTAATCCGACATTTGTGTTTCAATTCCGCACCAGTGATTTCGTTTGAAAAAATTTTTCATACATTTGCAGACTGTCAGAATCTTAAACTTCGTTACTTGTCAGTGATTTCAAGGTCTCGGCTCTACGAATCGACGAGAAATACCACACATACAGACACTCCCTTTACCCTACTTGTTTCAAGTTTATTTTGTTCACTTTTTATCCGATGTTCAATGTCGTCTCTCTATTTTCTCTCTTTCGCGATTGGTGTGCATCGGCACACAAGATACACACGCATACACACATACACGCACATACATACGTACACATACACACGCACACACATTTATATACACTCACACTTACATACATCGCGCCTATAAATACGCGAGATCGCCAAAGACGCGCCGAATCACTCATAATTCGCCGCATCGACTGTGTCGGCAATGTACATCCATTTTTTTCTCCCGTATCACTCGACCGCAAAGATATTACACATCAGACACGCACACACACATACAGGTATACTATATACACCCGCCCTCCAATTTTTTTCTTACCATCGCAATGTTCGATCGGCTTCGCCGTATTACAAGGCGTAAATCTCATTCGGCGTTCGACGACGACTCGGGCAATAAAGTCAATCGATAATTTATTCGCGCGATTCGCGGGCCCCTCGTCGTAAAAAGGCGCGAGAGCGCGGCCGCGTCTATAATACGTTATTACATATATTTTTCGTCGGTTATAGCTCCGCGTGCGTCGATACACGAGTGCCCGACGATTTCTTCTTTCGTCGCGGAATTGTGATTTATATACGCGGGCGGCCGTGCGCGCGCGTATAAATATTTTTTTCTCCGATGGCTGCATTTGAATAATCAAAGGCACTTAAGCCGCGATGCGCGCCCGCGAACTCGCGTGGGCTGTTATCTCCTCGAAAACACTTGTACCGGGCTGAATTTAAAACGCCGTAAAAGTTATGCGTTGATCGGTTTGTTCGGTTCGTTCGGTGCAAGCAAGCGCGCACTTGATTAAATAAACGCTGTGTAATATAACGTTCGGGGAATAAATATTGGGCTTTATGCGAAGTTAACGAGTATTTATTTGACCGTCAACCTGTTAAACCATTATAGTTGCCTTTAACGCGAGGGGCGAACAAAAAGTATAGATTGTTTCTTGGTTGGAACGAGTATTTTATTGCCGAGCTACATTTCTTCATCGGATGTATGCCTTTTATGATCATATTCGATTTGCGTTGGGTAGAGAGTTTGAGGGTTTCAATTCTTCGCTCTCATCGATAATTCATTTTTATAGAATACGTTTGGCTTTTTACATTCAATATTAACTAATTTTACATCGATATAATACATATTGTATTTAATATTATATTATATTTGATAATATATATTATATACTATATTATATTATATATTAAGTCAATTGAGATGAACTTTTTTTCGCAAAATTTGAAATCCGACCTTTACTTCTTTTGATATGTGTAAATATTTATGCAATATAAATATTATTTTCATTAAACCCTTACATATTTATTCATAACACTGCATAAATGCCATCGAGCATTTATTTCTGAAATATCCAAAAACAAAGTAATATCTCACATCAGCTACACTTTTATTTGGTTTAAATTGAATATTTCAGATTTTTATCCGTGAAAAAATAATGTATTTTCTTAAAAAAAGGATAATTAGGCCAATACTTAGATATACATTTTGAATTACAATGAATTAATACTTTATACATTTATAACCACGAGTTTCGTTTAACTCTTATAATAGTTATAATAGTTTCGTAAAAATCATCCATATGAACGTCTTAAACTACCGCATTAATAAAATTACCTGGTTCACAAAGAAAAAGAGCATAATGTTATCTAATACACAGAAATATATGTATACACCCAATTTCGCGTGCTTAGCTTACCTTAAAATTCTGAAGCGTGTGCCTCAGTGCCAGGGAATCGACAATAATATGACTCTCAAGAGATCTGTATAATGCACGCGATGGTTCTCTAGCAACTGATTACGAGTAACAGACTTCCATGTTTGCCTTCGGTTAGTCGGTAAAAAACGTCATTGAATGTACCCTTAATATTTACATTTGAAATCGGTAAGTATACCTTTAAAAATCTAATCGAAATGTTTGGATGATATTTTTTTACTGAAATAATTTATTAATTCTTTTATTCTTGTTCATGTCTTATTTTACAGCATAAAGTATTCGGCTCTTATTAATATTGAAAATATTCGTTTCACTATCAATCTGCAGCGTTAAATGAAATAATAGAAAGTACTAATCCATACTAGAATCCGCAATTTCTCATTCTTATTTCACCTGCACGCCCACCCGCAACTAATTAACCATCCAATAATGAAACGCGGAAGTAAAGCCCGTATAGCGCATTTTTAACCGGGGGAAAGAAAAAACGACGGAAAGCCGAGAAAATGCAATTACAAGCGGCAGATCCAGGCTTTAGCGTCGCAAATAAGAGAGCCAGAGAAAGAGAAAGACACAACGAGAAAGAGAGCCTAAAGGAATGATTAACGAACGCGAAGCAACTGAGCAATTACATCTAGCGCGCGCGCACCTCGCTAATCCGTATAAATTCCACCACGCGCGCGAGATCCAAATTTACAGGAACGACGTCCACATGTCTCCTCCACTTTTTTCCTCCTCTTTCCGTTCTCGCACACACCCACCCGCGAAATCACCTAATCCTAGCCTCGGGGAACCGGGAGCCGGCGCAAAAGGAAAAGAAAGACGCGCGTAAAAAAAAAAGGAAGAATCTCCCCCAGGACTTTATCTCTCCTGCGGAGCAAAGCCTCGCCGGCAGCGGCGTGTATCTGCAATATTGGTCCGGTAATGGGAGAAACGGAAGAGTCTCCGGTACGACCAGCTGAGGCCACCTCGCAGCTACATATATATATATATATATATATATATATATATGTATATATACCTACACCCCAGTGCAGTGCAGAGAGAGAGAGAGAGAGATGAGTCATTGGTCGCAACGGGAGCATTACGCTGCAACTGGGCCCCGGCGTTGCGATGCAGTGGCGAATTCCGGTAGCGATAATGATAAATAGCCAGGGTGGCAGGGGCGGCAGTAGAAGCGGGCCAGGATTAGCTCGATATCCGTGCCTTCATTAATTCGCGCGGGAGCTGGAGCCTGAATAATCCAAGACTCAATATTTCAAGAAATTCTCCGATACGTCGCTGCGCCGCTCTTTATGCATCCCCCTTTCGCTCGATAGCCTGTGTGTGTGCGTGCGCGCGCGCGTGTGTATATATATGTATCTCGTTGGATTTCTCTGTGTTCTCGGGCTGATAAAGCGAAACGCGTAGAATTTTGCGCGAAGCGCGTGGAAGGAGGATTAATGGTTTTCCGTAACGGGTTTCTCTTCGGCATGGGACGGGTGTTAGGAGGATAGTCATAATCAATGTGAATTATTGCGCGATTAGCGCTGGATATAACGTTGATTTTAATAAATCGATCGAGGAGGATGCGGCGGGGGCGGTCGCTGGCTTTCATTAAAACTGATTAGACGCGGGTGAGAAAGGCGGGAGGGGGGAGGGAGAGAGTGTTGTGGGCTTTGTGTGTGGGTGGGCGAGGGAGAGCTGAGTATATTTATGGATAATTATGGGAAGGTGTTATAATTGTGATATATCGCGGTGGCGTTATTGTTTTTTGGGGTTTGTATCGCGGCTCTCGCCTTTGGCCGAGTGCGGATTAATGGAAGGTGGTAAATTGGTTTCGTGCTTATTAATGGGCTAATTTGTGTGGTCCCCGGGAAAACGGTTTGCAAAAATCGAAGGGAATATAATGCGTTTATAAGTACACCTGGTATCAGTACGCATATTTCATTTATTATATTTTTGTGTGGACCGCCCATGGTATTATCAGGAATATTTCATATCATAAAATAAACAATCGCTTTGGACTAAAATAGACATTTATATGTAGATAAGATGAATGTTCTAATTTCTACTTATTTAAGCATAGCCGTGGATATGTAAAAAGGTTTTTAAGAAAGTTATTCTCGTAACTTTTTGAAAATTATATATAATAATCACTGTAGCAACGACTTGAATTGTGTAAAATGAAATTATTAAGAATGAAATATTCACCGCGACATCAGGGGCACAAGTGAGTAAATCGTATACGTAAATAGTTCCTTATATTAAAATAATAATCTGGGAAAATATAGCGCTACCTCGAATTACGGTTCGAAAAGTTGTTTTGTCGTTCAAAAATGAACTACCTCGTTTTTGTTTTTCAAAAAGGTGCCACTTCGTTTTGCCATTCAAGAACGTACTACTTCGGTTTCATTTACTACACCATAGGTTATACAGTATACACGTACTTAAACTCCCAGTGCAAAATGTAATTTCAGAAGACTTAATATCGATAAAAATTGATTAATTTTAATGTCACTTCATTGCATATAATTCAACCTGATGCATGGTTTTATACTTAAGAAAAAAATTATGTAACTGTGTAATTATTTACCATTCACCACCAGTAATAATTTCTATTAAAATAGATTATTATTTTTTTGACGTATAATGAACGTGTTTATAAGTGAAAAGTTCAACATGTCAGATATGTAAGATCTTCTTTGGAATACTAAAAAATACAAATACAGTGATATATTTTTTTAATAGAATTCGGGAAATTTGGTATTTATTCTTTTTTAAGCTCAATCATTATAATTAACAATATTTTGTATTCTAATTGATTCAAAGTTTCAATTTTTGTTTTTATATTCAAAGTTACTTGTGTCTTAATAAAAATAACATTGTATAAATATCTGCAATAATGAGAAAAATACAAACTGAGTAGAAATTGGAATAGTGACTTCGTTGCATATAATAATTGTTTAGCGCATAAAAATAAATATGTTTTGCTCAAATTTTTATAAATAACAGTTTTTAAGATAATGCTACATATTTTAGAACTATTTCTGTCGAATAATCAAAAATTACATCATAATAATAATCGAGAATGGAATCGTACTATCTCTCTATAAAAGACTGATTGTGAGATCACGCAGAAATGCGCGCGCATTCATTGCGTTGCGCACGCATCCTGTGAGCTGCGAGCATGCCTAGGTTTGCGCGCGTAACGCTATCATCAGTATATAGCAGTAGCATCAGTAAGGCGTAATGATAGATAGAATTACTTGAGTTACCGTTGTACAAATAAAACTCAACTTTTTGACATTTTTTTCTTCTTTCTTTTTTAAAAGAAGCTGATCATTTAATTACATTAATTTTACTTTAAGATATACAACAATACAGTTGTATATGTAAATAATATTTAGTGAATATTTGATTGAGTGATAGCATATAATTTTCGAATTATAGAACTATAAAGAATATCTTAATAAAACAATAAAACACACAAATGAAAACCTTTAAAAAAATATGTTATTTCAAATAAAGAATCAGAGAAAGACAAGTAATTGAGTAATCATGTTTTGACATTAAAAATCATAGGATTGCTGATTGAAACTTTTTGTAACTTTCGTGGATTTGAGGTATGCTATAGTAATGCTGTAATAATCTGGCAGTAGCAATATGACACACTTCGTTTATACATATGATTTTAAGTAGGTAACCTGATTCTAAGTTAATTTATTAAAAATACATCAGGTAAGAAATCAAGTGAGAAAATGTTTTAAATTTTCGGGCTTTTTTCGCATCATTTAGTAGTTAAAAGCACCTGAATTTTTCTAGTGACCCTTCTATTTACGTATCCGATTATCCTCATATTGTCATAAAACCATCGTCTAATTATTTGTATGTAGGCATATGATTTAATACTTTAGTTAAAACTTTATGATATCGTTAACAATCATCTTTCTCATATTATAAATAATGCATATATATGATTCCACGTACTAAAATGATATTAATATCCACTGCATGCAATTGCTATTGACATTGCTAATGTTTGAAACTGTGGCGCGCATAGCGCACCAGGGTGTCGAGTACATTAAAACCTTCAAAATGAAAATTTTATGCAACCTTTGATATGAATAAATTAATTATAAATATTTTGTCTACAAGCAAGGCGTAGGCGACCATCTGAAAAATGCAACGACACATATGCAAACGCCTCATCGCGCAATCAATCCCACACCCTACACCCGACCCTTACAGAACTCGCAAATTGCAATCTGCGAAACCCGACGCCGAAAGCTGCAGTTGATGATTTACGGATAGTCGAGCTAATGCAGCTAATGCTCGGACGCGCGCAGAAAAAGTGATACAGCGCACCGATAAAGTGATTGAATTTCACCGTTCGCGCGCGCTTCGATCTTCCTTATTGGTGTACACGTATATACGCATAAAGCGATGCTTGGGCGCCAACGTCGTCGTCGTCGTAGTCGCAAAGCGCACCCGCATACATAAAATGCAATCACATCAGCGCGCGCTGGGAGACGCGTTGCGCGCAAGAGAGACTGAGAGAGAGAGAGATGCAGCGAGGCGATAGTGTTTCGCGGCTCGTAAACCTATAAGAGCGAGCGCCGGGATCTATTTAACATATTACCACGCGCGTTGGGCGCGCGACACGTGAGAGCTGCGCATGAATATTGACGGCGTTCTGGAATTATTGAATAAGCTGGGATGCGTCTGGTGTCAATCGTTACGATTTCATTATGTTTGAAATAGTTTTTTGTACTCGTTAGGGTGAGAGGTATATATATGACGACATTGTAGAGTATTTTATTAAATATATATCGTTATTGTACGGTTACTTATATTTCGAATACAGTTAATTAGGGTGTTATTCACTAAATTTCGTGTATTTTCACTGTCTATAATAGTTAATAACTTTTGATATTATTAAAACTTTTTAACGCAGCAATGTCTTAAATTAAAGATCTTTTCTACTACTTTAATTTTCTTTTAGATGAAAAAATTTTTTTCATCCCTAGGAGTCAAGTAATTGATGCATATCAATAATGACGTTTTAAGTTTATAATTCTCATTTTAAATTCCCATATATAAGAAAAATTTCTACGTTTAAAATAGTATAATAATAAGATCTGTTTTGCATATTGGAATATTCTTTTTTATATATTGTATGACCTAAACAAGAATTAAAATGAAGTTATAGAAGTATGCAGCAATATGTTTCCTTTTCGTAACTTTTGGAACCCATTATCAACAAATGTTATATAGAATTATTGCTCTTACGTAGAGTGCCATTTTTTTACTAACGATCAGACGGCTACCTGATAGATATGTTTGCAAATCATCCTAAAGCAACATTAAAAAAAATTGTATAAGAGTATTTTATTGCAGAATTTTGTACGCTTTTATTTTTATTATGTTTATTTTTTAATATAAACTTGTATTTTATTACTTTATTAAAGATATATTGAATTTGAATTCATTTGATAACTGCGTATTTGATTTTGTATCGTACGATTTTAGAATTTTGTGCGTGACACATCAAGTTACTTATTGAAAGATTTATAACTAATATTACAGAGTCATCTGCATAAGCAATACACTTTCACTTTTTTATTTACAATATATATCTTATACATATACTCGTACGAATATTTACATTATTCACCTGTATTAACCATTATATATTACGATCAAATTATCTTAATAGTCACTTTAAGTGGTTATACCTCGTTTTGGTAGCTCTTCAATTACGCACGCCAGATAAGAAAATTAATTAACCCATTCGAGAAATTCCACGGCATTTTCTTATCCGAATAAATCGAAAGATCGAAAGCTGCTGAATCGGAAAGAAAAAGTAAGCGGAAATCCGAGGCATGCAGGCAGCCAGACGGAAAAGAGACAGAGAACGAAAACTCGTCCCGCGTGTATACGCGATTGCGCATCTGCCGTTTGGTCTGGTAAACGATACGAGATTCCTGCCGAGCGGCGACGAACATCGCGCGCCGCCTTATCGACCATACCGCGTATAAACAAATGGCAGCGGACAGTGCCTTATCGTAATCAGGGAGCTTCTTTATTTTTCAGACTATCGCTCTAACGCGTCCAGGCCTGCGCTCTGGAATCGCTGACTAAATAGACGGTAGCGCGTCGCTGCTTGCACACGGGGGAAATGATAATTTTCACCTTTTTTATGTGTGTGTGTGTGTCGTTCACTGTTCTGGAAACATATGTAGAATATAATGGAACGTGTGTTGACTTATGATAATTTTCATGTTTACTTACAGATGTGATTCTTTTTGGATAGAAATGGTTTTCTTGTATAAACCAGCTCTTATTTTTGAGTATAGATATATTTTCATAGTTGTGCAGTTGACAAGATAAAATGTATTTTTGTGCTATTTAATTAACGATATTTGATATTTTATACAAGTATTACATTTTACGAAAATTACAATGGTCCACTGTAGTTTTCATATTGTCGTGAGTAGTAAAATGTAATACTTGTATAAATTCCAATACTAATTGTTTCTACTTTCGTATCAAGGATAATATTGTAAGATGATATTAATCATAATTTTTGTATTGTTTTTGATTTCATTGTATCATGAAGTATATTTTTACAACTTTTGTTATGATTGTTATCATTTATCATTTAAAAATACGTGTTTCAGAATGTTTCTTAAATAAAGAAAATAACCCAATTACCATAATAAATTCGGTTCCTGATTAGGACTCGATCACTGATTTATTATTCTAAATTGTTTTACCACATAAAAAATACCCGTATGGAAAAAACTCTCTAATATACAGTCTAATAAACATAAAAAAGTCTACTAACCCACCAAAATTTAGCTGAGGGTACGAAATAATAGTCAACTTCAGAGTTTTTTCCATACGGGTAATTATGACTCACCATTTTAAAACATATATTTAAAGTTTAAAAAGTCAGAACAAAATTTATTTGAATCGAAATGAATGATGATAATTAATTACTTTTAACTATCAAGATAGAAGACTACTACTAGTATTGGTAAAATAAAATATCATCAGAACGATATATTATATTGATTGAATAACTATATTGTTACCTATCTAGGTATACTGAAAAACTGAACCGTCAATAAAATCAACATTTGCATTATTTAAAAAAAAATCCTGTATCCAAAGTAAACATTCAAGAACCTGCCTGTAGCAATACCCATGCAAATAATTATTACGATCCCCACTGTCCCCAAATAAAAACCCCCCTTCCTCCCGTAATATCTAAGCCCTCGAAAATCCATCGATCTAAACTTTGTTATTTCAAAGTCTCGGTCGCGCGCAGTGTCACAAAGGCTCCCCCATCCAACTTCTCACTCGCCGTATTATATCTATCGCGGCTCTGCCCAACTCCGTCAAGCCGCAAAGAGCATAGGCGCAGAGACACGGGGAATTTGTAAGGAATTTCGTTAGAGGATCTAAACAATATCCCCGGCGCGCGACTCGACTCGTCTCCGCGGTAGACGTTATTGGGATTAGGGTGTATATTCTCCGACGGCGGAGGAGCGTAGCTTTGCGACGTCGTATATTTAAGAGAGAGAGAGAGAGAGAAGGGAGGCATCTGTTGCGCTTCCATAAGCAACATTTACATAATCGCCAGGGCTCACGGAGTTTCAGATTCTCTCTTTCGTCTTCCGCGTGTGTGTCTGCGTTCTTCTTTCTTTTATGCCGTGGTGTATTATGTATATTATACCGCGCGCAGCCTCGGATGAGTGACAGTCTGTTCCTTTCCAACGATTTCCCTTTGCCGGAGTGGAGTTTTCAAGCTGGAGGGGAGGATGGAATTCTTTGCTTGCTTTCATATTTCACGCACAGCCAGACGTTTTGCCGCGTGCGGCCCGTCTTGTTTCCGCGGTTGCGGGGGATTTTGCGCGTACCGCGTGTCAAAAAGTCATTAAAAGTATTTCGTTGTGGGACGCTGGCAAGGCTATCTTGGATATAATTGTATTTTCTCGAGTTGTTATTTATGCATTGAGTGGAGCCGGGATTATTCTTTGCGACTTGCAATAAGATTGTCGTTTTCTGTGATTTCTGCTGATGCGTGGGCTCTCTCAGATGTGGATTTAAATTAAATTCTAAAATGATAAATATTTATAAAACGGAATGGTATTAAATTATTTTTAACTTTTTTAATAATTGATACGTTATGTGCAAAAGCAACTTAATCCGAGTGAATTTGTTTTTGCATCCAATTCCATAATTATTTTTAGTATAGTTTCAAATTATAGTTTATTAGAAAGTATTATACAAGTTGAAGAAAAATTGTTTGCATATAATAAATTTACCTTTATGCATATATTATCAGTTTACAGAAGATAAGTTATGTAAAATATAAAATACTACATTTTTTTATGCTGAGTGTGAAGTGAAATGTTATAAATGATGAATGAGACATGGAAGAGGAATGTTATCCCTCTAAAAGGATAAAGTCATATTAAACGTCTTCATCATCGAGGCAGAGCCAGAAATTCTCGATCAAAATGATTAGTCATAGTCTTAAAAGCTCATCTATGCATGGATCGATCAATTTTACAGGGATTATCAGAACGAGATCGCGTGTAAGTTTTCTAAGATGAAAAAATCTAACTTACAGCTAGATAGCTCAATCTCTTAGCTTTTAGACGTTAATTAAATCGATTTCTCGTTCTTAATTATCATATATCGTAAATGATAAAAATTTAAATAGTGGAATACGGGTTTTAAAAAAATATATTGTATTGATATAAGAAACTTTAACATTAAATGTATTATAATATTAGTTTTAAACGCAATCGCCATTTAGACATGGCAAAACTGGGATGCTAGAACTTATTTTGTCACTATTTTAGATGAAATCTTTTATGAACTTGCTCCATCTTACTCAGAATAAACCATATCAAACCTTTTTCCCCTTAAACAATACTTTAGTTTTTAGCATTTACCGAAGCAAATTAAGGTAGGACCCCAAATTTACCGATTTTCGCTGCAAAAGTCATTCAATGCAAGTAATCTTGTTTCTCAGTGCACTAAATATAAGCGTTTGTGTAAAAAAATCTCTTGCATAAGCGATTATACAGAGCATATATACGTGGACTACTTCCTTATATTACTATGTTATTGCCGGTCGTCGACTGCACCAGACACTTTGCAACAGAATTACAAATCTTACAATAGCTACGTGCAGCAGAATTTCGACGGAATTGCAGTAACTAAAATATAAAAAGTGTATGTATAGCAACAAATTGTAAGTATTTTACGCAATTTTTTCTGAAAGCCTGATGCATGTGCACATGTTTTAACAAAGTTTGTAACAGATTGAGATGGAACTAATCAAATAAAATTATAACCTTAATTACACGCGTTTCTACATGCCAATATTTAATACAAATGTTGAACTTACATATTTCCGTATTAATTTACCCAGCGATGACCCTGTGAAAGTCCTCATAACGCAACCGTATCGCCTACCTCGTTCAGCAATTATAGCCTTGTTCGTTCACTATCATTATTATCGTAGCTACGGAGACTAATTTACAACTCGTTTTTATCCGCAATATATTAGACTAGCTTCGAGAATAAATTTGATTCGGTTTCGCACGCAAAACAAAAAGGTCAATATTATTTGTCCACAAGCTTCTTATCGCTTCAATTTCGATTTCCCCTTCATCGCGCAAAGCTCATCTCGAACACCCAATCACGCATTAAAAGACAATAAAAAAGAAAATCAAAGCTGCATCAAGTCGAACAAGCAAGTTAAGAAGATGATCGCGGCAGGCTTGCACAGTAGGTACACGACCTCGCGCCTCACTACAAATATCCCTCGCCTGTGTGTATATCTATATACATATGGATAAACATTGCTCTTCGAGGAACTCCGTATGCATAACAATGAATCCCCAATGCGACTTCGGCCGCGCGTACTACACCAGCCGAGCCGAGAGACGGAGATAGTCCGCGAGCGCGCGTTACAAGCATCCGCGACGCCACCCTATATGTCCCTCTCTTTCGCAAGCGGGCACTCGTCGCGCGTCGTGGGAGGAAGGAAGGGCGACACTCTTGGAGCTGGCGAGAGAGACGTGGGAGGAAGAGCGAGAGATGCTCTCTTGCTCTGTCACGCTCGCTGCGCGATGGAGGAAGAGAGAGAGAGAGAGAGAGAGGGGGGGAGAGTGTTATAATTTGCATGTAGCGCGAGAGAGAGAGAGAGAGAGAGAAGCCTCAACCTGCTGCACGTCCTCTTCGTCGTAGTCGTCGTCATCATTTCGCGTGGTATACGTTCTTGGCTGTATATAGGATTACAGGAGTTATTCCTGGAAATCTCAACGCGATAAATAAATAATTTAGCTTATAAATTCAAAATTCACTTACGTGAAAGTAAATTGATAAATGTATAATACAATCAAGTTGGTAAAAAAGGAAACTTTATATAATTAGGAGTCATTCTGCATTTTTGATAATATTAATTTTATAACCATGTTTAGCATAATTGATTATTCTGATATAATTAAAAGTCATATATTATATTTAAACCATAGCTACCGTGGTGATGGAATATTCGCGTAAATTCAGAAAAATATTGTAAAAGACAAATAAGTTTATTAGGCGTTAAATGTATCTTTTGTCAAAACTAAAATGTGAAATAATTCCATTCCCAATAATTAACTGAAAATTACGTTGGAAAGTTGCGAATAATACTAATCATAACGACAATTAAACTAATTTAAATACGATATTTCAGTAGTTTACAGAACCGTTTCCGCCTTAGCTGATGGATTGGAATCTGAAAAAGAGCCAAGTTTAGACTTTAAAATCTTCTCTGGGCAGATTTATCCGCAAATATGTAAGTTTTTAATTTATTATTTATTTGCATCTAAGGCAGCGTTCCCCATGGAAAAAAGTCAGGTAATAAATCAGGTAAAGAATCACCTCATTTTTCACCTGATGAATTGACATGATATGCCACCTGAAACCGTCACCCGATTTTTTACCTTACTCTACCGACTATTTCCCTCCTATAATGAAATCACCTGATCAGATAACCAGATTTATCACCTGATTTTATAAACCGATTAATTTACCTGATTTAATCACCGGATTTATCACCTGATTTTCTAAGCCGATTAATTTACCTGACGTAATCATCTGATGTAATCAACAGATTTATCACCTGATTTATCAGCTAAAAATTATGTTACAGAAATTTTTTTTAAAGGCGTTGAATGGCAAAACTTGTAGGTCTAACTGCCCAAATATAATCCATAGTATAATCCAAATGATACTTCCAAAATGAAACTTTAGATATACATAACTAGACGTTTTTAACATTTATTTAACATTTTTTTCGTAAAATAATAATTATTTTTTTAATGCTTGATAAAAAAATTTCTAATGAAAATTTAGACCCATTTAAAAAATTTACCCTTTTCCAACGCATATAATGCACCATTTCAACGGAGAAAAAGGCTCCTGTATCGATTACAGGTCCAGAAATCGAGCGTCTAACTGTTCATAAAAAATTCACTGATATAGTCCAGCGATCGTAAAGTATAGTATGTTCCTTCAAGCGGATATCAATTTTTCAAGTATTTTTAACTTTGCTTTGACACAGGTTACCTGCAATACCAAAATCTTGAAGAAATACAGATTCGAAGACACTTTTCTAGTGCTATATTTAATTTTAATGTGTATAAATAATAAAAATTTAATGGTGTTCTGCGTTTAAATGAGTGATTATAGTATTTGTACGCTTTCAATCTTCGAGATTTTGGTAGTAAGGGTATCCAGTGTTAAAGCAAAATTAAAGAAACGTCATCGCGTTTGAAGTATACAGAAAGTCTTAGAGACCTTTTGCGTAGGAACTTATTACACAGTTATATTTTCATATTACTAATGGATTCCATCCGTAACAGGTGGTGTAATCGATATTTTGGCCATTTCCTCTGGTGAAATTGTACATTTTATGCGTAACAATAGGATAAAGTTTTTACTTGAGTATAAATTTTCATTCAAGATTTTTTTAACAAACACTATAAATAATAAGTATAATATTATTTCAGATTTAAGGTGTATGTACCCCCTTAATAAACGAAATCGTAAATTTAAGTGATATATGTTAGTGCTGGAAGTGATTTATATTGTTTCTCGAATAATAAGAAGGAATAATAATAATATTCTTCAAAAAAATTAATAAAAAGTGCTTCGTAGCCAGGTGGCGTCCCAGAATTCGCCGAGTGATGGAGACGACCCAGAAACCCCATGAGAATTCCAGGCTAGGTAACCGGGAACCCCCTAGCGTATCTACTATTTTCGTATTGCACTATGCTTATTTCGAAATATTCTACCAAATACTTCCATTTCACATAATACGTAACAATTTGCATCAAAAACGCTACTCGCTTCTTAATATTCCTGTCGTACAATTTTCATAACACCGCCCTTTAAGCCCATTATTCGTTCATCTCACATTCTTCCCTTCGCTTTATCTCTCCGCTTCTCTCCCATCTTCTCTGCCTAGCAGTCACTGGATTGAGTGGAATACGTCGCAGCTCGCTGCAGCCTTTAGACCCTACTTCCTATACGGCCAATCTATACGGAGGAGGAGGCGAAGTGACGCGCACGAGCGACGCCGCATACGTAATGATTCGTCGGGGAGCGCGCGCTCAGGCGCTGCGAGCATAGCGGCACGCGTTTCGCGCTCGCTACTGTGTGTTATATGTAGCGCGGGTGCGCGCTAGAGAGCGAATAAGCGCGGGGGCGGCGCGCTGCCATTGTTCTCCGGACGGCGAGCAGAATCAGAAGCGGCAGCGGCTACTTTCGCGTGCGCGGGACCCTCCGAAAACAAGTTTCAGCTGCGTCTGATGCCGATTTCAATGAAATATTTAATAAAAATCTATGATAATATCATGATTGTTTATGAAAATACCGCTGCCAATTCATTGGCACTTAGTTTCCTCAAAATTTATAAATTGTTCCAATTTGAAATTCGTTGATCTATTAAATTAATTTTAAATTACTATATCTCTTTCTCGTTAATATCTCAAAATAGTCTGCTTTTTATCATTGATGCTTTGTCCAAATATATTCTTTTATAAAATTACAAACAATAGGTAATCATCTTTACAGCTTTTCTAAAGCGTTATTAATCATTAAATATTAATTATTAATATAAACAATCACTATTACTAAGGATTAAAACTTAAGAATAGTAATTCATATGGTCTGGACCATATAATTGTCTGGATGCACGATAGACTACAGCGCCACACTGAACACATAAAGTATATCTATAGATATGAAATATATAGATATACTATAGCATCAGAGCATGCTGAACTTACAAATTTGGCCACTCCATGCACCCAGCCTATTGGTTCGTCTCTGTTTCATTCGTTGGAACACGATGGAACACGCGGACTGTCGGCGCACGGAGCGCGGCGCGTGAGTCACTATGAAGAGAGACCCGTACGTTAGCGCCACCCGGCATTCGTCTCGCTCGCCAGCGACGCCAGCGCCGCTCGCGGCTAGCTTCGGGCGCGCGCGGCTAGCTACGGGTGCTCGCGGACACCCTCGGATAGGCGCTGATACTTTCGTGTACCCTCGTGTATAAGCGGCCCACTGGTGGGCAGGCTGCCCCCTTGTGGACAAACGGCCCGCGAACAGACCGAGCTTTCACTGACAGGGTGACCAACGCGTGAAATTGTCCTATGTGCGAACCAAACGAACGCACCGACACTCGCACACAGTAAGCACTATTACTGTATGGCCGGCTCGTCTGCTGCCAGCTGTGTTGTGGTATGTACGCTGTTTTACAGAATGTAAAAGTGAATTTTCATTAGCCAATCTTCAAAAAGTATTACCACCCACAACATGCAGTGCTCTTTTAAAGAAAAGACAAGCTGCTGAAGTAGATGGTCTTGTATCGTGTCCATTTTGCCACTTTACTTCCATACCACATACAGAGGATAAAGTATTTAAATGCCTCAATCCATAGTGTATGCAAGAGACTTGCCGGTAGGTTTATTAGCATGATTGCTTGTAATTTTAATTCAACATTGTAATATGTATTACTATTTACATTTAAAAGAATCTAAATATATATGTAGATATGCATAAGAATTTATAAGAATATTCAGAAGTAGAATATCGCCAAATACTAAAATCCAAATGATTTTTTATTTTATTAAATTGAGTTAAGGAGGTTATAGGCGTACATATATGTCATACAAAATAAACATTTTTTACTACAATTTTGTCAATTTGTTGTCAATATATATATGTGTGTGTGTGTGTGTGTATGTGTGTGTATACTATGGTGGTTCAAAATTCCGAAAAGTTTTTAAATATCAAAAGTAAGCCTCTAAAAAGTTGGTATTTGTCAAAACGATAAGTTTCCTCCAAGCTGGGTGCTTGACGTTAACATTTAAAGGTGGCTACCTCGAATTTAAGGTTTTTTAAAGAGTACTTATGCAATTTTTCCGTGAAATAGCGAACAAAGTAACTACAATTTAATTAATCGTGCTAAAAATTGTTTGGAAATTAATTATACTACTAGAATTGAAAATCAGTTGCGTCCTAACTGGAAAAATAATTTTTTTTTCGAGAAAACAGTAGTGTAAGTCAAAATTTTCACTTAAAACCGGTTATTTTTGAACATTTTTAATAACCTTAATCTACGATGATTGTTCAAAAACCAAAATTATTGTGAATCTTTGTTTCAAATAGTATCAACAGAAAAATTTGCACACCATAGGATATCAAAATATGGAAGTTATAGCAGTATCTATAATGCATCGCTTTACTAACATTATAAATGGGGTCTCTTATAGTTTTATGTAACTTATTTCAGGTAATATATGTCATAGGTACTTGTACCTAATTTGATATGAAAGCTGACATAAAGACCTTTAATTTGCGTTGTCACAGCACTTCTGAGGCCATTCTGGTCAAAAGTTATGCTTAATTGAAATTTATAGAAAAAATTAGGTGGTAAATGGGACGCTGCAACTCGAGCCGAACTTTCTTCAATATTTTGCAATCTCCCATTTACCACCTATTTTTTTTTATAAATTTCAATTGAGCATAACTTCTGATCAGAATGTCCGTAGAATTGCTGCGATAAACTATAAGAGATCCTATTTACAATGGTAGTAAAACGATGCATTACAGAAACTACTATAACTTCCATATATTTATATCCTACGGTGTACCAATTTTTCTGTTGATAGTATTTGGAACCTAGAATCAAAATAATTTTCGGTTTTCAAAAATCATTAATGATTGGGGTTATTAAAAATGTCCAAAAATAGTCGGTTTTAAGTCAAAATTGTCTCGTAAAAAAAAATTTTTGTCCATTAAGACGCAATTAATTTTTAATTCAAGTAGTATAATTAATTGCCAAACTCTTTTAGCATGAATAATTAAGTTTCAATTATTTTATTCGCGATTTTACGGAAAAATTGCAAAAGTGCTCTTTAAAAAACCTTAAATTCGAGGTAGTCACCTTTAAATGTTAACGTTAAGCACCCAGCTTGCAGGAAACTTATTTCTTTGACAAATATCAACTTTTTAGAGGCTTACTTTTATATTTGAAAGCTTTTGAGAATTTTGAACCACCCTCGTGTATGCGCTTGCATCTACGCTATAGCAGAGTGAAAGAGCCACACCTCGGGCGATCGACAAAGTTAAACATTGTTATGCGCGGCTAGTACTTGGACTGGTGACCGTCAGGGAACCCCGTGGCTGACATAAAAATATACCGACCATCCCAAAGCGGATTTCATCCGAATATCTGATACAAGTTTCCCCCACTCCACAGGTATAACCCTGGACAAATGCGGAATGTGATTAAGTAGAATAATATAAAGGTATAAAAAAATAACTACGAGACACTTGCTATGCTAGAGGCTGCATAACATATAAAAATAGTTTATCTTATCGATTTCAGAAAATTGTAAAATAAAAAAAAGTTTAAGAAAAAATGGGTCAATGTATCTTTAAATTTCAAATCTTCATTAAAAATGAAAAAAATGAGCCCAGTTTGGTAAAAAATGACTCTGCCATTATAAGCCAGATATAAGCAATCAAAAAAATTTTTAAAAATATATAACCTTAAATATCTTGTAATATAAAGGTCGTTCTAATCTGGACAAAGAACTCGTTCAAGAGATAGTAAAAAGCTACTGTTTTGAAAAGGCTCAGATCAAATGCTACCGATTAACTTAAGTATTCGTTAGTAAGTTAGTAAGTTAGTATTCTTAGTAAGCTGACTAAAAATCGATTTTTTTTACAAAAAGATTTTTTTCCATTCAAAAGAAAAAGTTTAAGCCTCAGTAATATTACAGAATATTCCTTTCTATATTTCTAATCATCTCAAATTTTTTCAAAAATATTCCTTCTTATATTTCACAGATATAACCGCTTGAAAAAAAATTACGATTTAGCGAATAACTGAACAAGAGAAATAGCTTATTTAAAATTTTGGGGAAAGATAGGTAATTTTATGCTATTTCAAATGCATTATCACTCAATCGATAATATTATTTATAAGGTCTAGTTTCCCAAAAAACTAGAACTCAAAAATCGAAAAACAGGAAAAAAAAAAACGCATCGAAAAACAAAAAAAAAGTATCTTTAAGCCGCCTTCCTTACAAAAGAAAAATAAAAAAATAATCCTCGATACATTAATTATTATCGTGTATATTCAGAGTAATGTTGATCCACAGTCACGCACACACGCACACGCACACGAATACGCATACGCACTCGCACACGCACACGAATACGCACACGCACTCGCACACGCACACGAGCAAGCACATGCACACGCACACACATACGCACACGCACACGCACAAGCACACCCACACGCACAAGCACACCCACATGCACAAGCACACCCACACGCTAGCGCACGCAAACACACACACATACACACACACACACACACAGACACACACACACACTCGCGCACGCACGCACACACACACATCCATACAGATATTCTCTAAAAATAGTATATTTTGATTCCCATTATCTCAAAACATGTTTTTAACATGTTTTTAGCAAAAAAAATTTTTACCATCACAAAGCCTCTTTTATGAGGAAAAAAATGCGTGTATAAATTCTATGTATATTCCTCCTGACTAAAGGCCTAACTCAGTCGCAACAGTTACTGAAGATATCGGAGCCAAATGCAGATTCCTGCACATCGTTGGGCTCATTTGACCGTTTTACATCTCCATCGCCAGACCTGCTACAACGTCTAATTATACCTATATATATCTTTGCGTTATTTTTGAACAAAAAATAAATTTATTTTACTTCTTTTAATATATCTTAATAATAGGCAAAAAGTTTTAAGGAGTATAAATAAATACATATATTTAAGAAATTCATTAAAAATTAGATTTTTTCTTGACGTTTACACGAGGTGACCCGCTTAAAATGTTGATTATTCATTATGGCAGATTTTACTTTCAAGTACATAATATAATTATGCTTTGTCAAATGACTTTATTTTTAAATGTTTACATACAAACTAATTCTAATCATAAGAACATAGATTTTTCCTAGTCTCCTTCAGCGATTTCGTCCAAAATTTGTTTGATACCTGCAGCTGTGTTTACATTATCACACAAGTAGGCCTTCAATACACGCTGAAAAAGTTACACCAATTAAACTCATGTTTCATCATATATATGAATATTACGAATGGAAATTAAAAAAAAAATATATTGATAAATGGAATGAAAGTTAACTTACGTTATAATAATCATTTTTACAATACAATTTTTTTTCTTTCATTTTTTAATTAATAATGTATTATTAAATATTTTTAAAGTACAACTTTATTATTGAGTATAACCCACAATATATATCAATAAAATAAAAAGCAAAATATCAAGAATTCAAATAATTATTCGTGTATATCTAATAAAGTATGAATGAAGGTATTAATTAAAGTAATGATGAAAGTATATTTTACAAAGCTTAGTAATCATAGGCAAAATGTAAAAGTTAAGAATATTACCGAGCAGATAGTGACTGAGTTTAGATCAGGAGACTGTGAGCAGAATGTCCCTTCATAACCACATTTGATGTTTTCCTGAATAGAAATTAAACAAATTAAAATAAATCAAAAACATTTACTAGGAAAATTCGGAATAAAATGTTTTATATTACCTCACTAACAACTTCATCCATAGATTCCAGAAGTTCTTGAGCCTGAGCTTCCTAAAAGTATCCAAAGTAAGAATTCTTAAATAAATTTACAACATCTATCAGCACCATTAAGACAGAGTTATGGCGTTTTATTGATAAAAGAATCAAATTTATGGTGCTTATAAAAACAAATATTGATGCATAGTATATTTAAGGTGAGAATATTATATATGCATATATGTTTAGAATCAAAAGGCGCTGTACTGCCCGATAGCAAGTTTTTAGTATCTGTATTAAAAATCAACTATTTAATTAGCGGCTGTTGCGGTTAATTTAAACACCTCGTTTGAAAAATTTATATCGGGCATGCTTTCTACAGATTTTTTCGCGAGCTTTGCAATGGTGATAAGTACTAATTTTTATAATTTGACTTTGAATATTGAAAATTCAATAATTCTAAAACGGCTATTTTCTGAAAGATGAGATTTTTAATTTTTTTAAGACTATTTTTAAAAGAAAGATCAGATTCTTTTACACTAAAATTATTAATAAAAGAACCCGCTACTAACAGCCTTAGCACAATGCTTTCTCAAAAAGATTTAATGCACAATCATTTATTAAATATTTACATTCATAAAAGTGGTGTTGGGAGTACAGTCGAACCTCCTGTCACTGTGACCCACGACACTGTGAAACTCCCGACACTGTGACTGCGGAACATCTCGGCACTGCGATTTTTCCAGGGTCGGCTCTATACATATGCGAGTCACCATACTCTAACTTTGCAAAAAGAATTTTGCGTACACTCTTATTTACATTTAAACTTAATTTATTTTAAATAGTAGTCAAATGTTATTAAAACACAATTTTAACATATATCAAAATTGTGTTTCTATCATTTTGTGTTTTAAAAAGAATAGTAGATTGTCTAAATCAAAGTCACAATAAATATTTGATGCATTAGTATATGTTATTCGGCATTTATAACATTATTTGCACTATAAATTTGTACTAAAAGTACAATTTTGCATACGTTTGAACTATTCACGCGTCCGGCGATTCGCTAAGGTAAAGGTGAAAGTTAAAATGTGGCCTAGATACAC
Organism: Gastracanthus pulcherrimus; assembly: GCA_949152435.1. NCBI lineage: Eukaryota > Metazoa > Arthropoda > Insecta > Hymenoptera > Pteromalidae > Gastracanthus > Gastracanthus pulcherrimus. The sequence goes on along the minus strand of OX424572.1, from coordinate 189,468,532 downwards.
CCCTGGTACTCGGCGCTGATTGTTTAACGTACCGTTCACAGTGCTGGAAGGTTCGACTGTAATTAACAATGTTAATAGACAATGTTATAGACTATGGTTTTACGCTATATTAAAATGGTGTATTGTTGGCTTAAGAATTGAATCTGTTCTATACTGAGTTATTTCTGATAAACCTACAAAATTTCAAAGCAAAATAAAAATACGTTTAAAATTTATGGTGAGCACAAAATGTGATCACATAAGAATCATATTTAAAATTTAGAATCGTATTTCGTTCACAAAAATAACGTAGTCATTGTTAAATATAAAAATTGCAAGGAAATTACGCCTTGTTAACTAATGTTTAAATTTACAATAAACTTTTTCTTCAAATTTAAAAAATTTCAATAATTCAAAATCGCATTTCTTTAACAAAAACAACTTTACAGTAACTTTAAGATATACTAATCGAAAGGGAATTACGCGAGCTTTACAAATATATGCATATTCGTGACATATCAAACGTATAAAATGACACAAATATTTTTATTTTATTTTTACAAATTATGAAATTCTAAATAGTAATTCTTTATCAAAAACAAACTTTAAAGTAATTGTAAAATACGCCAATCCAAAGGAAATTACATATACTTTATGGATATATACGGGAGAGTGGGGCAAGGTAAATTGGAGGCTATATCTCATACTGCAAGTGGCGACACCTGTCGCAAGCGGTTAAGAACTTCATTCTATATGCTCAGAACGTTATAAAAATTGTGTTTAGGTCAATTCGAAATTTCTCCTTGTCGGGCAAAGTGAAATAGGGCAAAGTAGACTGCTTCACACATAATGTGAAAAAATCTGCACTTTTGTAATTAATATTGGCGATTGCTATCGGGTTTTTGTGTACTCGCGTATCTTGATTTGCGTCCTTAAGATGAGTTCTTAGTGCCAAATATATAAGAAATAGCATACCATGTAACTGAATTTGTTTGCAATACAACGTAGAAACCATTCGTATATACCACTTTGAAAAATTCTTTTTTTACATCATATGATTTTTTTATTAGTTTATGAACTAATATAGACATCTAAACTTCAAAACTGAATTATATCGGTGATTTGATACAAATTAAGCCACTTGGAACCTTAGGTATTCCGCCTCGCTCCACCCTCCCCAGCTATTTCTTTTCGGTAAATTTGAACATCTTATCAAAACACAACGAAAAAAATTTTTTTTTATGGTCGTTAGGTCTCTATTGTTAGATTATTAGACAGTGAATCACGATTGATAGAAATTCTTTCAAAGTATCAAGTATTTATTCACTTTAAAAGTTGCTTAAATTTTGAGTGATATAAACATGTAATCGTCAACCTTACCATTTTCTTGATGTAAATAAAAGTTTACTTACAGTGACTTCAGCCTAAAATGAAAAATAAATATTAATAAAGTTTTTTATAATCTAAAATAATTGTTTGATTTATTATGCAAGTCCATATATAGTCCATATATTAGTAAAATAATAGTAATACATTTCTCTCGTATCAAAAAATATAATATGTTCTGTTTATAGTTTAAACAATTAGTATCTATTAATGCAATATACAATATAAGAAAATAATTAAATTTTATAAGAGAAACATTTCGCGTCTGCAAACAGTGGTGTACCAATTACTGCGGATATATGAGTTACTCTTGCGAACGTGTAATTAAACGAACAGTTAATATAAGCTTTGCGTAACAATTTGAAATTATGTTCTTCAAAGAAATGATACTAAATATTATTTGAAATAAATTTAAAATATTAAATATTTAAAATTTTTATACATGCATATCTAAATACTGTAGATTTATAATTTATATTATAAATTGTTGAGAAAAAAGTTAACGTAACTTAGAAAGAAAAACAATGTAACTATAAATATTTGAAGTGACTCTAACATCACCGTATACATATTCTTCGAATATTTATTTAAATATTCATTAAGGGGGCACACACCTTTAAAATGTGAAACAAAAAAAATGATTAGGAATTTTTATTTTGATATTTATTTTAATAAGAGTTTTTTTCCTGAAAGTATACATAAAAACCTACCAATTTGTATATTTTTTACCTTCGTTGGACCCGCTATGCCTCCATGGCAAACCAGACTGTTTTCGAAGACTTTAAGCACTATCCGTAAGATTCCAAGTCTACGCATCGATGGATTGGGCTAAAATTTATGGAGATACTCATTATAGTAGTACTTTTAGTATGAACGTAGGGATTTTGATTTGAGCGAGTAGAAGTATTTTTTATATGAACATCGTCAATATAACACTTATTTTTTAATAATTTTATCACTTTTATAGATGTAAAAAAATTTCTACTCGTTCAAATCAAAATCCCTACGTTCATACTAAAAGTACTACTATAATGAGTTTCTCCATAAATTTTTAGCCCAATCCATCCATGCGTAGACTTGGAATCTTACGGACAGTGCTTAAAGTCTTCGAAAACAGTCTGGTTTGACATGGAGGCATAGAAGGTTCAACGAAGGTAAAAAATATATAAATTGGTAGGTTTTTATGTATACTTTCAGGAAAAAAAACCCTTATTAAAATAAATATCAAAATAAAAATTCCTAATCAATTTTTTTCTTTCACATTTTAAAGGTGGTGTGCCCCCTTAATGTAATTATAGATAATTTTTATTTCTTAACATATATTCTTGCATTATCAATATAAGTTTTGTTTCTGTTTAATTAATTCTTGTTAAGAAAAACTGCCGCAGTAAAACGTACTTTTCCTATATATCAAACATACTAAAAACACTACTTACCGCTATTTCGGCATTGAAGAGAGCCAATAAGCCAAAAGCTACGAACACTATAAATTTCATCATAATGTATTATTGAATGTTAGCAGAACTGTTACTAAAATTTTAAATATTTTGAATGCAATATATTACTACAATAATACAGCTTTTATTTTGATATTTTATGGCTTCATTAAAAAATATTATATTCCAATATCGTGACATGTTTAAATAACTTACTCAATAACAAAATTTACTTAAGTAAATTGTAAAACTATCACGGTAAAAATTATTCTAGGACATTCGTTGTTATATTTATTTATTAATTTATTTAACTATTTATTTATAAACGGATACAAACAGATAATTTTACATAGTTTTAAATATTTCGTTTCTTTTCACATAGTTTGATTATAATTATGAAATTATTTATTAAACTTAAAATTATCTGACTGATTTATCGCAGATAAATTCATCGAAATTCTCACCTTACGGAAGTAAATTTTCCAAATTTCAATTTTACGCGGGGTTAAAAGCGATAACATGAATTTTTATGAATTGATTACAAATCTCCAAGACCCAATGAGATATCGACATAATTATCGTTTGGAAGAGTTATCAATGCTAAGTTCTAAAAAGTAATTTCACAGATTTCTCCTAAGTTGGTGAATTTTTTCTACTAAGAGGACACATTTTATCACGCAGACAACGAATAAAAATATATTTACAAAAGTGGAGTGTTATTCTACTTTTTTAATATAAAACGCGGGTAATGCCACTCCAGGTAATGCTAATGTAAACATATGGGGTAGTCTTATACTATTGATACTAAGGAGTCGCAAAAAAACTTTTTTGTATAGGTGTGGGTATACTGGATTACGCGACACGAATGCGGCGCCAACGCGCAAAAACTGGCATTGTAAACCTTTAATATTTAACAGTTAGTAATAATTTGAACCACGAACATTTTAATCATTAACCTCCAATATTTTTAGCTAGATTTATTGAATGCAAAAAAAAATATTTAACTATTAAGAATCAATGTTCTACAATGGCTAATATCGGATTTGAGTTTATTTTTATACAAAAATTAACTATGATTTTTTTCAGGTTTCTTAAAATTTATTTAGATGTCCCTAAACATTCTACTTGAATTATGAAACCAAGCAAGTAATATAAATTTTTCATAAAAGGAAACTCTTCACTTAAGGGGTAAGGGTCTTGTGTAGACGGTTCAAAAAATCGATTCTTTTTGTTTAAAAACCTTCCCGTACATCTAGAGAATATAATTCTATAGTTGTAGCTCAGTGGATTGTAGCTCATTCGACCTCGAAAAATGGCTACGAGCGTTGCACATCGAGCAGATAACACGGTGTGCGCCATAAAACCGAAAACATTAAACGTGTTTGGCTCGAAACAACTTCTTTTAAACTGGTGGGAAAGAGAACTCATCGAATTTTTGTTCAATTGACTTACTCCGGGGCTTAAATTAAAGATAATCGTATTCTCCAGTGAATGAACCTCAAATATTTATGCATTGTAACAATATAAAATTGTTATTGCAAAATAAAGGCCGATTATTTCTTTTAAAACGTAAAATTAAATGTATCAACCCACCATTTATTCATTTCACACTTTTTTTATTGCAAATTTTGGTTTAATCGCATTTTAATCGTATTTTCATATTTGAGAGAAATTTTTTAAAGTATTAGTTTGATAGTAACATATTTTCTTCAATTTATGAAAGGGAAATAATAAAACTTATAAAAGTCCACAGTGACCAAGTGTCTAAGGCACTGCTGGGCAAAGTAGATCTCGTGAGTTTGACTCTCCCATGCAGGTTTTGTAGGTGTTTACACCCAATATTTGGTGTAAACACTGAAAATTTGGGTGTTTCTTTCTTAAGGGTTGCGTGTCCCAATAGGGCCTTACCTATAACATTTTTACAGTTATAACACTAAAATTAAAATATGTTATACTGGACAATATATTAAGTTTGTTCATATAAAATCACATTATGTTCGTTAAAATAAAATGTCATCCAGCTCGTCGGTATAAAAATCACATCACATTTATTACAGGAGAATCGCAGTGAAGTTCGTCAGGTACATATTCAGTTTCATTTTAGTAATATCTAACACGTCATGCTTAACAGTTAAAGATACACACACATACATATAAACCCAGGTGTTCATACACACATCAGCAGTCGCATATCAAGCACATAAATAAAAACAATCACTCCGATAACATAAGGAAAGAATTAAATAAGAGAATAAATATGACAATGCATCGGTGTGTTTGATTTTAGCCAATTTAGTAGCACATGTACTTACACATTACAGTTTTAAGTTTACACAGCAATGGAAGGTTTCTCAAACTGCTGGGGATGGAATGCCAGAGTCGCGCACCGCGGACCGTGAAAGAGTAAAGGCCAATATCAGTACGCGAGCCTGGAACTAAAACATCCTTAACATCACAGCTACTGGAGCTCCTGAACGAGTTTTTATCAAACAAAGAATTCAGATATGGCAGTCCGCCTATCCGAATAACTTTATACATTATAATCGAGAAAAAATAATTTCTTCGTGTTTTTATGGTGGACCAGTCCAGTTTCTTCCTATAGGGCGTAATGTGCTCGTCCCTCCTAACATCCCAGATATATCTCACACATGAATTTTGTAACCGTTGTAGTCGTGTCTGCAGTTCTTCTGGTACATCAAGATACACCAGAGATCAGTAGTCAAGATGTGATATAATCAATACACTAAGGCCATATAAGGCGCGATTTACTCGTTTTGTAACATAATCTATGTGCGGCTTCCATGATAATTGAATCCATTACAACACCGAGGGTATTTACAGTGTTTAAGGACGGTACGTACGCACCCTTTTTCACTTTAATACCTGGCAGGTCTAGATCCTCCAAAGAATTAATGTTATATGCAGAGTCAAAAATGATTGCTTTAGTTTGATAAACATTAAGGCGAAGACCAGTCTCCGCCGTCCACTCAGACACTGCTCGCGCAGTTCCTCTATTGTTACACGGACATGTATTTGGAGGTCGTCAGTATAGAGAAGATGATGGACGCATTCGCAACCTAAGACGCTGGATAAATCGTTAATGTAGAAGCTGAAAAGTATAGGCCCCAGAACCGAGCCCTGTGGGACACCGAGATTGGTGGAGAGCCAATCTGACTGACCATTAGATTTTGTAGTTACTCTTTGCTCACGCCCTGTAATATAAGATTTAACCCACAGTCATACGCTACTGGAAAACTCCATGCTAATCAGCTTCTTGAGAAGTCTTGTCGGAGAGATTGTGTCAAAAGCTTTACTAAAGCAGAATAATAACAAAATCTTCAAAAGCTTAAATGTAGATGCTGTATCAAAACAAAAATAGAATTTATGTTTTAAATCAAAATTTCTTTATTAAAAACTGAACCTTAATTTAGTTAGAAAATTTGTTGTCAAAAAATAGATAAGGTTCACATTATAATCTAGTTAACGTTATTTATTCAGATGAATTTTATTGCAGATTTAATCTAGAACTACTAACCATAGCTATTTTAATTATAACTGTAAACTTATAGCTAAAAATTAATATTAGAATTGCATTTTGTTCATTGTGTAGACGTTTTTTAAAGAAACAAATTTTTTTATCTGTATTAATTATAAATGAAAATCAGAAAGTTGATTTTGTTAGATGAAGGATATACGCTTAATTCCGATTACTATAATGTTTCTGTAAATTTGTAATGCGGAAATCAATTTTAAATACGTATTGTATGTGTGAATTGAAAGTAATAATGGCGAAGTATTAGTTTCATCCAGTATAGATGAATATAATATTTATATTTATCTACAATAATTATAAATAAATTCTCTTTTGAGTAGGCATAGTGTCAAAGCAGTTGGCTGCGTTTTTTATGAATGCATAAAAATCACGTAAACTCATGAAAACGATGTTAACTTTTTTAAAATCAATTCTATTTAAATTTTACAAAGTTGTTATAATTTAGCTAAAGATGACTGATCGATTTACAAAAAAAATAAAAAACTTCTTTTATTTAAAAAATTACAAGCCATTTTCTATGAAAAAATTGACTTATGATATAATCTTTATATCCAGTCCAACCTTAACTTGCAATAAATTTTCGATAGTGAGAATTAACTACTTTATTATACACTTAAACGTATGCCACATACAACGTAGGTTGTTAAATGATTTCAACTTATAATTACAATAACAAATATATACCTCATTGTAACTAATACTAGTTTGTCTTTTTGATGTATCGCTCAATTTCGGGTAGGTAATATCATCATTGGAACAAAATTTATCGATACGCGAACCTGGTCGGTAATCGTGATATTTACTTTGAAAAATAGATAAGTCGCTGAATATATGTTCAGTGTAAGAATCAGAATGGTTTTTGTCCTAAACCGAAAATTTTTTTATTATGATTTTAATGATGTAATTGTAAATTCTTATTCATATAAAGATGTTTGATAATTATAAAAATGATATTATTATTGTTATTGTTATTGTTATTGTTATTGTTGCTGTTGCTGTTGCTGTTGCTGTTGCTGTTACTGTTATTATTATTAAATTTTGATATACAGTGCGTCTCATAACTATAGAAACACCAAAAATTTTTACATTTAAATCTGTGTATTATACCTTTTCTTAAAAAACCTGTAACTTTCGAAACAAAAAACCAAGGATAATTTTAAAGATAGTAAATAAAAGGCAATTTTACTCTCTTTAAGACGTTACCAAAATATTGTGTCTACATTAACTTATGAAAAATTCACGGACGGTTTAAACAAAACTTGAATACTAGATAAAAAATTTACATTGATTTAAATGGGTCTAAAAATTTAAAGTGTTTCTATAGTTATGAAACAACGATACCTTCTTTAATGTTGATGCGAAATAAATATTCTAGTAATGTTTTAAAGAGAATATATTTTCCATTCATTGGCTTTTTGCAAAGTTATCCTCGGATTTTTGCTTCCAAAGTTACAGGTTCTTTAAAAAAAGGTATAATATACACATTTAAACGTGAAAATTTGTGGTGTTTCTATAGTTATGAGACGCACTGTATAAAAAAATGTTTGACTTCTTTTTTTAGAAAAAAAATTATATTGATTATGTATATAAAATTCCCTGCGAGTGTTTGTCTTTGGAGTAGAAGTTCCTGATTGTTAATTTTACATTATCAGAATCTAGCTTGTGACGAAAATTGTTACTTTTGTTTGTCTGAAATGAAAGGAGTAAATAATCAACGATTTTACATAATTCAGTGCAGATTTAAATGAATATCAGCGTAGTAACCTGGATCATGTAGTGTTCACAGTTCATTCTTTCGTTTTGAAAGCGATGTCTTGTTTAAAGAAGATAAAGAACTATCAATTTTACTCAGCTCTTGTCGAAAATCGTCCTTTTCATCGCTCTGAAAATATAGATAGATAGATAGATAATTACAAAGTTCGATACATGTCATCATATGACATATTCATTACACGATTTCGTCATAAAATAGAAATATTTCACAATTTCATATCAAATAATTTCAAGTAAGGCATCACATTTCACGCTATAACTAAATTGAATACTTGACTGCAAAGAAGATGATAAATATTTTGTCTAAATGATAAGAATTTTGTCTAAATTTGTATCAAAAATTCTTTTTTCAACTTATGACCATATTTGTGACGTTGGTCACACTAAAAGTAAAACAAAAAGGACCATTGATTTATTTTGTTCAATATAAGTGTTGCTGATTAATATAAAATTAGTATTTGTTATTTTGAAAAAACTTAAATTCAACAAAGAGAAGCATAGAAAATATTTACAATTGTGAAATTTAACCATAGGCTTATTTCATAATTATTGTTTGGAAATACAAATTGATCAGTCAGCTATGTTTAAATATATATTGTGTATCTCGTGGCGTTTTTCTGATGAACAAGATCCTTTAGACCGTGAGCTTTGCTTAACAGCATCTGGCTTTTCCCCAGCTCTGGCATTGTGGTCCCTCTGAAAATAAATATAATAGTTATGAATGATTTTACATAATACATTGTTTAATATACGATCGATAGATATCTTATGTCAACAATTATTTGGTAATTTTCATGTTCCATTCACGTTCATAAGTTATTATATAATTTTCTATTAAAAATTTTTAATTGACTTTTATTTTAATAGCAAATGTGTGATAGATCAAATTAAGTAATTTATATATATAATACCAGTATCCCCCATTGTGGCTTACATAATAGTATACATTTTTTTGATAGAGACAGCGAATTTGACCAACCGGATTAGTCAACTTTCTACCAGGGAAATAGCTTATATTTACAAATATTATATTTTGTTTAGTACACAGAGAATATCCTCACTTCAGAAGAAAGATTACCTTGATGAATCATAAAAATTATCATTATTCATTTTAATTTTTACCATTCAGTATTGTAAATTTTATTATGAATCATGGTAATTTTTACTGTTCAGTAATATAATTGTTCCCTAAAGTCAGAGTGGCCCGCGTTTACAATGACTTTAGGGTCATTTTTATCAGAAAATTCTCTCTGTGTACAAATATTATGTTTTGTTTGGAAATATTATGAAACAAATATTATGAAATAAAAAGTAATAAAGCTAATTTGACAAAAAACAATGTGTAATGAGTTAAATATTCATAAATGTCATAATCTACTTATAGAATCAGTCATTTAAGGGGACCCGATGCACTTTTAAATTTTATATTAATTGATAACATATTTTAAAGTAAAAATAATTCACTCATCGTATATTACCTGTATCTCTTTCGGTAAATTTGTATATTTTATCAAAATATAACGGAAACATTTAAAAAATAAATTTTATGGTTTTTATTTCTCTTTCATTGATCACAATGAAAACTTCTATATTCCTTGGTCTGCCGCAAGATTTTGAGTTCCCAAAATCCTGCGGTAGCCCAAGAAATATAGAAATTTTTATTATAACCAATCAGAGAAACCTAATGACAGTAAGAAAAATTAAAAAAAAAATCTTTTTATTATATTCTGATAAAATATTTAAAACAGTAAAAATTTGTAATATATGATGAGTGACTCATTTATACCTTAAAATGTTTTAATAATTAATTTAAAACTTAAAGGTGTATCTGTCCCCTTAAGGTAATGGAAAAACGCTGCTTTGTCTCATAATTCCTGTGACTCTTTGTATTGCAAAAGTGGATGTTTAAATTCAGAGACGTAAAGAAAAAAGAGACGCGGCTGCGAGAACAATGTACCTAGAGTTGCTTTTAGTAAAGCATCCGTCATAGTTTGAAAAGGAAAAGTTTTAAAAAGTTTAAAACTTCTTGCGGCTACTTTGTACGCGATATGTATCATTTTAAACTGAAGTAAATAAAGAAAAAATAAAAATAAATAAAGGATGCGCTTTTTATAGTTGAAAATTTTTAGTTTTATTTATTTTACATACAATTATTAGCACGATCAGATTGATATTACAACATGCATTTTATAAATTTATAATTGGTATAAAGTAAGAAAATGGAGGTCTTTTATAAAAAGAAGGTTTTTATTGAACTTATAGTCCTTGCAAATACTATTCAATTAATATTTAGTAATAACGGACAGCTTCCAAATATATGAAATTACTTTAAAAGCACGTATGTTAAATAAATATATTATTATATGGACTGATAATAGCATAATTGTTTTAATTATCTTGCTAAGATTAATATTTCACAGATAATTATATTTGTAATTTTAACTTTTTTCTAAATATGGTACTCTCAGGATTTTCCACAGTATTGTCTACTATTACTAACAAAAATAACTTCTAGAACAATTTCGAAATTGGATTACGCTGACTTTAAAATGTTTTCGATTCATTCCGTTATTCCGAGCAACAATATTTTTCGACTCCCAACCCTTCACCGCATCGCAAAGCCGCCGCGTAGTTCGACGAGCAGCCGCAGCAAGCCACAAATCTCCCGATCACCCCAAATCAATTTACTAATGCATAAAACACGCAAACCACTGACCCTAATTCATTAGTCCGCTGACGGGTGGCACCGCACGGCGCCCGGAACAAAGAAGCCTACAGAGGCTGCGCTGTGCGCCGGTCTCACCGTGCGCGCAAACAATAATCGGGGACGGGCTATCTCGAACCGACGATAGAGAATGCGAGTCGCTTATGCCTAAAAACAGGTCCCGATTCAGATGCTACTAATACTATTGGATTTAAAGAGAGATGGGTGTATAGAAGAGAAATGATGGACGGATAAGTAAAACAAAAAAGTATTGTACTATTTCAGAAAATATTGAACTCATATATATTAGTTACTGAAAAGTTTTATATTTATATTTAAGTATACATAAATATTTAACACACTCAATACTTAAGTTTTCCAGATTATAAATCCAATGCTCGACTTGTGTAAATAATTACAAGCTACAATTATTAACATGTAATTTGATATATTAAGAAATACGTTGAATGCATTTGTTTAAAATCATTTTGCGATTCTCATAGTTAACATTCAATATAATTTTATTTATATTTATTTGATGCATCATATCAACATTTATTTAAACTATCTATGTCCAATATATCTATTTTTTAATTTTATTATTTTTCAGTCCATTTCTTAGTAGTTTACCTATCAACTACAGATCAAATTGAAAATACACATTGAAAATACAAATAAAAATTGCTATAAATGGTTGGATGTGATGGGTACTACAACTAATACGTGCTCTGCTTTACGTGCTTGGAATACATGAGACTGTTTGCAGACTGGTTATAAATATATTTTTTCATTTTAAAACTTTTGGCCTTAAAAAGGGACGATTTGTTTAGGCTTGTTTCGTCGCCCGTCTTCTCTGCTCTGTATGGGTGAGGAGCAAAATCACGCTAGCGTAATCTTCCATCTGCGATATCATATAAGCTATCTTATAAGTCATATAGTATGGACTTTGAAAGTGCAGCCATCTAAGTAGCTGACGGTCCGTCTATCGCCGTTCAATGGAACCTGGACAAGGAAGTTTCGAGACAGGACGATACCTGATTCAGAATCCTTCTGGTTGACTCTGTCGTATTACTTCGTCTCGCCTCCTCTGCAGCAAAATTTTGAGATATTCTTGAGTAGATAACATCGAAGTATCTCTGCAAGAAGATACAGTGTTTCCTTGCAATCAAGAGTCCAGCGGTTACGGGAAGTGGCAAGTGAGGTGTTGGGGGCCATTTGAAATGTGAGGAGCTAAAAAACGGATATAGCATACCTGATGCTTTTTTAAAAAGCGGAGGCCAAGACGTTGCTGTTAATGGTGAAAGATGCATAGTAGGCCGAATGGACCATTTCGTTTTTCATCTCTTATACTATTTCGCCCATCGCTGCTCTGCACTGCACAAAGCTTTGCTTTGCATCTCGACTATGATTCAGAGTTTGACTCCATGCGCATCTTTACATAATTCATTAATCCTCAAGTACAATCGGACGTGTTAAGTTGTCTTCCGTGTAGTTTATTTATTAAGTAGAAATTAAAGATAAGTGCCTAAATAGCACAATAGTTGTTAGTTTTCTAGGGTTTAGATAGCGTAACGTTAAATGCAAACTAATCCGTCATAATTATCTAAGACCAGAATATGCAGTTTTCAAGGCACCTGCTTCTTGTAACGATACGAAAAATTTAGTTAGGTATCATTAAAGGTTCAAATTTTATCTAAAACCATTTTATTATTTATTTTATCCTACCACTTCATATGTGCACATGTTTGTGTTTGTCTATGTATCATATATTCTTTATGTGAGTGGCACTGCTCGAACGCAGCTGATTTATCATTATAGATTCAGTGTCTGGTGCTTCTGAAATGTGGTCTTCTGCTACTTCTTCGATTCAAAGTCTACTCAAGTCCAGTAGCATGATGTAAAATAACAGCACTTATGGCACCGGGAAGAGGATTGTGGCTTATCATTGCTTACCAATGCGACTTAGCGAGGCCAAAGTGTAGTGTTAAGCGATTTCTCCAGAAATTAATCAGTGATTTAGAACCATATGCGTATAATTATGTAGATACCATCGTATTAGTTACTGAAACATTGAAGGACTACATAAAATTGCTCAGAAAAATGTTGAGAATTAAAGAAGTGGGATAAACAATAACCTGGAAGAAAAGCAACTTCTATTGAAAAGAAGTGTAAATTATGTTTTTAGGCTTCATAATTAATGAGAAAGAATTACTGAACGACCCGGAGAAAACTAAGTCAAGTAGAAAATAGCCGAGCTTAGAACACTGTGACAGCTGCACAAGTTATTAGGATTGGCTTCATGGTACAGGAAATAGACCCGCTCATGAAATTACTCGAACACTAATTTACCTCGAACACTGCAATAGCAAAACCTCGAACACTGTTCGACTAACTTTTAAGAACTTGATACCTCGATGTTTTCAATGCAAAATTTGATGTACATACGACAATATTAAGTTACCTTATAATGTATAGCTACATTGAACCTCAATTTATTAATGTCAATAGCTGGCAGGAAAGTCAATTGTTTGGAGGAGCGTTCTAGGCTATTTTTCCCGACCTCGATCAGTGTTCGCGGTTCGACTGAAACGCGAAAAGACGTAATATTAATATGGGAATAAAGCAAAAAAAAATACATTTGAAACATTAAAAGATATTGTGAGTAGTGTACCACCGTTACATAGGCCAGATTCAAACGCAGCTCTAGCAACGACAATTACCCAGAAAGTAAACGGGGAGGAGCCAGTAATTGCATATGAAATTAGGACATTAAGAAAAAGTGAAGACGTATATAAGCACTACCGATTTTGCCCATATGCATTCTAAAGAATGAAGATTTATTTTAATGATTTATCAAAGAGTGTTGGAAGATTGAGGACAATAAGACACAGAAGAAGTTTACTGCCTACTCATTCTAGTATACCGAGCATTAAGAAAAGCATGGGAGCCTTTTAGCTCAATTTTTAAATATATTAGCAAAGAAAAGCAAAACACATTTGAAGTATATAAGTACACATCATGGTCAATGCAATTAACTAGGGGAATAGATTCAAATATTTTGACGAAAGTAATAGACATCACGTAAAAATAATTGGTGCCATAAATTATATATGAATTTGAAATTTGCAAAGTTTGCAAAAATAATAAAAATATACAATACTATATAATAGAAGTTACAGATTTTAAAGACAACAATAATATTTCTGTTAATTAGTTCCTATCATTACTACAACTATTGTATAGTAGTACAAAAGGGTCGTAGCTCCCGCGATAATCATCAATCATGTTTGGTCTCAATGCGGTAACAATAATGAGCAGCCACAGCCACGAATCCAATTAAATGAAAGCATTTACTTAATTAAATAAACAATCAATAATTTAATAATTTGTATTGTAATTATCTACACATATGCACTGTTTTCAATTTTAAAACACATCCGATGCACCATTAGAAAACTCATTATCATTTCGATACCATAGACACCATAAATATCGCGGATTTCACCCAATGAACGTGACGTTTCAATGCTTCCCCGCTTGCATGCCTCCGCGCGTTTCCGCTATTCCATAAGATCACTGCAGCTCTGAAATCCAAAAAGATTCCCAGAGATAAACGGCAGCGGCAGCGGTAGAAAGATAGAGAGACCGGAGAGCGAGCGAGCATAATAGCGCGCAGCCATTTGCCTAATGATCGCCGTAGTGCAGAGTGTATAGCATCTCCGGGCCGTGTTTTCTCTCATCGCCGCCGCCGCCGCAGCCGTCGCCCCGGTCTTATCGCGCTTCCTCTTGGCTACACACGGCCATCTAGTTTCCCGTTCATTCGGCTGTTGTCCCTCGTAGCCGGAAAGCACGAGATTCCCTTTCTCTCTCTTGCTCTCTTGCTCTCTATGTCTCGGTCTCTATATTTGGATGTGTGCTGTGTACGCACGGGTGCGCGTCTTGTTGTCGAGCAAGGTGCAGCAGAGAAGCGGCGCGCTGTGCGCGGAAGCTATTTGGCAAATAAGATTATTACCGCGTAAACAACTTTCTTACGCTGGACGCGCTACGCCCCGAGGCCGGAGGCTGTGCAGTGAATGCACGCTTTATCACGAGCTGGAGATGGGGAGTGCTGGGACGAGATAAGTGGAGTATAAAAAGGGTTTTCGGCTGTATCTGCATAAATAGGAATGTGTGATGTGATCGTTGATGTGAAATGGAGTCGTTTAGGAAAATTCGGAGAACATTTGTTAAATAACAGAGTAGTTTAAAGAGAGATGTATGTAATTTAATGTATCAAGGGGATCTATTATTATGAATTATCATGAATGTTCATCCATGATCATACAAGATAATGCTGAACAATTTTTTTAATTTGTGTCTGTTTGTGTAGAATCATGCATCATTATGCCTTAAACTTGACCTAGGATATATAGCCATGGTCATTTATGCATTTTTATGAAAGTTAATGAATTATTAATTATGAATTAAGTTTTTCATTTTTTATTTTCACAAAAATCATGTATTTTATTATAATTAATGCCAAGCCAAAATTTGTATTTTAACTTTTTTCAATAGGTCTTAACAGAGATATATAAGAAATGTATTTACAAAGTAGATTACCATACATTTAAAACATAAAAATAAAATCTGTAAATTCGTAATTATTTATAATTCCTTTTTTGTTTTATGGGATAATTTTTTTTTGTCCTCCACTGACAGAGGATTTTGACTTTTACTGACGTTTAACCTTGCTTTGGTCGTACTTATGTAACTATTTTTGTTACGCAAATATTGAAAAACATTGAATTTTAGATAAAAACAAAAATATTAAAATAAATTAAAACAGCTTAAAGAAGTCAAATTTTTCTTTGCAATCTCTTTCATTATTAAGAAGAAAAGTTAAGAATTAGTATAAAAAAATAAAAATAAAATTTTTTTTTCTACTAACATTAATAATACTTTTAATGTATCAAATCTGAACAAAATTTTGAAAAATTTCCAATTAACTTGTAAATTCAAAAATATTTTGTTAATTAAATATGAATAAAATATTAATTGCATAAATGTAATTAAATAAAACGTCATACGAACTATAATTACGGGTTATAATTACATTTTTTAACTTATAAAAATTTTAATTACCCAATATTGTAAATTGTAGATATTAATTAGACAAATTTAAAAAATGAATTTCTCTTACGCAACTACGCCCTTCTGCAAAAATCTACTGAGCAGCTTATGTGCATTTACAAGATTTTGATAAAATGACTAACCTTACATATAACGGTAAGTATTGCTGTATTATAATGTTGGAATTCTAGAATACGCTTGGATAAAAAAAATTCCAATATGATCATATATAACGAAATGTTATTAAATGAAATTATATATATTATTATATACAAAAATATGTTATCAATTTTCGAATTAAATTATACATGGCAACATATAATTACATATGAACACATTTCATTATATGTAATTTGATGTAATCACATATGGACTTGTACATACATATGGACATATATTAGCTGATATATTCATGTATGCCCTTATATATAATCATATTTGATTATATAATCTGAATCTTCGCTACTTGAGCTGTAATAAATTTATTTTAGATAAATAAATTTAACTTTTTTTATTGACTAATTTAATTGATTGTTCATAGATCGATCCCTGAAAAGGCTTAGTTTCAACCCTTTAAGACCTATTTGGTCCTCCAGGACCCATACATTTTTCTCTTCTTTTGAAGATTTCTACGTAATAAACTCGAAATTACATAATGTACATGTATGGATCAGGTCGAATTGGACCATTTGAGATCTCGATAGGAGGTCCTAAGTTATTATTTACCGCAAAGTGGTCTATAAAACTAGAAAACTAAAAAGAAAATCTATTATATATATTGTTTTACTTGTTCACGCTTTTAGTTTTCAAATAATATCAATAGTTGATTTTGGTGAACTAACCAAATTTATTTATGACGATTTTTATTATTAATATAAAACATCTTAACACAATTATATTATTTGGCTAAATACTCACTATTTGTCAATATTACATATTAGAATGTTATAATTTCTCTGATTCGCCACCCTATTAATTAATAAACTAAGGTAATGATAATAATAATTATATGAGGACAAAATATTTACACAGATAAATTAAGGTTATGATCTTTACCTTTCCTTTTGTTTCGATATTAAAATTTCAAACACTATTGCTTGTGATAACCGCTTTGAGAACAGTATTAATTTTTGTGACTGGTTTTTCCTTCAATTGTTGTTAATTTATTCGTGTTGTCCAGTAGTACTTAGAATTTAATTTTGACGAAAAATTTTAATGATAATAAATACAGACATAGTTGTTGAACATGTTGATTATTGAACGAAACAAAAGGAAAGGTAAAGATCATAACCTTAATTTATCTGTGTAAATATTTTGTCCTCATATAATTATTATTATCATTACCTTAGTTTATTAATTAATAGGGTGGCGAATCAGAGAAATTATAACATTCTAATATGTAATATTGACAAATAGTAAGTATTTAGCCAAATAATATAATTGTGTTAAGATGTTTTATATTAATAATAAAATTGTAATAAAGATTTAGCCTGATGAGGACGACGAATGGTCGTCGAAACGTCGCCATAAATAAATTTGGTTAGTTCACCAAAATCAACTATTGATATTATTTGAAAAGAAAATTTATTGCTCATATCCAAATTGCAAGGTCCAAAAATTATCCCTGAATTTTTTCATAATTTTTTTACCACGATTTTGATGTCTGGGCTTAGAAGGTTAACAAATATAACAACAGAACAGATAGTAGCCAGAGCAGAGTTCAGTCGAAGTTTATCAATTAGTTGACAATATCATTATTTATTGAGTTGACTATCTCATTTTATTCAAACTGTTTTTTATTATTATTTTTAGATAAAGGTGTAATTATAATCAGCACAAAGCTCAGTCCGACAATAAACATCAGAACAATCTTTTATCTCACGTGGACAATCAACATCCGTCTAATGTACTCATCAATATTCATATTTCAATTTTTTTGCATATATTTAAACAAAATTCTAACATTATCTCTAGTAACGTTTTTTATTATTATGTTCTCCATTAAGGTACCTGATTATTTTAAAAGTTTTACCATGTATAAATACTAATGTTACTTGCAATCTTACAACATTTAGAGAGTTTAACCATACGAAAGTCGAGATAATTATTTTCAAAGATAGATATTTTATCAGAAAACATTAAAATTCCAATGTCTGAAAATAAATATCTCTACTTTGGTATGGTTGGGTCTTCTAAAAATTATAGGGCTTGCAAGTAATACTAGTATTTATATGCAGTTTAATACATTTAGTATTTATAAACTAGTATTTATATGCAGTTTTATAAAGCAATATGCTAATTGCATTCTTAAAGAGAAAGCTTTGTGATAGTGAAAATTTTTTTTTGTTGTTTTTTAACGTATAAACATGTTTTATGCCTTGGGGAGTCCGAATAGACTAGTCTTAAAAAATGTCTGTATGCATGTGTGTGTGCGTGTCTGCGTATGTGTAGGCGTGCGTGCGTGTGTACAATTAAAATAATACATTTTCACCCTGTATATCATGATATCTATAAGCTTTATTGTTGTGCTTTTTCTTGTAGATATTCAGTATTATTTTATATGAGATGTACTATTCTACACTTCTAGCCAACTTTACGCATTATATTGCACAAAAAAATACAAAGATAATGTTATATTAAAAATATTATTATTTTATGATTCTTTAAAAATGATTTAATAATGACATAATTTATTTTTGCAATACTGAAGGTGTATCTATGTATAATATTGCAAAGAAAAATCATAATTTTTATACTATTTTGATGGTGGAATTTATAGACTAGTATATGTTAAATGGTAGTCAAATTTTTAAATGAGTAACTTTAAAAATTGATGCGTTTTTGTGTCTTACGCATATTTTTGCAATGAAAGAAAAATAAACAATTATTCAATCTCCCATAGGTATAGTTTTCATTTTATACATAAAAATATTTTATAGATAAAACTCGTTTCGCTCGTGCGAAAAACGTCCCATGTGCTAAAAAACGAACGTACCCAACAGTGTCGAAAAGTACAATATTATTTAGCTTCTTTTGGTTTAACATGTTTTCAAAATGAAACGGTAAAAAGAAATATTTTTAAAAATTTGAATATCAAAAATGTGAACAAAATTTTCAATTAGCTGTCCGCTATATCGGATACAATCCTTTGAATTTCGAAAATCTGACTTTAGTTTCATAATAAACATTCACAATATTCATGATAATATATTTTATTTATTTGTAAATGGTTTACAATGTATTTGGTTTTCAGAACGTCGATTTTTTGTATGCGTCGTCCACGGGAAATAAATCAATATGTAGATTTTTCTGATTAAAACTGTATCTTAAACGATACTAAATTTTTTTCAATCTTTTAAATATAAATAAAAAGTAAACATTAAAAATATTATGAAAATATTTCCTAATAAAATTAAAATAAATTAAAATATTGTATATCCGATGTACAGTTTAATCAATTCAGTATTCTGAAATAATATGTGCTATCAGATCTGACCATAAATTGACATTCCGGATGGCGCCCTGGACCTCATTTTCGAGAGACCAGACTGGTATACACACCTTACTCGAAGACAATGTACACGATTACGTCAAAAGCCCCGAGGAGCAGAATATAGACTTGATTTTCCTTGGTACACATAATTCATTCTTGTGCGTGACACTTAGACCTTTGCTCCGAGAGCCCCGGGTGGTGTACTCATCTTATTCAAAAAGAATGTCTACGTAAACGACAAAAGCCTCGAACCACACAAGCTACGCTTGACTTTCGACGGTGCGCGACACCTGGACCTCATATCCGAGAGCTTCGGATGACCTAGGCACTGTACTCGAGTACAATATACATGTAGACATATTTTCCTTCATAAGCAAAACTTTAGCTATTAGATTATTTTGTTTCAAGTGTCACTTGGAACTCGTAAGTTCATCGTCTCATCTACGCAAGCCTTCCACGCATCCCTATCTTGTGCTAACCCCACCCATGAAGCACCCTCCCGTCCGATTTCTATTAGATCCATTTTCACGTTGTCTTCCCGTCTGCGTCTAGCTCTACCTAGAGGTCGTGTTACATTTGGCTTGCCCTTCATAATCCGCGCTGCCGTACGGTCGTCTCCCATTCTTGCTGCGTATCCTGCCCATCCTAACCTGCACGATTTTATTATTCTGTTAATATTCGGTGACGCGTATCGATTGTGCAGTTTCCTCCATTGCCTGGTTTCCTCATCTATCTTCGGCTCGTATATTTTTCGCAGAACCTTATTTTCAAGAACCCTAAAACGGTTTTCCTCCGCTTTAGTGAGCGCGCATGTTTCGCACCCGTACAGAACCACCGGCAGTATTATAGTCCTATACTTATATCTTTATTTTAACGTTTTTTGACCGCAGCCTTGACTTTAGTAATTTATTCAGATTATAAGATTTAAAAAATAAATTTTTAAATACACGTGCGCTTTTAACAACTTATCAATCGCTTTCTTTAGATAGGATATAAAAAACTAACGTCTCTTGTGATCTAATTCACTACAAATTTATCATTTCTTAATAGGACAGATATACCTTAAAAAAACCGCTGCCAATTCATTGGCACTTAGCTTCCTCAAACTAAATTAATTGTTTCAATATGAAATTCTTCGTTCTAACAAATTAGTTTTAAATTGCTATCTCTAATTAATAGCTCAATAAAGGTGCTTACTACTAAAATTACACAATCATAGGTAATCATCCTTAACATAGCATTTTTTTCTTTGTACGTAATTTATTAAAAGTATTTATATATTTAAATTATATGTAATTAGATGTTAGTACGTAGATTCACTGAATTCCTAATCATCTAAAAGTTTTTGAACGATTATACATCATAGATTTCCGAGATATAACCGTTTAAACTAAATATGACTTTTTTCGTGTATAAAAGAAGAAGGGAAAAAACGTGTAAAAAATACGCTGTTGTAAAAGAATAGTAATTTTATGTTCTATTTACCGCATTTACAGTAAATTGGTCATATAGTATTTCTAACATACAAAAAATACTCGAAAAACTAAAACTCAAAAATCAAAAAATCCAAAATTTGTTATAAAAGAAAAACGAAACGATGAATCTTTAAATTTCTTTTTAATTTCGAATCTTCGTTATGAATCGAAAAAAATAAGCTCTACGTGGTAAAACATTCGTTCAAGAAATATTAAAGAGCTACAGTTTTGTAAAGTTTTAGATCAAATGCTCCTGATTTACAGAATTCACTACTGAATAAAAATCGATTATTTACAAAAAAAAATTTATCTCTTCCAAAGAAAAAGATAAAGCGTCATTAATTTTACAGAATATTCACCTGCAGATTCCTAATCATCTCAATTTTTTTCAAAAATTTTCCTTGTTATGTTTCACAGATATAACCATTTGAAAAGAAATTACGATAACGTGAACAACAAAACAAAGAAAATAGCTTATTCAAAATTTCGGATGGGAAAAGGCAGATAATTTTATGCTCTTTCAAGTGCATTATCACTCAATCGATTATATTATTTCTAGGTTATCAAAGAATCCAAAAAACTAAAACTCAAAAATCGAAAAACCGCTACAATACAAAAACGCATTTATAAGAAAACAAAAATTTGAACCGATGTCCTTAAATAAAAACAAAATAACCGATTCTAACTGCTTTAGCACAATACTTTCTCAAAGAGATTTAATGCACAATCTTTTATTGAATATTTACATGGATACAAGTGATTTTATGAGCAATCGACAATGCTATAGATTATAGACAATGTTATAGACTACGATGTTAAATTAGATTAAAATGGGGCATTGTTGGCTCAAAAATTTAATCAGTTGTATGCGGAGTTATTTTTAAACTACAAAATTTAAATGAACTATACCAATGCGTTCAAAAGTGATGGTAATTACAAAATTTGATCACATAAATGTATATTCAAAATTATAATCATATTTTGTTCAAAAAGATAATTTCAAGTATTTGTTAGAAATATAAAATGTAAGGATATTGAGCCTTGTTTATGAATAAGTGCACATTTTTTACCTACCTAATGTATAAATTTATAATAAATTTATTTCAATTTTGAAAAATTTTCAAAGTTAAAAATTACATTTTTTTAACAAAAATAACTTTAAAGTAACTGTTAGATTCACCAATCGTAATTTAAACTTTTATCTGCATATTTATTGAAGCTTACTTTGCCCCGTACAAAGGCTCACTTTACCCCGAGTTCGTGACAAAGTAGGCCTACTTATTTTTGTTTTCTTGTAAGTGAATTTTAAAATACTTTCAATTACGTTGCAGTCTTGGTGGTGGATATAGAAATTAAATAAAGTCTTTATTACCTTTTTAATATATTTCGAATTATTGATAGTTGAAATATATTTATATATTCGTGCTCAACCTTTTTTAGGCTCACTTTGCCCCGGTGTCCTCTGTGTGGCATGTGGGGAGAAATATGCTCATCCCTTCTAACACCACAGATTATCTCACACAAGAATTCTGCAATCTTTGAATCATGAAAATAATCTTAAATTCGATTTTATATTTAACAAAAGTCATCGAATGGGCTTGGGTAGGTCTAAGGAAAATAAGCATGCTTTAGCCTTATTAGATGGTGAAAAATCTACATCATATATATAGACATCATACTTTGATTTACCAAATTTTTATTATTTAAATAAAAAAGATTTTATTGATTCTAAAAAAAAAATTTTAATTAAAATTTTAAGATATATGTTGCGTTGCCTCTTAGGGGTCTAATAAAATTTTTAATATTTAAAAAAAAAGATTTTACTGATTCTAAAAAACAAATTTTTAATTAAAATTTTAAGATATATGTTGCGTTGCCTCTTAGGGGTCTAATAGTATATTGTGTATGGGTTTGCAATACGAGTCGAAGGCGAGTAAGCACGAGCCGGGGAAGAGTGCATATTGTTAGCTAAAGACGAATATTGCAAGCACACAAAGGCGATAAAGGTCTCTCCCCCATGGTGCACACCGTATTTTTTGTCAAACATGTATTGATAACGTGTTTCTTTATGCCTATAAAGCTGAACTACATTTGGCCGTTCTTTGAACACGATGCAAACTCACGCTTGTTGGACTGTAAAATCAGCCTACTAGAGTCTTTAGGCCCACATAAACATTTGATATCATCCGGATGGTAACTGATGTTTAGGGTCCTAAACCCTCTTAGAGCTTATTTTGGAAAATTTACTATTACGCCCGCTAAAGTACTCTCTTTACAACCGCTGGTCGGAAAACGGTCACTTTAGGTCCGGTTATGTGAGCGAAAAACGTTAAAATCGTGCATGTGTTACAAAAAAGTCTTTTCTGCCAGCTAACCTTTTTTTCGTCCGACGGTTGGAAAACAGCTACAGGAAAACAGAAAACAGTTCCACTAGATTGGGAAAATCATCTTTGTAAGCGAGGGTGATAATTGAGCACGAATGGAAGTCGAGGGCGCCGAAGGTTGGGGCACTCAAAATGGGCATTACGAGTCGTCCACTATAGACATAAGAAATTCAGGAGCGGGAAATAATGACCATTACCTCCAGCTGTAACGAACATTAAAGATATGACCAAGTATACATAGTACATAAATTTTGAGATAGTTTACCTTTAAATATAAAAAATTTATGAACTCATAAAAAAATTCTTTTTCTCAACACGTACATGAAAAAGTTCCTTTTCCACGCTTGCAAAGCGAATGGAAAATTAGGCATTCCGAGCGTCTTCGCCTGAGCGGGAGGTAATGTACATTAGAGTAAAATTTTGAGAAAAAGAACTCTTTTATAACTTCATAAATTTTTTATATTTAAAAGCAAACTTTCTGAAAAGCTCTTTACTATATATACTTGATTATATCTTTAATTATACCATTGTAAAAACTCAAAATCTTGATGCTCCTGATTTTCATGATAAATCACTATTGTCAATACCATATTTGTTCTCACTCAAAGTAGGATATTATGGCAGGATAATCGTAACACAATAAATACACATTTTTCACTTTTACTACCACTTTTATTTCCATACGGATTAGAAATATCACGACGATAACCTGCAACGTATTCACGCATGAAAGTTTGAAACCACAAAAGCTGCTTCGTAACGCATGTCATCTACTTATGACGAGTCAAAGAACAAATAACAAACGAAAATCGATGACATTCTAATCGATATTTGATTTAACAAGAATTTACATACCAGAGTGGCTATTCGCAGAGCATTGTGGATATAATACGTCAACGAAATTTTATTCGTCAACCTATCAAGTTTCTCGTGTTTTTAAAAGCTCATCTTAAAAATGTTTTCGCGAGCTTTTTTACCTAGACGTAAAGACCTTAAGACGTTAAGACCTTTTTCGTGGACGTAAGATAATATTCATCAACGTAGGGCAATATTTGTCAATGTAAGGCAATATCCGTAGCGTAAAGCCATATTCGTGGACGCAAAACATTTTTCTTAGCCGTAAGGTACTATTCGTCAATGTAAGGCAATATTCGTCAACGTAAGGTAATATTCGTAGCGTGAAGCCACATTCTTCAACCTAAGACCTTTTTCGTGGACATAAGATAGTATACGTCAACGTAGGGCAATATTCGTCAACGTAAGGCAATATCCGCAGAAAAATTTAAATATTTACTTTACTTTGGGTTACACTCACGAATAACGTTAACAAAGCGAATGTGTATATGTCAACGAAAAACTTATGTTTACAAAAATATTTCTCTAGGTGGGTTATGTTCCCACAATTGTAGCTTTACGCTAAGAATATTGCCGCACGTTAACGAATATTACCCGACGTTGACGAATACTGCCTTACGTCCACGAAAAAGGTCTTACGTCCACGAATCTGGATTTACGCTACCAGTGTTGCCTATGGTGGAAGAATATTTACCTACGTTGACAAATATGAAGCTCTGTCTTGAGTTTACGCTTACGTTAACGAATAAAATTTATGTTCACGAATAATAATTACGTTCACTAAAAAGCTGTGTTGAGTAATCAGTTAAGTTCGCCAATTTTTCTTTCTTTGACATAATATATCCACGTAAAAGTCACTAAATCCACGAATGCCATGAGACACGATTTTGTTAGCGTTCAAATGTGTCTTGCCCCTTTAAATATACATTTAGTAGTGTTTTAAAGACGACACGTTTTTTTTCATATCTATTAATCTTACGCTACCACTATAAATTCTTTTACGCGCAAGACACAGTAGGCACGACTTTACCTTTTTCTGCACATCTAGAATAATACCCAACGTGTGTCTCGTTCTTCCCCCACATGAATCATACCCGCGTATCTTCCACTCTCTCCTCTCTCATCCACTTGGGCAAAATGGTATGCAATTGCGCGTGCGAGCATTAAGCTTACCTCGAAGCACCTCTTCGCCATCCTATTCCATCGCACGCACGCACGCACGCACGTACCTGTAGGTACTTACGTGCACCCGGATTTCGTGCGGTCGTGTTGTGCGGCGGTGTGCTTGCGGTCGCATTATACGACGGGGGGCCGAGTTGTGCTGCTCGAGCAGAAGACGAAAGGTTCGAGAGCGAGGAAAGTGTCTGGCGCTTCGCGCGGATATTTGCTTTAGCCGTGTATGATCCCGAGGCTCGTGGGCGCTTCGCGGCTTCCGCGAGATGAGACGTTCGGGGGGGAGGAAGGCACTCGATCAAGAGTCACGAGTCGCACGGTGATGTCGAGGCTGGAGGAAGAGAGAGTTGCGGGGTTTTACGTAAGAGTGATCGTGCGAGCGTTCAAATGAGAGAATGGGTTAGTGTGGTAATAAGTGGAATATGCGGTATGAATAAATAGAGCAAAATTATCAATTGATAATGTTCCTGTATGCGTTGTTGTTAATGTTAAGTGATGCGTTTGTGCAGTAAATGAATTTCTAGGTATCGTAGAGAATGAGTGAATATCGGAAAAAATCAGAGTCGTTGTCGCCAAAGTAATAAACGTGAAATATGATCGGATTTATCAAGTCATGATGTATTAATTTATAGGTCCAATCATCACAAAAGCGGCTGAAAAGATAAATAATTTTTGCGGTTATAAAGAAGAGCACACAATGCTGTAGTTTTCGTTTAAAAATAGGAAATTGTTGTTCCACAATCAACGTTAAGCACGTTATCATCAGCGTTACGTATCACCGATCAAGAAACAGTTTTCTCTCTCTCTCTCCTCTTTGCACTCTCGTCGGCACCCGTCAATTATCAAAGTAGCCTTTGATGATCGAGCCGTCCCACTACAGCGTCGGCGTCAAAGTGCATAACGAGTCACTCTCTCTCTCGTTCTCCCGGAATATCCGCGCTTTTATCGCTCTTATCAATTTCCAAAGCAAACTCACTCTTCTACGAGAACATCGACGGAGCAATTCGTAGAATTTGATAAGTAGAACGAATGAAAGCGCCACGTGAAAAATTTATAACACGGTACTTTATCTTTTATCAATTACTTTTTTTAATATAAGAACGGTGCTAATTTATTTAGCCTTTTCTATCTAATATATATGAAAATGTTACCACACGGTTTTATCGCTGAAATTGTCAATGCGCTATAATTTTAATTGATTCGTATTGATAAATTAGTAAATAACTTTCATTAACAATGAACATTATTTGCATATTTAAGTACGATCAGTATTATAGACAAAATTAAAACATAAAAATATAACGGACGCAAACATAAATAACATAAAAATGTTTTTAATAATTCAACATTAAAAAATCACATTACTTTTTTATTACAATATTCCATGAAATATAATGCTCGCTACAAAGTTTAAATTAGAAGGTTCATTAGTAAAAGGTTTAAGTTATATAATAATTCTGTGATGATTCAGATTAAAACGGTACTATAACTGCTTTAGTATATGGATCTTTCAAAGCGCACTAAAATATAAACTAATGACATTCCAGATCATATTTGAGGCATTGAGAACCAAAACAACTTATATTTAACCCGGGTTAGGTTTTGGAAAATAAAGACGTTTAAAGTTTATATTTTGTTGTATCTTAAAATATATAAAAAAACAGTGATTTTTCTTGTTCGATTTGTTAGTTCTATTTTTAGAACGTATACACGTGGTAGATTATTTATTTATCAATATAAATTATTATTTGAATAACACGAAGTAACTTATTCAAGTTAAGCTGTTTTTGCATAAAGTGGATATTTTTTCATAAAACGATTTTTTGTGTAAAAAAACTAGATACATATATTTTATTAATTAAAATAATGTTCATACACAATATTCACACAGCAATGTATTTGTATGCAATTTGTTTAAATATTAGCTTAAACTTATACATCGTTTTGATCTGCTATTTCGTCACTCGAACTATCATTTATGATTCTTCAAAGAATATTTTCAAACTGTTCTCGGTTGTTCGCCATTAGAAATTGTAAGAGTGAAACTTTTGTCTTCAATTAAGAAGAGAGGCTAGCAGATATGGTCTCCGACGTATAGGTAGATTCGGTGGAATGCACGGTGATACTCTACTGTAAATGTTCTAAAAAACTTGTTTGGTGCACTACATATATAAATATGAAGGGTCGTAGAATACAAATATGTATGTTACATCACAACCCAAAGTCTCATTTTGATCTTCGAAATTACTTAAAATTAATTTTTAGATATATACCTAAATCTGATTAAAAATTATGTTAAGGTTGTACATATTATTACAACCACACATGCACATACACACACGCACACACGCACGCACGCACCCACGCACGCACGCACGCATGTACACACGCACACACATACACATACGTACACATGCACACACTCGTACACGGAGAGAATTTTGTAATAAAAATTATGACGAAATTCGCAGTAAAAATTACCGTGAATGACTATAAAGCTGGAACACTCTAACTTTCCGGCAGTTTTTATTGATATTTAGGATAAATTTTACCGTACTGAAGGGTAAAATTTGCCTGCCGCAGAGTAAAAGTTCCCTGTACGAATCTTAGAGAAAACCAAAATTTGTGATAAAATTTGTATGAAATATGTTTTAAAAATCTGGATTTTCTTCCAATTGTCATAGCAGTATCATTAATACTTAAATAAGTACATTATACATATTTATATTTGAGTTAACCTAAAATGTGTACACGCTGAGTTGTTTCCTTTATCAGCTGTCTTCTTTTTCTCAAATCAGGCAAATTTTACCATTCAGTGCGGTAAAATTTATAGTCTGTGCAGTAAACTTTGTAGTCAATGAGGTAAAGTTTTTAGTAAAATATCAGTAAAAAGTGCCAGAAAGTAGGAATGTCCCAGCTTTATAGTTATTTACGGTAATTTTTACCCTGAATTTCATTATAATTTTTATTAGAAAATTCTCTTTGTGTACATATATATTTGAAAAAACTATTCATTCTGTTCCAGAAGTCTGAAAAGCATAGAAACCTATCAAAATCAGTTATTTCAAAAATCTCATCGTTGCAAAACTTTCTTTTATACAGCAAAAATAGCTATTTTAAACCTAATATACGAAGGATCTAATTCTTTAATAAACATCCAACAAATTATAAACAATCCATCGATAGTCTCGCTAATTTACTCCTGACCATCCATCCAATCACTCAATCTTGAGCGCAAGCCGACGCGTCTCGGCGCCCACCCCACCACAACTCACGCACCAGCAAGAACAACAAAGCTCTCCCAAGAAGGCAAGAAAAAAAAAGGAAAAAAAGCATCAACAGCGCGGGAGAGGACCGAGACGAGGAAGAAGCAGCAACGCTGAAGTGACAAGTTATGAGAATCGAGGAGGGGAATAAAGCGGGGCATTATGCGCGCCGACGAGGTGCTGCCCGGGCAATCCGTCGTCCCGCGTTATCGTTCGTTCCGCGCACCTACGGCGCGGAAGTTTGTACAGTCGGCCCCTCTCGATGCAGTCGTAGCTGCGAGAAAAGAGAGAGAGAGAGAGAGGTAGGGAGCAGCGAGGGTCGTTGTCCCTGTCCTTAATCGGCCCATTGTCCCGCGAGCTTCCTCCCGCGCTCACGTGTGTACATTATACACGCGTTTGTGTACAGCGCGGATATCAGCTGACTAATATCGCTCGTTTCTCCGCTCTTTTCGTCCTAGTCATTGTTGGCGCAATTTTTCATTTCGCGCTGGGGACTTTTTCCTTGCGCCGCGCACGGGAAGAGGAAGGCCGAGTAAAATGGATTATGTTTATGCGATCCCGTGAGAATTGATCTACGATTTCGGCAAGATTGAACGACGAATGGCAATGTCTGGGTCAAAGTTAAATGAAATTATTGAAAACACAGACATTTTCTATGACTGTACTTGGATACAATAATTTTTTGAATATTATTAGATTTTAACGTACTGTATGAGTAATAAGGGATTTAAATTATTTTGATTAGATTGACATTACAACAATTAATATTTTCTTTTTTACACAAACTTTGCTTTAAAAAGATGTATAATATTTATAATTGTATATTTATCAGGTAGTTATTATTTATAATAACTACCTGATGCTATATATTACTACTATATAGTTCACAACTTTACTTGAATACCGAATATAATAGTGTATCAATATTCTATAAATCTGCAGTATCAGTATCTCAACTTACAACAACTTTATAAAAAAAACATAGTTTTACTTAATTATATAATTAAATTAGAAGTAGAGATGAAAAGATTTTCCAGCTACATCTGTGTACACATAGTTTTGCTACTACTTAAAAAGTTAGCGAGATGAATACTTCTGCGTACCTGCGGCCCGAGTACATACCGTAACTTCGTTCTCCTGTTTCTAGCTCTTGGAGTCTGAGCACTCTGGGAATTTTTCGGCGAAAGCTGCCATTCCCACTGACGTAGTTAAAGTAGAAGAGGAAAAGCAACTTTGCCCCGCATGATGGTTTGAAGACGAAAAGGAAATAGCGTGTTTCCCAAACTAACACATGTTCGACAGAAATTCATATAAGACGAGTTTATAATACATTTTAACGTATTTAAATTTAAATCCTTTGATGAACTTTTATAATTTGCTGTTTAATTTTACAAAATATGATTGATTTATTAAACTATATTAAAAAAGTGCTATAAATATCTTAATAATTTATAAAGATGTTGGTAAAGAAAGCTGCTGAAATTGTTAGAACTTATTAAGGGGGTAAGCGTGAGTTAAACACGAAAAAAGGAAATTTGTTTTTATGAGCAGACCAAAATTTTTTGTTTAAAACCATTCATCTTGTAAATTTTTTTACTACAAATACTTGGTAATATCTTTGATGTCGCCGTTGTAACAACTCAAAATCTTGATCCTACACGTTTTACATATTTATTAGGAAAACTTTGTGGCGTGCACGTTTCAGGATGACACGATCAACAAAATCTTTTTTCGACGGTGATTCGACTCCATTTGATATATACTCAAATGCTATGGATTTACATTTCTATAAAAATCTTTTCTATTTTTATTTTTCAAAGAAAAAACTAATTTTTTAAAATTTTTTATTAATCATTTTTTAAAAATTAGGTTGGACTCCGAAAAATTAAAATAAAAAAGATTTTTATAGAAAAAGTAAATCCATAGCGTTATAGTGCGTATCAAAAGAAGTCGAATTACCGTAAAAAGAACGTCAACGTTTTCCCAATAAAAATGATAAACTATGGTAATTTAATATTATGTATAGAATCAATTTTCAAATTGAATGGTTATAAACAAAGAAATTTGAAACAAATGTCTTTTTTCGAGCTTAACTCGGGGTTAAACTCACAATAATTAATGACTAAAGCAGAAATATGGGGAAATTATTCAGAAGAGTATCGTTGTATGTAATAATATTTAAATAAATTTAAGGTGAAGCTCTGCCATTGTTTGAAGAATCTACTGTGATAATAATTTTGACTTGCTTAAGCCAGAATTATTGCGCCGCACATGTAGGCTCCAAAGTGTCCAGAGAAGCAGTCGCTTCACCCAAGGTGACTCCATATCCAGGACCTCAAACCAGGTTAGTAGTATTCCGATGACATGACATAACGGCTTGTTTTTTTAGAAACCTGAGTGCCAAATCAATTATCAGCATTTGTTTAATAAGATTCCTTAAAACTTATGAATAGAATGTCTTCACGAATCTTTGGGAAAGATTAATCCAACTGTAAGTAAATTAACTTGTCAGATTAGTGTTGCCTACTGTAAAAAATTCGTTACTCATCAAATTTTTATTTCTGGTAAAAAATGGCGCGAAATATCTTCAGACCTCATGGATACAAATAGATTCTCAATTAATATTACAATTTGAATTTACTAATTATTTAAATAGAAAACAAAAAGTAATTCTTACAGAACATACGGCTTCTACGCATAGTCACGTAGAACTAAAAAAATTTTCTAGACTAATATTTCTGCGTACTTGCGGGGTGCGCACATACCGGGACTTCGTTCCTCTACTCCTTACGCTTAACGTCTGGGAACTCCAAGAATTTTTCGACACATGCCTCTCGCTCACTGCACCGGTGCAGTTAGCTTAGAAGAGAGTATGTACGACGTTGCTCTACTATACACGCTGCTGTTTTAGAAATAGCCAGAATATTTTGCTAGAGTTATCGTAAACTTGTCAGGAAGGAGTATTTTGTATTTATATGTTTTTTAAATTACATATTGTACTTATTTTTCAATCAGTATC
Source organism: Gastracanthus pulcherrimus (assembly GCA_949152435.1). NCBI lineage: Eukaryota > Metazoa > Arthropoda > Insecta > Hymenoptera > Pteromalidae > Gastracanthus > Gastracanthus pulcherrimus. The sequence continues at coordinate 189,436,927 of OX424572.1, read as the reverse complement.
AATCTAGCACATTAATGTCAGTGCCTTTAGAAAATAGTTTATCTGCTCAACTTGTAAGAATGATTTAGTTTAATATTTTGGTAAATCTACATAGCTGAGAGATTTTTACTTATTCGATAATAAATTGACAATCAAGTCCAATCATAATTATCTCTCGTTCAAACAAAAATTTGAAACAATAGGTCCCCTACAACAACCATTGAAAAGTGTGAAATAAACTCGTCCCAAACGTACAGAATCTACAAGCAAATGACATTTCAGTCAGTCCAAGTCCACGCGCAAATGTCCCATAATGCGATCAACTCCTCGTCGACGGAAGAAAATAGAAAAAATTAGCGGCATTAAGCGTGCACGACCCGATCCACGCCTCTCCCCCCTCTGCGCGCTAAAATTGTAAGCACCTCTCGCGCTCACCCCGCACTTTGATGGAAGAACGAAATCATTAGAAGGATTATTCGTATAATGGGCGAGCGAATTAACGGGCTTTCACGCTTCGATTTCGACAATGCGGCCCGCGACCAGAGTATTCCATTAGCGATTCGCGATGCGCGACTGCGCCCTGTGCTCGGGCTACTCAACTCTCCTGCGCGCGCGCGCGAGCGCTCTGTTGTATTGTGCGCGCGTGCGACGCGACGTGTCGTCCTCCTCTCGTTCGCTCCGCTGCGCGCGGGTTCAACTGCACGGGCACTGTAGTATTTTAATAGGGGGCTTGTATGGCGCGGCCGACGAAAGGCTCCTTCGTGTATATAGGACCTCGCTGAAATTGCAAATCCGCTCGACGCTCGGCGATAAAAACAGTGGGCGAGAGAAACAAAGGTGTCATTAAATCGGGCAACACTTGCGCGAGAAAAAGGATTATAGGTAATTAACGGTACGAAATTACGTAAAAAGCCTGTTGTGAATTCTGGAGTTTTTGATTCAACTATAAATTGATTTAAATCAATTTATGAATAAATATTTTTCTTTTGCTGCATCAATATTTAACTAATTCATTATTTAACGCAATTATCCTGAGGGTGAACTCACTTTCAAAATTACGAAATCCAGTTTTTCTTATTGAATTATTCTAGGATGTATTTCGTTATGGGCTGCATCAGTTAGTTTGTAATGTTGATATTAACTGCTTACTGGAAAATCGCTTTAAATCCATCGACATGTCAGCTAATATCTCCTTTGTTATATTCACAATCATCGCCGGTCGATGACAATTATCCTTTCTTCTTTACATTTAAAAGTTTTAAAAGATTTAGCGTATATGGGGGATAGTCACAAAAGTTGAATTTCGTATGTTCCATACACTTAAATTTACCTTGAACAGGGAACATATTTAACAAATTATTGAATATTATAATTCATCATATAAAATATATATAGCATTAGGATTCTCCTTTTTCTACAATCATAATACATGACATTTAAACGTAAAAATTGTAATTTTCGAGGCATTTTTCACTCACCGCAACATGTCTTTGCTGTCTGTAAGATAATGTTTACACACCTCTCAACACTTTAAGCGTAGCAATGAAACTTTGGCATTTCTAATTTTACAGTACTACAATCATACAGCACATTCAAGATCTGCAGTCGATATACGTCTCAATGCAGGTGGGTCAGGTGAAATAATCTTTGTCTATTCATCCATTTTGCGGTATTGAGCAGCTGAAAGACTATATAAAGCAGGAAGTTATAAGAACGCTTAAAGTTGTTAAATTATACTCTCTTGTTTGTAAAATTCCCTACAAATCTCGTTTTCGTAACTTTAAGTTATTATATCTGTAAGTTTCTAATTTTCTTTAAAGTTTATTTAACATTACTAAATTCACGGTTACACATTTAATTAAAATATACACTACGCTTATCCGTAAAATATATCTATTTAAATGTAAAAACATTAATGGGCTCTAAACTTCTAACCACTACTATAATTAGTAATCAGTTATTCGTAACAAACTTTGGTATTAAAATTAGGAATCGGTACCCACTACTCTGCAGACATTCGCGAGTCCACGTCATTCTCGACACCTTAAAAATGCATCCCTCAATCTCTTTCCGCTCAAAATTCCACGAGTGCATCCCCGCTGTAAGCTCAAATATTTAAACTATCGCAGTACATCGCATTCGAGCACGTCAAGTTAATCCACGCGGTAAAGCAATTTCCGCGAGCTGTACTCCTCTGTACACGCGCCTTATCCACACTATACCACCACTATACTCTCTCACTCCCACTCAGTCTCTCGCGGTAGAGTTGCCACGAGTTCACCGCAATTCCATACGATCCCGACGCACGAGAGCGAGTCGCGCCGCAACGTTCCTATCTCTCTCTCTCTCCTCTAAACAAACAGCCGCGCATAGAATCGCTCGAAAGCTCATCCCGCAGCGGCTGCCTGGCACCGATAATGGGCTAGAGGAGAAGAACTTGGGCGCGGAACGCGCGTACATATCCGTGGGTAACAATTAGGAATAAGTAATCGACGACGACATTCCGCGCCGAATGTATAATTGTGGAGTCCCCCGCAGCGAGGAGCCTCCGTGGAACGCGTGTATTCACACGTGCGGAGTCGGCGAGGAGGCGTGAGAGGCCACGAAAGTGCCGAGTCGGGTCAGCCGTAATATCGCCCCGCGCTTGAATTCCTTCGAAAGTCCCTCTTGGAACGTAGAGCTGCTGCTCCTCCTTGCAGACGTCTCGGACGGTTTTCGGGCTTGGCAGGAGGTATGGGCTAGGGCTAGGAGTCATTATGTTAACCCCTAAATGCGCGGGTGCTGCTGCTGCTGCGTCGACGGCTTCTTTTTGGCAGAGGTGGAGCGGGGAGGAGATGCGCGAGGGGGACAGTAACAAGGTGCCGGAGTTGCTGAATGGCGAGGAGCCTAGCCAAGGAATGTTTTGTTCTGTAATCAAGGCTGTATAAGCTTCTGATTTAATCCTCTCTGGAAATGCGTTACTGAGTCTGCATAGTTCGCTGGAGTGTGTGTATTTGTATGTCTTGGTGATATGTAGAGCATCGAATTTTAAAGAAATTTTATCTATAAAGTATAAAACTTGTAGTTATATGTTTTCATTTTTTTTTAATTCCGATTTATGCTTTAGAAAATAAATATTTATTTTACTATTTTTTTTTACTTGCGAGCATTCTAAATCTATATTTGTTAAATTCGTCCAACTTTATATCGAAAGCCTTTTTCCTTCTCAAAGAGAAATATTTGTAATGGTGATAATCTTTTTGTATTTTTTAACATATAAACATATTACATGTCTTGGAAGGTTGAGAAATACTATGACTGTTATTATTACCTGGTGTGCAATAAAAAGTTTCAACGATTTTGGTTAATTGATTTGGATTTCATAGCCATTCTTCAAAATTTAAAAAAGATATTTACAGATAGATGATGTAAAGTCTGTAGATTATATTCTGTAAACGAACTTCAAAGAATTGTCATTTATATTATACTTTTACCTAATTTTGTATAATTATGTAAATTATATAATATAGAATTTTGTACACCAAGGCGAAGAAGTATTTTCCCGCGCGTAATGTATTTGTAGTATAAGTTGTAGGTAAGTACGTATTCCGAGCTAGCGACGAGTGTTGCAATCACACAATATTCAACCAATTCATAAAATATAACTAAAAACTTGATTTAATTATATCTTGCCGTTTTCGAGTGATTGAGATGTAAAAAATTCTTAATCAAACAACGAACGTTAAAAAACGAAAATAAAATTGGCATTATAATTCTGCATCTATATATTAGAAGCCCTGACAAACAGTTTGAAGATTTACAAATCCTAATGAAACAATTAATAACTCAACCAGACATAATTCTATGTACAGAAACCTTTGTCTTACAGAATCCAAACCTATTCTATGATTACATGTCGTGTACAATCTATGCAATATAATATAGAAAACAAATTAAATTGAAATAATAGAACTCGTTTTTATGTTAAAGAAAATAATAAAAATGAACTAATATAATACAAATTTGCAACGTTAAAAGTATCTAACCGCAATCTACATATCATCATTTAAGTAACACAGAACAATTCTTGAAGTCGTTACAAACATATACACATAGAATGTAGAGAGCATTACCGAGTAATATATAATAGTTGATTGCTCCATACATAAATCTTGTAAATTGACTAATACTAACTCTATTATAAATAACTGTTTAAACATTCTCTATAGTTATAGTTTTTTATCGGTTATAAACTCACAGACAACAATACTAATATTTAGCGGAAGAAGTATTAATTACTTCTTCATAACAACATTTCTAATTAGTGAACATTTATCACAATATTATTATACTTAAATGATTTGTAATTAACTATTTTCCAATTTTATTGTAAATACAAATTCGAATAAAATATAAAATTTTACATACTATGTACAATTTTACAACTTTATTTTAAATCATATCACGAGCTGGAAAGTATTTCAAATATTATGAAAAATAAGAAGAAAGACTCCTTGAAAGTTTCTATTTGAAAAAGGAAAAACTTGTCGGAAAATGTACAGAGACTTTGTTTCTATAGAGTGTATGTCGCCGGTTCGCCGAAACAACATCCTAACTCAGACTTCCTTTCAACAACATCGTAATTGAGAAAGTCTCTTGGACGAAAAAGTAATGCCGACAAAAAAGTGACCTAGATAAAGCTGTGGCTGTACGAATAAGTGTCTGAAAAATAAGATTTCGGTCAAAGTAAAATAATATTTTCAATTTCTTATTTTGTACAATGAAATAAAGAGATATTCATAACTACGAATACATTTATTATTTTCCTTAAGTACTTTTATAATTAAATATATAACTAAATGATTTTTAAACGGAGTACAATCATACTGACTACAAGTAACATTTAAAAAAATTCTCGATTCAAAAATGAATATAGTTAAATATTTAAACTCAATATACTTATTCGTAGAATTAAGATAAGACGACCATCATATAATTTCTATTTAAGAAACGCTCAATAAATCGCGATTCAATTGGGAAAAGCAGGTCAACGTCTTTCCTTTTAAATAAATTGATATCCCGATATCCTGGGGAGCTTTACTATCATCGGTATATGCAGCATACAGATGCGATCTCTTCGATTTGGAGAACATCGAGAAAGTATTGTCTCGTGAAATATATAAATTCACACCGCTGCTATATGCAGACAAGATGAATCGCTCGTTCACTGAAAAATTCAAATTCTGGAAGAGACGGACAATTTCATATCTGCATTCACTCGTAGAATTTATACATATTTGAAGCTCACTCCGGTAGCATGAAAAGCGACTATTTTTGCGCATGTTCTCGAACAAAAGTGACAGAGACAGTATCAAATACTTATTCAGAATACAGAAACATCTTTTCTTCTGAATTATTTTGTTTCAGTCGCTCGATAAAATAATTTGAGGGATTCCACTGAAATAAATAGTTTCGATATTTTTTTCCATGTAATTTTCTTAATCTTTTTTGTATACTGTTGTCAGTATCAATAGCATCACAAACATTAGGACTCGGTTTCTATTGACTGAATTTTTGTGTTGCCTCTAAATTCCTCTCTTTAATCCCTAATTTAAATACACGTGTAACTTCGCTCTGGTTACGTATTAGTTAATCCCAAAATCCAAAATATCTTGAAATCTATGTAACTAACATCCAAATGAAACTATTTTGTTCGTAGGGCGACAAAATTCTTTTTACTTGACCTTTCTTTTTATGTATTTTTTCTAGCTATACGACCAATTATTTACTTAGATTTTTTGCAGAACTAGAAAGTTACAGAAAGACGCTTTTATTTTGACAAATGTCCGCCAAAAGATCGTCAAAACATCAATAGTAATTTAGATCATTGCTTTTAACAGCAAATTGTAGATGAGATTTTTAGAGTGTCTCATACACTCTTTTTCAATGATAATTACATTTACATATTTTATGAATTAACAGTGTAATCCAATGCTGGGAGGGGTATTTGCCCGCAAAGTAGTGGTTTCTGTTGTTCTAATAAATATAGTAGATTTTTTGTTAAAAAGTGTATGAGACATTCTAAAAATCACGTCTACAATTTGCTGTTAGAAGCAATCATTTTATCAAAGATAGACGTTCAAATCATTTTTAAGAAACGAATGTTCGTATTAACATCGTACAAATATTACAATAATCAATAGTAATGCTTGATTTTATATGATATAGTTGTTCCTATTATACTTTTGATTAAATCTATGTTTATTTAATTTTGATTGCAAACTGGATCTATTCTTTTCATACTAAATATATAAGATTTTATCCGTAATTAACTCACGTCTGGTGTATCTCTATTGGAAACGCATACGGATTGAGCGTGCAACATCACGAAAACAACTATCGATTTCGAAGGTAGGGAAGAGGGGCGGGGGGGGGGGGGCGAAAATTACTACGTTTGAAAATAGCGCGATACTGACGTCGACGTAAATAAACGATGAGTTCGCAAAATTCACGAGTTCGTCTCGCGGGCGCGAGCTCGATTGCGATGCAGTGCATTGCTCTCTCGCTTTTCTCGCGAGTTATATCCGTGAATTTGTCTGTGCACCAGTTCGAATATTATCCGACGCTCGCGTTAAAAATTACGCAAGGCTTCAAAGTCAATTATGCCATCGGCGTGAATTATTGAAAACGCTCGCGGGACTCCCGGATGAATACCGAAAAAGCACGAAACTTTTATTCAATTGTGTAAAAATTTGATTTCACCAGTGAAAATTCCGGGGAAAATTATACAAACGCGAGCTTTGCGACTGTCAATAATTCATCGCATGTGAAATTCAACAAATGTGACAGATTTGTGAAGGATTGAATACGGCCCGATGCATTTTTGGTATTTTTAGTTTAAAATCGAAATATTTTTTTTAGTTATTTGGAAAACTTTATTTAATTATTTACGGCTGTATTTTAGTTAATTTATCAATTAAGATCGCATATTCTAAGTTTTGATCTATGAATCCAATATTCAAAGAATGATTAGAACTTAATTATGCTACATGGAATTTCACTAAAGCAACTCTGCTATTATTTGCCCTGAGCTTGACCGGTGGCGACATTTAAAATTTAGAAACACGGTGGGTATACTCAACATATATATAGTGATACTTTTAAGACTCCCTTTATTGCTATATTCCGCCAACTCAAGCGCTGTGAACGTTTATATATATTTAATAAGGGAAATCACATTTGATAAATCTATAAATTATGTATTAATAATTTCAATCAGGGGCCTGCGGCGGCTCAGTCGGTAGAATGTCGGATTCCCACGCCGGTGACCCGGGTTCGAATCCTAGTCTCTGCCGATTGATACAAGCACCTCTGTAAAAATTACATGTGCTTTGTTTACAAACACACCGCAGACCCCCGTCGTTGATTAGCACCACATGGGAGCACAAACATGGCGACGTTAAAAAAAAAAAAAATAAATAATAATTTCAATCCAGCATCAAACTCAAATTAAATTTTTTCATTTATTTAATGTAATACTAGGGCAGATACCTTTTTCCTTATATATTTTTCATGCATTTCTTGGGCGTCACATCCTCTTATTATTTACTTTGCACTAATGGCTGATAATCTTTCAATTTTATGCATTGAAACTGAAAATTCAAAATACAAAAAATGATGTATTGTAAAGAAAATAAAGAAGAAAAAAGAATCTAAATATTTTATTATTTATGGCATTGTATGTTAATTCTATCTGATTAATAACGCTACAGTTCATTTCTTTCGCTTCTCCATGCGAAGCTTATGCATCAAGCTCACACAAAACCTCCACCTTTCTTCCTTGCCCACAATTATTCCATAAATACCATATACCTCGAAAAAAGAAGAGAAAAAAAGCGCTTGCAGCCGCCGTCTCATAAAGCACGCACGCGGGGCTCGGTCAACGACGGCCTGGGCCGCACACGTAGAGCCGCTCCGCTCGTGCACCGGCCGCGCCGTCGCATCGCGTTATTGCCAACTCTCTCGCGAGCACCGGCGCACCGCGCGATATCAAAAAGCGCGATAAGGGGCACGCCTCGATACTTAACCTCGCTGTAAATGCACCTATGCATTTCCGATGAAACAATGCAGATAAATATTCGCGCCACGAGCGTACAACGTGCCCATGTACCCGTGTAGACCTTTACCAGCGCAGCGAAATACGTACAATGTGCACCAAGGGAGACAGACTAATAGAATAGTGTATTATAGACCAGGCAGCGTCGGAGCCGGAGGAAGTCAGGCCTATATTCCCAAAGTATCCAGCAATTCCAAAGTGTCCTGGCCCCGCGCCAGCCCGGAGATATTGCAACCCCGGTCTTTCTCAGTCTCTCTCTCTCTACATATATATACACACACATACATCCCATGTACCTACAACCTACCCTCTCGTTACACATGCACGTAGAGTTACGCTCGTGGTGGTGGTAGTCGTAGCCGGCCATTGTCCGACGAGGACGAAGAAGCAGCTAGCCGTCGCTCTCGAGTTTACTGTTAAATTCGGAGCCGCGGAAATAATGGCTTCCTCTCTGCGGCGGCGCGCGAATCCGGCCGAGGAAGCCGCCTGGCCATGAATGCGCCCTCTGGATACAAAGACGCGGCCGCGCCACCCCCCGCCCTTTCCACCCGACCATTGAGACCAGCACCATCGCTGCTGCGGCCGAAGCTGTGTAGTATGCAGAGCGAGAGGGAGCATGCGTTTTTGAATGCGGCCGCGAGATGTGTGCGGGAGGCGAGTTTTGCAATATATCGGGACGGTTTGTGGGTGGTCGGTGAAGATTCCAATGTGGGGATTCCTTTCTGTTAATTGCTCGCAGGTGGAAGCTGGGTCAGATACTGCAGTATTTTATCAGATTTGCTACCTCGTCAGCTTGCAAAAGTGCATATATATTTAATAAGAGAAGATGATATTAGAGAAATTGATTACTCGTTGATCAATGATTTAAATTTAGCACCAAAAGCAATTTAAAATTAATATATTAGAATAAAGAAGTTCAAATTGGGACAATTAATTTAGTTTGAGGAAGCTAATCCATCCAAGTTTACAGCAGCTGATAACGTGCAACCAGGAATTGTACTGGTTGAGCTTCAAGGGCTACGTTATGTAGAGCAGCTTATAATAGCAAAAGTACAACCGGGTGATTCGTGTTTACAAAGGGAAAATGAGGGATTCTTCTAGCCAATACGCTTAAATATTATAAATAATAGCTCCGTTGAAACAGTAACTTATAGTTTATGATTCTAACGTTGATTGCGAGAATTACAATTCTATTTCCATACCCGAGTAAAAATGATTTTATATATAATCATATATGGTTATATATAAAAAGCATATTTAATTATATATGACTATTTATAATTATATATAGCTGTATACAGCTATATTTGGGTTTTGATTATATTCAGTTATATTTGAACATATATAACGATATATAGTTATATATAAGCATATATAACTATATATGTTTATATATAAAGTGATATATACAAGTATATAAAACTATATACAATTATACATGAAAAATTCCTTCCAGGAATACCAAAATATAGAAATACCATCTAGAACAATAAAAACTAGTACGATTAAATGTAAAAAACCCTGTGGTAGGCAATGGATATATTCCTCTTATATCTGCTGAACTTGGAATTTTCATAGGAGAGAATTTAGAAAAAGTAATTGATAATAAAGTAAGCCTCTTTGTTATAAATTATACTACACAAAATGTTGAAATTTCGGTACCAATGATAGAATTACAACCATTTGAAGAACTAAAAGTAATAAATGTACATACAATTGAACTAGGATCTGACTATATTCTTCAAAAATCCAAGCTAATAAAAATTAATTAAAATTAGACGACTTAAATTCGGAAGAAAAGAAAAATGTTAAGAACATTATAGCTAAATATCTGCTTCAATTTTACATGCCTGGTGATAAATTAGGACATACTGATGTTGTTAAACATTGGATAAAATAAACTAATGATAAATCCATAAATGTTAAACAATACAGACAGCCGCCGATTTTAAGAGAGGAAGATCAATAATAAGTAAAAGAAATGTTGGAAAATGATATAATTAACCCCTTAACTTCTCCATATAACGTTTCAGTGATAATAGTGCCAAAAAAACGGATGCCCAAGGTCCTAAACGATATAGAATGGTAATACATTACAGATCTTTAAACAATATCACTGTTGTTATCCTTTATCAAATATGACGAACATCCTAGATCAATTGGGCGGTACCAAATATTTTTCTACTTTCGATCTATCTTCCGGGTTCCATCAAATATGTATGGAACCTGAAGATTCTCCAAAAACTCCTTTTTTTCATGCAATATGGACACTATGAATTTTCTCGCTTACCTTCTGGTTTACGAAATTCACCATCCCGATTTCAGCGAAGCATGAACTTGATATTATCAGGTTCGCAAGAAATTGTTAAAGAAATTGAAAAGCTTTTTATATATATCGACGTCATAGTCTCCGATGCAAGCTCCCTAACTGATCATGCAATAAAATTAGATAAGCTTCTAGGTAGACGAAAAACCGCGGGCCTTACTTTGCAACCGGATAGGTGTAACATATTAAAGAAAGAAATCACTTATTTGGGTCATGTAATTTCATATAAAGGAGTAAAACTTGACCCCAACATTTTCGAAAACCAAAATCTTGCAAAAATATTAAACAATTTCATGGTTTGACTGGTTATTATAGTAAATTCATTGATAATTTTGCTAAATTAACACAGCCTCGTAATAATATATTACAGTATTTAGTTTTTTATTTTATTTAGTAATATCCAGTGAATGTGTGATAGACGACAAGCGCGTGCAAAATGCTACCTAAATCCTTATAATATTTTTTAAAAACACGGACTCCTTATTTAGATAAGTAGTAAATTAAGGATACTAGTAAATATCTGTCGTAAAACTAAAAACATGCTGTATAAAGAAAACTAAAAACATGAAAAGAAAAGCAAAACGTTACTATGTTAGCTTCAAAACTAAATAAACGAATTAATGAATACGTTAAAATAAAAGTTAAATCACCATTTATTAAACTATTTAAACGTTTCAAATATAAAGTATAGCGGTATAACTTTTCCAGCGACTGTACCATATTGCTTGAGTATGAGAAATATAAATATTTCCGTACTAGCACGGGTGTTTGGTTAAATAACGGAGAGTTCAATAGCATGGACATTCTTTCAATATAACCACCCATGGCTAGTAAGCTCTTGCTACGTAAATACATATCGTGGCTCTATTAAATATTATCGAAGTGTCTTATTTAAAATACGACTCCGGAGGTTCTCGTAAGAGAAACGAAAAGCCGTGTACGACTTTATATGATTATATATATAAATTTTGGCTTAAGAGGATTATTTTTTCTGTGATATGCCTAATTTGAAACAAACATATTTAATAAACAGACTATTCTATGACCTTAACATAAATTGTAAATACAAATTCGAAGCATCCAGACCAAAAACAATTTTAAAAACGTTAACGATCCGTTTTGGACGACATTCTCCCCCTTTTAAGCTCAAAATCTTAGACTATCATTTAGATAATTAAACCAAATTAAAATACTGCTTCAAAAACCCCATTCGTGCAACTAAAATCTGTTTCGAAATATTGATTTTCACCGAAAGAATACAAAGTTACAATCAGAATAGTTAAGAGTAGCCATACTGGAATACTCTCCCATAATACTATCATTAATATTATATTAAAACTCTAAACAAGAAAGTATATAGTATTTTAGTTAAATAATGGAAGAGTCTGAAAATTAAATTATCCAAGTCAAACCAGGTTCCCCATACATAAATGTTTTTGCATTACACGATATCATCGATATTATACGCTTTCGCATTACAACATATCATTCGATAACATGTCCCCTTTTAATAAATTAAATGCTACACGACACGTATATGTACCATAAATAAAAAAAAACAAAAAAGTACATCACGTTTTGTTATATATTTAAAGAACGTCACGATTACACTTTAGCAGCAGCATCACCTATAATTTTTTTGAACAAAATAAAATATAGAGACTTAACTTTCAAAAATCCCTATTAAAATAAATATCTATACATCATAAAACTCACCAAAATGTCAAATCTGCCAAAATATCCGTATGTTCCCTCTTGAATTTGCTATTTATCTATTCAAAAGAATAATTTTGTCTTCCATACTACGAATAAAACGTTTTTCTTCAAGACTATTTAAAAGTCTAGTTATAAGCTTTTGAGTACGTAGGTTTTTAGTTTGCCCATGCGTAATAAATATAGCTAATAAATACGTTGAAAATAGATTAAATTTTAACCATCGAAAGTTATTAGTATAGTTATATATTAGTTATTATAGTAATAAGTTTTGAAAAAGAAGCCTGCGTGCATTAAATTATCTATGTATGTATACATAGATAATTTAATGCACGCAGGCTTCTTGTACATATGTATATATATATATATATGTATATATAAAAACTAAACTTTTACAAAAGTTTAGAATTATAATGGTCGATGGGTCCACTGGGAGGATAAAAATTCTGACATACTCATTCACTTGCAGATATTTCACCCTTATAAAACGACCCAGTCAATAAAGAGAACTCAGAGAAAAAAAAAAGAAAAGTAAACACTATAAAAGAGCCACCATTGTCAGGGATGCCCTACTCAGGTGTATCCAGAATGACACCAGCAAGTAACTCTGCACGATAAGCGTAGAATCCGTGGGTGCATAGACGACAAGTCTTGGGATGAGACGTGTTCTGAGGACCCTTCTTGCAGAACATGCGATGTAAGAGATCCTCTATCCGTGAACAGAACCCCAGAAAGTGACTTAAAATGGTATCGTAGCTGTCAGGCTCCACGGCATAGCCCCGACAGCGCCAGCCATCCAGCAATCCTCCTCTGATAAATTCATGACCCCTGACATGGAGTAGTAGCTCAAAAGGGCGTCAAATCTCATCATTTGGATCAAAAGAACGTAAAGGAAGAAAGAGAAATCATTAAGATAAGAATCAGGAACAGCATAGAATTTGTTCTTTAAATAAAATTCTGGGATTCATTCGTTTTAAAATAACTTTTTTTTTATAGAAGGTGTCGGGGGGTTTAATACCTCAGGGACACTTAGTTTTCACCGTTGTATCCCTACCCCCCCCCCCCCCCCCCCGGGTTGAACTAAAGGTGGCTCCACGAAACCTACAGCTTTGCAGTAAGCAAGCAGTTTGCTCGTGTTTACCTCCTTGAAAGTCTCGGGATCTAAGATCCCGTTCCCAAGCCATCTCTGTCGATGTCCGGTTAGATTGGGACATTTGCAGAGGAAGTGTCTGGGGGTCTTCTCTTCTTCGTTACACCATCTACACAGGTTGCTTGTTCTCTGTGTTTTGTATGAGTAGCACCGTAGGTCACAGTGTCCAGTTAATAGATCCAGTACGATGCGTGCCCTGCATTTATCCAAGCTGATGATTCCTTTTCCCCACTCCATAGTTTTTCCATAGACTCCATCTTTCTTTTACTAATTTTTTCCTAATCGCGTCACAGCCTTCCTGGTATGGTATTCCTACCTTCCTTTCTGACTGTCCGCTTTTATTTTCTGCCTGCCTTGCAAGCTGATCTGCTCTTTTATTCCCTTTTATTCCCGAGTGTCCAGAAATCCAGGTGATGCAGATCTTGTTTACTCTGGCCAGTGCGTTTAGGATGTTTTTCGTGTCCGTGACCAAGGCTGACGTGGTGCTAGGTTTACCAAGAGCTAGGATAGCTGCTTGGCTGTAGGTGCAGATTTGGATGTCTCTGCTTTCGACCCTTTTTGCACTAAGTTCCTCGCACAGATTTCTATGGCGGTTAGTTTGGCCTGTAGTACCGTGTTGTGTCTTCCCAGGTTGTGGGCTGCGTCCTCCCGTCGCTTGGGACCACAGATTCCAATTCCCGTACCATTGTTCGTTTTAGACCCATCTGTGAACCAGATGTCTCCATGTCCAAAGTTCTGGTTGTTCCATTCCTCTCTATTCGGTATTTTCGTTTTGTAACGTTGCTCGAATTGGAAGATTTTATTAATTCTATCCTGGGGCTTTCCAAAGATTGGTTCACTCAGCATTTTCCTCCGGATTGTGGTATGTCCATTTCCTTTCTCTTAATATTTAAATCAAGGCCCTCCATGTCCAGCAACATCCTGACGGCGGCTGTGGGGGTACTTCTTCGAACCCCGAAAATTCCCCTCAATATAACCGCCTGTACATGGTCCAGGCTTGCTTTTGTGGTTTTATTTTCGACTGCTTTCCACCATATTACTGCAGCATAGGTAAGCTTTGGTTTCAGTATTGCCTCATATATCCATAAGGCTTTCTGGGGTTCTAGCCCCCATACTGTGCCAATAGCTGCTCTACACTGCATGAATATGTTTAGCACCTTTCCGCATTACTGTTTAACATGTTGCTTCCAGGTTAGTTTCTTATCTAGATATACCCTAGATATTTCTGCATACGGTATTTCTTTCCCGTAGAAGTTAACCTTTCTGTTGATTTTACATTTATATTTAGTGGTGAAGACTACAATCTCTGTTTTTCCGGATTTACCACCAGAGATACCGTCTGGCACTACTCCCTGATCTTGCTCAGTGATCTTTGAACAAGATCCGGTAAAACTTCCTCATACTTACCCCTGGCAAGTATGGCAAAGTCATCCACATTGCTGACAGCGTAGATCCCTACCCTGTGAAGTATGCGTAGGAGTTCGTCCGCTACGAATGTCCATAAAAGCGGTGATATGATCCCCCCTCCTTACGGGCATCCCTCGTTGACCTCCCCCTTAATGTTTTTCCCTTCCATTCACAATAAATGTTCCTGTCGCTCAGCATCCCCGCTATCCAGTTTCTGATCGTTCGCGGTACACCATGCTTCGCTAGGGCTCTGTCAATGGTTCTCCTAGTGGTGCTGATAAAAGCTCCTTCTATGTCCACAAAGGCACCAATTACCGTTTCCTTGGCGCTTTTTGCCTTTTCAATGTATCCTACAACAGAGTGTAAAGCCGTTTCCGTGAATTTGCCCACCGAATATGCATGTTGTTCCTGGTGTAGTGGAGAATTTCCTAGGATCGTTTCCCTTATGTACTTATCCACCAGCCTCTCCAGCGTTTTCAGCATGAAGGAGGTAAGGCTAATTGGTCTAAAATCTTTCACAGACGTGTAACTCTTCTTTCCAGGTTTCGGTATGAACGAAACCCGTGTGCGTTTCCAGTTTCCCGGAATATATCCGATGGCGATAATCCCTCTGAAAATCCCTGTGACCAGTACCAATACAGCATCGCTTGCCTTCCTGCAATAGTTTGGGGAAAATGCCGTCCGGTCCCGGTGTTTTATACGGTTCGAAGGTGTTGATCGCCCATTTAACTTTTTCTGGTGTAACGATCTGTGCCTCCAGCGCCCAGTCCGAATTTCCTCGTGCCCTGGTTCTCCCAGGTATACGTATATGTCCCTTCCCGTTCTCATTTTTGGTGAAGTCCGGGAAGTTTGCTCTCATAAGTAGTTCCATTGTTTCATCTTCTGTTTCTGTGTAGTATCCTGACCTGTCTTTAAGGCTTTGTAAGCGGATACTATTATCATTGGTTAGAAGTCTGGCTAGTTTAGCCGTTTCTGTTAAACCTTCTGTATTTGAACAGAAATTCTGCCATTTCTCTCTTTTGGCTTTGTCTAGTTCCCTTTTGAAGTCATTTAGCGTGTCCTTGTACGCTGCCCATCCTTCTGGGTTCTAAGTTTTCTTTGTTCTATTAAAGGCCTTTCGGGCCTTCTTTCTCAGCGCCTCTAGGTGTTTATTCTACCAGGGGGCACCGTTTAGTTGTCCTTTCGGCTTTAACGGGCAGTTGTTCTCATATGCTCTGGTAATGGCTATCTGAACCTGTTCTAGTGTCCATCCCAGTCCATATTCCGTTCCATATGTTCCTTTAAGGTGTATTAAACGTTCGTTTAGTTCTTCCTTATAATTTTCCCAGGCTGTGTCCTTGGGATTTCTCTTGGGCTCGCTCCATATTTTCTGAATTTTCATCCAGAAGGAGATAGTCCTATGATCCGACATAGATGGTTCATCTTCCACTCTCCATCCATGTATATGGTTTCTAATGTTCATGCTGGCCAGGGTGAGGTCTAGAACCTCTCTTCTGTTACTAGTAACAAAAGTCGGCTTATCACCCTGATTCATTATATCCATTTGTATACTAGTAATATATTCCAGCACAGTTTCGCCCCTCTCGTTGATATCTGTACTGCCCCATACTTCATGATGAGCATTGGCGTCGCAGCCGATAATAAGGTCGAGTTTTTTATCTCTGCAGTATTTTATTACTTTCTTCATACCCATTGTTGGTGTTTCCTCGTCATGAGGTAGGTATGCTGAAGTGATCACGATTGTTCTCCCTCGGCCGGAAGGATGAGGAATCATCCTTGATGTCCACTCTGATGGTTGTGCATTTCCATCATTAGTTCCTGCAAATAGATCTCCACTGGTATTTAGCCCTCTAACGCGTCCCTTCCATACCCAAGGTTCTTGTATTAATGTTATTAGGGCTGTGTTTGTATGCACCTTAGCCATGCTCCTTGCTAAAACTGCAGAGGCGCTTTTGCTATGGTGCAAATTAATCTGAGAGAAGCGTATCTTGTTGGCAGCCTCTTTAATTCGGTGCAACCTGAGGCTGCGCTTCCTCTTGAGCCGTCGTTATTTTCCCCACGGCGGTATTCTCGCAGTTCAGTGTCTTGAAAGTCACCGAACTGACACTCGCCGTGAGTCTGTAATTCCGACTCTTTAGTGTAGCGGCCGATGGTTCGTCTAGGCCCAGAATCACATATCCTTCTGGCATCTGATTTAGGCCCGCCCACCTGGACGTGTCCACTCCCCCATTCTGTCGCCGGACCAGCTTCAGGAAATCCGGTGCAGTTTTAACCCCCTCGGGGAGCCGAGTCATCACCTTGGTGATTTTCAGCTCCTCCGCACTTACCACTCTGGCCTTCAGGTTCGAGTCCCCTAGGTCCAGTTTCTCTGCTTCTCCTTCTATCCAGGTCGCTGTTTCCTTGTCTTCGCAAACGAAGACAAGGGTGCCCTTCCTCTTAACAGTTTCTTTGAATCGGGGTACGAAGTCCCCCTCTTCCATCTTCAGGACATGGTTCACGACCGCCTCCTTGAATTTTCCTATCACGTCAGCAAGCATCTCCTTTATGAGATAATCCCCACAAGTGAGAATGACCCTCGGCATGTTTGATGTCGCCGCCGCGAAACTCCCACTCTCCTTAGGGCGCTTAAGCAGTCTCGAAGCCTGCTCCGGCGCCTCCAGGCTAGAAGATGCCATCCTCTTGTCCTCCGAGGCCACAGTGACAGGAGTTGAAGGTTGAGCGAGTGCGTTGGCCCTCCTCTCTTCCCTCTTCCTCTGCCGCCGGTTTGCCCCGAAAACGGGCACGGATTGGCCCTCCTATATCGCCTGTCGCTTCAGGAGTTTCCTCCTTTGTGCCCCACTCAGATGTCGATTCAAGCTCGTCTCGTCCTGAGGTATCTCCCCAGCGATCTCCGTTGCCGGAGGTTCCTGGAGGTCTTTCTCCGAGTCTTCGGCGATCGGTTCTTGACCCCGATCTGATGCCGTCTCGTCTGTTGTTTTTTTATTTGATAAATCGTCCATGTTAATCCCACGAGTAGTGTGGAAGTATTTGGTCCGCCCGACAGGAGCCGCACTGCCGGGTAAGGCTTTGTATACGACGGGATTTCAGCCTTGTGTCCCGAAGGAACCGTTTGCGACACAGCTCCCCCTGTGCTATGCATCCCGCAGAACGGTTCTCACACCTTCGATTGGGGGTACTTTACCCATTGTGGTCTACCAAACCGCAATGGAGAGTTGTTTCTTTGTCGCTAAAGCGATTCGTTACCCTCGCCCTCCCATCAAGGACGGGCAGGTAAATGTCCGGGAATTTTGAATTGTTTCCTGCAATGAACAAACTTCGTGTCGCTTCACGAGCTTCACCAGTCAAAGCATCCCATAAACGTGATATATTTCCGCCATCTGTATAATCTCCAAGAATAGTAGAAAGTTCAAAAGCTTGCTTAAAGCGTGTCCACTCGAGTGGATTACCTGAGAACGGTAGCTTTTTACCCGAAGTCATTATATGAACATATTGAGAATTATCATTGCTCGTACTCGACTGACTAACTGTACCTAAAGTGTTTTCTAGAGCTTATACTAATCATTCGACAGGATCACCACTCGAGTAGTTTGATACTGCACATTTTTGCGATTGTTCATTATTTTGTCTATTTTGATAATTAGTGCTATGAGCCCTAACCTCAATCTCGTCAGAAATATTTTCATAATCTACGTCGCTGCTTAAATTATCATCATGGTAATGAAATTCACGAGGTTCCTAATCAAATTATAACTGATTGTCTCTATTTACATATAACCTATCAAACGTAGATTCGTCATTAAATGTAAATCGCATTCGCTTCCTTGGGTCGTTGATCGTGGCTGTCGAGCGAAGTTGAGGACTTCGCAAGGCTCGGTAGCGCGCTTTTATACTTGACGCCGCACGTTGCGATAGAGACTGTTGTATTACGCCTGATGCTTCAGCTCTCTGTTGAAGCGAGATACGCTCGGCTCCACGTAATGCTATGAGATGCCGACAAATAGGCGACTGAACCATGCCTTGGCCTGTTGTTGCTAAATGGTGATGGGCAGGCGGCGCAGCCGCGCCTCGACTTGCTGTTGGACGACGATGCGCAGGCAGCACACCCGCGCCCGGCTCTGCTGCTGGACGACGACGGGCAGGCAGCTCAGCCGCGTCTTGACGTGCTGCTGTAGGCGGAGGTAAGAGCAGCACAATCGCACTCGCTCCTACTGCTGGCGGACGGTGTACAGGCGGCACACCCGCGCCTAGATCTGCTGCTGGACGACGGCGCACAGGCGGCACGCCCGTGCCTGGATCTGATGCTGGACGACGGCGCGCAGGCGGCGCACCCGCGCCTGGATCTGCTGCCGAACGACGGCACACAGGCAACGCAGCTGCGCCTTGACCTACTGCTGGACGACGGCGCGCAGGCGGCGCACCCGCGCCTGGATCTGCTGCCGAACGACGGCACACAGGCAACGCAGCTGCGCCTTGACCTACTGCTGAACGACGGCGTGCTAGCAGCACACCCGCGTCTGGATCTGATACTGGACGACAGCACGCAGGCGGCACATGCGCTCTTGGATCTGTCGCCTGCGGATGCTGACGCGCAGGCAGCGCACTCCTACCTGCGTCTGTTGCTAGACAACGGCGCGCAGGCGGCACACGCGCGCCTGGATCAGCCGCCTGTAGATGCCGAGGAGCAGGCAGCGTACCTCTACCTGCGTCTGCTGCTGGACGACGGTGCGCAGGCGACACACCCTCACCTGCATCTGCTACTGGACGACGGCGCACAGGCGGCCCACTCGCGCCTGGATCTGCTCGACTTGCCGCTGGTCCGATAGGATCTTCTTCCATGGCAGCATGCTCCTGAGCTCCTGCCGCTCTGCGTGCTCTCCGAACCCGTGGCTCCATACTTCTTCACGAACTTTATAACGATGATTAAATTGAACTCACGTTTACACAATAACAAAAAAATAATAATTCTTGCTCTAATAATTTTATTTGCTTGGCGAAAAAAAAGGTTACACATTAACTCCCGGGTTTCGGCACCAAAAATGTATCGTAAACGTTTAATTGCACACAAGAAGAAAAAAAAGAAAGAGCAAAGATAATATTTCTTAAATCAATTTAGTATAACAGAAACGTAGGTTTTACATAACGATCTTCTCAGCACGGCGATTGAAAACGAAATCTGAGCCCCGGAGATTCTGCGCCGCCTTTTTTATATTCATAAAACAAAACAAATAATTGCCAGCTATGCGCCCCTTTTTTTTATATTTTGTTTAAACTGCATTTATTTGCTACGCCTGCTCACGCTCTCTTTTTCTTTAGAAAAATATGAATAAATATATCGATTTTATTTCGTACATGAAAAGTAAGTCTTTCTGCTTACTTCACACGAGATCTCTCCTTTCCGAGAGAAGTATGCTGCTTACCTGCCCCGTGCTCTCTCCTATTATTGATCTGTTGATCGGTGGAGAGAAAAAAGCGACCTCGACGATCCTTTTCGATTGTCGTGTATGCGGCTTACGTAATATATTATTGCGCTGAATCGACATACATATATACATATTTAAATCGGGAACAGATTCATAATTGGCTATGTGACTGTATATGGCAGTATTGATTACTAGATACTATAGATTTCAAGGAATAGAAAACTTTTCGTCTTTTCCATTATTTGCATCATGAAATAAGTATCAATAATATTATATAGAAGAAATGTAAGTTAATGTGTTTAGTATATAATTCTTTCTTTTTTTACGTATTAGGTACAAGAAATGTTGATCACAAAGGCTTCATTTCTCTACAGCAAATGCAGATGAACGCTGATCAGGGATTGAAATAATATTTTATAAACAATTACCATTTTTTTAAAACACTTATTCGAAACTTTTGTTTTTACAAATAGAGTAAGTGGAGATCCACACATATTTTATTAATGATATTATCACGTAATGGTGCTAAGCGATATCATTATTGAGGAGTATACATATTTTAAATAGTTGCTTTCCTCATATTTTGACACCAATCTATTCTACACGATTCGATTCTACACAATATATTCAAATTCGTTGCTGCATTTTCCACACAATTAATATTCTACACCACTACTGTTCTATGCGTGGTAAATCGTTACGTAGAATAAAATTTGATGAATTTTTATGTGTTCAAGGATATTTGTGGAGAATAGTATGTGTGTAGAAAAAATTCGTCTAGGAAAATTGTGTTGAATATGGAACGTGTAGAATTTTTATGTGTATTAAAAACACCCTCTCCCTTAGGAGAGCCTAAAATGTTTGGCTCCATAACATCCCTGGTAGAAAATTATCTAGTTTTATCGAGGCCCTCGATTATTTCCTTGGCAAACTAGATAGATCTACATAGTTCTAGATTAATTTTCTACCAGGGATATATAATACATTAACTATCGGCAATTTATAAAAGAATTTTTTTTTTTTTTTTAAATGGCATTTCGAACTCGAAAGTTCATCGCCTCATCTACGCAAGCCTTCCACGTTTCCCTATTTTGTGCCAACCCCATCCATTTCGCGCCTTCCCGCCCAATTTCAGTTATGTCTGATTTTACGTTATCCTCCCATCTGCGTCTACGTCTACCAAGAGGTCGCGTTGCTTTCGGTTTTCCTTTCATTATGCGCGCTGCTGTACGATCATCGCCCATTCTTGCCACGTGCCCTGCCCATCTTAGTCTCCGTGATTTTATTATTCTGTTAATATTTGGTGACGCGAACAAATTATGTAGCTCGTCATTGTGCAGTTTCCTCCACTCCCCAGTTTCCTCATCTTTCTTTGGCCCGTATATTTTCCGCAGAACCTTATTTTCAAATACCCTAAAACGATTTTCTTCCGCTTTAGTGAGCGCCCAGGTTTCGCACCCATACAAGATTACCGGCATTATTATAGTCCTATATATCCTTATTTTTACATTTTTCGACAGTAGCTTTGACTTAAGTAATCTGTTCACAGCGTAGAAGCAGGCATTACCCAAATGAAGTCTCTTATTAATCTCGGCTTTAATTTCGTTTCGATCATTTATAGTTGTACCTAAATATCTGAATTCGCTAACCTTTTCAAAAGTGAAATTTCCGACTCTGAGATCCCCCTCTGCTTCGCGAATGCCCAGTTTCTCCATGATCATATATTTCGTTTTCGATTCGCTCACTTCTAACCCCGTGTTTTTAGCCGCATTTATAAGGATTTCCGCATTTCTCGCCACCGTTTCACCATTATCTCCCACTATATCCAAGTCATCCGCATAGCCTAAAATTTGCGTTGTTCCGTTGAGTGTTGCGCCTAGCTCGCTAGCCTGCATTTTTCTAACAACATGCTCTAGCGTCAGGTTAAAGAGTACCGTTGAAAGCCCGTCACCTTGCTTCAAACCGTCGCGTATCATGAACGATTCGGATACATTACCGCCTACTCGGACCTTTCCAGTGCTTCCGTTCAGACATATTTGAATTAATTTTACGAGTTTTTTTGGTACGCCAAGGAGCACTAGGATTTCATACATTTTGCTTCGTTTGACAGAGTCGTACGCTTTCTTAAAGTCCACAAATAGCTGGTGTATAGTTTCGCAATATTCCCACTTTTTCTCTAATAATTGTCTTATGGTAAACATTTGATCGCTCGTTGACCTGTTGCGCCGGAATCCACACTGATAATCTCCTATTATATCTTCCGCGAATGGTGTGAGTCTGGCCTGTATTACGTTTGACAGAACTTTGTAGCAGGTAGCTAAAAGTGAGATTCCCCGGTAGTTATTGCAGTCTGTTTTATCTCCCGTTTTGAAGATCGGTATGATGATGGATTCTTTCCAATTTTCTGGTATTGTTTCATTTCTCCAAATAGCACATACTAGATAAAAAATTTTAGATGTAAGCGCGGTGCCTCCATATTTAAGTAGTTCAGCTGGTATAGAATCGTTTCCTGCGGCCTTATTGTTTTTTAGCTTTTTGATCGCGGCCTCTACTTCTTTGTAGGTCGTTTCGTCCATATGGAGTTCAGCAGTGTGGATTTCGTCTCCCATTTCCTCGGAGTTTTCATGCACGTTTAATAACTTATCGAAATAATCTTTCCATAATTTCAATAGTTCATTTTCGCTTGTCACGAGGTTCCCGTCCTTATCCTTCATTAACTGCGATCTACTCTGAAAACCCTTCCTAATAGCGTTTATTCCTTTGTACATCTCGCGCGGGTTATTTTCCCTACTATTAGTTTCTATTTTTCTAATTTCATTTTTCTGATACTCGCGCTTCTTGTTTCTGTAAATCACACGTACTTGCTTTCTTATTTCATGGTATTCTTCTACGCCCCTATCGCTTTCATTGTGTACACTATCTAATTTAGCCTTCTTGCGCCTTTCAAACCAGAGTTCGCACTCTTCGTCAAACCATGGTTTGCTCTTCGGCCTTTTTTTCTTACCCAGTACTTTGTTCGCGGCCCCTTTTATAGTTTTTTCGATAGCCCCCCACAACCTGTTCGGATCGTCATCTACTCCCGTCTGTTCATCCGTTTCCTCGAGCGCCTGAAATCGGTTGCTAACTTCTACTTGGTACTTGATTCGCTCTATCCCGCTTCGTAGTTTTCCAATATCAAAGGTTTCTACTTTGTTCGCTCGCTTACTATTTTGACCGGCTACTAATCTGGCTCTTAATTTGGCCACTACGAGATAATGATCTGAGTCGCAATCCGCCCCCCTATAGGTCCTTACGTCGAGTACATTCGTGTGGCGCCTCTTATCAATAAGAAAATAATCGATTTGATTGTGCGTGGCCCCATCCGGCGATGTCCACGTTGCCTTGTGTATATCCTTGTGCTTGAAGCACGTGGTCTTGACTATAAGATCTTTTGCGGCTGCGAAATTTATGACCATAATACCGTTATCATTGCTGGTTTCGTGCAGACTTTCTTTGCCTATGGTGGGCCTAAACATTTCCTCTCTCCCTATTTTAGCATTGAAATCCCCCACTACTATTTTGGTGTCGTAAGACGCGAATTGGTCGATTAATTGCTCTAAAGTTTCATAATAAAGATTTTTGACTTGTTCCTCTTTGTCCTCCGTGGGACAGTGGACGTTAATAACCACGTAATTATACCACGCTCCGTCGATGATGATATACGAGAGTCGGTCATTCACGAAATTGCAACTTTTCACGGAATGTATGATGCTTTTGTTAACAAGAAATCCGGTGCCTAGAGAATGCCCGCTCGCGCCCCCATATAAAAAGGTAAAGTTACCGGATCCTAGCATCGCGTTATCTTTCCATCGGGTTTCTTGTATTGCTACCAAATCTAAATTGTACCTCTCAGTTTCATTTATGATTTCCCGGAACGCGCCCGCTCTGTGTAGACTGCGTACATTCCAGGTTCCCACCCTTAAGTTTCTTTTCGTTTTGGTTTGGTTTTGTTTTCTTTGAGCCATGATAGTAAGTTAAACCCGCGCGTTTTGGATCCTGTTCCGATCGCAGGTGAGTCCATCCGTCTAGGGGTGATAACCCTCATACCTCCCTAGAACTAAGTATGAGAGCTTTCTGACTTTGGCGAGGACACAGTCAACTCGTCGTCAGACACATTTGGTTTCATTCTCATATCCTAACGCCCCCCTGCAAGGCAGCGCGCCTTCGCTGGCTTCGTTGCCATGTAAGACCAGGTGGCGAATCATTCTACACATCCCCTCTCAGGGCAGTTGTCATCGCTCCCGCATCCTCCACGACAGCAGGATTTTTGGCCCATTTTTTGTTTGAAATGTGTGGTAAAAGAGATAGATTACAGAGTAAGGTAGAAGAAGAAAGTAAGATAGGAGATTTTGTATAGTGTTTGTAGTTGTTGCGGTGCTTGCGTAGTGTTTCTAGATGAATGCGTTCGCCAGTGCGGGCTCATCACACCCACGCCTGGGCCTATCGGCTGTCCGCGACTGCTTATTCGCTTTATTCGCAGCTAACCTCTTTCTCAGGGGTCGTTCCTCTATCCGCAACCTGAGGACGCGCTGTGTAGTGGTGATAGGCACCCACCCGTCCGCTCTGGACGACTACGCCCAGGACCCGCTTAGGGTAACGGCATTGCAACAGTTTATAAAAGAATTACGAAGTAAAATTAATAAAAATAGTATAATAAAACGAGGTGAAACGACAATTTTTCGAAGGTTATTTTACAACTCTTACCTGGCTTCTTTTCCTCTTTCTACTTTTCGTGCTTTTCCGTTCATTCCTCCAGGGACTCTTTTATTCTTCCTCTCCCAGGCTGTGTATATATCTAAATTCCTTCTGTGGAAGTCGTAAAATTTTTAAATGCGAATATATGGCAATGTCTGCTTAGGGTTAGGCAATTTTTTTAAGGGAAGTCGATGCTGGAGCTTTTATTTATTTTTTCGAAGTTAAGTATTTTACAATTCGTAATGAAGCAACAGCAAATATAATTTACAGTAAAAAGAAATAATTAACAAGGAAAATCTATATTTATCAAATACAAAAATAGGGTTAGGGTACTAACTAAGCAAGTATTTTTGTTATTGATTGTATTGCAAATAAATATACAAGAGGATACTTTACTAACACCTTTTAAATTTAAGCTTTCAGTATTCTTTTATGTCCATTCAAGATAAAATCAATAGGTCAAAAAGCTGCATAGTTATTACCATATTAGTTAGTGTTATCAATATTTTTGGAGTTAGAATAAATATTTAACATTACGTGCTATATCCTAAAATCAAGGTCAATTCTGATAAATATCAAAACACGAATTCTGTCCTTTTCTTCGAAAAATTATTCCACGTAGTTTATGCCAGATCTGCAACTAAGAGGGTGTAGATTCTCCTTGCAAGTTTTATTGGTGTAACGTTATTTGTCTTATAATAGTAATAATAATAATTGCATTATCAAAGAAAAACGTAATATAATCAAGACAAATACAAATATACTTAATTCTTCTTGATTCTTATTCGGCGAACTTCTTCAGGCGCGAAGTCAACACCAATCCCCATAAGGGTATTGGTAAAGCAGCTGCGCGAAATTGAGCTGTCATCGCCTCCGAGACACTTTTATCTTCCGCGTGTCCTTCCGGAAGACGCAGCGAAAGGCAAAAAAAGTTTCATTTGCAGCTCGTCGGTCGGCGTTAACCCACATATTGACTACTGTCTCGGTCACTAAGAGCATCAATCCATCACGCCTCGCGTAGCCGCAACTACAACCTTATAGCTGTGGAGACATTAGCAACGGTGTGATACGCCGAACAAGACACTGGCATTGGCTAAAGCTGCGTTAATAAGGTCGGAAAGTCGTACGTTTATCAAAACGGAAATTACTTTGTCATTAATCAGCAATAGTTCGATTTTATAAAAAAATAAGTTAAAAAATAAGAAAAGAGAAACAAGGGGTTTTATAAAAGTTAAATATTATACGTTCTATTTATAAATAATACCTCTAAATTCTTTAAAAGTCCATGCAAGTAATATCATTATATCGTTGATAATTATAAAACTGTTAGATTTTTCGCATAATATTGAAAATAATGGCCATGGGTATATTTTTAAACCTTTTATTGTTTTCGTATCATTACACATAAAGTTTGCCTCGTATTATCATAAATTCTAGAAATTTTTAGTGGTACATAACGTTGAATCCTTATTTATACAGACTCCGTTTTACATACACCAATTTTCAACTGTGTTGTTTTCATCATGAACGCAGGGATAAGTATACATACGAAAATAGAGATAAAAATTATTAGAGAGAGCAACTAGAAAGAGAATGAGCGCAATCAAATTATCAAGTATCAGCTTCAGGTTTAGGGTAGACTGGGGCCAAATGAGACATCTATAATAATTTGCTTCAAATACGGTGCCACTTATTGAATCGCATCACAGTTTACTTGTAGTACTTGTGTAAGCTGATTTTACCCGATGTAAGCAACAGCAACCGAGTAGAACATAGTTTAAAAACATAACAAATTTTTAGATCAAAGGAAAACGTAAAATTTGAAAATTAGCTTTTTTAAAATCAACAATCGATCATACTTCTAAATTATTGCAAGAATCGGTTCAGTTTACTTTTGTAAATAATCTTTTCAGCTTTAAATTGCTTTTTGTAAAATTCAATTTTATTACGTTGAGGCAAAGTTGTTATACAAAAAGTAAATCATCTCAAATAGGGTACAATGAGACACATAGGTTGAGGTAAAATGAGACAAGTAAAATATAGAGATCATAATGATAGTTAAAATAGTCTTGCTTCAAAATTTACGCCGCATGTTGGGTCCCGTTTCAGAGTAAAACAATAATTCAAAAAGGAAACAAAATTTTAGATGATCCCGCGTACAATTTTCTTTTTAGTTTTTTAAATTATTTATTTATGTTGTTTAAGTTAAAATGTATGCTTTTAACGTACAGATATATATAACAGATATATGTGTATATGTGTAGGTAATACCTCTTATTTGACAACAGCAAGTGACCAAGAGGTTGTTACAACTGAGGGTTTATGTTTATGAAATTGATACATGTTATTATATCATACCTACCTCATAGCTACGCATATACCTTTAGTAAACAATTTAATTATTATAATTTAAAGTAAAATACGAAATTGAATAGCTGGGTAAGAACAAGGTATAATTAAATTCAATAATCAAGATGAGAGAAACGAAAGAAAAAACGTCTCTTGCTAATTAAAGACTAGCTTAAAATTTTGTTATTGAATACAAGGATTCAAAATGGCCTGAAATGCAAGCTGAGGCTAAAAATTGACTTACAAAAATTTATACCTTTTTGTCCACCTAGGCCTCAATCATAGATTAGTATCTAAAAATAATTTTTCATTTGAAATGTTAAAAGTGCTTTACAATACTAAAACTGTTTCCAAACTCAACAAAAGCGTCAAATTCCAATTCTACCATACCGCCTTACCGCCACCATTGTCGCAAGAACCTTTCCACCTGTATCCCTAGCAGCGTCCACTCCGTTTCGCGCCAGCCTACATCCTCCTCTCTCTCTCCCTCTTCTCTCTCTCCGTTTTTCGACACTCTCCCTCTACCACCAGCAGCCCTCCTCCTCTCATCTTTCTCGTCCTCGTCGTCCTAAGCCCGGGCTCTCGCTTCTCTCCCCTGCCGCCCAGGCCGGGGCTTGCCGCACCGCGGCTTCAGCGAGCATAATCCAATTTGTGTCGCCCCCCCCCCCCCCCCCCCCCGCCTCTGCACCGAGACACGACGCCGACGAGGGAGAAGCAGCCGAACACGGCCGTCACTTTCGCCGACGTGCCGGGACTTACCGATGAAACAACAATATTGTTTTTCTATCTCAAGGCGGAGGACAAAGCGACGCCGACGCGGCGAAAGCTTCGCGCGCGCAGTCCCTTCTTATTTCCGGCTTTTTCTCAGGTCGTCTCGCGGATGCTGCAAGTGTGGGTGAGAAACGACGACCATACGTTTATCACTATCCACTTTCGTGGGAGGCTTATTAAATTGTATCACCGGGGGGAGGGAGGGGAGGAGGATGAGCGGAAAGTGATGAGTGAAGGTTTGGCTTTTCTTTGGCGCGCGAGGATACACGTTTTTCTAATGATTTAGTAGGGGGATGGTGTGTCGTTTGCGCGGACGTAGTCAATTAATACGGGTGGGATCAAACTTTGCTCTCGCTGCTTGATGGTGTTATTGTTTCTCTTTTTGTGTGGGCGAAGATTAGGGGAAAGTTAGTTTTGTCTGGTACCTTAGGATGATACAAAAAGAAAATAATTGTAAAATAATATAATTAACTATTATATATTTGATAATACTCTGTTACTTGTGAGTCTACGGACAAAAATTAAAAGGCATTTATTTTTATTTTGATATAAATGTATTACAATAACAGTTAGTATTTTGATATTCCAACAAATGTAAATAACTTTGCATAAATATAATAATAAACGTGATGCAAATATTTGTATAAATCAAGATCAATATCAGGCTGCGTAATATCTCATTAACGGTTATCGTTCAATCAAATGGCAATTACTAGTTGAAGTATCCACTGTTTGCGAATTATTAACTCCACTAATTTCAATTCAATTTGACCACTTTCAATGCTGTGATTTCTATTGTACTGCAAAATGAATCTACTAATGGTTTCTTGAATTAAGCTTGTTATATCGATATTATTATATTCCAATTTTCATACATTCATATTATTTTACGCCCGACTACACTAAGTCGTCATTATCATATTTATTTCTACCTATATCATAAATTATATAAAATAATTAATGTAATAATAATAAATGCGATGATAATTTAACATTATAATTATAATTAACGTTTAAATAATATTTTTTAATTTTTCTTGTATTTTTAGAATTAAATTACATTTGTTAAAAGAGAATATATAATATCGATTAATTGTAGACAGCTAATAATAACCAAATTAATCTTTTTTTTAAATGAAATATAAACAAACTTTACTTAGAAAGAATATTATAATTTATACATGCATGACAAAAAATGTTAAATTCTATTACATAGTCGTCAAGTTTGCCATGAACCAACTTTTATCTTTGAGTATACAGTTAAAACTTGTTTGTTTTTTCGTGCGTAATAATTCGATGCGCCCTTAACGGTGAACCAACGCACTTCGCATCTTCATTACAACTCGCAGTTTACTTCCTCGTAAAACGAGCTAAACTACAAGAAATCCGCTAATTTTGTCGTTTAACAGTACACCGAAGATCAAGTCCCAAAATGGTCCAGTAAACCGACGACTCTACAACGCGTGACGCGATCGCCGTAAGATACAAGGACTTACGCAGCCACTCGGCAATAAAGGAATCGTAAGGGAATACACTGACAGTTATACCGCAGTCAGTCGTATACGACAGACAGCGCATTCTTCCCCTATCTTCCGTATACTCCTCCCATCACTTCTCTTACCGAATCTGCTTTCTTTACTCTTTGTTCTTTTTTTCTCATTATTTTTTTGATTTGCCTAAATTATTCTTTATTACGCATTCCCTTTTCTTTTTAGTTTTCTCAATGTCTGTCTCTCAGACAATCGCATTACTCCCAATCCCTTGTTATTTTACCATGGCTAGTCTGCTTTATCTTTATGCGTATCTGCTTATGAATATGATTTTCATTGAGCTTATTCTTAGTTTCAATTTAAGTTTAATTAATCAAAGCAGAATGCTTGATAAATTTAATTTAAATACTTAATTCAATCCAAAATAAAATTATTTTACAATAAAATTTTCGTTATAAATAGTATAACACACACACACATTCGTAGTATTCGTAGTATAATTGAAATAATGTACAGTATTAAATATTTAACAATAGTCAGATTATTTCAAAGGATTTGCATCCCGGGAATGGTTGTCTTGCATAAATTACAAATACGCGAAAACTATGATAAAAATTATCCAATTTTCTATACTAATCGTACATCTTCTTAACGTCGATGCAATAAAACAACTTAGGTAGCTTTATGCAGTCGGAACATGTACGTTTGGTCCTTTCTCTTAGGAATCATGGATTTGTATTTTTCCTTTTATAGAAAGTAGATCAAGAGTAGATGAGAAGAGCTTAGCTGAGTAAGCTTAGCCATGTAAGCTTAGCTACAGTTTCAAAAACAAAATCTATATAAATAAACGCTCTTTCTTTTCAATTTTCTTCAACTAATCAGATATTTAGTTCCACTAGCTATAGAAAATCGATAAGTAAACCTAATTCTAGAAGTCTTACCCTAAGCACTTGTTTCAACAGAAAAATACCTACAAGCCGTATTTGATCATAATTGTCGACAAAATCAACCCACAACACCCACACAACATTTCCTCATTCTGCAAATACGCATTCAGCAATAACGGGTTAATACCAGTCAATCACACGGGCGCTTATTTACAAAAACTGCGTCTCGTTTGTTTTCGTCCCACCTCCCAACCGCCTACACACACTTCTCCAATAAACCAGAACAACTGGCTCGGGCCTGCGCGACGGGCGAAGGGGAAGGGTAGACTCATCGAGGAATCCCGGAATTAGCCGGTCGTTGCCCCGTAATTGGAGATTTATTCGCAGGAAGTAGATACAGGCCGAGAGGAAGAGTGAGACGCAGAGTCGCCGGCTATAGCTTCTCCCTCCTCCATCGATCCGCTCCGAATTTGTACCTCGTTGGTGCGACTCACTCTCGACCACAGCGTATTCCGTGTATTCGCCGCGAGGCATCCCACATAAGACATTCCAGCTGCGTGCTTGCGACCGGCGCATATCCCGCCGAGATTCCAGGAGTCCAAGCGCGAGCGTAGGAGAAGGAGATCGAGATATTTCTCAAAGTGTCCGTGGTTGCGTGAATCGTGGAAGAGCCGGAAAAGCGCGCGGGGATTATCCGAGAGTCGTTCGCAGGACGTAAAATGGACTCGCAGCTCGCGCGTAACGAGGCCAGCGGTGGCTCTCGGACTTATCCTGCTAATGGCGCCGGACAAAGTCGAGTCTTGGGCTCTCTCTGTTGGGGGGGGAGTAAGCGATTCTCCGCGTCGATGGAGAGAGGCTTACGTCAGGCGGGGATGTGGACGCAGACGAGGCTGAGGTTTGCAAGAGAGCCACGTGTGGCTTGTAAAGTAGGACGGAGAAGTAAGGGGGGAGAGAAAAATCGCCGACGGAAGAGTTGGAGAGGATGGATTGTTGGAAGAGGAAGGGCGAGCTTCCTTTTCTTGCTGGAGGAAGGATTTTTGTAGTTTTACGATGTGGTGGTTTGGGATTGGGAGCATTTTCGAGTGGTCTGGATTACGATTTGGAATTAGGAATGGAGCGAGATATGTAAAGAGAGTAATCTGCTTTTTTATTAAATGAGCTTTATATACTCAGAATTATTCATTCGTTACCTTAGTTTTATCATTACTATCTTTTTGTAAAAGTTTTATTCAAAGATTTATAAATTTGACCACGAGAATAAGAAAATAAGTTATAAAAGCACTCACGAGCACACACACATACACACACATACACACACATACACACACATACACACACGCGTACACATACAAGCACGCACGCACGTACACATAGCACACATACACACATATACACAAATACACATACACACACGCACGCATGTACGCACAACCACCCATGTACACATACGTACACACATATACACATATACGCACACCTACACACATACATACACATATATGCACGTATGTACACACACCCACAGACAACCACAGACACGTACGCATGCACACATATGTACGCACGTACGCACGTCTGTGCTCACGCCCCACCGATTAATAAAATGGCCAAAATTGTCGATTCATACATTTTCTCTATGAAATAAAATTTATATACGTATGTATACAACCGATAGAATGAGCGTATGTATGGTACGAGGGTAGTTCAATAAGTCTTTAGAATAAAGTATAAAAACAATTTTTTTTGGGTAAATTTTTTGTTATTTTTCAACATAATCTCCTTGGAGCTCTATACACTTGGTCAATCGCTTTTTAAGTTTTTTTAATCCTTCAGAAAAGTGCGTTTTCGGAAGTTCCTCAAAATAAGCACTTACAGAGGCAATGACGTCTTCGTTGTCCGTAAATCTCTGTCCACCGAGCCATTTTTTCAAGTTTGGAAATAAGAAAAAGTCACTGGGGGCTAAATCTGGTGAATACGGTGGGTGTTCGACCAATTCGAATTTTAGTTCTTCAATTTTAGCCATTGAAACGAAGCATGTGTGAACTCGGGCGTTGTCGTGATGAAAGAGAATTTTTTTCTCGCCAAATGTGGTCGTTTTTTTTTAATTTCTTCTTTCAGCTGCTCTAATAATGATGCATAATACTCACCAGTAATTGTTTTACCCTTTTCCAAGTAGTCAATAAGTATAATTCCACGTGCATCCCAAAAAACTGTAGCCATAACCTTACCAGCTGACTTTACGGTCTTTGCCTTCTTTGGAGCTGGTTCGCCTGTGGAAATCCACTGTTTGGATTGTTCCTTTGTCTCAGGAGTGTAGTGGTGTATCCATGTTTCATCCACAGTCACAAATCGACGAAAAAATTTCTCAGGATTCCGACTTATGCGCGCCAAAAGAGCCTCAGAGGCGACCACTCTATTGCGTTTATTCTCAGCTGAGAGCAAACGCGGCACCCATCTTGCCGATAGCTTTTTCATGGCTAATTTTTCATGTAGAATTGAAACAACTGCACCTATAGATATCCTTGTGGCCTCAGCTAACTCACGCACTTTTAATCTTCTATCCTTCAACACCATATCGTGGATTTTATTGATGATTTCGGGAGTAGTTGCTTCTACGGGCCTTCCTGAACGTGGTTCGTCACTTATTGATGTACGACCACGCTTAAATTCATTTACCCAGTTATAAACCGTTGCTAAGGCAGGGGCAGATGTGCCATGAACTGAGTCCAATTCATTTTTTATCTCATATGGAGTTAAACCCTTTAAATGAAAATGTTTAATTACCGCTCTGAACTCGTTTTTTTCCATTTTTCTTAACAAGCAATTTTTTTTTTTTTTCAATTGGTTATAAAAACACGTAAACTCAGAAGATGTGGACTGTGACTGCACCATATATCTAGTCGGGAGTGGTGCTGACTGAAAACAGATGATTTGGAGCGATTCGCGCGCCATCTGTTGGTCATTCTAAAGACTTATTGAACTACCCTCGTAATACGACATTTGCATCCAACGAGTTTGCCTGGCAAATATTAAATTCGTACGGACGCCAAAAATTTGTCAAAACATGAAAATTAAAGTTGAAGAAAAGAGCTTTACTTTAAGCTAGTTTTTGATAATTTCTCGTGCTATTTGGTATCTTTAATTGCTCATAACTTTTCGCTAGGTATACCACTTTTACGATCTCTAGCTTAAATCAAAGCTCTACTCTTCTACTTTAATTTTCATTTTTTGCAAAAAAAAATTATGCCCTTAGAAGCTTAGTACTTACTAATTAACGATATTTGCTTTTATCCCGCATGAAGATAGCAAAAAATCACGCGAAAATTTCAAAACCTTGATAATTACCAAATTTAAATTAAAGCTCTTTCATTAAACTTTAATTTTCTTGTTTTGAAAAAATTTTGGCGTCCTTAGGAGTTTAGTATTTGGTTATCCAAAGCTCGTTAGATGCAAATGTCGAATTACCGCATATAAGCTCATTCTATCGGTTGCAGACATATATATCGATGGAAATCGCTAATTTGGAAACGGATCCTAAAAGCTGACTTCAAAACGAACATTTTCCTATTTGTAAAATTTTATTTC
The DNA here is from genome assembly GCA_949152435.1 of Gastracanthus pulcherrimus. Classification (NCBI taxonomy): domain Eukaryota; kingdom Metazoa; phylum Arthropoda; class Insecta; order Hymenoptera; family Pteromalidae; genus Gastracanthus; species Gastracanthus pulcherrimus. The sequence continues at coordinate 189,403,021 of OX424572.1, read as the reverse complement.
ATGAAGAAACCGCATACATCGAGAATGTTTGCAACTTTCTTTTGGCCACTTACTTACTTATTATAAATAATAGGAAATATGGAAAAAATCATATTCCTATTATTGCCGATTTTTTATTATAAAATTTTAGCAGCTATTTGTTTAGACCCAAAGTTGCTAAAACTAAATATGTTTATTTTATTATTTTCTACTTTTTCAGGGGGTTAGTTCAAGAAAAATTAAAGAAATACGTGCTTTTATTTGAGTTTAGCATATTTTAGCACATTTTAGCAGGTTCTAAAATATAGTTACTTTATTAAAGTAAATATATGTATCTAAATCTAAAAACCAAAGTATTATTCGAAACATTGTATGCCTTTGATTATAAAAACTTATTATTCATATTTATTTAGGGTGCAAGACATTAATTCTGAATATTTCTTTTCCAAATAAATTTTATAATGCCGTAACCTAAAATAGATATTTAACAATAATCTTCATAAATTGTGATCAATCTTTACGAAAATTTGTATAACGGCATTAAATACGATATAGAATCGAATACATTTAGTTTTATGCATTTAAGTTCGGCTTCCCATATTTTTTATCGAGTTATTAGAAAAAACGGATTTCGTACTTTTATACACTGAAAATAGTTTAGCGCATCGGCAGCGCTGGCATGTGAGTATCTGTGATGAAGCAGTTTGGGGCATCTAGTGCCCCTTTTTGGCGTAGCTTATGTCCGCTTGCGGGCAGCAGCGCTCCTCGCTGGGATTTGAAGTTATGTTTGTATGAGTGGCGGGAGCGCTGCGGATGAATACTGTGCTAAAAAGAGGCATATGATGCCCCAAAATGAAGAGACACGAGCTGCACTTCAAATAGAGCAGCTGGTGCCTACTAAAGAGCAGCCGGGACACTAACCTCTTTTCAGTGTACATTGGATTTAGCTTGATCAGACGTATTTGTGAAGAAATATCTTAATATTACTGCTCATAGTTGCGTCGACTCCCATAAGACGTGTGTAAAATAGACGTTTTCATGTAATTTTTTCTCCAAAAGTTATTCGGCAACCTGGTCTAAAATTTTTCGAAGGGATACATTTCATGTATATAAATAACCTGTATAAGTTTTATTCGATTACAGTACAGTAATAATAGTTGTTACATATGTCCTATCAATCGTTTTAACGAACACATTTTCCTCGTAAACATCTAATTTGATAAATATGGGGTATGCAATTGTTTTATTGCATATTTGTAAAAGATGTTAATCAAAAAAAAACTTGAAGAAACATCAGTCATTAAAATGCCTCCACCCGGGCTCGAACTGGAAACCTGTCTCTTTCCGGGAGAACACTCTAGCCAGTTGAGCTATGGAGGGCTAAGACATTTTTTTCACTGATTTGTCTGAAATGTACCGCAGATATACGATCGCATTGCGCTAAATCATTTCATATATTAAGAAACTTAACGTTCGTTTTACGATTAATAGTTAGAATTATGTCGTATCGATTGTTTTAATGAACAAATTTTTAACTCATTTTCAACTGACTAGAGCACTCTGCCGGAAAGAGAGCGAATCCCAGTTCAACCCAAAGTTGAGTTTATAAAGTTTTTTTTATCAACGACTTTTACAAATATGGAGGATACGATGAGTAAGGAGACAAAATAACGATGGAGTACAGGAGACAAAATAACGATGGAGTACAAGAGACAAAATAACGATGGAGTACAAGAGACAAAATAACGATGGAGTACAAGAGATAAAATAACGATGGAGTACAGGAGACAAAATAACGTGCGCAGAAATGATTTTGTCGATCTACTGATGGACCTAAAAGATCATTCGGAAATAGCCATCGAAGAAAGTAAGCTGAGATAAATATTGCGTTGTTCGGTAGTAAGATAAACTTATTGTTCTAAACTATCACTTGCCTAAATATTAACATTTTCATTTATAATAGACTATCAGCATTTTATATCAGAAACGTGAATTTAATTACTGATATTTCCCGATAATATGAACATTTTGTAACAGAAATGACAGACATGTTGCTGACTACTCAAGCTTTCTAATTCTTTGTTGCTGGATTTGATATGTTATCTATTACGATGACTTATGTCAGATATGAGTTGGTCCTGAATCCACATATCCAAGAAAAACTTCGCGAAGAAATCAAAGCAACGTACGATAAAAATGACATAAAATTGACGTATGGCAGTGTTAAAAATATGATATATTTAAATAAATTATTTAATGCTAAGATATTAAAAGTATAAATATCATCAAATAAATTGTTCTCCTATAAAAAATAATAATAACCTAATTATTGTTTCAGAAACTTTAAGGAAGTGTCCACGTCGCATACATGCTTATGAGGAAAGCAATGAATGATCATACGTTTGCTGGTACTACAATTTATATTCCAAAGGGAACAAAAGTCATTATACCAGTTTATACAATACATTATGATCCTCATAACTATCAAGAACCTGATAAATTCGTTCCAGAGCGATTCGACGAACAATGTACAATTACAAAACCTCAAATGAGTTTCTTAGCTTTCGGTAATGAACCGCGTAATTGCATTGATATATAAGTAATTTAGATGTGCTTACGCTTTTAAAAACTTGCTTGTTTTTACACTAATATTTCAAAATCTCAGTTCATTTAAATTTATAAATATTTGTATGAATTAACTATATTAACTTTATTTTGTATAAATTTTAAAGATAATTCTATCAATATATTATCAAAACTATTTAATTTTTTTAGGAGAGCATTTTGCACAGATTGAAATCAAAGTCGGACTTGTAACAGCCGTCCGAAATTTCAAGTTTGAAGTTTGCGAAAAATGTTGTACCCTTTATGAAAAGTTCAAGACAACACTACTTTTTACACCAAAAGATGGATTATACTTAAAAACTAGATAGCTATGATTTATATCGACATGTCAATAGATAATTTTAAAAGTTACTGAAGGCAAAATCTGAAATTTTCTTTTTAACCCTTGCTTTACTAAGTTGATGCGAATCAATCACCCCAACAAAAACATTTGATAAATAAAATCAGAATCTTCTTTAACAATTTAATCTAAAACATGTCATCCTTCAGCCAGCCCTATTTGAAATGGATGTGGTATCCAATTGTTAAACTGATTTTCAGCCGTATGCCGTATTGTTTATTGCTTTTCTAAATGTCAAGTCCTAATTTCAGCGTGTGCATTCAGCACATACTACTACTACTACTATACACTACTACTAAAACTATTACCTAAATAATTCTGCTACATGATACTACAAAAAATAGCCTTTAAGAGCATTAAAAGAAAATAAATAAAAATCAACGCTCCGAACAAGAGTAAAAAGAACGAGGAATCCGAAACAGATTTATCGCGCAATTCCATCGAATGAAAAAACACGATAGCTGCTCTGTTTCATCTTTTCTCGCATTCGTCTCTCGGCTCTTTTCCCCACACCCCTCTGTACATTACCCAATCCCTCCTCCCGTGCACACGTACACACACACACAGACTCGTGCCTTCCGCCCTCCTTCCACAATACCGCGTGGCAATTCGTCCGCTTTGCCCTTCCGCCCTCGCGCAGCAGCGGCGAAAGTGTGCGGGCACTCCGGACTGCGCGGAAAAAAAGGAGGCAGTCTATTAGCAGTTTCTTAGAGCGCCTTCAAATGGCATTCCTATTGATGCCCGGCCGAGTGGCTGCACCTTAACGCCGCCCGACGAGAAGGGGACTAAGAGAAAAAGTGATTCGAAGCCTCGGCGAAGAGGTAGAGAGCATAGAGAGAGAACTTTATGGACCAGGCGAGTACAGCGGCCACTGCCGGGAGGATAGTAATAGCCCCTCTGCGAGGGAGCGAGCGATGTAAAGGCCAGAAAAGGGAGGTAAGAGGGAGAGTTACATTGAGCGAGAGAATTGACTGAAATGCCTTTCCCTTTTCTTCTCTTCTGTGTGGGTATGTGTGTAAATTTTCATTTGCGCAAAAAGGGCAGAGTGCAATCGTTCGGAAGGCTTTTGGGCTAAGTAAACAGAAATATCAAGGAATCGATCGATGTTTGCGCTGTGTGATAAGTGCGTATGATGCCCGACTAATTTAGAGTAAAAGTCAATGAAAAATGTTTGAAAATTTATTTATAGAGCATTTCTCAGCACAGGAGGTGGATCAAAATATAATTTATCATAAGTAAGTGTATTAGATAAATGAAAAAAAAGGTTTAAGAATCAAGCTTCTATCAATTTTGGTTCAGTCAAACTAAAAAATAAGTGCCTATCTTTCCTTTAATCATTTAAGGTAACATTAAACCGATATTTTTGGATTTGCATTAAAATAATATTTAAACAATGAAAAATCATCTTTAAATAATATTAAGTGTTTTTATGACTTAAAAAAGAGTTGTTTATTAAAAAATATAATTTATTATATTTGTTTATAAAATAGTACATTACGATACGTGTGACCTAAGTGACACTTTATTACACGGCGCGTAGTTAGCGCCCGAGCGAAGCGTATCGTATACTATTTTATAGCATCTGCCTGCCCTAAGTCCGCCATGTCACGCCTATCCGTGATATAAGCAGTCCTTTACTGCACCGTGAGGTTAGTGATAAAGCACGGTGCAATAAAGGACTACTTAGGTCATGGATAGGCGTGACATAAGTGCGGACTTAGGTCACGCAGTGCTTTAAATATATTTATTTTATAATAAAAGTGTTGTTATCTTGAAATTCGTATCTTTAATGTTCAAATTACTCCTTGTATTACAGATGATGATGAATTCATCTAAAACTTGAAGGATACATTCTTAAAGGTATTTCGAAGAAAAAATTGGAACGTTTTCTTCATTTTTATATAAGTAATATGAGATAATGAAACTTATTAATTTAAAATCAGGGTATTTAAACAATTTTTTAGCAGTTTTTAAAAGTCTTTATGATTTATATTTATAATATTAGAACAAGTGTGTTAAAGAAAATGTGGTCCCAAATTTTTCTTTATTATAGCTTTATAAATACTTGATATTTTTTTAATATTTGTTCGAGGAAGTTACGGTCGCAAGGAGCACTAGTAAAAATGCTTATTTTTGCTAAATATTTACACATTATCCTGCGTAATTTTAAATAAACTAGTTTTAAAAAATTAAAACTTTATGATAAATATATGTTGTTACTATGTGTATTATATTTACTATATATATTTTTACTATGTATATTTACTTTGTGAAAAAAATTTGGACAACAAAAAATAAAAGAAAGAAAAATTAGATAAATTGGTATAATGTCACCTTAATAACTCGATGAAAAAATTATATAAAAGTATATAGGAATTAATTATTTATTTTTAGCTAATTATTTGCATAAAAAACCATAGTACTTTATTTAATTAATAATATTTATTCTTTATTCCGCTTAACACAATTTCTTCTCACAATTATTATTTTTTGCATTGACAGAAATAAAACTCTTATCAATCTATCTTTAAGATAAATATTTAAAAATCGTTTTTCAAATTCTTTAACATTATTTCAGAGCTCTATGAAGCTACTTACTCTTTTGAAAAAATCAATATGTTCTTCCCCAACTGCGATTTAATTACTGTTAAATTCTTCCCCGACAATGATTTAATTACAGTTGTACATTTTCTATTTATTATACATTATATAGTTTAACCCCCTAAATTGCATTCGTAATACATGCATTACTTAAACTTTAAAGTGTTAGTATTTAAAACTTAAATTCGAAAATTTTAAATTAGAAATTCTATTGTTTGGAGGATGCCTACGGTTGCGTAGAAGGTAGCTCTATTATTTAGAGCTTGTCTAAATGAGTCTAGAGTCTAGAAAAAGATAAGAGAGAAAAATGGTCTGGACAAGAGAGGGAAAACTATAAAAGAAATTACTAATTTTTATAAGAATAAGTGTAAAAATCCAAATGTTATCAGATATTCGGTAATAAAAATGAAAAAAATCACCTTTTTCATATTTTCCACTTTATACAGAAGGAAAATATTTTTAAATGCTAAACATTTTATGGATTCTTTATGATCAAAACTGTTTTATAGGTCTCCTATCAACGTATTACCAGGAGTTACAAGTGCCTATATGGACATCTTTCTTTGTTTGAAAAATGACCTTCATAATCACGCACGTCTGTCTGTGTACATCTCATTCTACTTATACTTTATAGACTAATGTTTACAATGCACGCATTTCAACGATACAATATTTCTATACTCTCAAACAACCAGTAATTTCCACAAACTCACCTATCTAACCATAGCATTAATATTTCTAAGTTCATATCATTCAGAAACTCTTCCAAACCCCCTCGATGAAACAGCAGCAAAGCGAAACTTCGGCAAACAAAATCCACCCCTCGTCGCTTTCCCTCCCGGTGGCGCCATCTCCACGGTGGCGCTCCAAGCTCGTGGCCAGACGAGCCCTCTCGCGCAGCGCGTCAGCAGGGTAGCGAAGCGTCGGGATGTACCTGTAATCGGCTAGAGAACGAAGCGACGGCTACGCCCCCCCGCGCGGGTCGTTATTTCGATTCCCCCCCGTGACTTTGCCGAGAGCGCGCCTTCTTAGCGGAGGAGTATAGAAAGGAGGAGGACGCGCGACGATTAAGTCAAATCGCTCGGAGACGATGAGCTTTTAATTATACACGCGCGCGCGTGCGGGGGGGGGGATCTTTTTAACGACGCGGAAAGGCTTGCCGAGGGAGAGGCAGGGCGGAGGGGGAGGGGAGGATACGACGAGACCGTCTTTGATGTGCCAGGAGCATGCACCTGGGACCGCTCGAGCGGCCATTGATTTACGAGTGGAATACAGTGGGGGCTGTAAATTTTTGAGTGGCTGGATAATTTCGGGCTAATTATTACTGGCTCGAATAGTTTAGAGGAGTATGTGGTTATATAAGAGTTTTTGGGTTAATAAATTCAATTTATCATTGTTAAAGTAATACATTCAAAGGGTTTTAAAAACTCTTCAAGTTTGCATTTTTTCCACTAAAATCTAAGGACAATACATCTATTTTTTACAAATAATACAATAAATAATAGTACACTGAAAGTAAAGAAAAAGATTAAGATTTGGATAACTCTCAGTTTACTTTTATTTATAAAGTATTATTTTTTACATTTTTTGTTATTAAAAAGTACAGATTAAAACGTACTTTACTGAAAAATTGGAGTAATCAAGTACTATATTTCAGTCTCTAATACTGATTAATAATTCTAATGAATTTTCAAAACTGTTTTGTAACACTTTTCATCTATTACAAGATAATAAAAGAATTCTAATTCTAACAAGTTCTAATTGAAGTTTAGTTTTATACGTTTAGTATTATGAGCATCATATTCCACAAATATTAATTAAAAATAAATAATTTTTTATTTTTTTTTAAGCTACCTACATTTTGTAATTAGTTGTGAGATTAAACATGATTGGAGTAGCCGACATTTTTTCATTAGTGTATATAAAATATCTTTTTGTTAGTATTTTGATTTATATTACAGATTATAAAGGAAGCTATATGACCATTTTTATTAAAACATTGCGTGTATTAATTATTCTTTATTTATATATATTTATGATTCGGTATTGATGATATTGAATTCATGTAATTTCATACGGCTTTTTAATTCTAGTTTGAACATTCGTGTTTTTAAATATATATTCTATTCATTAAATATTTATGTAAAAATTATTTCTCTTTCACTTTTGTATATACTTTTGCTAAAGTTTAATTATTAAAAATAATTGAAAATCATGTCTCTTTCGTACTGTTAAATGCGAGAATGATTAATATTAAAAAAAGAGCTTTTTTATCAACATTATATGTCCAACCAATGCCTGGGTATTACTACTTAACATCTTTTATATGCATCGAAGCTACCCCCTAAGAGTTTTAAAAACATACTTATACCATTAAAAACGTATTGATCAGTATTTTTCATCAAACTTTATATTTCCTAATACTTACAATACAAAATCCAGATGCACATGTCAAGAATAGTCTCCTTTCAGTAACAACCAAACTTTGCACCAAATGAATCTACGAACCCCACTGTACACGCACATCATACGCACCAAGTCTCACCGTAAACCAGAAAGTGAAAGGAACACGTCTCGCAGAAGACTCACAGAAGTCAAAACCAACTGAAGCACCACTCCTCCTCGGGCATGCGTATCACAAAACAGCACAGCACAGTAAAGCAAGCAAGTAAAAGATATACACGCGTAAAGTCGAGAGAGCGAGGGGCGCGCATCTGGCAGTCGTTCCTTTTTACAGGATGTACACACCGTCGCGTGCATAATTCAATCCCACGCGCTCCGGCGTAGTTCATATCCGAACGATAAACATCAAGTGGCGAGGCATCAGGCAGACGCGTGTATACCTCTACGCGCGTTTCTCTGCTAAACGTCGCTTCAGCTCCGCGAAGGGAGCGAAAGTTGAACTCGCCAGGCGTGCATAAGATCCTACAGGGGTAGAAGTAGCTTAAAGATAGAGCGCGAGAGAGATAGAGAGATGAGTCGGAAGCTGGGCTCTCTGTTTCGGATCTCCTAAATACCAATTAGGGATGGAAACTTCCCCTTTCATGTTGACTCCTGTCTCTCTCTCTCTCTCTCTCTCTCTCTCTCTCTCTCTCTCTCTCTCTCTCTCTCCGCAGGAGGAGTTATCTTTGAGTTCGCGCATTGTTCCGCATCGATCTACGCGGCCTCTTGAAGGAACAGAGCCTCGGAGATTCCGAGAGGGACTGACAAGTGCTGCAGTAGTGGCATTAGGGGAGGGAAGGGGGCAATAATTCGAGAGGCGACAGGTTATGCCGGGACTCTGTGCAAATATCGTAGGCAGTTTAGCGCGACTTGACGTCTGTCTGTCGGCGGGCGCTGGAGACGGAGAAGCGGGGAGGAGGTCTGCTTGTTTAGCCGCGGATCCCCGAGGGGATTAAAAATTATACCGCGAGGCCAATTATTTCCTGCTGCTCGAGGGATATCGAGGACTTTTGGTCGGCGGAGGGATTTCGCCCGCGGGCTTGTTGCCGCTCTGCCCGTGCTGAGCTCGAATGAATTTTAATGCGGATTTTGCGGTCGGATCTCTTTTGTTTGCGAGGGAAGTTTCTGTTTTTATTTGTGGCTTCGATGAAGGGGAGTGGGGGAAGTCGTTATGCTGTGTTGGTTTTTGCGAATACTCTTGCGACGGGACTTTTAGCGATATGTTTACGAGATTTTTTAGTGTACTTACTATTTATGAGTTTTAATTTTTAAATTATGATTTTTACATTATTGAGATTATTTGAGGACAATATGTGATTCAAGGTAAGATAAATGATGTTTAAAATTAACATACTATTGTTATAGAAAATTAGCGGAAAACTTCTTCTACGAACTTCATCGTATGTATAGATAATTAATATCTGCATCGACGATATACTTTTATTACTATTATTATTATTATTATTATTATTATTATTATTATTATTATAAAGGCCAAGTAGTAATGATAAGCAGCGGTGCCTACAGGGCAAAAGCTATCACATAGTCTTTACGTCGGCTGTATATGTGCTTGCATCATCACCATAGCTATCATAACTACTTGTTGGGGCTAGCTATTCATAGCTGTGAGGTTCATAGCCTTGTTCACACAGTCACGCCATCTTTTTCTATTGTTTGTGAGTTGCATCCAATACTCCTCATAGCATTCCATTTCTCGTAGGTCCATTTTAATATTGTCCTCCCACCTTCGCCTCGGTTTACCTGGGGTTCTTGCTCCTGTCGGCTTCCCTACGATTACTCTAAGTGCTGCTCTTTCGTTACCCATCCTAGCTACATGCCCAGCTCACCCTAGTCTTCGAGATTTAATCACTCTGGTAATGTTTGGCTTCCCGTATAGCTCATGTATTTCTTAGTTATGTAAAATGATCCATTCTCTAGTAGTCTCATCTGTTTTGCCCCCAAATATCGTTCTAAAGACTCTATTCTCAAATTCTCGAAATCTATTTTCTTCTCGTTTGGTTAACGCCCACGTTTCGCATCCGTATAGAAGTACTGGTAGTGTGATTTATCTATATATTTCTAATTTAGTCTTTGGCAATATTAATCGTGATTTTAGTAAGTTATTTACCGAATATAGTCAGGTATTTCCCGAATGCAGCCTCTTCTTGATTTCTTCATGAGTTTTATTTTTGTGGTCTATTATCGTGCCAAGGTATTTACACTCGTCTACTTTTTGAAAGTTTTGCCAGAGACTTTCGAGTCGGTATCAGCAATCTCGGGCCCTACTCTGCTAGTGACCATGTACTGGGTTTTCTGTTCACTTATTTTTAGGCTTATTTCTTTAGCTGTTTTTACTATTTCTACGTTTTTTATTGCGGTTTCTCTGTTTTTCCTATAGTGTCTATGTCATCTGCGTATATTGCTAGTAATTCTGTTATGGAGCCATTTATTATAATTTCCTCTTTACTTTCGTGTACCGCCCTGGCCACGTCTTCTACGCAACAAATATTTAGATTAAATAAAAAGTAAAATACATACTCGTACATTTAAATGTGAAAATTTTTTATGTTTCTATAGTTATGAGACTCACTGTACAAGACATTTTACATACATTTTTAATATACATTTTTTTAAATAAGTTAACAACACTGACGGGCTCAAATACATGGTATTCATGCAGAAACTAAGATAACATGTTGTTCCACCAAGGTGCCGTTATATTCAAATGTATTCTGGACTCGATGAAACAGTTTTCCAAATATTACTTATGATGCAAAAACTAAGTAATTTGTGTTTATTTAAATATATACCAGAAGTATATATAATAAATTAAGTAGCTTCCAATGAAAAATACATGAATAATATTAAAAATCATTTATAAAATCACCAGAGAGCCACCTTAAAATGATCCTTTCTCTTCCCTTTACACAATCAGGATTCAAGCAAGCTTACAAAACTTTTTATAAATTCAAGAAGCTTATTCAAATTTAAATATCCATGGAAAATCAATTTTTCACTCTTAAACCCCCTCACCGAAACCCCTCTTCGCAATCGCTTTCTCCGCGCATATAAATAAGCAATCCCCCAAGAGCATTACCAAACAAAAAGGAAAAGCAACTCAACTTCCGCTAGCTCACTCCTCATCCAAACAAGAGCAGCGCACCGGCGATTTAAAATTTCACTTAAGCCTCGGCTCCAGCGCATTCTTCGGACGCGCGCGCGCGCAGTCTTGTTAAATTCGCGCGCCCCATTTCTCCTCACGGCACGCGCGCACTGGGATAATTTTTCATTGTTTGCTCGTCAAACGCGCGTGGCCCGACTTCCCCCTCCCCCCCCTCCAAACTCGAAATTGCGCGAATTCCGGGCGCGCTCTTCCTCCTCGATAATTGAAATTCTTAAACGCGAAATTTTGACGGACAGGCCTAATGGACGCGCGTGCGGTGCGCGGAAAGAGAGAGAGAGAGGCCTTCATTGCATTTATCACCGTGCGGTACGCTGGGGCCGAAGGGTTCGCGCGAGGAGCGTCCCCTTCTCTAAACATAAGTCGCGTTAAACGATTTAATTCAATTGCCGCGGCGGCGCGCGAGCGTGTAGAGAGTGAGAGGCACGGATGGGGTGCGCGAGCGCCGGCGAATTTAACGCCTCCGTCTAGTTTCGCTGCGCGGGGCGAGGCGTTATACAAGCGGACCGTGGCGATGCTCAGCACTTTTGGACCGCGGTATGGTTGAAGGAGAGATAGGGGGAAGAGGGAGGCGATGGAAGAGGGAATGGAATAGTTAGGTAGATGTGGACAGAGTGAGATCATGAATTTGTGCATTTGTTGATTGATTATGCGTTGTTTAAAATAAAGAAACTTTAATTTTTGGTCAAGTAGTAAACATGGAATATCTGTTGTTTAGATTATTGGTATATAATAAGTACATGAAAGTGGATGTCGTTGAATCATTGAGCGATGCATGGCTTTGTTACCGTAACATTACGTGAGCGATTATAAGTAAAAATTAAATCAAAATCTAAAAGCATTAGAATAAAGTAGTATAAAACTCTTAAAATGTAACTTTGGGATTGAAATACTGTAGAAATTAGAAAGTAATGTGACAAGTGTGTATTGAAGAAATTTAAAGTAACAGATCAATAATTTTCGACTTGAAAGTTTTTCATATATATTTTTCAATTGTTGCAATTATTGAAGAAATTTTGCTCTTTCATGGAATGCTGATTTAGTGCTACTGTATTTAAAATATATAATTCGAGGTAGCCCACGCTAGTGAATTAGTGTTCGAGTGAATAGAATACACCTAGAATTTGATATAATAATTTTAACAATTTAAAAGATAGCAACTCGAACTGTATCTTCAGAAATACGAAGATCTCCCTTTTTCACTTTTTTACTCTAAAAAAATAAAAATTTCGTTAAACCACCCATATTCGTTGCATCTCTAAATATATTTATCTTTCTTCTCATTTATTGATTCGCATTTACCAATAAAAATCGTTTCAATAGCAACCTATTGTTCTTAAATTATGCTCAGCATAAAAGCTAAAAAAAATACGTCCTTCACTAATCATTAACCAAGCCTCCAGACACACAAAAAGCAGAAAAGAAACCTTGTAGACAGAAGAAGGAAATTATTTACGCGGGGCAGGAAGCTCTCTCTCTCTCTCTCTCCGCAGCTACCGTAATTTTTCTCTCGTTTCGCCTTCAGGTAGCCCTCCACCCGCCCACGCACTCTCACTCCTTCCACTCGCACGCAAACGTATATCCCTCACTCCCTGGCCGGGGCTTGCAAGATGCGGCTAGCCGATAATAAAAATTCATGCGAAAATCAATAGCCCCGTATAGCGCCGCGCGGACGCGTGCGGCGTATGTCGCGCGCGCGCGTACGGAGTCACGAGCCGCGTCGCGTCTCCAGCACCGGCAGCGGCAGCGGCGATAAGCCCTTTTACGGCTGATCTCTGTTGGCTCGAGCCCGCAGGGGGGAAAAAGTGTTATTATCGAAAAATAAAAGTATATAGAACGGGCGCCGGAGACGCTGCATTTTTCCGAAAATAGATTTCACTCTTTCTTTCCGCGAAACAGCACCGCAGGGTCGTGGTTGCCGGTGAAGGTTGAGTGGTAGCGGGAGCGCTTTTGCGGCTGATAAGGTCGCGAAGCTATGCGCGCGCGTTTCTTTTACGAGCGCTGCCGCCACGTCGTAAAGGTTGCGCAGAAATGTCGAGAGGGCTTTTTTTTTTTCCTTAGTTGATAAAAATTTATGTTTATAAATGTTTTCTTTTTGCATTTTTTTAGAGGAGCAGTGAGATTCTTTGTTCACGTGGAGCTGTGTATTTTTGTAAACGGTTTTTTTATTTAGAGATCTTATTTTTGTATATTAAGAATGTATGATTGTATTATATGCTTTTTGGATTACATTGACGGCTCTTACGAAGATTTATATAAGAGTAGCATATTTTGGTATTTACCACGAAGAGTAACAAATTTGAAATTCCTCACGAAGACTAGCACATTTTACGCGTTTCCCACGAAGACAAGCACTTTTCATAAATTTTCGACTAAGACTGGTACTTTTCGCATGGAATATATGATTTAGTGTTGTACCGATAAACTCTCGGGGAGTCGTATCGGTTATTTTAATTTCTCAAAGAGAAAGCTTCTTTTTATCGGGTACGGGTCGGGTACTAGACTCTTTCGGTACTCAAAAAATTATCGGTTCACCTGAGAAAATTAGGCTACCCGAATAAATAAAAGTAGCCCGAAAAAGCTAGGCGGCGGAAAATCGCCTGAAAAGTGCTAGTCTTCATGGTGAATATAAGCTTGATACATTTATTACATTTTATGTAGCAAATATGAACTTTTATGTGTCAATAAACAATGTAATCTGAAACTTTTATCATAAAAATAAAATAATAACTCCTAAACACATCGTAGAAGACCTTTTCATACAACACTGTCAATATTCACGTAACTGCCATTTGAAATGAGAGAAAGTTTCGAAGTCCTAGCTGTTTTCAGAACCGCGATACACTCGAAAAACAGTGATTTGACGTATTCACAGTTAAATCATCCTCTAAAACTACGATCTATACTTAAATTATTCCCTCTATTATCTATACACTGAAAAAAAGGTAGACATGTACATAAATTCATATATTTAGAATCTTTCTATCCGTAGTATTTACAGTTAATGAGAAGATTTAACCGTAAAGCATAAATTCTTAACTATTAAGTCATCAGTATTCCGTATTCATTTAAGGGGACATACCACCTTTGAACCCAAAAATAAAACTTATTTGTATGAGTCCTTAAAAATTCTTCCTTTCAAAAGCATTCATTCTGAAATTTGTTTGCTATAAATACTTTGTAATACAGTCAATTTCACCGTAAAAAGCTCAAAATCTTGATCCAATACGTCATATAAAATCACTGTAATTATTAAGCTCGTAATCCACTACCCACGGGATTCCAAGTGATCCCGTCGACCAAATTTCTCCACGTTTGGCGACATTACTTTTCGATACATTGGTTATAGTATGAATACATGGTAAAATTAATTAATAATAATAAATAATTAAATAAAAAGTCAGTTTATATGACCTGCTGGATCAAGATTTTGAGTCTTTTTACGGTGAAATTAAAAGTAGCACCAAGTATTTATAGTAAAGAAGATTTCAGAATGATTGCTTTTGAAAGGAAGAATCTTTATGGACTCATACAAATAAGTTTTATTTTTGGATCGAAAGATGGTGTGCCCCCTTAAGCTAAGTTTCGTGCATTAACAGTCAAGCCGCAGATAATTAAACACAAATAAAAAAATATTTCTTTATAATTAACAAGCAAGAATTTGGATTGGTGAAACGTTATATTGAACGTAAATAACAAATTAGATAGTCATTATACTGTTATACATTTAAATACTGGTAGGTTAGGAGAAAATAAAGATGTTTAGACTTACAGAAAGTACTCAATACTGTTTAATATGTATTATAATTAACTCATACGAGAAGAATTGTAATAATTTGTATATGCTTGTTATCTAACCTTAATATTCTAGCGGATTAACGAATATTTCTAAATATTTAAGAATTGCATATTTCAGTTATATTCTATTAATACAATGATCTAAATTCAAGCGTTTATGTATATTAAAGAAATGCTTATCTTAGTATACAGATGCTTCCAGCTGAATCGTTTTACCAACATATTTTGACAAGTGTAAAATACTGTATCTTAACAATTAAGAATTCGCATTTAACATTAAGTATCGATTTTATTAATATACAACCTCGAAACGAAAAACTACCATCGTCATTTTCATCGAGCTCGCGTCCACTGCACTTGCGCGGGGGCTTTAAAAGCGTGGGAGAGGCGGCACGTGTTACTGCCATTTCTTCCCCTATGCATCGCGCGCGTGTACGCAGCGAGCTTTGACTTTCCTTACGCTTCGATTATCTCCCTTCGCTGGCCTGCAACTCACGCTCGAGTATTAAGCTCGGCGCACTCGGCTTTCTTTTTTTCTTCTCGCCCTCTGTAAAGCAGTGTACATATTTTTTTCCTTCTTGGAGGCTTTTCGAGATACATATCCATCCATGATTTTGGACCCCTGAATTGTTGTATCAGGGCTTCTTGAGGTTGGACTGCAGTGTAGCTTGTCTTATCGCACTGTGATGCGACGATATCCATTGTGCCTGGTCTAAGAGTTTGCGAGAAAGTATTGTTTAATAATTAAAGTTGCAATTTTTTGTTTAAACGGCGATAACTCGGAAACATATGATTTTTTAAATATATAGAGCTAATTAGTGAAATGAATTTTTATTTAATTTTTTTTTATGAAGATACGGAATCAGAGAGAAAATTAAAAATTCATCGATTTGATATTGTTTTATAATGATTTTTCTATTGTATTTTAGTTGGTATGGAAAACTGTAATTTAAACTAAATGTGTAATTTTAGTAAACTATGTTTTTATTTCAGACGTCGTTTGGTTTAATAAATTTTAAAATATACTAAACAGAATCTTTAAACAAATACACAAAAAAAAATTTCGCGCTAACTAAGTAAAATGACATTTTCACATACATAATTATTGTATATAGGTCAAAAAGCTTTTTTTTTTCAAGTTAGGAATTTTAATATCGTTAGTTTTTTTTCGTTTTAATTCTCCAACATGAACATAGCTAAGAACATAAACAGCAAAAAATGTTTAGAAATGTCAAAATTTGTTAGAAAATGATAATGTATTATAAATCTAACATTTGTTAACATATACTAACACTTCTTCATTTTCTATGATGAGTAATTACTTATGTAGTTATTAACTTAATTGTGCCGCAGCAAAGAAGATGCATACAATCATGAGGAACAGGTTTATGACGAAATTTATAATTCATAATATACTTTCTTAATTTGTTAGTCGTAGTATTAAGAGCTTTCTGTTATGCCTTGTTGATAATACCTACAAATATCTATATAATAATAATTTTTTTAGATACTAATTATATTATTGCTATTTAATTTTATTAATAAGTTCCACTGACGAAAGACTTTTGTTCTAAAGATTTTCGGGAATTAGTCAAATATATAAATAATTTTAATAAAGCTGACTAAGCTTGGCTTTCGTTTATACATAATAATATATATTTTTGCAGATACGATGTTTGTTATTTCCATCAATTGTATAAAAACTAGGTTGTAAAGAGAATCATAAAACAAAACCGTGACTTCGCTGAGTGTAAATTGATAACTAATACTAGCATCAATAAGCAGAACCAAATTTTGTCTACTTTATAAAAATTCTTATTTTTTAATAATTTAAAAGTTTTAAAAAATCTTGATTTTCAACTACTTAGCACTTTTGTATATATTTTGTATCCCTAATATAAAACTCTTTAATAAATGATCCTTGAAAATTTTATGGTGGTGTTAAACCCCTATGTTACTGGTAAATGCGAGTAACCAATTTTCTCATTTAATTTTCAATTTTTAGAAAATATCTCTCTAGAGTGTTGCAGTTTTTTATTGGAAGAACAACGTTTCATAGAGATATTTACTAAAAATTGAAAATTAAATGAAAATAGTGGATTTTCATAATTGCCGGTGACGGGCGGGTTGAGCACCACCTTAAAGAAAAGCTAAGCAGTCCAATTGCAATCTAAGATGCTTGTAGCGAATATGAATGCAGATTTACATTTAATTAAATCAAAATATCGAAAAATGAATTAGTGCGTGTTGATATCACGTGCTAACTTGTTAATCGATTAGCCTCAAAATATACTCACAATCAGTTCTATGTTAGTTCGTAATTGATATTCCCGCAAAAATTTGAATAAGTAGTAAAAATACCTGTAAGGTTTATGACGACGACATAATTTAATCACACCCAAAATCAATTTAATCACATCAAAATCTATGTATCTTGAATCAGCAACTTCCAAAACATCGAAATACATTAAAATCTGAGATTCCAAAAATCTCATCTTCATAAAGCTTACTCTTTGAGAAAGTAAAAATGAAATACAAATATTATATTGTAAATCAAGAATAATGAAAACACCATTGCCATAAAACAACTTAAAATAACTGTAAAATAGCTTTACTGTAATGAAAATAATAAAAGTCTCACAGCAAGCCTCGCATAAAAATCGTCCCTTTAACAATTCAACACCGAAACATTCACTAGCCCATAAGTAATCAAACCTGCACCTTAAACCTTCAACTTTCTCCCGCTTCTTTTTCCCTCCACCTTCGCTCCTCCTCGCAGTTTACAATCTCCCTTCGCAATACAGCATCCCCCGCACTTCGTATCTCCCAGCGTAACTCCTGCACACCGACGCCACACTCGGCAGCTGCTTTTTTTCCTTCCCTCGCATCAACGCACCGCGGGAAAATCCACCACCGCACCCCGAACCGCATATATTTCACTCGCTGTGCGCACGCTGCGGTGCTCTCTTTAATGGGCGCCTCTTAATAATATATCAATTCTGCGTTCGTATAATACGAAGCCGGGGCGCGCGGCGCGGTTATAATATGTACGTTATTGAATTCACCGCCGAGATCCGAGAGTTAATGATATCACGCGGTGCGCGAGCTTAGAAAAAAGAGGGAAAGCGGAAGACGCGAGGAGAGGCGGCTCGTTTCTTTCTTTCTCTCTCTCTGTTTTCCTTTTCGGTGGTTAGACGGTGGGTTGGAGGATTGCGTGCGGCGCGGACTTTTAGTGCAAGCTCATCGTGACGCGTGCCGTTTGCCGCGCTGGAAATTTTATTTTCGTAATTGATTGTGATGGAATTATAATCAGTTTTTAGATTCTCGGTTGGCGGAGCTTGTTGGAGGTAATAATAATGTCACGTTGTTGGCTTTCGCTCGTGGATATGATCGCGGACTATTAGTGGGCGAGCGGCTTGGGTTTGATTGGTTTGACTAATTGACAGTCATGGTTTCGAGAAATTCTTAGCTTGCTTGTGCTCATCATTCAGTACTCTTACGTTGTAGTCATCCCACTCATTTTAATACGTTTTTAAATTTATGATAATAACGTAAAAGTGAATTTAATTTATATTCAACAATACGAACATTTTCTTTAAATCTATAAATGTTAATTGAAAGTAAATTTTGTGCGTAGTTCTTTGACGATAGTGTAAATCAAGGGAATCACGTAAAATTGAAATGTATGGTTAGGTTGAATTATTACTATTTAAAATTTATATATAAAATATATTTAGATAAAATTTAGTTTGGAAAGAATTTTATATAAATTCCTGCAAAAATTGCGAATGTTTATTAAAGAAAAGAAGTTTTAGAACTAGCTGAAAAAAATATGTTGTAAGAATTAATTCCGGGTATTATTAAACCTATTAAGGATGCTCTTGCATGAAAGCAAAAGGTAAATGAATCATATTAAATTAGAAACATTGTTGATAATATCAGGAATCAATTCAATGTGATAATTAACAAATGAAGTTTCAATTTGGTTCTTTATACACTTTAGGATTTAAACGTAAAAAAATAATGATGGGATCCTTTAATACATTAACTTTAAAATAATGGCATTTGCTATCATTGCTTAAAATTTGTAATCATATTTTTTAAAAACGGAGGTAACAAATATCATCTGAAGATTCCTTATTATATCAGAATTCATCTGTAAGTGTAATAAAATTTTCAGCACCAATGTAAAATCATTATAAGCAGCTACCGTACAACATGCAAAGCACGCCAGGGCATTGAAAATTAACATTCCCTCGGCACACTCTATCTCATCGATAACAGAAGCGGCAGCAGCCACCGAAAATCCTCGCGTGCCTCGAGCATTTTTTTCACGCCCGAGAGCGATTAGAGAAAAACCGTGGAGGGTCGAAAAAGGATCGAGCGCGCGAGAATCACAAGAGAAGAGGATATCGCGCTCGAACAAAGGAGACGAAAGACCACACCGCGCCAGGAATGAATTACGGGGATTAGCTGCCATTAGACATTCGGGATATTGATTTTTACGTATATACGCACGCTTTCCTCTGTCTATCTTTCTTTGTTGCTGTGTGCGATTTATCGCGCGATTAGAAGTGTACGATCGCGTTGTATAGGTGCGCGGGGCCACCTAAACAATGAGACACGGCAAATATGTGATTCATGCGGCGACGAGATAACGCGCGCGCGAAACAGTGTCTGAATGACGGCAGATAAGTGTTCGTAAAGTCTTTTTTCCGGTAAGGCTGGCGAGGAGAAAACGCAGATAAGACAGGTTTAACAGATCGTAGTAATGAACGTTCTATTATTGACACTGGCGGAATGGGAAGAAGGAAAAAATTATTTTCATTGTTCTGAATGAGCTTCATTTGTTTTGAGGGTATAACGTAGTGCAATTTTCATTTTAATAAATACTGGATGTAGAAAAGCATGTATCTGTTATATATGAAGAATCTTTAATATTTCATTAATATAATTAATATTTATCATTTCATTAATATTTGAATTGTATGCGATAATAATTTTGAAATAGTTAAAATTATTAATCATTAAAGCTCGCATCTGTAATAATATTACGTATATGAATTACGAATACCTAAAAAGTTATCAAATTTGTTTCTGTTTTATATAACCGTAACTTTGAAATAGTTGAAATTCAAATTATTAAACGTCGCTATTATTATAATATTACAGATACTCTACAGTTATTAAATATTTTCTATTTTGTTTTGCAAACGATTAAATTTGTTTGTAAATGTAAAAGACACTAAAATAACGCACATTTAACGAAAATCATTCGAATCATTAAAAAGTTATTATATCAATCTCTAATTTATAGAAGTCTCAAAATAAATGTAAACTTAAACGAAGAAGAATCACTTTCAACCGCAATCACTCCTTAAAAATTTACACACAAAAAAACGCGAAGAAGCTCTCGTGAAACAATAACTTCCACTCAAAGCAAACTTACGATAAGCCGATAAAAACACTTTATCCGCGGGGCGGATTTAGGGATCAAACTTTTCGACATCGCCGCGGGAGAGCGAGCGAAAAAAAAAGAAGAAGCGCTCCCCCCGTTCATCCAATGAACTCGCTCGCGGCTGAATCCCGCTCCCTCGCATTACCATTTCAAGTACTCGAATATTAAATTACCTCTCGTCTTCCGCGCGAATATAATAAAGTTTATTTTCGGCTGGCGCGCGCGCGCGCGCAAGGGACAAAACACCATAGCCTCTCTCCCGGGATTTACGCCGCCGACTAATTTGACGGAGGGGCAAAAGTAAGAGTGTCGCGCGTGCCCGCAAGGAAAAAGCCAAGGCGCGAGCTCGCGCGCTATATATACGTGCGTATACTTGCGGCAAGTATAGAAAATAGACGGAGACAGAGAGAGGGAGAGCGGGAAAACTTTGGACTTGGGCCAGCGCGCACCTTACGCTAACCCCGAGTCTTTTTGGCAGAGGCTGCGAGTGCAGTACGTGCGCCGCCGAGCCGAAAGAAAACAATTCAATTTGCAAACGCGGCCGAGCAACTGTGTCACACGCGGACCTTGTGATCTTGAACTCTGCAACAGCTGTATGCCGTGTAGTTATGAGAGCAGGCTCGAGCGAGCTGCTCGTAAATCATTCTTTTTGAACACTTTTCCTGGAATTTCGGAGGCCAGCGCGCGCGGATGTTTTTACAGGGTTTGCCGGTGTTGCTTTTGGGTTTAGGAGATTCCTCCGTTGTTTTGTGTTGGTAGATATCTACGACTAAATGTTTGTAGTGGTTCATTGTTTATAAATATTAAAGAAATTTGAGTTTTAAGAATGAAAGTTCCAAAAGAATAGGGGCTTTCGTTTTCGTATAAGTTATTTTGTGCACAAAAATCAAGTTTAAAAAATGATGTGTTGCTAAAGTTCTGACGGTGTTGTTGCATAAAGTTTGTTTAAATACTTAACTGAAGTTAATTAAAAACATGTGCATTTTTATATTTTACGGATTGTTCATTAAAATATACATATACTAGGCTGCTCGTTTATTATAATGAAAATCATTAAAAATCCATCAAAAGCTTTGGTTGCAAATTGAGCAAACTCTTGCATTGATTCCCCAATTCTCATTTTTCGAACAAATTCCATACTGTTATTAACATATTTCGATAAAAGAAAATGTAAAGAAATATATTGAATCATTGTTTTCATCAGTATTCATGAATGTATAGTAAAATAATTAAAAACTGATTTGTTTTGTATGCAAATTAAAAAAAACGACAGTAATTAAATAACGTTTAAATGCTTAATTTTAAGTATTTTAACTATATTTTCTAAACTATACCAAAAATGTTTAATAGATTGATATTTTTTATAAATCCACAATCTTATAATATAGAAATGGATTTCGAATACTACGAAAATACTATTTAAATAATTAAAAGTATAGATATTTTGGTGCGAATTTACATATTTCTTGCATTGCTTTTATTTGTAGTATCGCATAATGCAACTTATAAAT
This sequence comes from Gastracanthus pulcherrimus, assembly GCA_949152435.1. Classification (NCBI taxonomy): domain Eukaryota; kingdom Metazoa; phylum Arthropoda; class Insecta; order Hymenoptera; family Pteromalidae; genus Gastracanthus; species Gastracanthus pulcherrimus. Next base: position 189,381,086 of record OX424572.1, on the reverse strand, counting down.
AATTTTTATACTTACAAAATAATTTGTATAAAGCAGATAATATAGTCGCAGTTTATGTACATAATAAAAGGTAACACTGGGAGAAAGAGGTAAATTTTGATGTTAATAACAAAATAAATACTTTTTTATAAACAATATATACTTATATTTAATAATACTACCATTTAGAAAGTAACCGCTTATTTTCGAAAAGAAGATTTACAGATTTCTATGTTTTATATGAGAAATACTAAAGGTAATCAACACATAAAGTAAGATAATTAGTACAGGTTTAATTTAGCCCCAATGGAAAGATCCACCTATTCCGATTTGTCCTTGAGGTCTGCCACCGGGCTGCTTGTTGGCTCCACCGCTGACATGGACACTGCCATGTCCATTGCTCCAAATTGTATGCTGTCCCTGCACGTCCCATGAAGTTTTTCCACCTTCTTTCTTGCCATGGACAGAAATTTGATTATCTTGAGGTGATCTTGGGAAACGCTGGAGATCGATGCAAGATTTAGTAATTGAATATATTCATTGTAACTTTTTAAATATTTAACTGATTTGTTTTTTAGATAATTTTACTTACAACTTTAGGATTAAATGGGCCTTGGCCAGGGAAGGTGGGAAATTTGGGGTGATTTGGGCGCGGTCTTATTACTGGTGGTACGTATGGTAGGGCATCCACTGCGACCATAGCTGCTACAATGAGCAATAATAAACTTGCCAGGAACTTCATAATTTTGTATAGTTTTGGTAGCTGAAAAAGTGAATCGCTCATTACAATAAACTACTTTATTTGATTTTGATTTGAAACTCTTGTGAATAAAATTGATTAACTGCAAATATTTTAAAATAAAGTATATCCTTTGTTTTATATTATGCCGTTTTATGTTAAACAGTTAACAATATTAGTGCAATTACATATACACTAGATATAGTTAAGTTTTAAAATAATCATTTAAATGAAGAACATATTCACCAAATTATTGATTATATAATTATTATTCGTTATTTATACTCCTGTGATAAATATTTATGTATAAAATATTTTTAATATAAATTTTTGTATGAGAAATTCAACTTACTCTTAGGCGGAAGTGCCAAGCAGAGAGGTTCAAACTGATCTGGATGCCAATACGGAGGTGAGATGGTTTTTTATACAGCAGTTGTTGTTAAATGTAATCGTCAGTTTTCCAGGTACTAAAAGTGTTGTATTACAGAGATATCATCGGTGCATCCCAAATCTCGGCTTACCGAACAAACGATATGCACCTACTAGTATATTGACTCAATTATTGTTGTAATTATGAGTATTAATTATATTACTTGTACTGTGATTCCCAGTGAATAATCTTAAGTATAATAGTATTCATTTTATCTATAATTCTCAATTCTAAGAAGAAAAACGACAATTCTTGAACAAAATGAATGCAACTAAGATTTTTATTCTAGTTTTATTGACGTTCAATTGTGACTTATCTTAAGATATACAATAGTTTTATACGAAAATGTATACTGGGAATCGTTAACAATATCTTAATCGGTATTGCTAATTTGAATAGGAAGCTATTATAACACAACTTTTGCGATCGAAGAAATCAATTGACGATTTTGACAAAAAGTATTTATAAGTATTTATTTTGTACTTTTTTCATATGTTATATCTCATAAAACGCCCTAAAGATTATAATGTAAAAGTTTCATTGATAAAAATTCATATTTGAGATAATTATGTCGAGTTGAAGTGAAAAATGTGAAATATTTTTATTTATTTTAAAAATGACCTACTTACCTAATACTAAAAAACTAAAATAGCTAAAAATGTAGTTTTAGTACAAAATGTTGAATTCGTAAATAGTATTCTCCTTATATATCAATTATTAAAAATTAATTTCAAAGCGACGTTCAAAATTGGCTAGTCGGCCAATACTTATCCGGCGAAATCGCGCCTTGCGCCCGTTTCCGTTCGGAGGTCTTAATTTATTGTCGACCGAAGACTTATTTAAAATGCAGAATATATTATGGAAATCTGCTCACCTTCAAATTAAAAATTAAATTACTAATTTTCTTTAATGTAAAAAATTATTGTAAACTGTTTTAGCAGTATCGAGATCGAAGAATATGAAAGGTATTCTTAATTATATACATTAGTCAAATGAAAATTACAATTTTGAGTATTTAAAATACTTAATTGATAATTAATATTATACATTTGTCTCTAGAATCTAATTAGTTATACATTGGTTCATGCCCAATATACCATAAAAATGCTATAATGATATATGAAAGCGTTTGAGAGCTACAGTGACGATAAAAGGAAGAGCATAGAGCTTATAAGAACGATTTTTTGTCCCAGTGCAACTGTATTTTGAACTAACCAATTATTACTAAATCGGTATATGTACGATTTTTCTATCAAATATTTCACATACTATACAGTAGGTAATATTACATAAAATCCTGCAGGTAACTCTACATTTGATTTTACAGGAAACCATACACATGAGGCTACATGATGACCGGCATAGAATCCTGCAGACGGACATAATTATAAACTCTTAGAAAAAGACGTGAAAAAAACTTTCTAGATCATTATGCTTAAGATACATGCGTATATCTTCTTAAAGATCGAGTAATATCGTTCGATCTATATTCAATGAAAGTAAATGAACATACTCGAAAAATGAAAAAATAATCACTTATTTGTCGAATGGTTTTATAACTCCGACTTGATGGATCCTAATTGACATAAGAAATATTAGAAATATACGTATATGTATGTATACATACCCTGGTAGAAAATTATCTAGTTTTATCGAGGCCCTCGATTATTTCCTTGGTAAACTAGATAGATCTACATAGTTCTAGATTAATTTTCTACCAGGGTATGTACTATATCCATATATATATGTTAGGTTTAATCGCGAAAACAGCCATTGTCCGAAATAAACGATCAACCCTATTTCTGGACAATGCACTTTTGCCACAATTAGTTTTCATTGTTTTGGAAATGACATAAACACGGTCTGGTCGTTTTCGAGCAGCCAAAGCGATGTGTGGCACTTTTAGAATTGCCAAAACCCGTTCTGGCAATTCTGAAACAACCAAAACCTATTCTTATGAAATGACTTGTATTTTATCGTAAAACATAAATGAATATTACTATCTTTATGCATCATCAAAATTATATGCTGTTATTTTTCATATTATATTATTATGATATATCTATATTATTATTATGAACATTTGTAGCATTTTACATTTAATAATTAAATTTAAAAAAATAAAAGTTCCTTACGGTATATTATGTTTATTATCAGTAACAAATACATAAATATAAGTAAATGAAAATAATTGTAGATAATTATAATGTTTAGTTATTTAAAAGTTAGACAAGTACGTTAACATGCATAGTAATGGTGTCAGTATATGTGAAGAGTATATAAAAAACCGCTGCCAATTCATTGGTACTTAGCTTCCTCCAACTGAATGAATTATTCCAATATAAAATTCTTTGTTCTAATAAATTCATTTTAAATTGCTATATCTCTTTCTAATTAGTAGCTCAAGAAATGTATACTTTCTTATCATTGATGGTTTGATAAAAGATAATTTTTTACTAAAATTACAGAACGATAAGGTAATAATCCTTATCAAAGGAATTTCTTCTCTGTACGTAATTTATTAGAATTATTTAAATATTTTCTTAACACGTGCATGTAATAGGCCCTTTTCCATACATCTAAAGCGAATTGCAAATTGAGCAATTCGAGCGTTTTCGTTGCAGCGGGAGGTAAGGATTACCAAAATTTAATTATGTATTTTAATTTTAATAATAAATTTAATAAGGATTACCTCCCGCTGCAGCAGGTGGTAATAACCATTAAGTACCTCCCGATCCTAAATAAAATTTTTCAAATTTGTAGAAAATTTTGGGAAAATTTTGAAAAATTTCCACAAGTTTTCCCAAATTTTGAAAATTTTGGTAATTTTGAAAATTTGGGTAATTTTGGTAATTTTGAAAATTTTGGTAATTTTGGTAATTTTGAAAATTTTGGTAATTTTGAAAATTTTGGAAAATTATTATTTTGAAGATGAAATTGTAAATTTGAAAATTTTGGAAAATTATTATTTTGAAGATCAAATTGTAATTTTGAAAATTTTGAAAAATTATTATTTTGAAGATGAAATTGTAATTTTGAAAATTTTGGAAAATTATTATTTTGAAGATGAAATTGTAATTATGAAAATTTTTAAAAATTATTATTTTGAAGATGAAATTGTAATTTAATTCTGTAAGTAAATGACGCATGACTCAAAATGTGCAGTCTCCATTCGCCCTACATGCTTAAAAAGGAACCTTAGATGCACTTGTCAAATAAGTACGGTGTGTAACAAGGGGAGGACAATTTCTAATGACCCTCTTACCCCCCTAATTGCACAATATAATATTAAATTAAATGTATTCAGATGTTAGTAGGTAGATTCACTATATTCCTAATCATCTAAATTTTTGTAAATGATTTTCCATCGTAGATTTCCGAGCTACTCGTATAACCGTTTAAACTAAATATGACTTTTTTCGTGTATAACAAAAGAAGAGAAAGAGAGAAAATTCGTGGTTGTAAAACATAGGTAATTTTATGCTCTTTTTAATGTATTTACACTAAATTGATCATAATATTAATAACATACCAAAAAACTTCTAACACACCTAAAAAATGACCGTGCCATTCTCAAGATATACTAAACCAAAAAATAAAATTTAAAAAACACATAACCTCAATATTTCGAAATATGAAGGTAGTTGTTATCTGGTCTCAGAACTCGTTTAAGAAATACTGATGAGCTACCGTTTTGGAAAGTTTCAGATCAAATGCTGCCGATTTACACCCAAATTCGTTACTGAATAAAATACGATTTTTTTTAAGAAAGATTTTTCTCTTCGAAAGAAAAACATAAAGCCTAAAAAATTTTACAGAATATTCTTCTCCAGATTCAGAATCATCTCAATTTTTTTCAAAAATTTTCTTTGTTATATTTCACAGATATAACCGTTTGAAAAAAATGACGATTTCGTGAATAATAAAAATGGGAATTAGCTTATTCAATATTTCGGATGGGAATAGATAGGTAATTTTGTGCTCTTTCAAATACATTATCATTCAATCGATAATATTATTTCTACGATATAAAAAAATAAATATAAATTAAAACGCATCGAAAAACTACTAAAAAAACAAAAACGCAACGAAAAACAAAAAAAAATATTTTTAAGCCGCCATCCTTAAAAAAAGAGCTCCGAAACATTAATTGTCACTGTGTATATTCAGAGTAATGTTGATCCACATCCATACACTCACGCCCACATACACGCACGGCCGCACGCACGCACACGCACACGTACATATAGACATTTTCTAAAAATAGTGTATTTTGATTCGTAATATACATGTTTTTAACATGTTTCTAGCGAAACTTTTTCTTTTACTATCACACAGCTTCTTCTATGAGGAAGCAAAATTTAAGAAAATAAGGTGCGTACATTAACTATTGACCCACAAAGGATTAATATTAATAATTAGGTAATAACGTTTAAAAGTCTTAACTATTTAGGTACATATATTCTTAGAAATATACAATCATTCATTACATTACTCTTGTATTATTTGAAATTATACCTATATTTATTTGCATTAGTTGTTATAAATTGATTTATATACTTTTATTCTTAAAATTGCAAGTTTATTGTATTTTAAAAATAAGCTAGAGTGCTGAAAATGTTTACAATAATATATACATAAAATAATATAATTCATAACATCATATATTTTGGTCGCTTTCAAAACATTAGTGAACCTCGTTTAGTGTACATCGCTATACCACTCTATAGTCACCTACATTTGGCTGCTTAAAAACCAGCCGGACGTGTTTCCGTCGTTTTCAAAATATTAGTGAAACTACTGTTCAAAACATTCTGGCTTTAGTGCATCGTCTATAACTTGGGTTGATCATGTATTTTGGCCAATGGTCGTTTTCCCATGAAAAGTCAAATTACAGTTGAGAAAGTGGCATATTATGGGCAGATTTAATTCTCGTCTGAATAGAATAAACTGAAATTTTTGGTAAATATATGTGATTTTTCATAACTTTTCGGCCTTTTTCCATATTATATGGTGTTACGATAACACTATAATGAATTTTTATTTTATTTATATAATATTTCTATAATTTGAGTATAATCTAACATTCAATATCAAATAGATGATAACATAAGTAATAAATAATTTCTAATGAACAAAAACAGGGATTGATGGGAAATTGAGGCATGTCTAATGATTAGGTATTTTCTCGCTGCTACTACTATTTTTCTTATGTGTACATCTAATGCTATCAAAATTCAAAATGTTTGAAAACCAATATTAACAACTTTTTAACTTTCACACTGGATATTTTTTCTTCACCTTTATACTTCAATTAACCTTACTTAATTTTTGTTCAATGACAAATCTTTTTTATATCTATACTATAATTAGGATTATCGCATTTAATTCTACGACTTCTGATTAATGAACCTTGGATATATGCATCTGGTGCATTTAACATCAGTTTTAACAGTGTAAATTTTCAATAAAATATTATGCATTAAATCGCTTTAAGAGAATATTCTGCTAAAGCAGTTAGCACGGTTTTTTTAATTGTATACAAAACTATTAGCAGGTAAATATTGCGGTGTCAGCGGATATCATAAGTTGTTACTGATAGAAAGTCTTACTGTTATGTGTATACATGTAAAAACATAATGAGGAGTCGGCGAAATCGAAGTCAATGAATATGAAGTAGTTATTAAGCAAACCAAGTAGTACGATACGATAGCTCATGTGTTAGAGTGTTTGCATCGTTCTTCTTGCGCCTTTTTTATATAAAATAAAATATGTTACACTTACTCTATATGTTCTTTAAAATAACTCATTTTCAAACTATTAATACATTTTTTACAATATTATTTTAGTAGGCTTCGTTTACAAATTCTGTAAGCTCTACTAATTTAGAAAGATGTTTTTTATTTTCGGTTTTATTATAGTTATAAAATAAATACTCTGTTTAAATAATAATATGCTTATATTTAATAATACTATCATTTTTAACAATAAAAGATATTACAATTCCAAAAATTGTTACAAATCTTCAAAGTTTTATGAACCTTGTGTAGAAATATTAACGGTAATCATCACATAAAGTAAGATAATTAGTATAGTGTCAAATTAGCCCCAGTGGAAGGATCCACCAATTCCAATCTGTCCTTGAGGTCTGCCACCGGGCTGCCTGTTGGCTCCACCGCTGACATGAACACTGCCATGTCGGTTGCTCCAAATTGTATGTTGTCCCTGTACGTCCCATGAAACCTGTCCACCTTCTTTTTTGCCATGGACAGAAATTTGATTATCTTGAGGTGATCTTGGGAAACGCTGGAAATCAATGCATAATTTAGTAATTTAATATACATTTTAATTTTTTGAACATTAGATTGATCTTTTACAGAGTATTTTACTTACAATTTTGGGATTGAATGGTCCTTGGCCAGGGAAGGTGGGAAATTTATGGTGATTTGGGTAAGGTCTTATTACAGGTGGTACATATGGCAGGGCATCGACTGCGACCATAGCTGCTACAACGAGCAATAATAAACTAGCGAGATACTTCATGGTTTTTTATGGTTTTGGTAGCTGGAAAAATTCCGATGGATAGTGTATACAAGTAATAGATATAGTTTAGCTTTATATAATGTTCTACATTATCAAAACTGATTTAAAAGAATATAATACGTATTGTATAATTTTTAGTATAAATTTTTGTTTAAGATCTTCAACTTACTCTTGGGTGGAAGTATGATTGAGCAATGTTCACTCGGATGTGGATAACAACGTCATAACGAGGTACTCTTTTATACAGAAGTTGTTGTTAAACGTAAGCGTAATTTCCTTATTGCAAGTAATACATCGCAAAAATAGCATCGGTGCATCCCCGATCTCGACATTATGCCGTGCAAAGGAAATGTTCATCTATGAGTATGTTGACACAAATGTTAAATTGTAATCGATTTTATCAACGGCAATACCTAGACTGCGATTCCCAGTGAAGAATATTAAGCATATGACTATTCATTTTATCTATAATTCTAGATTCCAAGAAGAAAAAGGATAATTCCTAAACAAATTTAATGCAATAAAGATTATTTGTTTTTCTTCTATTGAAAACCCCTTTTTAAATCTCCCTCGAAATAATAAAATACTATTGTCTCTTTTTTGTAATATGTCGCTGCATTGAATTTCGTGAAATGTTTTCTTATATTATCTGACAATTGAAATCTGTTAAAAAATTACGTACAATTGCGAAATTAAAACTTATTTCATTTTATAAATAATCTATAAATAAATAAAAGTCGAGATCGTTGAAAGAAAATTTTAAACGTCAATTATCGGTATGATATAAAATTAAAATTAGATGATTCTATGAAGTGTATTTTTTCAAATTTATAATTCTATATAAGATCGATTTTTTCTACACAGATAATGCTGATAATGAGACAATGCCAACGATGAAAGTCCACTTCACATAAGTATTTCGATTTTTAAAAAAGTTATAAAATTTAATATTTTGTCCATGAAAAAATAGATAATTCCTATTTTATCCATTTAAAACTGAATAAATTTAGAGACAGGACATGCCATAAAATAAGTGCAAGTAGATTATGGTTAAATTACTTCATCTATTCGAAAAGCAGCCTTCACTTCAAATTTTTCGTTTTCGTTAAATCATACCCCTCAATTATTTGTTTATCTATAATAATAATTGCATAAAATACTTCTAATCTTATCTCGCTCTTAGAACATTTTCAATTATCGCTTTCACCACTTTCCAAGACAGTCATCTCCTCTAAAGACTCGAAACGCCAAATTTTTCAATAATCGCCAAGCCCCCCCAGGCATATAATCTCAAGCGATGCGAAGATAAGTGCATCGACGCGAACGGCACGCGGTGTATGCACCTATATAAAGTCGCTCGTTCCAGTTCAGAACGTCGCGTCGGCCGGGAAACAACACAGCTCCGCTGCAGCTTTGGCCGCATCAACTGCGGAAGATAGTGTGAAAGAGACGGCTGGACCGGGGTATATAGAGCGCGTGCAGCGGCAGCAGCAGCAGCTTGTTTCCGCTTGTTTTCGGCCGACAGCAGCAGCTGCCGTGATTATCTTTTGCGAAAAGCGATACGTTGCAGGTTCGCTCGCTCTTCTCCCGCTTCTCCCCCTGAGCTAGGAGTGCTTTTACCTCGCTGTGCTCGCTCTCGACTCGCGACGCCATATTGTTCTGCCAGCTCAGCTTTATCTCAGTTCGCGCGCGCGAGAGAGCTTGCCCTTGCCCTTTTTTTTTATTTATGGAGGAATGACGAGGCAGTTTGGAGTCATGAATTGATTATCCTTTTTTTAGTTTTTAAGATGTATTGTACGATTTACTTTTAGGGGGTCCAAAAGTCAATTGAATTCAAATATCCCGGCTTAATTGTTACTGATCGAGATGTGAATAAATATTTATAATTACAAAAAAGCTTTTCTTGGTCAATTACTCAAGAAAGGGAAAGTAAGAGTGGTTTGGTTTAAATATAAGTACTTTTATAATTATAATGAAATATTTTCACTTCTTGGTCGGTACAAATCAAGGCGAAAAATTAAAAATTTTAATTGACTTTTAAATGATATTGTACAGTTGGATTTTGCGTTTACCTAGTGTACTTAATTTAATTTATAATAAGTTTAAAATTCAAGCTATATATTATATTGTAGATTTAATTTTTACTTTTACTATAAATACATGTAAAATGTAAATAAAATTCGATTGTTTTACTTTCAAACATTAATCTGATGTTTTGTTAATTAAGAATAAACTGTACAAAATCATTTCTTGTGAGTTGATTCATTTATTAGAGAAATATATTTTGGGAATCACGTCGAAAGTGACCGTAATTTATCCAAAGTTAATGAAGCAAAACTCATTCGTAACTACATATATCGTAAATAATAAATCTGAAAACGTTCATCTGGATATATTTTTCAACTTCACTGCATGCCACTGTGAATGACAGAACGATTACAGATAGAAATATAATGCTATGTATTTAATAGTCATTATCATACATCTTGATTCCGAAATCGCATGTATTGTGACATGATAAATAGAGGAGAGACGTCCACTTTGGACATACAAGGATATTTTTGTTGATAAAATCTTTGTTTATTAATTAAAATTAAACATCTTTGGGAAGGTTTTTGTGCCATTGAATAGCATATCAAAGCTTGATTAAGATTAAGCAATTACAGTCATTATATTTGATTATAGAAGATAAGCACAATTATTTTTCATTTAGGAACACAAATGATGTCCACCTTGGAACACTTTTGTTCAATTCAGTATCAATTACACTAATTATGTTTCATTGTTTTGTTTGTAGAAAATTTTACAAAAAATAGTCCTAACCGTAAAACCAATAATGTGTACGTAATAAGTCTATTTTGAATCAAATGTAAGAAGTCGACTTATTTGTTGTGCTAATATACTACTAATAAGTCTAAACTTTTGCAAACAGGTCTCTTTCATAATTTAGTTTTTCTTAACATTTATCAAGTTTAGCGCCACACTGGTCCAGCAATATTTTTGCCCGAGATTGTACCGTCGCTCGAATTTGTTCCAGTGCAAGCTCCTTTTTTTCAAAGACGATTAGTCGCGCACGATACCGAGAACCGCGCGACGCCCCCCTACGGCGAGTAACAAGGTTTTGCGATCTTGGTCTGTCAGCGCGGGGAAAAAAGTCTTCCTCTCGATAGATACCTATACGCACGCGCGTCATTCATCACCCGGCACATACACGAGTTCGGCCATTAAGGCGACGCCGTGCCACCGGCACGCACGCATCATCAGTTATCGAGCGATTCGTTTATCAGGGCGTTAATAATAAATTGGCCGCGCGGACGACGAAAACTAATTCGACAATGAGGTATCCTTGGCCCTGTATGTGGATGCGTGGGTAATCTCGCATGCTAATGACTTTGCATTGTCGACGATTGCAGCGTCTGGAGCCCGGATAATGGGCATTTGTTGGTTGATAAGTTTTAATTTGTATTAATTAATCTTGTGACTGATCGTGATATGTTGTATTTATTTATTATTTTTTCAAGTAATTATTATAGGACTTATGTGTGATTACTAGCTGATAATATTTATTTATGAAATTTAATAATCTTATAAATTTGTATTAAAAATATGTTGTGGCATTTATAGAACATATTATAGGAATGACATTTTGGTGAAACGTGTGCATACAAAATATTATAAATGACACTTGTGTGATTAAACTTTTCAGATGAAATTGCTAACGGTTTTCAAGAGAACAAAAATGGAAGGATGCTGTTTAACCACTTTTTACTGTGTAATTAAATTTTTTTTAAGTGCACACGAGGCGTACTTTTAACATTACTGCAATTAGCATATAGAAGACATGCTTCTGATGATCAATTTTCTCGAAACAAAAAAGAAAAATTTTATTCATCAAAAATATTATTTCGAAAGGAGTTTCATTACGTGAAGTTTATCGCTTATCCTGCATAATCAATAAATAATCCATCCAATTATATTATAATTTTTATTATTAGTTTCTGTACATAAAGTGTCCAACGAGGAAGAAAAAATTGAGCCAATCAAAAATAGATTCTCGAATAGATTCTTAATTTGAAAATAATATCCATACTCCTCATCAAATTGCTAAATATACAAATCGTCGGCAAAAAGAAGAATCGATCTCCTCATCAAGCACTACTCATAAATAATTTAAGCCAAACAAACTCACCAATACGGAGGCGCGTTTAATCGTCGAAAAACTACGATATCTCCGAAAGGCGAGCGACGTATCGCGCATCAGCCTGCACCGGAGCAATTAACAACGTACGCAAGCGCATAAAATCAACATATTAATTCAAATAATAAATTCCCGCCAGTGTGCTCGCGTTATACGTACATACACGAAGGGGTCGGTCGTCGTCGTCGTTGTCGCCGTCGATGGGGCATTTTCGCTATGCTAATATTATGTGGCGGAGAGAGCGCGTATAAGACCGAGACAGCGGCGTCGAGAGCTCGCGCGCTAACTTAACGGAGGTTATTAAGATTTCCATCGAGATACCCTAAACGGGGGAAGCTCGCCTCGTTCGCCCTCTCTCTCTCTCTCTCTCTCTCTCTCTCTCTCTCTCTTTCTTTCTGTACGTTCTCTCGCTTTTCGCGTCCAGATACGTGCAGAGATCGAGATATGAAGAGAGAGAGAGAGAGAGAGAGAGGGAATTACAGGGACAAAGTGCATAGGAATGAAAAAAGGTTAAGTGTGTGCCGGAGAATTCGCGGAATGGGGGAGTTGAGAAACAAAACGATGTAGCGAGGCTGCGCGCGAATTAGGATAACTGTGTGAGAGAGTCGAAGAGTAAGGTGCAGTTCCCCAGGTTAATGTTCGTCGATTTAGATAGAGTGCGTTGTAAATAGTCAATGCTTTTAAGGTACACGCATAGTTGAAAAATGAATTATGTTAGGATAATACTATTAAATTTAATTTAATGAAATAAAATATTATTTATGATTTGCTTGAACAAGTTGAAATGGTATCATTTTATTGCTACTTCATTTATGAATATTTGTCTACATTAAGCTGGAGGTGTATAAAAAAAATTTCTTATTTCTTATATTACCGATCTAAAAGGAAGATGCCCAATAGTATAACACTTTCATGTAGAACATACCAAACCTATACCGTTGTTTAAAGCTCACCATCGAACATGAGTTTAAAAATAAATTGAGTTTTTTAAATGTAGAAAAAGTTGAGAAAAATGCGATCTATAATTCGTGAAAATCAGTAGAAAAGTCCAAGTATGGTTAGACTAAATACATTGCATTAAATATGGAATATTCATAGATATTATCATAGGTATTATGTATGAAAAAAATTCTTAATCCTTGCTTGCGACGTAGGGCCGATATATACGAGTAACCCAAAGTATAGATAGATCTCAATTTTTAGGGTTTTCAATAAAAATTGGTATATGAGAGTTATAAAGAGTGCTTAATATGAATCCATTGTTTAAATTTAAATATTTTAAGGTGATAGATAAAAAATTGTCTAATAAGAGTAGATCGTATTACTATCACTAAGATTCCGAAAACCGAGAATCAAAATCCCCATCGCAAGATAGTTTTAAAATTTTGATTTACCATTAAATTTGAATTATTCCAACAAGGCTTCTCAAATTTTGTCAATTTTTCCATTTCTAATATTCAGAGTGATCGAAAACATTCATATAACTATAAATGCATGAAACTAAAATAGATTTTATTTAAATATTTTATCTGAAATAGTGCAAGTATAATATCTCTTGATTGGCATCTAACCTTTCATTTTTAACCCAGCCAATGATTTCCATCCACTATCTTAGCAATGTATTCCGCCACCTATATCTATTCTCACTGCACTATCTTCAAACTTCTCTCTCTCACTCTTTTTCTCTATCTCCCTCTCTCACTCTTTTTCTCTCTCCCTCTCTCAGTAATAGTGTCCCTCATAGCAAAGGCCCGCTCTCGGGCAGGCCTCGAAACGAGGTCGAAGCACAGCAGCAGCAGCCCCGTCGCTGTCGTCGGTACTATCGACCGCGCGCGAATGCCGCCGCGGCTCGATTACAAGTGGCTTTTTTCGAACTGGAGTTGCACGACGTATTCGCGCCCGTGCTTCGAGAGGACTGCGCGAGAATTGGCGCCGGCCAGATAAACTGGTTATTGATGCCTTCAATATTTCAGAGTCCTGTGTAAAATGGACGACAGTATGGCGCGGTGACAGCCGGGCGACACTCTCTTGCTCCTCCGGCGTCGTCGAAGTCGTACCTCGGGGAGCCATTCTCATTTCGTCCGAAAATGCGCTCGCTGCGAGTGGTGCAGGTGGGTGTGTATGTCTGGATAGTGGAGAATGGGTAATGAGGAGGGTTGTTGTTCTAAGCGAAGGAAGAGTGTTATTGAATACATTCCAATAATACTAATTAGGCTTTAAGTTGTTAATGAGAGTTAGATTTCTTTATAAAGTTAATTTGAGTTTATATATGTTTTGTGTAAACTTTCTTCTAAAAGTTATTAAATACTTCAGAGTACTTCAAAATACGAACTTATAATCTTTATAGCTTTTTTGACGTTTATAGTTTAATAAGTTTTAAATTAATTAGTAGGTAATGATATTAAATCATTACATGCAACAAAAAAATCAGTAATACTTTGATGTAATACTTTTTACCAAGCTAAAGGCTATTCTTGTCTCATCAATATTCCACACAAAACAGGAAAGCGATTGCTAGTATAGAAAAATCAATTAAAGAAGACGGGGTATAACGTTAAGAAACATAATACAAAATCAATTTTGACCAAATAAAAAAAGCACTAAACCAACAACTATTAATTTAAAATTCTCACTTGTTTTTATCAATAAGATTCCTTTCACCTATAATTCCCTCCACGTAATCTACGAGACCGAAAAATCCAACCACACAATTGACTGTATATAATATGCAAAACCAACAGCGTCTCCCCATTTCAAAGAAAGAAAAAGCTTGTCCCCGTTCAACCTGATACATATATAAATCCCTTTCCAGTATTCTGTTACACCCTCCAGCTCCGCGCGAGTGTCACCCCCAAAACTCCCCAGAGTAACTTTCCCCTCTCCATATACACAGCGGCGCGCATAAAGCAAAGAGTCGTCTTTTATGGATCTCCCGCGCGCGGCAGCGTTTCCCGCAGCATTCGCGATCTCGCGGACGCGCGAGTGCAGCTGGCGACGAGTCGATCGCGAAGCGCGGGTGCCGCGAGGGTCGCTGACGAAGATAACGCGCCGTAAACATTCGTACCCACTCCTTCTGTATGGTACCGTTGACGCGCACTCGTAAATCGTCGGGGGTTCGGAGATTCGCGAGGTTGTAACGATGGAGAAGGGCGCGTTTTGTATGGCAGTGGATTCTGGGAGGAGTGGTTGGGGTGTGAGATATTTGGGGAAGATGTAATGGATGTATGAAGAAAGTGAGAATCTGTTTTCTCTGAGTGAAGTATTTTGTTTTTGTCTGTTGAATGGTGGAAGTGATGCAGAAAAATCCAAAAACGATTAAATTCAAGGAAAGTAACTCTATACTAAGAATCACTTCCTGTGTTATTCATCGTACGTATCGTCTTCAATCGAGATCTTCATGTGCTCTTCCAGGATAGGCAACTTATCATTTCGTTGGATTACTATGCAGTCTGTGCTTGCTAATCATCGTCATGCATCTAGCTCACTTATTCAGTGTTGCTCTCTGCGTCCTGTCTGCAGGTATATCAGGATAAGTTCAAGATGCTTTCTTAGAAAAACGGCTTTGCGTTAGAAGTGACAAATTAACAAAAGCAATTTTTCCTAATATTACTGCAAGATTGTATAAATGCTATTTTGCGATTAGAGTTAACGTTGTTTGAATGTATGCAATTTCTAAATATCCAAGATATAAACAGGAATGACAAAATACAATTAAAATAGTAGGACTTGAATTTCTGAAATTGGTCGAATTCTGCCGTACCAAAAGGATGCTTGCAAAGAATCGCCAATAGATTTGTTTCATCAGTAGTAAGATGCTTTCGAAGCTGGCTAAATAATAGTATTTTAATACTAATATACAATAAACTGCCTAACTTACTATACGTAAATAGATTCTCACTGAATGACTAATTAAAAGTTACAAATTAATGCAAATAATAGTCAAAGGAATCAGACTAATACAAACTGATGTCAGATACCAACGCTGATCAAAATGCAAATGATTCTGTACGATGCTGATAAGCCATATCTTAAAGGTTCCACTCAATATGTTGCAAATCTTCTAATATTTTATCTAGATGATACTTTAGCAACACAATTATGGCAATACTACAACCATGAAATAATAAAAGACGACTGAAATATACAAATTAATAAAGAAGAACATTATGACGATTGTAAAGAAGGTTAGATATTTTCCGATTGTTGTCAATGTTGTACTATGTTTTTCGGCAATCACAGTGGCCTACCAAAAGTTACCTTTGAATTTAATTGTAAGATGACAAAAAATACATAAATAACTTAGATATTTACTATTATTATGGATTAATAAAATATACATTTTAAATGCGTCGAGCCGTGATGGCAGTGCAGTTAGTAACTCAGACTTTTATGTTTACGGGTTCAAATCCCGGGCATGTGAAATTATCAGAAATGATTTTTTCATGTATTTTTTACCGCGGTTCTGGTGGTTCAGATTCCACTTGAATATGTAGTGCCAGTTATGATGCACACGCGTTTCATCTACTACATTCTCCAAATATAGGAGTGGAGAATGGATCGAAGAACGGATGCATCATGGCCATTGGTAGTTTAAATTTACCACGCGACCTCTGATGTGTACACAGACGTCAGTCATTTTTCACACATTCTTTGCGAGTTCCCGAGGGAATTTTAAACTTTAATCTGCATGTCTTGAGTTACACACGAATAAGTAAAAATTATGCAGTATGCACTTGAATCCTATGAGAATATGTTATATTTGAGTCTTGAGACACAGTTGACAATAGCTAAATTTAATTCTCGAATGCAATAAAGAGATCGTGGTTGCCCTAATGCACAGAAAGGCTATTGGGTTTCGATCTCGCTATTCGAGGATATGCTAGATATGTAAAGAAACTTGCACGTATGCAAATGAATGCTATAGTATGCCGTAGCCACACTTTTCGACTTGGGTGTCCATCTAAGTCCCCGTTCAAATACTTGCCTAAACTATAAGTGTTCACTACAGCGTCCTGAAATGCTGACTTATATCTAGCGATACTTTTGAACGTTCACGCACACTGAATGTGAGTGCAAGTATTATAAGAATAGTATAGCACACTCGCAGAAGCCTCTTTGTTCTGCGCTATAATTAGAGAGGCTCCAGAAGCATCGGCTATGACTCCAAATTTTGACGCGGAGAGGGACCAAGTAACGTATCACTTGCCAGGATCTTCAAAGCAGGCCTCTTATAACACAAGTTGCATCAAATATCTTAAAGTTTTTGAATTCACGGGCAATTCCGCTGCGTACGCATCGAAAACTATAATATACTTATTGTAACTTCTGTTGCGAATACCCGCGCGCAAGAGCAAATCCGAAAATCATATCGAGCGCCGCCATTTGCTCTTCAGGTGAGCCGAAGCGCTGAGCGGTACCTTGAGGCGCAACTGAGATTGACTGAATGTCCGAGGAAAGAACAGCGTCGCCGCGAACGTTCTACGGCAACCTTCATGCTCGATAGCAGAATCGGCTAACTTCACCCCTCAGACCTGTCGCCGATCATGAAGATACATCATGGAGGTATAGCTGCGTTGATTTTGCCACTTTTGGACTTCCACATTCACAGTTCTTTTTATTTATAATATATAAAATGTAGTAAATGAGTAGATAATAGTAAATGCGTAGAAGTAGTACATGTTTTGATACTTGTTTGTCAAGAAGATATTTTTTTTATATCACAGAGATTCAAAATGAGTGCAAGATTGAAACTATTATGGTTACTTAATGATGCTATTTCTATGCAGCTAGTTGTAAATAATATAAGAGACTTCCAAGTGCATGAAATAAATAAAGGCAGACACTGTTATGGCGAATACCATCATCTATTTCCAATATTGAGAAGATTTCCAGATAAATTTGAACAATATTTGAGGATGAATGTTGAAACTTTCAATTATATATTACCTAAAATAGCAGATGTTCTAACCAAGAATTCGTGTAATCTTCACACACAGCCAATCCACCCGGAAGAACGATTAGTTTTTACATTCAGGTAATTATTTCATAGAATTTAACAAAATATACAAAAATATGCAACTTTGTTCATTAATTATGAAATGCCCTTATGTCACTTTTATTATTATTCCAATCATTCGCTTACTATTACCCTAATTTTTTGAAATTGGTCTGAAATAAAGAATTTTAGCAATGATAAATAATCACAATATTGTATTTATAGGTTTCTTGTGACAGGAATGTGTTATAGTCAACTGTCATTTTCAATTAGGACGGGTATTACTACTGTTTCTACAATAATTCAAGAAACTATGGATATCATATGGAATACCTTTCATCCTATATACAAAATAAATATTCTCTTTTAATTTGATTACAAATACTTAGAAATCAAATATAGTATATGCTCAAACTTCGAAATAGTTAAAGAAAACGTAAGTATTTCAACTGTACTAAAAATATAGTAAAACTGCAACTTCAGTAAAATAAAGGTTAGTATATGAAATTATCGATCGAACAATAAGTAACTAACTAATGTTATTCATTATGAAACAAAGTAAAACTTATGATGATTCATTGCCATTACTGGTTTGTACAGTAGCCTCTTGTACGTCGATATCTTTCGAGTTTACAATTACTTCTGGAGGTTCTTCATAATTTTGAAGAATAAGTTCTCAGTGGTGACGATTGTCTGGCTAAGGATGGACTCTTGTGATTTTCTAGAGAAAATGCATACTGTGATCTTGAAGAAGCTTTCAATAATGGCGATTGACTGGGTAAGAGTCGATTCGAATGATTTTCCGGAGGAAATGCATTGTGATGCTGAGGCTGATGTTCGTACTTTACCCGTGGATGTCTCAGTGTTGATGATTGATCGGATATGGATTGAGTCGGATACGTTTCATAACGCACTGCTGTACTGTGATGTTCGATACGTTGATTCTTCTGTGGGAAACTCTGAGTATCATGAACATATCCTCTATTGTCATATCCGCTAAACATCGGTTGCATCACATTCTTCTCTGGCAGAATTGATCCTACATTTACAATAACAAGAAACACGTAAATAAATAAATAAAAATAGCAGTTTCAAAGTTAATATTAATGCGACTAAATCTTAGCACACAATTTAGATATATATTGAAATACAGCAATTACCTGTATATTGATGTTCTGAACATCCTTCGTTATACGTAGCTTGTTCCCAAGTGCTTGGCCGGTATTTTCTTTCTTGCTCGATAGGTTTGGGTACAAAATTACTCTTCTTGCATTCGACAATTATGCAGTTTGAAAATTTACATTGATTAATAATTAATTAATTTATGATATAGAGAAAAGAAGAATTTTATTCTTCTTTCCTGGCTTTATTTTTCGGTGATGTGTTAATGTAATGAGTGAATATATCGATCTTCCCGAGGCAGGTCGTGAAGGAAAAAGGAAAAAATTGAAAGATTCTTTCTCTTTTTAACGTTTTGACGAACACGTCGTCCTCATCAGAATATATATTAAACAAGGCGCTTATACAAGAGAATCATGTGCAGAAACAGGAATACCTCCTCCGCAGCGTTTCGCGCGGCGGGTGGGGGGGGGGGAGGAGGAGGAATCGACACGAGCTGCAATATATACGCTTGCGATTCACAGTATTTTATTCACAGTATATTCTGTGAACTTTTTAATTTTTTCCTTTTTCCTTAATGACCTGTCTCGGGAAGATCGATATCTTCACTCATTACATTAATTAATTTAATCAAAAATTAATTAATAATTTATTAATTTATGATTTGAAATTAGATTTTAAAAATAATTCATTTTTGAAAGCACAATAATCTTATCAGTTTTAGTGTTTTTTGAAAGGCAACAAATCAAACTATCAGATATCGTTTAAAGTGGCTTCTCTTCTTTATATCACTTTTTCAGAAAGAATAAAATTTTGTGTTTCATAAAAAATTATATCTTACCATCATCGTTTTCATCTACTTTTCTATTCCTCTTCGTCCTTCTTGTACCTGACGATTCACATGCAGATATTAATAGACTGGTTTGCCAGTTTTCATCAGGATATGCATAACTATGAACGATTCTGTTGACATCATTTCTAAAGCATAACTTCTGTGATGGATCAATTTTTTCTACATGTACCATTAGTGTTTTAAAGAACCACATGTTATCTTCAGTGCTTGCTTGATTAGATTTTCTTTCTTTTTGTGGTAAATTATCCGAATTCAAAACCTTTTTAACGAGTACATATCGCTTATGTTCCAAATCAAGAAGCATGTCTGCTGTAATCGTATTTCTTCTACTTACTAATCCTTCTACGGTCATTGTCTTCATATCGATGTTATTGTCAAAATCAAATGTATCAGTTACTTCTGCTCCCTTCAAGTTCTCAGAATTGTTCTCTGAGTAAAGAGAGTCTGATATATTACCAGTTGATTTTCTTCGATTTACATAATCTAATAGAAATTGCATGGACTTATAATATGGCCATGTCGACTCGTAGGAATCTTCTAATCCGTCACCTTATTTGCTACGGTGCGCTAAGTCTACTTCACTCTTGAATTTTTTGAGCAAAGACTGCCCTTTATTTTTCAGACTATTTTCTACAATCATAAATTAATTTATCAATTACAATATTAAAAATGATTGTAAGTGTATTTTGGAACAGAATTTTGTTATGAATAGTGAAAAATGATAGATTAAAATATTTTATTTGAATAAGTCTAAATGTAAGCGAATACAAAACGTATTATTCTCAAGAAAAAAAAAACATGTATGAATAAGCGCGGAAGAAATGAAGATTTTAAACTTCCTGATTAAAACTATTTAAAATTTACAAGAAACACGAGACTACCGGCACACAAGACATAAAATTTATAACATTATTATCATACTATCTAAACTCAAAGTAACCTTGAATCGAAACCCGGGACATGACACTGCGTGGCACAGTCAGTTCAATGAATAAGGTATATAGGGCTAAGTATAATAATAATTTACATTGTGCAGGCTTAGTATAGTCAGATAGTTGTAGTTATAAATTAAAAGTAACGTTTGCGTAAAAAGGAATATAATAATGAAAAGCAATAGAGTACTGTCGCCACATTTTAATAGAAATGCAATTTGACTGTGTAAAAGTGTGATATGTTTTTTTCCCTTGTAGGTCAACAATAAAACGAGTGTCCCTAATTTATATATTATAGTATAATAAAATCCTTACTTGTAACTTTTAGATTAGTTGAAATTATGTCCCACCCCTTCCCTCGTTTGTAAGAGTTTTTATATTGAAGGTGGCTTTTTCTCCAGAGTATTTCACGGCCCTGTACGTCTGCAATGAGTGACTCTTCTATTGACGTCTCAGCCGTCACTTTTTGAAACACAAGAAAAATACTACTAATACGCAGAAATGAAACATGTTTCCTCACGTACTACTGTAACTAATAGTAGATTATGCACCTAGGGAGTAAAGTGAGCAAAGTGTGCACTGTGTGTAGTTGCCATTAGAGCGAAGCGAGGGCGGCATTTACACAGTGCCTGTTTGTCCACTTTACTCTCGTGTTGCATATACAAGTTTTTATCGTACCATGCATAAAGAATTGTGTTTTAATTCCAAGTGCATAAAAAATGTTAGAAGCGTATAAAATTCAAATATTTTTTCGAATATTTTCAACTAATCTTAAGACTTAGTAAGCAAAGCAATAAAACTATTATACAAAAATTCTCATATATTTCAGAAATATTATATAATATTTAAAAGAAAATCAGAATGTGTGAAATATTTTCACAAACAATATGTGATACTATATTTTTATTAAAACTATTCAAAATATAGAAAAACACAGAAACACTTTTATACAAACATGTAACCAAGTTTTGAAAAGATATTAATTATATTTTCTCAACATTTTAATATATATCAATCTTTCAGAAATTTTGTGTTATTAGGGAAGTAATTAATTTCAATTTAAGTCTTTTAAAATAAAAAGTAGAATCTATTAAGAGAGTAAATCGGTGTTAAATTTTAAATATTAAATTAAATATTCGAATTTCGACTGCGGTTTTTCTTTGAACCCGAGCATTTTTGCACAATGATTTATTATTTTGATATGCGACGTTTCATTTCCTGACAACGGGGAGTAAACGCCATACTTTATGTGCCTATGATAAAAAATGTATAGTTGAGTATTTCTCTCGGTACTTTTTATAACTTACAATTATTAAAAAGAGTCTGTCCCCAATAACGCTGATAAAGAACTGTGAGTGTGCAAGTCCAAAAGTGGCAAAATCAACGCAGCTAAACGTCCATGATCTATCTTCGTGATCGGCGACAGGTCTGAGGTGTGAAGTTAGCCATCGATTTACCCGATATACCATCGATCATGAAAGCAAGCCCAGGTGCATGAAGTCTACCGCAGGTTACCGCAGGTTACCGCAGGTTACTGTAGCTACCCTCGGGCATGAAGGTAGACCCACAGGTAGACCCCAGCCTGCCCTTGAGCATGAAGGTAGCCTAGAGCGCTCGCGGCGATGCGGTTCTGCTATCGAGCATGAAGGTTGCCGTAGAACGTTTGCGGCGACGCTGTTCATTCCTCGGATATTCAGTCAATCTTAGTCGCGCCTCAAAGTACCGCTCAGCGCTTCGGCTCACCCGAAGAGCAAATGGCGGCGCTTGATATGATTTTTGGATTTCCTCTTGCGCGCGGGTATACGTACGGTCTCTCTTCGTGCGCGTGTAAAACGTAAGGCTATCTTCGCAACAGAAGTGGCAGTAAGTATATTATAGTTTTCGATGTGTACGCAGCGGAATTGCGCGTGAATTAAAAAACTTTAAGATGTT
The DNA here is from genome assembly GCA_949152435.1 of Gastracanthus pulcherrimus. Taxonomy (NCBI): domain Eukaryota; kingdom Metazoa; phylum Arthropoda; class Insecta; order Hymenoptera; family Pteromalidae; genus Gastracanthus; species Gastracanthus pulcherrimus. The sequence continues at coordinate 189,358,366 of OX424572.1, read as the reverse complement.
TGATGCAACTTGTGTTATAAGAGGCCTGCTTTGAGGATCCTTGCAAGTGATACGTTACTTGGTCCCTCTCAACGTCGAAATTTGGAGTCATAGCCGATGCTTCTTGAGCCTCTCTAATTATAGCGCAGAGCATAAAGGCTTCTGCGAGTGTGGTATACTATTCTTATAATGCTTGCACTCACATTCAGTGTGCGTGCATGTTCAAAAGTATCGCTAGATATAATTCATCATTTCAGGACGCTGTAGTGAACACTTATAGTTTACGCAAGTATTTGAACGGGGACTTAGATGGTCACTCAAGTCGAAAAGTGTGGCTACGGCATACTATAGCATTTATTTGCATATGTGCAAGTTTCATTACGTATCTGGCATATCCTCCAATAGCGAGATCGAATTCCAATAACCTTTCTGTACATTAGGGCAACCACGCTGTCTTTATTGTATTCGAGAATTAAATTTAGCCATTCTCAACTGTGTCTCAAGACTCAAATATAACATATTCTCATAGGATTCAAGTGCAGACTGTATAATTTTTACTTATTCATTTGTAACTCAAGACATGCAGATTAAAGTTTAAAATTCTCTCGGGAACTCGTTACTATGAAAGCACTATAAGGTCCAGGCATCAAAATCGTCATAAAAAAGTTATGAAAAAATTCAGGGACGATTGTTGGGCCTTGGGAATTGCATATGAGCAATAAAATTGCAACAGTAAACCATCAATGATAAATCAGCACACATTTTTAAGCTCCTAATTAAAAAGAGATATATCAATTTAAAATTAATTTATTAGAACAAAAAATGTTATATTAGAACAATTAATTAAGTTTGAGGAAGGTAAGTGCCAATGAATTGGCAGCGGTTTTTTTTAAGTTTTCATTTTCTTCGGCTATTTTGCGGTCAAAAATAACTTAAGCACACTTAACGAGATCGAAAATGGCCCACTTCGACCTGATCCATACATTTAAATTACATAATTTTGAGTTTATTACGTCGCAATCTTCAGAAAACTAAAGAAATGTATGGGTCCTGGAGGATCCACTATGTCTTAAAGGGTTAAAATACAAAATATGAGGCAGATGGGTGTACCTTTTCATTAGCGCCACCGCTGCCGTGGTGGTAGTTTTCTTCCCTAACGGGGAACCAGGTGTTCTAATGCATACAGGTAAAAGGTTGCCTCTGTAAAGCTCACTTGGACTTTGACCTCGGATAATAAACAATAAACAAAATAAATAATATTGACCTCGTTTAATAATAACTGAATAAGTATTTGTTATATTCTTCTGGATGAAATCTTTCAGATTCACGTATCAAATAAAATAATTGAGAGGTACGATTTATAATAGTCTAATGTATTGTAAAAATAAATGAAAACCGTTAAGAAGTAGTTTTGACCGTCAATAATAATTGCGAATCAATATAGTTTTAACCGTCGTACCGCATAAGCATATCTCAGGATTTTATCGATTGATTTAATTTTCGGTCAGCATAATAAAGTTATTGTAAAGTGTAAAATAATGTTTGTGCAAAACAATTATTTTTATAATGTTAGCTTACAGTTAGACAACGTTAAAAAAGCTTTCACTTTCTAGGAATCTTGCTTTTAATCCCACATACCTAATAATACTATCTAAACAATTAACTCTCTTCTTAAAACCCAATTTATCCACGTTCTACAAACCAGCCCTATTTCATTCTCACCGGCTCGTTGCACCCCAGCTCAACCTGCTATCGATTTCCCCTGAAACTCACCCTGAGCGCCATGTCGCGAATCCAGCGCTCCTCGACATAAACAATTGTCGTTCTCGCGCATAACTGCAGGCGCGATCCGCAGCGCGGCTGCAGTTGCTGTACACGCCGTAGCCTCCGCTCCAATGGTCGGTAATCAAATGAAATTCCCCGCGCGCGAAAGTGCACCACTCGCGGCAGCGGCGCGCTTTATCGCTCTCTCGTGGGGTGGCAGCACTCGACGGACTCGAGAGCGACCCTCTTGCGCATCCCTCCCCGCGTCGATAAGATAAAACGCGTGGCTCGCCGCGCATACGTTACGATTTTTTTTACGATTGATACGTCGCTGGATTTGATTTAGAGCGGTTCTGCGGCGGATGTTTCGCGGTCGTGGTTTCCGGTTTAGCGGGGTAAAAGTGATAAGCTTCTGGTAGGTTGCTATAGAAAACGGGCTTATGCTGGAACAATATTGTTTCTTTTTTCTTTGTGGTTTATAACATTTTTAGACGCACCTCCGCGGGCGATGAAATAGGGAGTGAAATGAAAAATTAGGAAAAAATGATACATTCACATCGTTATGTTGTAACGCTATGAATATCAAATAATCGAAGATTCATATCGCTTGCCGCAACCGTTTTTTACCGTGTCTGTATTGTGAACTAAACTGCTAACCTTAAAGGTACTTAAAATGACAACGGAACGGATATTTTAATGGATCGGAGCGACGCGGAAGAATGGAACGTAGAGACGGTGACGAAAACATGAGTGCAAGAATTATATACGCGCATCCGTTACGTATACTATGTTTACAAACAAGTTATGCAAAGTAAGATAAAAAAAGATTGAAATAACTCATCGATCCTCCTACAACTTTTGTATAGAACATTTTCTAAATCTGGCTTTATTTTGGAGATATTCGCAAAGTAAATCAAAATGATATAACTGTATATATAAAACAAAATATATAGCGTATATTTAAAGAAAAAAGAATATTCTGCAATTTGTGTAAATATCCATATTAAAAACTTGGTTGATAAAAAAGTTTAGATAATGCATTAATCTCTTAGAAGATATTGCAGTTACAAACAGAAAATTGCTTATTAAACGATCTTTAGCTGATTTTTACGAATCTCGGATGTACTTTATTCTTGAAATGACGATCTTTCAACTCGCAAAATCAATAATAATTATAAAGGTAAATATAAAGAAATTGTTATCGTTCGATGTTGTCTGTCTGTCTGTTCGTATGTCCTAAAATTTTAAAATTGTTTAACGCTTTTATTTAACTTGTCGGCCGTTATTATCTGCTTGTCTCTCTGTATGTCTGTCTGTCTCTCTGCCTGTCTGTCTGTATGTCCTCAAATTTTAAAATTGGTTATTCAGATACTTTCTGATAAGTTACAAAGTTGAATTTTTTATGACACGTGTAAGTCCGATGACAATGCATTTTTATGCTTTGATTGGGTCTGTTTGAACATTATTGGAACCATTTGGGCCACTTTGAACACAAATGGGCTAAAATTACAAAAATTGACATTTTATCAAATTTTCATATATACCATATCAATCTGCATCAAAAGTGTGTGTATAAGTATTCGATATGTGCATGGGCTTGGAGGTAATAAAAGAAACGATCGCAGCGCCCGGGGTGGTCAGAAATGGCGGTTTTGACGGACTCGAATGTATTACTATATTACTATATATATATATATATATATATATATATATATATATATATATATATATATATATATATATATATATATATATATGTGTGTTGAGTAACTGTAGAATAGTCCGTCAGAAGTTCCAAATTCTAGGTGTCGCTTCAGTCTATGCACCTAGCGAATATATGTGCGTGAGTTCGTGCGAGCGTATGTATGTCTTCATACGTGTGTGTGCGTGCATGTGTGTGGTATGTGTATGCGTGCGCGCGCCAGTATGGCAAGTTTATATTTCATTAAGATTCTTATACTTTTTCAAATCAATCTGTATTAGAAAATTGTGTATATCTTGTGTGCATGTGTATGTGTGTGTATACGTATGTGTATGTGTATTTGTGTGCGTTAAGCCTTCTATATTGTTTTAGAACTAATAAAACAATCAAATTTTAATTTTTATAATACATTATTTTGAAGTTCTTCTAGCATTATTTATATATGTTATTTTATTGTACATAAATATCTATAGCCTGGAAACAGACAATTCAGAAGATAGTAATTCAGAAAGCGAAGGAGAACTTCTTCGAGCTCCAGGTACTCGTAGACAAAAAAATACTACATGTCAGGGCACCATATAATAGGCAAAATAGAAATTTACGACGACCCAACGTCGTACGTAAAAAACCATATAGAAAATATAGGTTTAAATGGCAATTATAAGGCGAAAGAGAATATCGGTTACGATCTTGCCGTGAGTCGCCATACGAACCACGTTGTAAATTGTGTAATAATCAAAAATTTGGATAGCACCTGACAACAATTAAGAATCGCGCTAAAGGGCTCGGACATACAATATAAATGGACAAACTTAATATCGATAACCACGTTAATTCGGATGCAGAAGAAATAAATTTAGATGCCTTTAAGAAAGAATTTGCCCGTATAAAAATAATGTTAACATTATTTTTTGCTGTACACAACTTACCATATCTGTTAATTAATACAGAAATTTAATAAAATGTAATTGCCCGCGTTCATAATGAAGAATTAACTGAATTACTGAAAAATAATAAATTTACCATATTATTTGATGAGTCAACTGATATAACAAAAGACGCAGATGTATAATAATAATAGTATACGCTTCTTCAGTGAAACATTAAAGAAAGTAGTAAGTACTCTTTGTGATCTTGTACAAGTGTACAATGATGATAATGAAGATTGTGATTGATAGCCGGTTCACTGTATAATTTAATCATTGGCTCTTTTACAAATTTTACAATATTCAAATAGCAGCAAAATCTTTAATAGGATTTATATCAGATGACTGTAATGCTATAATAGGCGAATTCAACTTGGCTGTCCAGAGATTTAAGATAAATTTTTTAGATATCTTGACGGTTTCATGTCCTGTTCACGCTGTACAATTATGCGCTTCACATTCGGTTCAGGGTCTACTAACGTATCATTGACTTTACCCGGGACATCTATAATTTCTTTATTTTAACAAAAAAATAGCACTTACTGCATGAATACCAAATAAATTTAAACATGAACGTTCATGAAATTTTGAGAACAGTACCTATACGCTGGCTCTCGACCGGACCATCTCGGGAGCCAATTATTACAACTGTTGAAGAGTTTAAAGAGACCAGTGAAAATACAAAAAAGTTGCATGAAACACTTAATAATCCTGTCACAAAATGTTATGTATACTTCTTGACATTTATTATACCGTTAATAGAAAATATAAATGGTTTTATCCAGATGCAGGAAGTAATTCTACCAGAATTGTATGAACGTATCAAGTAAGATTTTGAAAACGTACTAATTTTCTTTTTAGATAGTAAATATATCATGAATATTGGTATAGAAAATGTTAATGTAGTAGATGAACAACATTTTATAAGTTTTGAGAGTTAGGGGATGAGATGCGACAGCTAGTTCAGTATATACCTGATGATATCCATCTGGAATTCATGTCAAACTGCTGCAGTTATTTAGTAAAATTAGCGCAAAAGATTATCAACAAATTGGAAACGGTTTGGAGACCATATAAATGCTTGAATTCTTTTTTACGTGAAAATTGTTTGTCACGTGAATACCACAGACAACACCCGGATGTCATCAGGTAAGTTACAACGCTTTTTAAGAGAGTATTAACTGATAGCGAAGAGAATAACGAGGATTTAATGCAACTTATACAACAAGAATGGAATCGCCTTCCCGATTACGAAGTAGTCGACTTCCAAGGAAACATTACCACAGATGCATTTAGGTATCAAATGTCGATCTCGATAGATCACGACAATAATGACGTATTTCTAACTCGTAACTTAGCTACATTCGTCCTTGGCGATCTTTCATTGCCACACAGCAATGCAAAACCTGAAAGGACTGGGATTGAAGGAAGACTGATCAAAACTAAGTTAAGAAACCGATTAAAAATTTGGACTCTCTCTCTGTTTTAACTCACAGACATTCTACATACCAAAAGGAACATTTAGTATAGGAACTCACAAATATATATACTATTTTAACACATTTCACCTTAAAAAAGTCCTGTCGCCTTCAGCTCGTGCTTGCTCGCCTCGACTCGTACTGCAAACCACACGCGGACATAATATAATAACATGGAAGTCGGGTGTAACGTTTTGGCACTCGTTTCATTCGTGCGAAACTTCTACTTATCTTCGTGGGTAACTTTATTAAAAGTAGAACTTATGGATATACATCTTATTGTTATTATAATATTTTTTCTATGAGCTTATAATTTCGATGTACTCAGTATTGAACACAACATGCTTTTATGTTCATTTTTTCGGTACTCAAGAGGTTAAAGTGGCTCTCTAGTAAAATCAAATTTTTCTACAGTTTTGATTTTTATAAATTGATACTTACATATCATATTTGAACTTATACTCTAAAGTTATATAAAAATTTTCAGCCATTTATCTATCTTAGATTTAGAGTTATCCTAGAACGTGTGTTAAATGTGAATAAAAATAGGGTTACGATGAAAGTCAACCTGGCACACACCTAATTTTTGAACACGGATGAATTTTTTAGAATATGTTCTTTAAAGTATATACAAAAAAGTGTGCATTCTGTTTTTCTTTAAAATTTATTATTAATTTTTAAAAAATAAAAAGTTATTGATTTATGATTTTGCTTAAAAAAAAACACTAGTTTTACAATAATTTTACGTGTAATGACTTTTAAAAATAAAGTTGTTCAAAATAAGTTTTAAAAAGTGCCCACTTTTATTGTAAATACTTTAAAGAATATTCTCCGAAAATTTTAGCCGGATTCATTAATTTGGTGTGCGCCAGGATAAAATTAAAGTTTAAAAAACAAATAAAGTGGCTTTATTGAATAAACTCACCATAATTTTAGAAAACTATTCATTATAAATATCTTTTACATATCAATAACTCTTAGAATACATCTGACTAGTATGATACAGTATTTAACCTCCAAAACTTCAAGCAAAATATTATTATTCCGTCCTGAAAAACAATAAATTACATTAGTTTTAGAAAAAATGACATTAAATGACAAAAAGATCTTTTCGTAATGCGTTTTTTTTTCATTGAACAAAATTAATACCATCATAAAAATATTTTTACTAGTTCATCTGACTTTTAAAAAAATAAATGTTTTCGAATTTTTGTCGAAAATCACTAGAGAGCCACTTTAAAGGATTTACAAGCAATTGGAAATATAAAACCTACCACTGATGAAACTGTACTTCAACACAATGTGATTCTAAATGCAGTTGAACGGCTTTATTAAAAACTTTTAATAAATTTATTTTTACTTGTAGATATCGGAAGAAACAATATTTAAACTATAAGTATTTAACATGCCTAATAAATAAAATTAAAGTTGAAATTTTGTAAAGGCGATACCATAGTGGAAATTTAAGCGTAAGCAATGTACATATTTTATAAAAACTAACTCTGGCTCTATGACTGGAAACAGCTAGGGGCCTACGATAGCTATAGTCAACTAATATATACAGTAAATGGGAAAAAGTTTCCACCGTACTTACGTCGTGAAAAATATACTAAATGAAAATCCGAGAGGTGCGATCGCTTCCTTTTCACCTTTTCTCGGGAATGGTCTTATTTGGTAGTAATCTCTGGCTTCCAGCGTATGCCAAAAGAAAAATAAATTTCAACGCAGTCAGAATTAAGAAAGTGCAAACTTTTAAACCAAAGCGATTTTATTTGACTATTTTATAGAATATTTGATAAATTGTATTTTCAATTATTAACTACACAATCAGCACCACTTTGAAATAACGTATCAAAATTTGCTATTGAGTTTAATACGAATACGACATTTAATATTGAACTAAATCGTCCGAAGCAACTTCCCTTGAATACAAAAAACGATCTCGAATTCCGTGGTAAGAGAAAAAATAACGCAAGAGGCCGATTGTTCGATCTACGAGGCAGAGAATAGGGCGCGGGCGCACGGTATAAAGTGCCGCCCGGCAAACATTCAATTTGCGGAGTATCGTCTTACGATGGAATTTTAAAGCGCGGAAATAAAAACAGGAGTAGGCACTCCCGGGGGATGGAGGGTTCGCTCGAGAGAGAGAGACACCTTTTACAAAGTGTAATGTAACACCCTGCCTCTCCGGCAAGAGCATTAGCGCCTTGACTCGCCCTTAATCTTACCGCTCTGGCGCACTTTGTCTGCTTGTGAAAGATGATAGAACGTCGTGTTTTACAAGGATAATAAAACGTGCGGCGGAACATTTGTATTTTTTTCGACACTTCTCGTGAGGTACATAAACGTAAGCTTGATAGAAGTGTACAAGTTTGTTTGGGGAGTTGGGCTAAGTTATTTCGTGAACTTACACGAAATGGTCTTCAAAATAAGGTAACCTCTGTAAGAATAAATACTAAGATATCTAAAGAAAATAACTGTATATATTTTTATTATAGCAATAACATTTAGTTGGTGTCTCCAATAATCAGTGTAATTTAAATCGAATAAAAGATCTATTTTATTGCTTCGTATTTATATAAGAAAATTAAAACATACAGGACTTCTCCAGACGCGTATACTTTCACGAAATAAATGCCACTCGCGCTAAAACTAATGAAAGAAGAGGGGAAGGAAATCATGAATACAGAAGGTAAGTGCAATTACGTTAATAAAATGAAGACCCCGACACGGGGCATATAAGATATACCCGACCGACACAGCAAAGCCACAGACTGACACGCCGAGAGTCGATGAGAGGCGAGGTTCCACCAACTGAAAGACCAAAGTGGCAGTATTAGACGGAAGTGACCTCAAAGTTCTGAAGGGTCGTCTTCACGCGACGTAGTGGTCTTGAATACGCACGCTAAAAGTAACCATTGAGATATACGAATATTATTTATTCATGATTTATAAATTATTATCATTTAATTGTAAAATTCACTAAATTAAATAAATAACAAATATAAAACCAAATCAAAAAGATCCCGAGATATACACCGCGAATGACAATATATTTCACATAATAACAATTATCAGAAAATAAATAAATATCGATATGCTTATATTATATTGATGAATGTATAATTGTTTATTTCAGTTTGTAACGGTTATTTCAGATGTCTCGAAAATCATTAGAGATCACATTAAAACTTAGATATGTATGGAAATTCGCACGCACGCATAACATGTTACATATTTGAATCAATTAGTTATCATCGCTTTCATCATCGTCAAATATCGTCGCCGTCTTAAATACATAATCGTCAAATCGACTCGCTCGGGCTGCGTTCCGCTTTCGGCCTAACGAAGGCTGGTTACGTGGGAGACGTCACCCTCGTCGTCGAGAATCATCCTTTCGATTTCCAGGACTCTTGACCTCGTCGCTCTTAAGAAGTCGTCAATCTTGATTCGACTAAAATTTGTATGCCACCACATGGGCAAGTTGATATAGCAGCGAAGGGCAGGTGTAAGCCTTGTTGGTGGTCCTGCGGATTCCGAGAGAGTGAGAGCGAGTGCTCGGCGACATCCGCATATATTGCGTAATGGGACGCGTCGGGGCACATAGAGCTGTTGTTGTCACTTTCTCAATTTGGTCATCGATGCTTAATCGATAAGGCGTTATAAGTGACCTACCATTTCAGCCAAAGATAACCTCTTTATTGTTATTTTTTTAACACCCTTACATAATCTTGTTTGTGCTTTTTGTACGAGTATAATTTTATATTATTAAGAGAAGATTCTATGTATGATCGGTACATACAGATTCCGGTTGAACATGTAAATTCTACAGTTAGATAATTAGTACGCATGATATTTTCATAACGAACCAATTTAACAACAAAGTCGAATTTAAAACTACTTCCATCGGCATAATACCTCACAAGTCCCCAGAAAATCATCGAGAACAATAAAACCATCGGACAAAGAAACGAAAGGTAGAACGACTTAAAGCTACCCTCGTCAGCATCCACGCGAGGGAAGCCGAGGGTAGCGACGCGCAAGACGCGTGCGTGCCTTACGCCATTTCCCAGGATCTGTCTCGGGGTGGCGAAGGTACGAAGGTACGCGCACACGGGAAAGCTCAACAAAGGAAGAAACGCTCCCGCTGATTCTCGAAAGGAGATCGGAAAAAATATTATTTATCGCGGCATTAATGAAAGGTGCATTAGTCGCGCTTGTATATCCCCTCGTTTGGCTCCGTGCGCGCGAGGAACACGTGAAGGCCGCGTGTGAATATCGCGCGAACATTAATCTCCGATCTGTGCGTCATTAATAAAAATGTTTCTCGATGCTGTCGTTTGAAAGTCTATACTTTTACAATAATGTTTATATAAACTTTTCTTTTTTAAATACAATAAAATACTATGGACCTTTTTGTAATCTTTGCATTTGTTTGCTGTTTTATATTTATTAACAATTGACATAATAAAATCATAAAATAAAAAACTGAGTGCATTCGAAATGTTCATTCTAAAAAATATTATACATGATTAAATATATATACATACATTTTCATACATGAACGTTTAAATTCTTAAATATAAAATAAATTTTATAAATATATATGCAAATCTCTTAATTATATTTAAATGCTTTCTATCAACTTATTCAAGTAATCAGCTTTAGTAAAGTTGAATTTACAATAAAGATAATCTATAGAAATATAAGAATAAATAGCCATACTGTATAGATACAATATTTAAAATATGTCTAGCTCAGGAAATTCAATTTTATAATATTCTACTATTCTATCTTTAATTTATAAAATTATTTTCATTGATTTTTCAATCCCCTGCTAAGTAATGTATACTCATAAAAGGCTTTGAAAGGTAATGTTATGAAGATAATACATATATTATCAAATAAAGCTACACCGCAGTAGAAAGTTCTCGTTAATATTAAAGACTATTATAATATTCTACTATTCTAACTTTACTTTATAAAATTTCTCATATCGATTTTCTATTTCTCTGCTAAGTAATGTATACTTATAAAAGCCTCTGAAAGGTAACATTATGAAGATCATACACACATTATCATAGTAAGATTACACCACAGTTAAAACTTCACGTTATCGTGATATCGAATACCACCGCGAACTATAGTACCAAAGACCAGTATTGAATGAAGACCTCGGTCGCGATCGGCTCGGGCCCGAGTGAAGACATTATCCCCGCATCGTGCATCACAACAAAAACGAGAGACGAGATATCGCTTTGTAATGAGGCTGCGGCGTATAAACGACGCGGCAAGACGTTAACGAACAATACCCTCGCGTTCATTCAGCTAGCGAGAGCCGCGCTGCGCGATGCACCGCAGCCGAAGCCGAGGTAATATAACCAACGCGGCAGCGTAACAAAAGCTACTGAGCTTGATTGGCAATATAATGCCTGCTTGAAACAATTAAGTGTTGCGCACTTCTCGTGTTACTCTTCTCCTGCCGACCGGGCCGCGATGCAAAATAAGCCGGTAACCGCCTGCAGTCGGGAGATGAGGCGAATTGAGCTGCGAAGGATGCATGATGATGAGGAATGGGGGGAGGGACGACTATTGGCGAACGGGAGAGAAAGAATCGACGGGGACTTCTAAATTGTGAAAATCGAGGCGGTATTTCACTGGTGTTTCCAGCAGTTTGTTTTGGAAATTGAGTTATGATTAATGAAGTTTTGATGTTTTTAATTAATGTTGATCAATGTTTTTCAAAATACGCGAATTTTTCTTTTTTAATGTAATTTAACGTTTGCAAATTTTATATTGTATAATATATTTTTTAACAGCTGCTACAACTGAAAAATATTCGATTTACTATTGCAGTCCTAGAAAATGATAAATGCGTATGCAGAAGAATGTTCAGGAGTATTAAACTCAAAATTTAAAAGCTTGACATTCCTCATTTTCTCGTGGACTCTTAATATTCTTTGATGAAATTTAAGAATAAGGACAATTTTATTTTATGTAGAACGAAGCGACTCTGATATTTCGAATTCGTCGTGACATCCTGTATATGAATTAAAGAATTTTTCTGGCATTTTTGACAAAGCTAAAGAAAATTGGAATATTCGAATACAAATAAAAGTAAAATTGAATACTTGAAGAAAATTGAATCTTCAATATGTCTTACAGTCAACTGCAGTTTTTTAGATTTGTCTGATGAGTAAAAAGAGAAAAGTTATTCAGATTATAGATAAAAGAGAACGATTGCGTTTGCAGAAAATATCTGGAAATGTCACAGAAGAGTTTGAAAGCAATATAAGAGATACGACATGAATTCTAAGATATTTCATGGAAGATGACGAAAAGGTAATATAAAAGTTAAATTAAATAATCGACTGAAGCTGCCGTTTTTACATTAGCAAATAATATGTTTCATTTTATTCATTATTCAAACGAAAGTTAATTTATAGAATTAACATACTTGTGTTTACGTTAATTAAATACTTAGATCTTATTGTTTAAGGTGGCACCCTGGTGAAATTTCTAAAATCTCTCTATTAAATTTTAAAAATCTGGGGTTTACATAGAATATTTGTTATTATTATATGAAGTCATACAGCAATTTTCATATTGTGTAGCCTATATGTTCAAAGTTATTCATCATAATGTGTTATTTTTGAGTGAAAATAGGCTATATTCAAAATAGCCCTTGCACATACCACATTTTTATACACTTATAAGAAAATTCTATCATGTTTTTAAAGCTAGAAGTAACTAATATTCGCTTTTAATTTGAATTGATTATTTATTATATAGCTTTGAAAGATATGTATGTGATTTTGTTTCAAAGTTGATATATAAGTACCGTTATTTTATTAAAAATTGTATTATAAATAAACTTTAAAGTATCAATAAATAAAAAAACGAACGAATTTTTGTTAAAAATACGTTCAAAAATATATTCTCAAAGTTTCAATAAGTTTATAATTTTTGTATGCGCGAGAATCAATGTCCAAATTCAGGACTTTGAGAAGACCATTATTCAGAAGTTGTCTATGATTTCCAAAAACACTTTTACTTTATAAGATCTCTTTTTTATATTTATAATAGTAGTATCGAATAAACTAAATTGTTTCCAATGTTAAACTGATGAAAAGGTGAATGTTATTAATAGAAACAAAATGAATAGAAAAATTGGTCAAAATCATGAAAATACACTCTGAGCCCCCTTAAATGCCTGACATAACTACGTAATTTAACTTCATTTATTGTTAAACAAACAACCGACATAGCAAGAGCATTATCAACAAATATTTTCAATTACAAAAGCAAAATTCAATTCCCGCTTCAGATCCGCTAATAAAATAAATACTTCACGTATTACATATCCAAAAGAACGCTGAGAATACAAAATGGAAATAAATTAAATTCCTCGAATTTCGACTGAATAATTGCAAATTATCCGCGATTTACATTGAATAAAAAACTACCCTATAAAAGGAAATTCTAGGTATTACACAGTTGAATTCATTAAACAAAACAATTCCCGCTAGCTTATGCGCGGAAATCCGGCAGGCGCGCGGCGAACAGAGCGCAAAGAGGGACGAAACACACGAAGAGAGAGAGAGAGAAACTCTGATAAAATCCTCTCCGCGCGAGCGATGCATAAGCCGTTGCGGCGCGCGCGCACGCCACGCCGCAGATCCGAGGGATAGAAAATTAAATATTAATTTGAACGCGCCCCGCGCGGCGAATCCTCATCGAAAATGCCCCGCTCGCGGCCGGTCCGAGTCTGACCGTAATGTACGTCGTCTATATACCCTTTACTCGCGTATGTACATGTTCGCGCGTGCATGCACGAGGCGGGCGCAAAAAGGAGCAGAAAAAGGAGCAGCGCGCGCGCACGTAGGCGTGTATATGTATAAAAGAGTGTACAAGGTATCAAAAATTTGAGGAACGCGCGAGGTTGCGAAATTCGTGCGGCTTGGGTTTGTATGAGAGAGGAGGCCGGGTTTCCGCCTTATTCGTTTCGAGAACCCGAGGGACTGCGTCGTTCCGTGTGTGTGGATCTCTCGGATTTAATTAACCACGGCGCGTGGGCATGAATTATCGCCTCGGGGATGTAGCGCGGGGGAAAGAGGTTTCGCGGTTGGCGTGTATATCGCGTGCGCGAGAGGCATTATTTTTTGGGTTGTCGAAACGTCAGCGTCGGCTAACAAATGATTTTCGACTGTTTTGATAATCAGATTTGTTAAGTCAGAAAAGGATGTACTGTTGTTTGACAATTCATTCGTCATAATTAGGTTGTTTACAATTACTTTAGATAATAACTATTATAATAGATATAGTCTTTGTTGATACTCTGACTTCCATTGTAGCAAGCTTGCTACAATTAGTTGTAGGTGTTTACGAAATTAGTAGTTAAGTTTATTAAGTCCAGGCCTGTGTAATTCTGTGTAGGCTACTATAAAGGCTCCGATGGTTTTAGACTGACCTCAATAGTTCTGTATACAGAAATTGATAATCTTTTCTACCACGGGTTTATGGTGAAAATTCAAAATCGCACTGCCGAAATAACAAAGCAATGCGCATTGTGTAAAGAAAGGCACATAAAACTGCGGATTTTTCTACAAAACTTAAAATTCTTTTTTTAATTTCTTTCAATATTACTTGTATTTTTACGAACTATCCTTAAAAAGCATATTTAGATCTCAGCGGGACCATTTTCGATATTAAAATACTTTTTATGTACTTTTTTATCGAATAAGTACCCTGGCTAATGGAAAGTTCAAAAGCTTCATAATCCACTGTGTTATAAAAATATTTAAACACTGTCATTTTAAAATATTTATACCAAATTCAGTTCAACCTTTCTTTTTTAAGTTTGTTCTTTATCGCAAAGCATAGAAAATCATTTTTATTTTGTTCATTTTAATACACATTATTCGAGGAAAAATCAGGATCTACGATTATTACCACAGTATCGGCAGTCATAACAGTAACTATCACACGCTACAACCAGTATAATAGTTTCCCCCGTATCAGTCGCAGTAGTACTAGACACAGAGCTTGCATCTTTTTTTTGTATAGCGAGATAAATAAAAAGAGAGAAATAGGTAGAAAGAGACAGAGAGTGAGAGATAAAAAGCGAAGGGATCGAGTGGCGTTGAGTAGCAAAGCGTCGATTGTCGACTCGACCATATTGAAAAATTCAACGTGCCTCGTAGCTCGTTGTGCGCGTTGCAAAAAAACATTGCTCCATTTTCCCCTGCCGTGCCGGGCTGCGCGCGCTCGCTCGCTCGCATTGGATAGCTTCGACGACGGAAATACAAAAGTTCGATTTATGTCCTCGTGTGCATTACTTTCTCTCTTTTTCCCGTGCTTGTCTCTCATATTCATGCTTTTTATCAGCAGCGCTTCCCTCTTCCAATATATTTTCATTCTGGATTATTGAAATTTTAAATTCTTAAAGGAAAAAATAGGAAAGAGGAAAACTGTTAGATTTAAATAGCTCGTTTGCGAAGAACTTACTGGATTTTATAATTATTTTGAAATTCAAAAACAAATATTTTTTGATTTTGCTATAAATTGTAATTCGGTGATCCTACTGAAATGGATGTTATTTTCTTGGCTAGCCAATTTCTTTGATACTAACGCATAATCTATTGGTTTTTAATAATATCCAGAGTCTTGTTATTCACTACTTGTATTACTTCCTGCAATGGCTCACAGTAGCTTATAATTATTTATTGTTTACTCAACATTTACTTACATTAATACACTGCATTAATAGATTTTAAATTATAGATTCTTAGAAATCCATTCTTGTTCACTAAATGAAGCTCTGTAGTGTCTGATGAATTTGAATATTTCCAATTTTATATTTAATTATAAAGGTAGTTCTTGCACGCAGATACGTATTGTGCGAGTTCTTTATTAACTGTCGATAAATTGTTAACGATCTTTAAATACTAAATAATAAGAAAAGATAAATAGGATCTTTATTATGAAAATGTTATATAAATTATCACAAAGAAACTAAAGACAAACGAACACTTTTAAAACAGTTGACATTTTTTACACATACATGATCACGACAATCTCTAGACTTAACTTACAACTACGGTGTTCTCTGAAATTTTCTTAGTTAAAATATGTACTATTCAATCTGACAAAATAAAATAGCAATAGCAATGTTCTAGTGAACACCGATATCCGAAGTTAATCGTATTGAATGTTAAAATGAACGTATCTGCAATTTTGCAGAATCATAACTTGTTATCGATATTTTGAATAATATATTTCAATTTTACGCAATGATTATTTTTTCACTTATGTGCAAGTTCTGCTTACTACAATAGATTAAATAAAAGTCTGACTTAATTATTAAGATATATTTTTTCACTCAGTTCTATTATTTTTCCTGGGATTCCTATCAATCTTAAATTATTTAAAGATACAAAACTCGTTAAAAAAAATTCCTATGCACACATCGCATCTAAATCACTCTAAAAAATGTATCGCCACGAGGTGTCGCAGCCCGCAGATGAGAGATCAATTGAATTCGTTGCACCATGCGCACAGCAGCAGATGGACCGCGCCACCCCTGCCGCGCAAAAAAATATAGAGAAAAACGCAGGGAAGAGTACAGGCGCATGCGGATATAGTCGCGTAATGTATCGCGCGACCACGTGACATATATGTATTTTGCGCCGGTAGTGTCTAGCTCATCCGCCGCTCGCGATTGAGCATTCATTTATGCGCGGCGGAGATCGAAAGTTTATAAAGTCAACATTTGTCGCGAGCATCCAGACGGACACGCGCCGCTTCGAAAACGTGTATGTGTGCGTGCATGTATGTGTGAAATCGTAAAGCCGTGGTGAGATAATAGAGAGAGAGAGCGCGTCGATAAGCCCACTGACGGACTGACTCTTCATTCATGAGTCTTCGAGTCGTGATGCATGTCTTTTGCATTGGGGTATCTTGTAGTAAAAAATGATTTAATAAACTTCAAATTGGTAATATCTGAATATTAATAAACATATATCAATTATATATGAATCGCTTATTTTCTTTTAGCGTTAGCATGTTTTCTCAAAGAAGTTTTATTTTTTAAAGAATATTCTTTTACATTTTCTACGTCCTTGTGACAACATTATGTAATGCATGAAAGATATAAATTTGAAAAAAATATATATTAATAATTCGTTGATTTCATAAAATGAAACTACAATTAAACGGGAAATAAACACAGTTTCAATCTATATACAAATTGAATTTTTAACACTCTTTCACTAAGTCAACAAATTAAGTAACAACTGTTTTTACTCAGACAAATGGATGTTACTTTTCTGTCATAAACTGTATATTATTAGGACTTAAGACTATAGAAATATATTTCAGGAAATGGACGTCAGCAATAGGTTGGTTGTTCTCATGAGACGTCATATCGATCAGCCCCTTA
Organism: Gastracanthus pulcherrimus; assembly: GCA_949152435.1. NCBI lineage: Eukaryota > Metazoa > Arthropoda > Insecta > Hymenoptera > Pteromalidae > Gastracanthus > Gastracanthus pulcherrimus. The sequence continues at coordinate 189,341,077 of OX424572.1, read as the reverse complement.
TCTTAATCACTCACTTCTTGCTCTTGTGGGTTTGCAAAAACACCGGTTGCCGTCTCCTAACGGTCAATGCATGCATCTTACAAAGGTTAGCGTAGGCTTTATATATTTACCTCACCTGTTTCTACTGCGTGTTTAGAAAATACCGGTTGTAGTCAACTAGTGGTGTACCCTGCTGTATGAAATTTGAAAGACGCGAAACTCAAACTGTTGTATATCAAAATTGTTGATTATGAGGTTAGGAATTCGTTTGTTGCTTGTTATTCGGCAAAAAAAGGGTTGCAGGTGAAATGGATGAAATTTCAACCCTTGTATGGAGGTTGCACTTTGGCTTATCTACATGTAGGGATAAGAAAATTTTTCTTTTTGAGGTTAGGTTCTATTTCATTCCATATATTTCGGAAATTGTAGAAGATTTAAAGGAGGAAACAGCTGTTATCGATTCGTCTCAAAATCCTCTATCGTTTGTCAAAGTTAAATTTTAAAAAATTTCTATTTTGACTCAGCACTCAGCAATGTTCCATCCATTATACTATCACATCAGCTGATCAGCCGATGATAATTTTTATTTTGATTTATTTATATTATTTATACAATACTCACGCATTTATTTTATAATTTTTATCAGTACAATTATTTTAATTATAAATATTATTTATAATTATACACTTGGTTAATTATAACTTTTATTTTATTTTGTATTATTTTGTATTATTACGAATTGACCTTTTATTATAGAACAATAATGACTATATATATAATATCGGAAACCGGAAATCGGATGTGATGCATCATAGAAGAAATGAAATGGAATGCGAAGAAATGAAAAAAAAAAAGAATGATGAAGAGAAAAGAAGCGAGCATATTTTCAATTTGCTTTATTTTGTTACAGAGGATTCTTTTTTGAAGAAACTTTTTCTTAAATAAAAGGTTGAATTAAGAGTTCTTAAATGATTACCGATGTAACTTACACATACAAGATACCATTAATTTAAAATACATCGAAATTATTTTGGAGGTTATAAACCATGATTTCAAAGTATAATAGGACGCGGTGTATCCCCGAAGGCTTCTTATCGTACCTGAACTTGCCATCGAGGCGCAGCCGCACCCCTTGATTCGCTAAGCTTAAGTATTCATTTCTGAATTTTTAACATTTAATATGTAAGCCCAATAATAAGCCTGTATGAATGATATTTTAATATACATAAATTCCAACCAATTATTGTGATTTTTAGAAAAATCAGATATGTTAGGCAGTATAACAAAACAATATATTTTCACAATATAGTTTTAATAATTGTAGTACAAGTCAAAAGGAGTCGCACAACCATCTAAAGAAATTTTTCAAATTTCTTCCAATTAATAATATAGTACTGAAAATAGTGATTAATTGTGCCGTGTCGGATCAAAATTTTGAGGTTTTGCAATAGTAAAATTAAAGATATGATTAAATGTTTATAGTTAAAACATTTTCCAAATGACTGCTTTTAAATATAACTGAATATAAAAAGTTTTATGTACTCATGAAAATTTGTTTTTTGTTTTAACCCAGGCTAGGCCTGCCCTATAATAAATAATATATAATAAATTCTCAAAATCAATTATTTTTCAACATTATATGGCTGTTAATCAGTCAAGAATGTACAGAGCTATTACAAATTTTCAAATATACCTAACAGACATTGGAAAAATGGAAAGTTCAACTCAGATAATCAAAAGTGCCTATATTTTAAGAATAATTTAAAAAATCCTATTTTTACTAACAAGACGAGCCCTGCAAAATATTTATTTTGTCAAAATCTCGAATCCGAAAATCTTTATTGTTACAAAGCTTAATCACTTTGAGAAAATTAAATATGACATTTCTTTGTGTGTCGATCAGGAGGGGGTATAAAAATTTGAAAAACATTATTTTGAATGAAAAAAATTTTTAATTAAAATATGTGGAAACGTAAATTTATGAAATGAATATTATTGGAAAGTTGTCATATAAGAAAAATAAAATTTGGAATTTTTAATATACTAAAGTAAAAAATTAATAAAAAATAATTTTAGAAGTAATATAATTTGGAAAATAAAAATTTTGAAATAATTAATTTTGAAGAATAAAAATAAAGAGTTAAGAATTTATTGAAAGTTTATTATACTGAAAATTATAAACAGAAAATAAATATTTGGAATTTGAAATATTTTGAAAGGTTAAAAAATGTTTCTGAAATATAAAATTTTGAAAGTTTTAAATTTGAAATTTGTAAAATAAAAGTATCGGGTTCAGAACTCCTCTCTACAGAGAAAAAAGTTTTGCAGAGCTGTTGTTCAGGCAGGTATGAGGAGGTAAAACGGCGACTCCATAGCATGCGTTTGCCAATTTACACGTGCTATGAACTCGCCAATTCTTTACATCCCTAGATGCGTAATATATTATTTCGCTCCATTTTATAGCAGTCAAAAAAGGCATTTTTTAAACACGTGTTATCAGTTGAAAATCGTGCATGTATGAAAAAAAGTTTTTCTTTATCTTGAAGTGTCCCTTTTTTATATTATATCGTTTCTCATATTGTGACATAAGAACAGATTATTATATAATTTTTCTTTCAGATATGTATTGACGTCTGAACCATCTTAACTGGCTTCCAGATCATTTTTAATGAACAAATTTTTGCCAGGGACATAAAAAATAAAATTAACATTCTACTGTAAAGTAGACATTTTTATGTTTTTTTTTTTTTTTAAATTTTAATTTTCCGAATAATTTTCTTTTCTGTTATTACTCATTTTCAAATTCCAGATAATATTTTTTGTGTTTTTTTAAATTTCTTAAGTTGTCACTTTCTAAAATTTGATTTTCAAAAATTTTACAATATATTTCTGAAAAATTCGATTTTTATATTTCAAAATTCTTTTCTTTGAAATAATTTTTTTTCAATATAAAGCACTTTCATATTTACATTTTTTCTACGTTTTTCCCTTTCATTAAATCTTATATCCAAATTTTTAACTTTAGGAATTATTTTACTTCCTTATCTAAATTTTCAAAACTTTAACTTTCGTAGTTTTACCCTTTCCAATTTTTGTATTTCAAAATTTTTACCTCCCCTCATATTATGTGTCACACACCCCAGCAGCTGTGACTTCTTTACTAACGTACCCCCAAGACGCAATCATCTCTAATAAGCATAAAAACGATCCCAATTACTCAATTTTCCAACTGTCTACTTGAACCTGTATTAATCGAATCCCAAAATGTAAAATTCGCGATCAGTCAAGAACAAGATCTCTTCATCTATCTACCATGACCCAGTGGTAATTAGCCACACTCGCATTCCTCACCTCGTTTCTTCAAGAGGACATCACCGAATATTCACGATAGCACCTCCATCTTTTAGAGGCGGGTCACTCTCTACTAAAAAGAAAAACATTCGGAGCCAAACCTCGTCGTAAACATTGGACACGGGCCACCGTGCGTGCGCGCGCCTCTTTTTGTCTCTCTTATACCTCGGATAAGACGCGCAGCGGTTCTTTTTTACAGGCTGGCGCCCGCGTGCGCATCTCGTTAAGTAGCCCTAACGAGGATATCAGTCGTAAAGTTTCGCCGCGTGCACCCGCGCATCTTGTTATGCCGGGGTTATTTATGTTACAACCCTTAGGCTCGCGGACTTTGATGCGGAGTTATGGACGAGAAGCCCATGGGCCTTTCGAGAGAGAGGGGCGGAGATGTTTGAGAAGAGAGAGGGAGCTAAGTTAAACGTTGACAGCTGCCGGCTCTCCTTAGTATTTATACTTTTCTGTTTTTCTTGGGTCGGTGATGCCTTTTTTTTCGTTTTTCTTGATGGGAGTTTTATAGAGTTGTTTGACTATTATTGGAGATACGGCAAATGTTGCGGCTCGAAATATTAGTCTGACGTTGACTTTTATGAACTGGCTCATTATGCGTAGATGAATTCTTTTTTACCGTTAAGTGGGTGAAGATATATGTCATATTCCATAGTATCTTCATATCGGTAACGTATAGTATAGGAAAACAATTTAATTTTGCCTCCTCGAAAAAATACGTTATTTAGTTAAATAATTTTTTTGTAAGTTGTTAAAGTGAAAACATGTTATATAACTTAATTAATTAATTAATGAGTACTAATGCAGTGTCCCTAGAGGTATGTACCTACATTAATATTCCATCACAACTCGTGAAGGGCTTAGTTTTTGTAAATCTCTATAAATTAAATCTATACGATATATTTTAATTAAATTTTTATTAAATATTCCTTTTATATATAAGTATATTTCTAACTTACTTTATGTAAAAAAACAAGTGAATCTACTAGATAAGATGTAAAAATAGATCATGTAGTAGATTATCTGGAGCGTTCAGATCCATAATTAAATAAATCCATTTTTAGAATTCAGTAACCCGGTCCCGTAATATTTTTTATTCTTGTATAGGAAACTACGTCTTGTACCCTTATAAATTTACCCTGATAGCACATAACGTTGTTAAAACGTTTTAAAAAGGTTACATCAAAATATCTTTTAACGTTTAAATGAACAAGTTAAAAAAACGTTTTATAACGTGTTACAAAGGTGCTAAATGTCCGCAATTTCGTTCAGTAGGCAAAATTATAAAATATTTTTAAATCGTTTTAAAAACGTTATTTTATATCTTTAATACGTAGAGTTAAAACAGTAACATCTGAACGTTTTAAAAACGTTTAAGAAAAGTTTTATTGTGCCAGTCAAAGAGTCAAAAATAAATCAGCAAATCGTTATAAAAAAAAACGAATTGACGAAATTTAAAAACTCTTTTTAATATTGCATCTTTATCAAAAAACAACAAATGAGATCGGTTATACAAAAATTACCGCTAAGATCCCAAGAAATAAGCGAGAAATAAAAATATTTCATTTCATCAAAAAACAAAACCAAAATGAGCGATTCGTAAAAGATTACCGTGTAATACCCAGAATGTCGGAAAGGAAAGGTA